>CM070078.1:31061335-31685827 GCA_036250285.1 Pyrocoelia pectoralis | reverse complement strand
TTGTAAAATTCTATGAACTTTCAATAAAAAAATTGACGAACTACATTTATACCTTCAAGTCCTGTGTCTACGTCTCATGCAGTTGTCAAGAGACAAAAAAGGAGAATATTGAGCGTGGAGTTACGTTTCCCAACCACATTCAGAAATTTTTCCCCGGGTTAATCTCGCGATATGCGTTCTGGCGTTATCCTGTAAGAATTCTTTCGATTGACTAAAGAAGCCTGTTTTTCACTGAGTGCTGTTTGTACTGGCCGAACCTGTTTACAATATACGCTCGCACCCCTTTCCAAAAATTCGTAATGGATTATTCCGGTCGCTGTCCAACAAACACACAATAGAATCTGGTTTGGGTTCAAGGAAACTTTAGGAGTGCGTGGTACCGAATTAGTAGGCGACAACAAATAATACGCTTAGAATTGGAATATAGTATTCACTTTTCATCGCAAGTTAACAACCGATCATGAAATGGTTCATTATTGTTGCGTAAAATGTTTACCGAGCAAACGGTACGTAAGGCGACTTAATTTGTTATCGTTTGATAATTCATCCTAGCTGATGAAGGTGCAAACGAATGGTTTCTTCACTCACATTGAACGTTTCTGATAGTTCTTGGTACGTTATACTGGAATTTGTCTCCACAGCTCTTAAAGAAACTCGTTTATGATTTTTAGAAATGTCGGGGGTACAAATAAGTTTTGAAGATTTTTTTTGTAACTTTGACGCTTCATCCCCATCTTTCAGGCATCATACGGATTCCGAGTTGAAAAATTTTCTCATCCTTAAAGGCGATCCAAGAATCGATTCAATTTTTAGCTTCATCGTAAGAAGTGAAATTCTGTTCGGCCAGACCATGAGTTATCGATCGGAAGAAGTGGTAGTCGTAAGGAGCAATATCTGGTGAATAGAGCGGGTGGGGTAGGAAATACCATTGAACGCCTCCAAAGTATCCGTGACAACTTTTGCAACATGTGGCCGAGTATTATCCTGCTGAAAGACCACTCTGTCATGTCTTTTGGCATATTGGGGACGTTTGTGCTTAAAGGTCGGCTCAATCGCATCAATTGGTAAGGTTCCCCAGTGTGGTTTCGTTAGGCTGGAGTAGCTCACAGTAGATCACTCTAAGCTGTTGTCATGAATATTCGGTTTTGCTGTGGAAGTGCATGGCCGGGCTTACTCCACGATTTTCTGCGCTTTGGGATGTCGTGGTGGATCCACTTTTCGAACCCCCTATCGATTCGATGCAAAAAACCTTGGAGCAGTTGTTCACATATGAACAGACGGCGTTCGACATTTTTTTGACTTGAGTTCATACGGAACCCAATTTCCTTGTTTTTGCACCGTACCCATAGCATTGAGGCGATTTGAAATCGCTTATTGAGTCACTTCCAAGATTTCAGCGAGTTTGACCCATGAATCTTGGTCAAATAACGCCTCTAACTCAGCGTCTTCAAACTTTAGTTATTTGTCGCTGGTGTCATAATCACAACTTTTAAAACGCCGCGTCAGAGCCAGTACTCACATGCTGTTATTGATGGAACATGTTCTCCATATGTTTCACACGGCAATCGATGTCCATCAGTTGCACTTTCCTTCAAATTAAAACACAAAAACAAAACTTCCCGCAAATTGTGTTTTGTTGGCCCAAGGGTTGGTATGGTTACACAAAGCAAGTATGTTGTTTACACTTCAGCGACGTGACAATGACAACAATTTAAAAGTCACTGTAACAATTTATAGAGTCCCTATATAGAGAGAGTACCGCGAAGGTCGGCCATATTGTATCCAAAATGAGGCGCCAAATTCAAATTTCTAAAAAAGATTCTGAAAAAATTATCCTACCCTAAAACGTCAAAATAAGCAATCATTGCTCTTGTACCTTGTTTCCCATAGTTAGGAAGGCCAAAAAAAAAACTTTGTAGGAATCAACCGAAAACATTTATTTACAACACAAATATATACGACACTAATCGATTACAAAAGTAGTAATAATCAATTAACTATTTACAATGGCTACATTATAATAATTGTTAATAAAAAATGGAAAAGTTACTTCAGAAATCCACGCGCTTTCTTGTATACAATCTCGATTAATCAATTGCAGCACTTTAAGCTTGTCTTCGAGCTTCATTCCGTTGGTCTGTGGGTATACGTAATAAACGATAACCATTTTCACTGCGTTTTTTGTAATCGGGAACACAACAGGAATTTTTTTCGATTTCTCTCACAACAACAGGTCAATATAACAGACGCGGAACACGTTGAAACACAAATAATTCACTTTTACTTATGCGTTGAAACTGAACCACGACCATAAAATTATACCCTTTATTTTATGACCAGGAACAACGAAACACAAATGACATTTTAACCCGTCAGCTGATCAGCTCAACTGTCAATTATAACGCAAGCTGACAACTCATAATTTAAAATACAAAATGTAACTATAGTGATCCGCCATATTGTATCCAATTTATATGGACATACCAATCGCGGTCTTCGAACATATAACAACAGGAAGGAATATCCCTATAGTTTAGTAGATGGTACAAATGTAACGGAAGTTACGCAGGCTTTACGTCACAGTGACGTAACAGTAAACCACTTGTGATTGGTCAAACGGTTGTAGCGTGCAGTTTGTCGATTTAAAATTAAAGCGGTTCCATGTTTCGAAGAGTTTTTACGAGTTCTGATTTATAAATTGTAATACAGAAGATCTTAGTGTAAAAATATATTAATTAATTGACCTTACTAAAGTCTAAAATATAGAATTATTTATATAAACTTTGTGTGTTTGGTTATGTTCGTTTTGTTGTTACCAGTAGCGTAGAATTCATTATACGGTTAAGAACATAGTGAATGTGCAAAAAATTAGAAATATGCATACCAAATTAATTTTGTTTAAAGAGCAATAAAATTTAAAAACAATTTTATGCATTTTATTTTGTTTACAGCAGGCGCGTAAACATAGAAGTGTTGGATTTACACCCTTGCTTAACAGTACACCAATGACTCGACGGACACGTCACAGTAGGTAGCCATATTGGTAAACCATTAATGTTACTCATTTTGCCATATGCATGTTCCTTCCTTTTTGTTACATGTTCGAAGATCGCGGTACTCTGTTATATAGGGACTCTAACAATTTAAAGCTAGTTACGCCATCTTTTGTAAATCCATCAAAACTCATTCGTAAATTTATAAATTAAAAACGTCATAACCATTAACTTATTTTTGATCGTAGATTACCACCTTACTAATTGTGTTTTGAAAGCAAACTAATGAAATGCGGTGTAAGAATTTTATTAACTTCAACCATTGAATAAATAAGAGAAAGAAATTCAACCTTATGGAAAAAAGTGTAATTGCTCAATGCGGGTTGCATACTCATTTTTTTCTAATTTTTACAATTTTTACAAGTAATCCTTGCGTGAGTGTTTAAAACTAGACTTGGTAAAATGTGTAGTTTTCTTTTTACCCGATCTTAAACTCAACAACGTTGTCGATTTTACTTGATAATATTAGAGCACATTTTATTTATAGAATAATACTGCTAATGAAACAAAATAAGGTATCTATTTCACTGTGTCACCAGTACATGCTTATTCATGTGTTCACGTGTGTAAGATTTAATGATCTCATAACAGAAATTCAATCGTGGAATAATTTTAATCTCTTCATACGTTAATGATTGTTAAAAAACTAAATTACATATTAATTTCGGAGATGGCTAAAAATAAAACACCAAAGTTGAAGAGAAAGTTTATGTCTTTGGAAGACAAAATAAGAATTTTTGGTCGAATTACGAAAAAAATATTTTGAATTTAAGCAATCAAAAGTTGCAATCTTTGTGTACTTACGTCTGGGAAGTGAGAACGCAGAATACTTATCAAACATAAGATATCGTTTATGGATTAGCGTATTAGGGCGCCAGGACAGCGTCATTTTAGGTAGTGATAAAAGTGCGTCTGCAAATCACTGTTTTAAAGTGATTTGAGCGCGTATAATTCTTTTACGAATCGAAAGGACAAATGAAAAACGTCGCTTTAAAACAGTGATTTTTTATGCACAATTTGAACATGTTATCCCCAGGTTCAGCGAACTTGCGACCATTTTTATGCTCTTATATTATGATATTTTACATCATCTGCAACGTAGTGGATATATGATTTGCAGACGCGCTTTTATCGCTACCTAAATGACGCTGGGCTGCCGCCCTAGGAATATAATTCTTGAAAAGGTAAAAGGCCTCTATTTTGTTTATCGGGTATGGGTAACGTGACCCTATGACCCGTTTTGAACGAGGCCGTCCCTTTTTTCGGTACTCCGTCCCGATGTACCCGAAAAAAACCCCGGGACGCAGAATTGTCTCGTTTTGACAAACAGCGCGAAAATTAGCGGACAGGGTGCTAATATTTTTGCCTGAATCTACTAAATAATTTAAAAAAATACCGGAAATCTATATTATACCCCATAATATAATTTTCTATGTAATAAATAATACCCGGGTGATTCTCTAATACTGATGACAGTTTGAATTTCGCGCGTAGTGTTTTTTACGGTGTTGGATTGGCGAGTTGAACTGCTCCTGTCGACAGCAGTTTATGAAAGGGCACCCCGAGTTTAATATTCCTTATCGAGTGTTTGCTAACCATAAGAAACGAATTGTTAATCGATTTCAAAATTGTTTAATTAGCAAATGATTATGATTCCCAGTTTTCCAGATGTAACTCTGTTAAGTATATTTTTCTGTTCAACGTTTTGGAAACCGCCTCCATACCACAGAATAAAACACTAGTGAGACAGAAGCGACAGTCTCCGTCGGCACCTTTGAAGTTATGTTGCCATCACAAGGCGGTCTCCTCGACGCAACCACGCCCATTGTAGTGTAACCTTCTTTGTCTGTTTTGTCATTAGTAAGGCTAGTAAAAAGAGGACTCATTTGTAGTTTTTCTCATTTATTTTCTAAATTTGAAATAGTATCAAAAAATGTCATAAACGAAAAATATTTGCCATACATTTTCGCATATGATAAGCGGTTCACCGTAAAACTAATTCCGATAGAATTCTCGCAATAAGAGTTCAACGCACCGGGCACCGCTAGGTACATACGCTGAAATGTATAATGTATCAATACGCTCGCTATATTCTACACCACAGAAGGCGGAGCTGTTAGTTCGCGCGATAAGAAAATGTGCAACACGTATTTAGCAGAGTGTCGCTTCTGTTTCACTAGTGTTTTATTCTGTGTCCATACATTGGACGAACGACGAACTACAAGCAGCAATTACTGCGGAAACTTGAACGAATTACACCTGAAACTCTGGAAAAAGAGTTCCACAATTGGATTTGGAACAAAGTGGAATTGTGTCGTGAACATAACGGTGGACATTTTGACCAATTTATATACAGGTATCAGATGGGTTTCTGGCTAGAAATTTTTTTTCTTTGCGAATTTTTATATCAAAGGGCACAACTTTTGCCATGATTTTCAACCCGGAAATGATTTCATCCCTTAGCGCTATAATTTAAATAGGGATAATAATAATAATAATACGTCATTTGAAAGTTCTTTCTTTTCTGAATTAAGTGCACTAGTTCTTTTTAGTTCTTTTTATTTTTAACAAAAAAATTGAAGTTGTAAACATGGAAAATGAGGAAAGAGTTTGAGGCATTTAAAATCGAAAAAAGCGGGGAGAGGTCAATATTGTTTTTCTTTAGAGAAGCCGGGTACTTTTACTGCCATTTGACAACATTATTCCACTCTTTACGTTCAGATTTTAATTAAATCGTTCCCGTACATTTTGCAAATGCAAACCGATGTCCTGGTCCGGGAGCCGGCAACCTTTTTTGCAATCAATTATTCTTTTTATACTTCGTGAGCGGCTTTATTTTAACGAGACGCCAAACTTTTTCCTTTGCGAAAATTTTCGCAAATGGGTCCTACGGGGTGCGCAGGGGTTAAACACGTTGATGTGGTAATTACAAAAAATTGATTATTAACAGTTAATTTTTTAGCTAACTGTTAAGTTTTTTTGTAAGTACATAATTCAAAATGACATTTGTCCTACAACAAAAATGAGTCCATCAAGAGTGTCCCCATCTGAAGACATGTAGGTATTACTACATTAACAAAAATAATGAATATCAAGCTGATTTTTTTTCTGTAGCTTTTAGTAAATATTTGCATAATTAAATGCCCACTTTGTCCCACAAATTAATTGGGCCGTTTTCCCATGATATTCATCCATTTCTTGTCATTTCCAAATCAACGTGTTTTACCCCTGTGCACCCCGTAGGACCCATTTGCGAACATTTTCGCAGAGGAAAAAGTTTACCCTCTCGTTAAAATAAAGCCGCTCACGAAGCTAAAAAGTATATTAATTGATTGCAAAAAAGGTTGCCGGCTCCCGGACTATCCCGTTTTGAGTAAAAAATAAATGGTCAACTCAAGTTACGCATGGGATAGATTCTAAAATATTGGTATGTTTTCGGGTTTAGGATAGGAATATTAAAATTTATTTTAGGTGTAGAAGCTTGAAAATTAAGTCTGTTTAAAATTTTACATGATCTGAGTTTAAACCGGTGTTGTACATACATATAATATACAATACTTTTACTGACATAATCTGAAATCTGGAAAACTCAAGTATTTTGAATGGTAACGAATCTAATTCAATTAATTCTTGTTTATTATAAATTAATCTGAGGTGGTTCACAATTTTATTATTTCTATGTGAAATGATTTCTAAGTTTTGGAATCCTATGGCACGCGGTTTTACTTTTTAAGAAACGTAAATAATTTCTAACATTATAAGTATATGAATAAAATAGAATAGAATTTTTTCGTTACAGTGATACAAGATTTTGTTGTTACTTTCTTCGTATAAACATCATAAAAATACATTAGAAATATGGGTTGGCATATTTGTAATTGATTAAGTGTAAGCTATATTTTAAAGTTACTTGAAAGAATTAATTCCGCTTGCATTCAATTTAATTCGTAACACAAAAAATTAATTTCAAATATGTGTTTAACATATTAAAAATTCGGAATTAATGTGATTATATATCAACAAAATTCAATTTCAAATATGCATTTCACATATTTGTAATTCGGAATTAATTTCGTTATAAAATTGCTAGTTTTTAAATTACTGGAATTTTCTTCGTAACAAATTAAAACCTTTCCTCAAATTTGGTGTGCTTGCCTAGTTTACTTTAAGAGAAAATTAATTTCAAATATGTGTTTGACTTATTTGCAATTGAATTTCCTATATGTCTTTGACATAATTGTAATTCGGATTTAATTTCGTTATAAAATGCTGGTTTTTAAATTACTGGAATTTTCTTCGTAACAAATTTTAACGTTTCCTCAAATTTAGTGTGCTTGCATAGTTTACTAAAAGAGAAAATTAATTTCAAATATGTATTTGACATATTTGCAATTGAATTTCCAATATGTCTTTGGCATATTTGTAATTCGGAATTAATTTCATTGTAAAATGTTAGTTTTAAATTGCTGGAATTTTCTTCGTAACAAATTTTAACGTTTCCCCAAATAGAGTGTGTTTGCATAGTTAACGTAAAGAGAAAATTAATTTCAAATATGTATTTGACATATTTGCAATTCTTAAATTGTAATGTGCGGCAACGCAGCCTCTCTGGATTCTGGATTCTGGATTTCGATGGGAGGGTGGGAAATCCCACACGCACCTAGGCCACTTATTCGGGCCCTTTGTGCTGCCTCCCTGATTAGAATCGTTCGACCCCGCAATGTCACTCAAGCCATCCCACAAGTGAGATAAACCTGAGGATGCTGGACGGGGAAACGGCTCTAATCTTAGCCATGTCCGGCCAGGATTCTCCCAACATGGATCGTCTTAATTTGACAAGTACGGGACATTCACACAGTATGTGTTGCGCCGTCTCGTCGTCTGTGTGGCATCCTCTACAGGATGGTGAGTCTACCAAGCCCATGCGGTGCATGTGCTTGTTAAGTTTACAGTGTCCAGAAAGTATGGCTACAAGTAGCCGCAGGTTTCCTCTGGATAGCCCTGTACAGAAGTGCGCCAGGCTACGAGATGGTCCTCTGAAGGCCTCCCTCGCGTGGCGGCAGTCTACCATCAAGTTCCACCTAGCCCTGTGTTGGGCTTGGGTGTCTTGGGTTATTAAGTTGTTTGCAGTTAATGCTGTAAGTGGAAGAGCCGGCTCTGGACCATAAAACGGTAGTTTTGAGGCCAGTCTGGCTAACTTATCGGCTTTTTCATTGCCTATTATTCCAGCATGCCCTTTAACCCATACAAGCTCAAGGGTATTGCTGTTTGTTACTTCCTCTAGTACCTGGTGACACTCGGAAACCAGCCTAGAGGTGACTTTGTATTGATCTAGTGCCTGCAGAGCAGCTCTGCTGTCACTGGAGATTCTGATGATTTTATTCTTTATGCTGCGCATAAGAATAGTTTTTGCACTTATCGATATGTCTGCTAGTTCTGCCTGAAAGACAGTTGATATTTTGCCTAGTGGTTGGCTGATATGGAAGTTCAGTTCTTGGGAATAGATACCTGTGCCTGTTCCTTCCATTGTTTTAGATCCATCCGTGAAGATGGATATGTCTGGTTGGGATGCCACTTCCACATCAAGGAAGATGTGGTAGTTTTTCCCTAGTATGAATCGAGGGATGAGTGAGTCAGATAGTCCTTCTAGAATAGGTAGTCGCTTGACTGCGTCGCCCAGAATTCGAGAGTGACCCACCTCAGTGTCTTTCCTGTTCAACAACCCTTTATTTCTCAGACGCAAGGCTGCCAGTGTGGCCTGCTCTCTCACGTGGAGATCCAGTGGAGGCAGACCCAGGATGGCTTCCATGACGACTGTAGGGGTTGTTCGTATTGCGCCCGTGCACGCAAGGCACGCTAGTCTTTGCACATGGTTTAACAGTGCTTTGGTTGTGGATAGTCTGGTTCTAGGCCACCAGACAATTGCTCCATAACAGAACATGGGTCTTATCACGGCGGTGTACAACCACAGGATAGACTTTGGGGATGGACCCCAAAGTCTTCCGATTGCGCGGCGGCATTGCCAGAACGCCCTGTTTGTTTTCTCCGCTTTAAGCTGGATGTGCTTGCTCCAGTTCAGTTTGTTGTCGAGTGTAATACCTAGATACTTCACTGACTCTGAAAACTGGAGGTGTTTTCGGAAGAGTAGAGGAGCTCGAAGGCCCTCTATCTTCCTCTTCCTTGTGAAGAGAACTACCTCCGTTTTTGTCTGGTTTAAGGACAGGGAGTGTTCCTTACACCATTCTTCGGTCACTCTGAGAGCTGATTGCATCAGACTGCACAGAGTAGCCACAAATTTGCCGGTTATTAGGATGGATAGATCATCCGCATAACCGAAGGTGTAATAGCCGTTGTCGTTAAGGCGACAAAGGAGGCTGTTTACAGTTATGCTCCACAGAAGTGGTGACAGCACCCCACCTTGGGGGCATCCTCTCACTACTGTGCATCTTAGTGTTTTGTCGCCGACGCTGATGTGCACCGCTCTGAGTTTCAGCAGTTGCACAATCCAGCCGCGTACGACCTCTATTATGCCATGGTGGCGTAAGGCAATTTCTATTGATTTGAAGGTTGTTTTATCAAACGCCCCTTCTATGTCTATGAATGCTCCCAGTGTGGACTGTTTAGAGTCCAGCGACCTTTCAACCAGCCCTACAACACAGTGCAGGGCTGATTCTGTAGATTTTCCTGGGGAGTATGCGTGTTGGTTAGGGTGCAGCGGAAATCGTATTAGCGCCGTATCCCTTATGTGTCTATCGCACAATCTTTCAAGTGTCTTTAGAAGAAAAGACATTAGACTGATTGGGCGATATGCTTTGGGTGTGGAGTAATCACCTTTGCCAGGTTTGGGGATAAAAACAATTTTTACCTTCCTCCATTGTTTTGGAATGTATCTGAAGGCAATACAGCCCGTATAAATTCTTACTAGGTGAACGACGATAACATCCAGTCCCCATTGTAGGAGAGCTGGTATTATGCCGTCCAATCCTGGCGATTTGTACGATGAGAACGATTTCACTGCCCAGGTGACCCTCGTCACGTCCACCATCTGTTCGGCATTCACCCAGTCAGCCCCCGTGGAGGCGGAGAGGGTTTCCTCCGGCCAGATGGGGTATGGCGTAGTGGTGGCTCCGGGAAAGTGTACGTCTCTCAGTACCTCAGCTGTCTCTAGGAGGTTGCTCGTATAAGAGCCATCCTCCCTTCTGAGACTAGCTGGGTTGTAGCACGGATCTTTGGTCAGGATTTTGTTTAGGCGAGATACAGATGAGGAGGATTCTATAGAGCCGCAAAAGCTCTTCCACGCCTCTCTCTGACGCTTCCTAATATCCCTTTTGTATTGCCTTAGGTTTGCCTTATAGGCTTCCCAGCCGGCTATGGTTTTGTCCTTCTTTGCCTTGTTGAACAGTTTTCCCAGCCGAGTTTTCTGTTTATCGAGCGCCTTACACCACCAGGGGTGGTGGTGGGGCGTCTTGGCAGTTCTCAGGGGACATGCCTGTTCAAACGACCCCATAATGGAGTTGGACAGAAGGTCAACTTCGTCCTGCAAATCAGCAGGACTTAAGAGACGTCCCTCAGAAGGGTGTCCTTTTAGTTTCTCCCCAAGGAGATGTTTGTATAGGGGAATGTCCGTTATTTTGGGGTTGCGATAACTCCGTTGGACTTCACCCAGGTGGGTCATTTCAAAGGAAATCATCCTATGATCTGACATTGTCGCTTCTGGAGTGACCCGCCAGTTCATTATGTGGTCAGAGATGCTCACTGAGGCCAGACTGAGATCAATCACAGTCTGACTTCGGGTAGTTACGAACGTCGGTTCACTGCCCCGATTGAGTATCTCTAGGTTAGTACTTGTCAAATATTCAAGTAGTGTTTACCCCTAGGGTTGACGTTAGTGCTCCCCCACGTGGTGTGGTGAGCATTTGAGTCACACCCTATAATGAGGTGTTTGTTGTTTTTCTCACAGTGCTCTATCAGCTCTACCATCTCGTTGCTAGGAGGTAGGTTGACAGAATCTCCTGGGAGATATATTGACGCAATGACTAGTTCAGCCCTTCCCTGTATATTACCACTTACCTGTATGGCCGTGATATCACGTCCACATAGGTGCGACAGTAGGAGAGCTTTAATGTGGCTGGGAACGTATATACATGTCCTAGGTTTTTCTTGCCGTTTGTCGACGAAAACGGTTCCTTTGGTGCCCCCAAGACCGGAAACCCTTGATTTAACAACCCAGGGCTCCTGGATGAGGGCGATGTCCTGCTTCATAGTGAGGCGCCTGCTTAGGGTAACCGCAGCCGCCCTACAGTGTTGCAGGTTTATTTGAACAAAATATTCTGTCATACTTAAGGTATGTTAAAGGGGCAGGAGCTGCCTTTATTTATTCCGCGTTGCTGGATTCTGACTCCAGCAACGCCTCAAGGTTAGCGAACTCATCCCAGTTCGTAATCGGCCCGGGTGAGCTGCTTAAGTTAGAGCATTATTCACTTACCACAGGTTGCCGTGGCAGCCTGGGCGGTGATGCCTCTTTTTCCTCTGGCAGTTGCACCTATGGCAACTGTTGAGGTTCTTTTTGTGGTTGTGCCGAGGTGCTGGCTCCAACCGGTTTGGTAGGGTTCCTAACCTTCACCTTAAGAGAGGAAAACCTATAATTAAGATTGCCTCCCCTGGCGTTAAGGTTAGCCTGATCGGCTTCCCCAATTCCGAAAACTATCAGCCTCCCTGGAGGTTGACCGTTCACGGCTGTGTGAAAGACACACCAGCTACCTACATTTGCCCAGGGATTCTGCCACTCAAGTCGCCGCTTAACCACCTCTACATCCTCGGCTTCTTCCGGGATCCAGATGGCAGCCTTGCGGAGCCTTGGAAGGCAGTCTTCCTGGACCACCTTCAGGTGTGCAGCCTCCCATAATGGTGGGAGGTTGCCAACCACCTTCTTAAACCACTCAAGGGAGTAGTTGTTCTCGCACGAGATCCGCAAGATCTCGCCCGAGTACCTCCAGCCCTTGAAAGTGGGTGCAGGAGTTGTGCTCTCTGTAGCATAAAAGAGCTGGTCAATAGTTTTGGCCAGCTCGTTTTTCACCATCTCCGCCTGGTTAGCTGACAGCTTACCCAAGGGATTGTTGGTGTCGATTACTGCTACCCTGAGTTGCCTTTCGGCAGCTTCTTTGTAGCTACGGTTGTGGGTATGTGAACGCAGCCTCTCGCATGCGCCTTCCCGTTACGAACGAGGAAGGCGCATGGGAGAGGCTGCGTTGCCGCACATTACAATTTAAGAATTGCAAATATGTCAAATACATATTTGAAATTAATTTTCTCTTTACGTTAACTATGCAAACACACTCTATTTGGGGAAACGTTAAAATTTGTTACGAAGAAAATTCCAGCAATTTAAAACTAACATTTTACAATGAAATTAATTCCGAATTACAAATATGCCAAAGACATATTGGAAATTCAATTGCAAATATGTCAAATACATATTTGAAATTAATTTTCTCTTTTAGTAAACTATGCAAGCACACTAAATTTGAGGAAACGTTAAAATTTGTTACGAAGAAAATTCCAGTAATTTAAAAACCAGCATTTTATAACGAAATTAAATCCGAATTACAATTATGTCAAAGACATATTGGAAATTCAATTGCAAATAAGTCAAACACATATTTGAAATTAATTTTTTGTGTTACGAATTAATTTGAATGCAAGCGGAATTAATTCTTTCAAGTAACTTTAAAATATAGCTTACACTTAATCAATTACAAATATGCCAACCCATATTTCTAATGTATTTTTATGATGTTTATACGAAGAAAGTAACCAGGGACGATCCGAAAACCTTACCTTTGGGGGGGTGTTGTGGACTAAAATTGCCGACTGATGATATAGGTGCTTCAGAAACTATTGTCGGCGTAAAAAGTGTATATAATATACTTGAGTTTAAAGCTGAATAAAAAAAGTAACCGTTGGGCCGATTCGAATGAGCTTGGTGTTAAATTAAAGGCTGTTTATTTCTACGTTGTATAGGTGTAACAATTTTTTTTGGACATTTCTACGGGCGCACAATGGAAAGTGCCCGTTTTTTGGGGTTTACGACGCCATAGCTAAGTTTAGAGCATAAAAGCAAAACTACGGGCTGAAATGGTACGAAATTTTAGTATATTATAAATTCAACTACATAATTATGTTGAAATTTGATTTTTATAGACGCTAGAAACGATTTTGTAGCACATTGCATTCTCGGAAATGGTAGGTCGCAGGGGCATACGAACGTCACGAGATTAATTAAAAACCAAAATGTCTTGTTTTGTGAAAACAATTTTTGATTAGTTTTTACATCACCGCTTTGAAAAGATACAAAAGGCAGCTGAGCAACGCACTCAGCCCAGTTAATAGTGTTTTCTTGCTCTTCTTTATTCTTGAGATTTAATTTTAAAAAAATTACTCAAATTTTTAAGAACTTTTTTTAACATAGATTTCTAGTTTCATCTGGTTCTTTCGGTTCATTTTCGCAGAAAATTACTGGGCCATTATTCTCTCCAGTCAATTCTAAATTAGTCTAAAAAATAGAAACTAAACTAAACACAGCAAAAACCAAACAAATTTAGTTTTAATTGAAATAAATAAAACTAGGTCTTTGCAAGTTCTTGTAAATAAAAAATTTATAGTTAATAAATACTCATGGGTATCTCTGCCTATAATTTTTGACGTTGATGGAAAGTTTATACTTTTATAGTTTTTGCAGCATTTGTACTTGTGGAAGGTTTGGGCTGTAAATCCTTAAATTTCGACTTTTCAGCAAGCTCCAAAAGGAGTGTTCCAACTAATTGCACATTTACCCGTTTTCCACCGTGTTTTTTACTTTCATGCTGCTTCCGGTAATCATCATCAAATTAGTAGTACATAGATGAAATTGTAATTAATATTATGTACTAAACGTAATTTTTGTTTTTTAATAATCGACTTACTAAATATTATAATGTCGGCTCTATAAAAATTTGCCGACTGAAAAACCTTTGGGGGGGTGTTGCACCCCCCACACCCCCCTATCGGATCGTCCCTGAAAGTAACAACAAAATCTTGTATCACTGTAACGAAAAAATTCTATTCTATTTTATTCATATACTTATAATGTTAGAAATTATTTACGTTTCTTAAAAAGTAAAACGGCGTGCCATAAAAATGTGTGTTACAAACATTACAAATATGTTCTATATACTTTTAATTGTTTAAGAATAAGTCTCGACATATTTAAAATTCATTTTAATTGTCTGCGACTTATATGAAAACTTTCATTTTACTTTTTTTCTAAGGAATGTTCTGTGTTGTCATTAAAAAGTAAAACGGCGCACCATAGATAAGTTATATAACATATTATTTCTATTATCATTTTCATAAAATTGAAATTTTACATTTTACAAGTCCGGAGAATTTTACTAAAACCCGGAATCTCCGAGTGAAAATAACCATGTTGACAAAAACCAAAAGTGATCGACATACAAAGAACGATAACTAATTCATAATTATGCAAATTGCAATGGTAGGAAAAATTTTAAGTAAGATAATCTCCTTCCAATCTTAACAATGAACTGTATCGGTATCGTTGAATGAAAAATCTCAACGACTGTATACTATACGTAGTATACAGTTCATTGAATCTTAATGACCATTTAAATACACCTCCTACAAATTTGGCAACATCGTCTGTAGTCATTTAAAGAAATCTGCTTGATTGTGGGTTAATAATACCTTCCGGCCCACCCAATAGATGGCCAAGATCGTCCCGGGCTACTTACAACGATTACACTTGTTAACATTAGCGTTGATCTTCTTTCTCTTATTTATTCAATGCTTCAACTTAACTTCAACGTCATTAAATTTCACTTTCTTAAATAAACTAATATGGGGAAGGTTTTGAGAATTTAATTTTCTTCCCTTATCTTCGACTACCCCATTTTGAGGATTTCTCCAACGGATATGGATTCCATCAAGAATAATAATATGATTCGATCACATAACTATTTTTATAAATTATTGCAGTGTAGCAGTGAAAATCTGTTGATTTTAGTGTGAAAAATAGCACGTATGGATTGGCGAGATAAAAATAATCAAGAAACGATTGTAATTAGTTGAATGCAATAGGAATAGACAATATCAGCAATTAGACGAGGTATTACAAAAGGTAATAATAATAGTAATGATGCCATAGCGGGAGGTCCACACTTTATTATTTGAAATGTACGCTTTACGTTCGTTAAATGTAATAATCAATCTTGTAAATATTCACTTCGATCACGCCAAAGAATAGAAATGAAATGATGAATTGAACAACGGATTAATAATAATAGAATTTAAGAATATTTCACACGCTACTATAATTAATTAACAATAAACAACAAGGTAAGGATGAATGATTTTCCCGACGTCACTAAGTATGCGCTTATTATTTATACGTGTTGCACGACTGGGTTATACTTTTTGATGAATGTGTAATTAAGAATCCAGCACAAATATGGAAATATAAGCTGGATATAATAAGCTAGATATTTAAATATGGTGAAACTTTGACATTATTTTCATTACTTCAGTTTTAATCGCAATACAAGTTTCGTATAAAAATACTAAAAATATATCAAATAAAAGAGAAAGTACATACTTGCCGAGATACAGAAGCTCAATAACTTTTCTTGTTGAGTCGTTTAGAAATATCATTTATTCTGAGAATGATAAGAAAAGGTTGACGCCTGGATACCACATAGACGGTTTCCAAAATGTCAATCTTTTCAGTAGTAAAGTTTAAGGGACTAATGGGACATGCACAGAATTCCTGTAAGTCTCGAAAAAAAGCGACAGTAGCAATCCTTACAGTCCTAAAAATAAAATCTCGTAAGGACGAAGATATTTACAGTTAGGTACTGGTAGCAATTGTGAAATTGCAGTAATAATATCTTCTGTGGCGACTTTAACACTGATCCTTGAGTGCAGATATTTGCAGCACACAAGGACAACGCTTTATTAATAACTATAGATCAAATGTTGGCATTATGGCAATTATAGTACTCGTACCTCACTTCTTTTCTAGTTGCCGTCGTATTCGTTTTGGTAGAGGTAATTTGTGCTAACAAGGATCGAATAGTATCGTTTTAATTAGGAAAAAATTCTAGTCTGGATCTGCAAATTATTTTTTCCCATGCTTACTTGCAATATAATACTATAACACAATGTCAACTTTCCAAATACAGTATTTGTAGCGATTTTGCAGTAAATCGGCCACGTAAATACATACGATTGGATTACACAAAATTGTTTATAATAGTAATAAATGTAGGTATAAATAACTATAATTAACAAGATTTTAAGCTAATTGGACATCATTGAACTGAGATATGTTCAAAAAACAAAGAACGAATGTCTACATCTAATAATCATGTAAAAACACATACTTCACTTGTGGAGGTTATTTATTGATTAAACACATCATTTTTTTTAAAATTTTAGTGGCAATCAAGAACTCCAATAATGAGGCAATGAAAAATAATTGTGAATAAATGAAGTAGGAGGTGTGCGACCATCTTGTTCATAAAAAAAAGTGACAGCAAATGGGATACCGTGCGTGTTCTCATTGCGATGCCATAAAATGGGTAGGAGGAACAGTTTTTCGTAACAGGAAAGTTCGTGTAACAACATTATTGTATTCGTGTCTTCGATTTATACAAAGAGGAACAAGACATATGATATATTCCATGAATCCATTGAAACTCTCTCCATAAGCTTATTCACAAGAGAAGTGCACAAAAAATCATTAGAATATAATTAATAGTTAATGATCACGAACTTGAACCGAAGGGAAAAAATACAGAAGCGTATAAATTACAATAAAGTATTGCTTAGAGAATTATTCACAATCCGCCCAAGCGGAAATGTAGATTTGCCACATACAATACAAACAAAATAGAGCATAAAATATCCAATTATCATACTAGTAAATCAGACTAGTTTAAAACTTCAAAAATTTACATATTCGCTTTGTCTTACATGGTAAATTCTCGTACTTAGGAAGGGGGTGCGCGTTACATGTTAAACTAAACAGGTGTCAACGAAGTGTCTGATAAATTGCCTTTTAAATGTATGTTTGTAAGCGAATGCAAATTCATTAATTTTATGAAAATTAGTTGCAAATAATTGCACGTACAGTTTAAATTACAAGGAATATTTTTTACCGTTTCAGCAGGTTCATTTGTAGCTTTTTTATTGGGAATTTTATGTAAATAATTTCAATAATCATGTCCTGCTAACAAGTTTTTATTACTGGGTACCAATATTTAAAAAAAATTCAGGTTTGTACATATTGATACTACGTTTAATTAGGAAGCGTAAAAGTGTCGCATTAATCATCATTATAGTGTAAAATAATAAGTGATTGCATTGAAAATTTAATAAAATAAAAAGTTTGCTGTTTGAGATTGAGATAAAAAAAATATTTTGAAATATCGGGTTTAAAGAAATATGGGTACAGACAGGGGGTTCTATTTAAATAATGGGAAAGTATATAAGAAACTCTAAATTGCCCAAGACAGATGATATACAGCGTGTCTCACGGTGGCCACCCATTAGAATATTTCAGAAACTATTACGATTTGAATTTTGAAAATTTGGGTGATGGGGTTTTCGGGTGTGGCCTCCTCAAATAAAATAATGGCGTCTACGTAACACTTCCGGTTTTTCCGGAAATGACACCAACTTTGTTATTTTAAACGTAACACCCTATATATTATTCCGATTTTGGATTCTACTTAAAATTTTAGGTGGACTTTCATCAAGTTTTCTTATTCCTAAAATTAACCGTTTCCGAGATATTTAATTTTTTTAATAAAAATTAAAATAAACACTATCTGGCTTAAAACCGTGTGAATTCTACAGCAAGAAAGATGAAATAACCATATTGATACGAGAGATATCTGGACCCCTAAGCTTCCCATCCGTACTTTCAAAGTGGCTTAATTGCATACAGGGTGGTGGAAATTTAATGCCGAGTTTAGTTAACTTCAAATCATCATAAGTTGGTTTTTTCAAATGGAACACCCTGTATGTTTCGTCGTAGTCTGATGCAAAATTTCATTCTCTTTCGAACGGTACTATGGTTCCCTATACCTATCTCTTCTAGTTTTTGTGATATCTACTGTTTTTTGTGCAGTCAACTAAGGTCATTCAATTTCTTGCGTTTGTTGTTTTCAATTTTTTTAATAAATAGTATTCAATTTAACTGTCACTAGTGGTATTAGACTGACAACTAATAACTGGTGGTTTGTTTTGAAATCCTGCTAAGCCGTTTTCGCAAGAAATTGAATGACCTTAGTTGACTGCACAAAAAACAGTAGATATCACAAAAACTAGAAGAGATAGGTATAGGGAACCATAGTACCGTTCGAAAGTGAATGAAATTTTGCATCAGACTACGACGAAACATACAGGGTGTTCCATTTGAAAAAACCAACTTATGATGATTTGAAGTTAACTAAACTTGGCATTAAATTTCCACGACCCTGTATGCAATTAAGCCACTTTGAAAGTACGGATGGGAAGCTTAGGGGTCCAGCTATCTCTCGTATCAATATGGTTCCTTCATCTTTCTTGCTGTAGAATTCACACGGTTTTAAGCCAGATAGTGTTTATTTTAATTTTTATTAAAAAAATTAAATATCTCGGAAACGGTTAATTTTAGGAATAAGAAAACTTGATGAAAGTCCACCTAAAATTTTACGTAGAATCCAAAATCGGAATAATATATAGGGTGTTACATTTAAAATACCAAAGTTGGTGTCATTTCTGGAAAAACCGGAAGTGTTACGTAGACGCCATTATTTTATTTGAGGAGGCCACGCCCGAAAACCCCATCACCCAAATTTTCAAAATTCAAATCGTAATAGTTTCTGAAATATTCTAATGGGTGGTCACCGTGAGACACGCTGTATAAAGTGTTAAAAACTTGAGGTAGAAAGATAGTTTTTATCCCACAATAGAAAAAGGCGATAAGATGATCATTTTGACAAAGAGGATCATTTTAATAGAGTTGTAGAAATGTTGGATCTGGTTCTGGATTACGTTTACGTAGTTAGAATTCCACGCGCACATAGGCCACCTATTTGGGCCATTTGTGCTATATCCCTGATTAGACTCATCCGATCCGGCAACGTCACTCAAGTCACTCACGTGAGATAAAGAAGTGGGTCTAATCGTAGCGATATCCGACCAGGATTCCCACAACATGGATCGCCTCAAATGGACAAGTATGTGGTGCACCGTCTTGTGATTCGACCAGCAACATTTTGTGTTTTCAATTCATATGAATCTATTGAAAAAATTAAAAACATTGAGTTGGCAGTCAACGTCACTGTTTCCGAGTATTCCCACTGATACAACCAGTGCCGCAACTAGGGTCGGTGGCACCCGGGGCAGACATGGATTTTGGCGCCCCCCTACCTAGTTTGTATATTGTAAATTAAGCATTAAATAATGCTATTTTCAAAGAAAGTTTCATTTTGTGAATAGTTTGCAAGCTTAGGAAACGATTGGGTAACAAAAACAAAATATTTTGTGATATTATTTATTATCAATCACATAATGGATTATAATCTCATAATAACAAAACTCAAATATTAATATTACATTTGCGAGCTTTTTTGGCAGCAAAGACTTTGATAATATCATCATAACAAATTAATGATGCCCTCTTGTGCTCAATGCAAATAATGCTCAAATTTGTTAATTTATCTTGCCCCATGGTGTTTCGTAAGTAATTTTTAATAAGTTTCAATTTACTAAAACTCCTTTCACCCGAAGCAACCGTAACGGGAAGAGTTAAAAATATCTTTAAGGCTGTTGTTAGGTTTGGATATCCTTTTTCAAGTTTGTGCAGATAAATTAGTTTTAAAACTTCTTGAAGTAATTCTTCTTTATTAATATCATCTTGGTATATGTCAGAAAGTTTTGGGCTTCTGCTTTTAAATCTTTCATGTCCATCTGGTGAAAATTACTCCCATTTAGAAACCCAAACTTTTCAATAATTTCCTCCAGTGCCCGAATCCCGAGAAAATAAAATTATTACCTTCCCGCCTAAGATCAGGAAATATCAACGACCTCTAAGGTGATTAGGTGTCATTGGTAGGTACTCGACTTGAAAATGGTATAATACAATAAATAAAATAGTATCTAATGTCTTATTTCATTAATAGATGTACCAGCATTAATTGAAATTTAACTTTACGGTATCGATTTTTGTTTTACTATTTGGCGCCCCCCAGAGTTTAGCACCCGGGGCATGTGCCCCACGTGCCCCCCCCCCTAGTTGCGGCACTGGATACAACCCTATTTACGAAATGTCTTAACATAAAACAATTTGCATTGGCACAAGTTAACGATTTTATTAAAGAGAGGTGCGCATGAATCAGACGTTTCTGCACGACAAGAACATGGAACAATAAATCTCCGTTTATTGCTAAGCCTTCTAAATTCCTGACCCCAACAAGATTTGGTATATTTCCCTATAGAATTTGCATCCGCTACCTATGTGAATGATAATTTTTCCATTCTCAATACCAAAATTTGCTCCCCTCAGGACTATATTATGTAGCTTAACTACTCCAAATTCCCGTCTATCCCATTTATCTATGAAACAATAGAGTTAAACTTCCTTGATGCTCTTTTCTCAAAAAGTGGATTTCACTTACAAATAGATATTTATCGTAAGGATACTAGCACTATAACGATCATATTCAAGTTATTGCATACATTTTTCAACTTTCTGGCATCAAAAATTTCCTGTTTCAAAACAAAATAATATCATGGTTCTCCGAAGTGAAGAATTTAACCAGGAAACATAAACCTACGAAGGATATCAGAAATGCAACCACGATAAGGGAATCTTCCACTGGATCAGATAAGAAATATGTTTTCAAGCAGAAGGTAGTTTAGAGAGGCTTATAGGTAATCCCAAGGAAAAAAAAAGACATGAAACGATAAGCTTGAAATATTAACTGTAAAAACTGGCCAAATTAAAAATCACTTAAAATTCGCGTCAAACGGCACTTCGCTCATCTCAAATACATCAATTTGTCGTTGAAGGTAGATCTTTTTTATTCATCGATTGCACGTTGATAAGGTACAAGTTTTTTCTTGGGCACTTTTTGGAAAGTCATCAACGAAAAGCCTTGCAAAAGTGATCTCCTAGTAGACTGAAGAAGGTATCTTTAAGAGCAGTTCAAGAGGCAAGGTTTATTAAGTGAATAGGTTGCCTCAATCGCATAGCTTGTAGGTGATCGCTCGCAGTGTGCAGGGAGGGTGCAACGTCACTGAAAGTTTCACGTTATAGCGCGCTCTCAGTCTGTTGCATAGGTAACCCACACAACCAAAGTTAACCCTAAGTGTCCTCATAGTAACCATATTCAATCCATAAAAGTCATTCTTTTACAAATATCTATTAGATATCTTGTACATAACCGCGTCACTTAATTTTTAAACGTGTTCATCTAGGTTTACCTATGTGTATGATTTAGCATATCTCCTGAAGCCTTCCAAAAGTTAACTGCTTGGGTTTAACATTTGAACAGCATTTAAAGCTGACAATCTACCAAATATACAAAAGCTAACCATAAAGGATACATAATAGTGTATGTGTCCTTTTATTGCCCATCATGAACACCCAAAGGTTACCTTAAAATGATACACGTTTGTTTGCATTGAAAGTTGCCTTTTGATTATTTTTGTTTGTTTCATAGTAGGTAACCATATTCAAACCATAAAAGTCATTCTTTTACAAATATCTATTAGATATCTTGTACATAACCGCGTCACTTAATTTTTAAACGTGTTCATCTAGGTTTACCTATGTGTATGATTTAGCATATCTCCTGAAGCCTTCCAAAAGTTAACTGCTTGGGTTTAACATTTGAACAGCATTTAAAGCTGACAGTCTACCGAATATACAAAAGCTAACCATAAAGGATACATAATAGTGTATGTGTCCTTTTATTGCCCATCATGAACACCCAAAGGTTACCTTAAAATGATACACGTTTGTTTGCATTTAAAGTTGCCTTTTGATTATTTTGTTTGTTTGTTAAATGACGTATCATTTCGTATGTTATTTTAAACCAGAATAAATGTCATTTATTCTTATATTTTGACTGTCGCATAGAAAACCGTTATCCATAGGCCCTTTACAAATTGTGTGAATTTTTTTAATAAATTACATTATATAACAAAGAACGTAATATATAGATATAGGTATTACGTTCTTTGATTATACATAATATTAACTTCAGAGAATGAAGTGTTAAAAACTATTTTGTACCAAATAAATTCCAAACTGATTTTAATAAATTGTCTCGCATGATCAGTTTTCTCTCTCTATATTTAAAGAATTTTCATTTGTCATCAAATTTAAATTTTATATACGGCAGGTATTTTAACTAAAGAAACTGACAAAAGGTAGAGAAGTTAAGTTGTTGTGCACTACTTCTTTTATATGGTCAACATAATTGATTGTCAATGTAGGTGTTTATTAAGATTTATTAAGATAAATATCCTTCTTTGTTAACAGACTAATTGCAAGTTTGAATAGGTATAGGTAATATTTTTGTTATTAATAACGTAAGCTAGTCATATTATATGACTATATGTGATCAGAAGATGTAAATGAAATTAATATTTAAATCGTCAAAACGTTCGCTCATAACGGCATAAACACGATAGTTCCGTATTTTCTATACTAAAATAAATTTCAATTTCTATTATTTAAAACTTGTTTTTAAACCCTCAGGTAAAACTAGTTATTTAAGGTTCCTTGATTTTTCTTACGAATTTTAAAAACAGGCATTTTCTAGCAACATTCTAAAATTCAAAAGCAGAGAATGTATTGTTCTTCAATATTATAATACATCTCTGTAATGTTTTACTTAGTCGTTTAGTTGCAAAAAAAATGATTTTACTGCTCATGAGAACAAAAAGGAGAAGATATCTTTGCGTGTGTCGAAAACAAACAACTAGTAAAATTTGAATAATTCCTTAATTAATCGAAAGTTTTTAACAATTCGCGAATAATAAAATTCCACTTTTTTCATAAATATTCCAAGATTATTATCTTCAGAGTAAATACTAAAGTAGGTAAGCATTTAACCCAACGTCAACGTACAGCCATTGTCTATATACACAATGGGATACTACCTCAGCTTTACCTATTTTCCGAGAATACGAGTAATATAAGCACATCTGAAATTGAGAATGACTAATGAACTTTACAAATTATTTAAATTTGCCTTATTATTATTAAATATTATTTTCTATTATTTAAACAAAACTAGGTACATTATATTTAATACTTTTACATAATAGGTACACTAATTAATTTATTTATTAGATATTAATTCTTATTTATCCATCCAAATCATTAAAATATCCCTTCCTTACTTTGTTCCATAAGTACGTCTTTTGTATTTTTTTAAAGAGGACAGTTATTTGCATCAGCGTCATTATTTAAAACCTGTCCTTTTTTGTCCTTTTTTTCGATAGGTACTTAGCTTGAAAAAATCTCTACACAATTACCGTCCCGCGGGATGACTTTGGCCATTCGCGAAGGATTTTGTTTTAAATTAATGTTGTACCGTTATTATGCGCGTTGCAGTTATATGATGTACGTTTTCTACTACTCTACTAGACTTTTTCTTCTTTCAAGGCCCAATTTCAACGAGGATAAGAAAAAATAAGAAAAGAAAGATTAATTTGGCATTCAATGCAGAAAAGGTAAATTAATAAATGATTCGTTAACGTGCTCTGAAATGTACGATTATTTGTTGAAAAAGGATAACTTACTACAAATTCAATCGAGCAATAAAGTATGTTCATTGATCTGATCGTATTGGTATTGTATTAATTTAGTTATGTATGATTTCAGTAAACGTTTATCAATTTAGACTTTTTGCGAAAAATGTCCTTTTTTCTGGCAGAAAGTATGTGGGAGCCCTATGACGTTATTTAATGTAGCTACTGTTAATGCTTGTAGGGAATTAGAATATTTTAATAACATTTTTAATTGAAAACACATACATACTGAATACTGAATTAGGTGCGCAATGTATGTGTAGATAGTGTATATCTAAGAATTAGTTGTTCTTTTCCATTATTTCTTATTTTCATTAATTATTTCCAATACATCTGTTTTTACGAAAAACAATTACAGTTAAAATTTTAGTAGGTGAATGCACACAGTAATTATTAATTAATGGCCAACGATGACGGTAATCCATGAATTCCTAAAATATATATCGAAAACAGGTTTCTAGAAAAAATCCGTAGGTACTTTGTTCTCAAAATTTCAGGTAATTTTTGCAGGTAAGTTTATTTGTATTGTAGGTAGACGTAGACATTGAATGGTACCTGTATACAAACACAAAGTCATTTATACTTCGTCTATTGCAGTGTGTGTGTGTATCAGTTTCAAGAGGGTAAGTATTTTTTTAAATATATTTATAGTAGCAACTTATTTCCCATTTCATATATTATAGATGTATACGAAATATTCGAAAGGGCAAGACATAACAGAAATTAAAGAATTGCCATATTAGTGATGGGAATAACGTATCGTTGTATGTAACGTTACATCCGGTAACGTTACAAAAAAATAACGTTACAAAATAACGTTATGTTATAACGTATCAATTATAATAATTAGTATCAACACTTGTTGGTTAATCACAACAAAAAGTGGCAATAAAAATTAACTGCTTCAAACTGTATAGTTTTTTCAAATTTCATAACTTCAGACTCTTTAAAGAATATCAAATTACAGAGCGATTTACTGTCAATCTTAAAATAAATAACCCTTAAGAATAAGAAACTAACATAAATAAACCCAAACTACGGATTAATTCTCGTTAAATCCTTTTCTTTTAAAAAAAAATTACTTTACTTCATACAACACTACAACAGTCATCTAGTGACAGTTTGTAGGAAGGAGTAAAAAATATGTAGATTACCTTCCTTAAACTTATTTTATTGCAATATTGATTATTCTTTACGTTAATTTAATACGTTAACGGCTACGGCGCTTTTATCGTGCATCGCGTTTCGTTTCGTAAGTTTCATTTCGTTTCGTTTCATTTCGTTTCGTTTCGTTTCGTTTCGTAACGTTACTCTACTTTTAGTTTCTCGAATTTCGTCTCGTCTTTGGTTCGTGTTTCGTTCCGTTACAAAAGTAACGAAACGATTGTCATCTGTGTAACGTTACGTTTCGTTCCAATGAAATAACGTTACAAAATACCGTTACGCATATAACGAAACATCACTATGCCATATAGCGAACGAACGTTTGACAGTCCACATGAAGAAGAATTACACTTACCTCAGCTTCCAGCCACAACAATTGAAGAATTTTTATTGGTAGAGGAATACACAAAGATTCCTCAGCGGGCCAATTCTTTGGTGAGAAAACTTTACGATATTCTTATTTATTTCGATTTTACGATACATGTTTTGTTTGATGAGGGACATTGATCATTAATTAAAATTTGTTGTATTGAGTATCCTAAACGAAATTCTATATTTTTATAGGAGATATGATTTAAGCCAATAAAAGACTCAATAAAATACCAATTTAAAGTAGCTAACTATGCGCTGTTGAAAAAGTTTAAAACAGCCGATTTACTATACCTAGTTTGTAAGTTCATGCAGTTTCATACATAGAAGAAACGTACTTCACAATATGAACCTTTTGTAATAAGTGTATTTTCTTTTGTTTGTAGTTGCTGTCCGGAAAACAATCCCTTCGGCTACAGATATGGACATCCTCTCAGCAACCAAAGTGTGGATTAGAAAATCAGCCGAGCGAATGAAAAAGCAGCAGAGACCTGTTTCGACTGTTTAGAAACATAATAATTATATTTGTGTACATAATCGCTTCTTTTAGTATTTTTTATGTTAAAGCGTTGAGTGAATTTCACTCAACGGTTAAAGGTTCTTGTTATGTACGTATAATAAAGTGTTATTTAATCCAAACTATTTCACTTTTATTAACTTCTATGTAGTTATGCATTCCCAAAAGCCAGCATTAAGAAATCTGAAAAGAGCAACCAAAGGATATTTTTCTAGTACGGATTATTTCTAACCATAATATTTACTCTTTGTACACCTTTTGAAGTCGATCATTATATAGCAATTATAGTTAACTCTTGACCAGTTTTATAAAATGAACGAAAGACATTCTTCTAGCATGAGTTTATATCAACCGTAATGGTTAACCTTTGACTACATTTTACAGTAGGTAAAGGAATATCTTTAAAAGTGAGCATTAAGAAATCTGAAAAGAGCAACCAAAGGATATTCTTCTAGTTCGGATTATTTCTAACCATAATGTTTACTCTTTGTACACCTTTTGAAGTCGATCATTATATAACAATTATAGTTAACTTTTAACCAGTTTTATAAAATGTACGAAAGACATTCTTCTAGTATGAGTTTATATCAACTGTAATGGTTAACCTTTGAATATATTTTACAGTAGATCAAGGAATATTGTTTAAAGTCAACTTATGGACACTTCTATAATACCGACTTTTAGATTACTTGTGAAGTGAACAAAAGTCGATCTATAGACACAAAAATTGTGACATAGTCGACCCAGAGAACAGTTTTTGGATATATATTGTTAACCTTTCATGTCTTAGCAGGATAACTTTCGGTTAGCTTTTAGACACTTTTGGTTGTGTGGGAATATATTTGTCTGTTGCACACTTGCAGTTTGATATTGTTGTGTTTGTTAACAAAAACTACATAAACTGTTATAAAAATTCTTTCATTTTCTATTACATTACGTACTTGAATAACGCTAAAATTTTCTTTTTCTTTCAAATTACATTTCCTCATACATACTTATATTTCTTTGTCATAAGCGGCAAAAGACTCGATAAAGGACTACGTTTTCAAAGAAAAAAAAAATACGAATATATACAAATAAATACACACCTAACCTACGAATGAAATATTTAAAAGAAAAACTGCTACAAATATCTACGAAAAGAAAGTTTTCTTTGCTACTTACAATTTGATGACACAAAACTTTTTCTAAATACCTGTTATGCAGTATTGCAAGACCGACCGAAACTGTACTAACAAATAGAGAAATACGAGTTCAACAGAGAATAAATAGGCACGAAATAAGAATAGTTTACGTAATAACTTGCTTTGTTTATAAGTAAGCATAAAATATACCGTCCACACTTGACAACGGAATTCGTATTATCTTAAAATTTAAAAAGATATCGACCTACTTGTAGGTATAATTTATTGTAATAAGTAACACTTTTGCACTTTTTTGTATAGAAATATGAAACGAAAATACAGCAATTAGTTACTTCCAAAAAAAATGTACATAATACCAAGAACTTAATTCATACACTTACAAAATATATTAAAATTTCACTATTCTAATTCAAATTTAATGGTAGGCGTATCTACAAAAACTTACGATGACGTAGCCTTACTCAACCAATCGAAGTAAATCTGTTCATTGAGGTAACCTATTCACTTAATAAACCTTGTTCAAGAGGTACATCTAATATAAATTTTTCCCCTAATGTTTAGGCGTACCTAATTTTAAAATTTCTATTTCTTGCATCTACGTCAGTTGTTTATTTGAGAAATTATAGAGGTTGAATTGATAAACTGTTTGGAACGTATCTCAGCGATTCATTCATCAGAGAACTCCGCTTTCATTAATGAAAAAATTGTCATTGTGCTGTTCTCCTTTTTTGCCCTGGAACACAGTTTTTCATAAGCCAAAAGAAGTAAGGGGAAAAACCTCGAGAAATTCGACCATTATCTACTTTACTGCTGTTTTATTTAACTTTATTCGCGTGCAGCTATGCATCTAGGAAACAATAATGTTCACTCCGCGTTATACTGTAATTCGCCAATCTCATCGCTATCTTCACCAGCTGTAGAACTCGTTTGTTTGTGGAAGCTGGTACCTGCATCTTCAGTGTCAATAATATCTGTAAGTACTTCGGCACCGTTTTATTTCCTTTCTCATTGTTGCTTGATTCCACGGCTAATTGTCTCACAGCGAGGAACATTTGTAGACATTTTTTCGTGGTTCCTGAAAATGTTTATGCATATTTTCCTTTTTCAACTTCCTTTTTCGGTTTTGTGAATCCGATGCATTTCTTGAACCATTTTCAAAAAGTGTAATGTGTTAGAAATGACGAACGTTTTTTTGAATAAATAAGGTTCACTATTAGGTACCTGAATTAAATGTATTTATACAATGTGCCCACGTGACCGTCTTAAGTATGGATATCTCGTAACCAATGAGACATAGAATAAGAAATAGAGATTTGGTTAAATGTGAATAAATGTTTAGTTAGGATCTATATGAATTTTAAAATTTTCCTAGCGACTTTTTTATTTGGAAAAGTTATTGGAAAATGATTTAACATTCTCTAATCATGACTACAAAGAAAATTAGCATCACTTTATAATGACACGGTCGCCGTGTATTAAAAAAAATAGGGGTGACGTTATATCGGCAAACGTAAAATGGGTATTAAAAATTCAATAAATTATTAATAAAAAAGCATTGGGACTGACCAATTGTATTATTCCCATCCCTAGTGGAATAATAATATTACAAAGAAATAAGGAGAATTATAAATCTTGTGTATAAAGTACCTACTCCATTTTTTGTTTTGTTTTTTGAGGTTTTGAGGTATTGGACAATAGAATGAAACTGTATATTAATTTTTATTTAATTTTTTTATTTATCCAATCATGTCCTATCCATGGACAATACCACACTCCTACACCATTTAAACAATTTCCATCAATTAAAGATCTTAGAACGTTACGAAATCGACTGTGCCAAGACTTTACTCAGCACTACCTGATGATGATTAAATACTAAAACACCGAAATCGATCGCCATAAGTTAAAATAAAAATTAATAAATAGTTTGATTCAATTTTCCAATATAGAGAATAATTATAAAATTCAGTTCTTCCTCTTTGGCCCTCAAATGGGAGCTTTAAAATGTTCAGTCAATTTCAATATGGCGATCCTACTTAACTAAATCTCTATCTCTAACTATCTTCAGGATCTTTGTGCTTAAAACGATCGCTTGGACACATTGAATAATATTTATTTAATACACTAACACGGGCATGTTTCATCCCAAGATGCGAAAGCACACAAATAATATATGTATTCTTCTTGAACAGGTGACAAAAAAATCGATAAACTCTTAATGAGTAAGCAAACACGATGCCATAAGGGTGAAACAAACCTCAATGAAATATTATATTACATAACAGGGTGTACCAATCTTACGACAAAGTTGGGTATATGGCTTATTTCAAGAGATATCAAAAAATGTTGTTAAGAAAAATAATAGATGTCTTTAAGGACCATATTTCGAAATTATCTTGAACTATACAGGGTGTTACGTAACGCTGTTACAAACCAATCATATGATTTTTAAATGAGAACCCCTGCATATTATGCCAAATTCGGATTGCCCACATTACATTTCTGTAACGTACAGTAAGCTACGATTTTAACATAAACGTGTCCATAACTTTTAAAGGACTCAAAACCTTATATCAAAAGATTCGAAAAATGTGGGCAATCCGAATTTGGCATAATATGTAGGGGCTCTCATTTAAAAAATCATATGTTTGGTTTGTAGCGGAGCTATGTAATACCCTTAGTTCAAGATAGTTTCGAAATATGGTCCTTAAAGACATCTAGATATTATTTTTCTTAACAACATTTTTTTGATATCTATTGAAATAAGCCATATACCGAACTTTGTCGTAAGATTGGTACACCCTGTATGTACGAGGGTGAATCAAATATAAACGGTAATTTTGCTATTGTTGTTAGCACGCAGTTCTGTGCTGGATGTAGTAATGAGGGATTGTTGTTTGGTTTATAAGGAGTGGGGGAACCAGTTAGGTTAGCAGCTATGCTCGGTTCTGTGGGCAGTACAGCCATGACCGAGCGAGAGGTACATTCGTCTGTTGCGCAACGCATCGTTACAAAGTATTTAACCAATGAAGGCATTAAATCTTTGGAAATTTTTACTCGTTTGCAGACACAGTTTGGGGACACTACACTGTCTCAGAATCGAGTGTATACGTGGCCCAGAGAATTTAAGGGTGGGCGAGAAGGTGTTGAAAATGACGCCCAAAGTCAAGTCTGACAGATGACAACATCAGTGCCGTTCGAGAGCTTATTGAACGTGATCGCTGGGTAACCGTTCAAGAAAGCTCATCAAAAATTGGAATCAGCTACGGTAGTGTTCAATCCGTTGTCACTGATCGAGGTATGCCCATTAGAGATGTCATTCTACTCCATGACAACGCCAGACCGCACACCGCGTTGTTGACAAGGGATAAGTTGGAAGAAATGGGCTGGGAAACCCTCGAACACCCTCCTTATAGCCCAGACTTGTCCCCTTGTCATTATTTTTTGTTCGCGCCCCTGAAAGAATCACTTAGAGGGAAACGATTTGAAAGCAATGATGAAGTCGAGGAGCACATGCGCAATTGGTTGACAACTCGCCCTCAAACTTTTTATGAACAAGGAATATTCAAGCTTCCAAATCGGTGGCAGAAATGTGTAGATAACGCAGGAGACTACATTTAAAAATGTTGAAGATATAATTTGTGTATAACTTTATTCAATAAATATATTTTAAAAAATTACCGTTTATATTTGATTCATCCTCGTATATACAAAATTGTAGTCTTTGTCCACGGCAAACATATAAAGAACACCGAACATCGACGCCATCCACTTCCACAAAGCCTTTTAGCGGGTGTGCGACTGACTGTTTCGCATTTAACAAGCACATAGATTCACATATAGCCAAAAGAAATTAAAGCGCTCTTCCAAATAGCCCTTCATCAGGAAAACAAAAGGTTTGTATTTTACCGAGTAAATTTGGGTTGTTTAATAAGAATCTCTTGCCTAGCAATTAGACGAGAAAAACTGCCAACCAATAAAAATGCTACACCAACTAATATTACAAAATGTCTAAATGTCGTACCTATTGGAACTTTTATTAGCGTAACATTTCTTTATAGTAAGGCATCAGTTACCAAAGGGCAATGTAAATAGCACTGCGTGCTTGGATGAAGTCTGGAGTTGGTTTAATGGAGTCAAGATGCCCTCAAGTATGCAATTAAAAATTTAAAATAAACAAGGGTAATTTGCACACCTTATTATACTCGTTTCTCGTTTTTTGCATGTGTCATGCACAAGCTCAAGCTCGAGTAGAGTGATGCGCATTTATCAACGGACCAACGCAAAAATGATATGTTCACTTATTTACTTCACTACCTGTGAAAATTTTGAATGTGTTGTGTTAGATTTATAATTCTAATTCTCTTAGTAACTAAAAGGGGTGCTAGTATGCCAACGTGTATTAAGAAGCATTGATCTATAGGTTTTTTTATAAAATGCTCGTAGGATAATATAATTAGTTCCCGAAACTAAAAGTGAGAACCTATAAATAAATTAGCTTTAATCCAAAATATAAATTAAGCTACCATTTGACGCCAATCCTTTGCTATAAATCTAACCAAATAGTGTTTTTTTATGTTAACCCAAAATTTGCATATCTAATATTATACAAACACCCCATTATAATTTTCTTCAAACAAATTTCAATATTTTTAATACGTAGACCGTTGCCTTTCTTATTACATTATAACTATTATAATATATTTGTGTTGTTTTTACTATAGATTCGGTCCTCCCATGTAATTAAACCAAGTAATTTAATAATACGATATATCGACAGCTCGAGCAAAATCCATCAAATTTCATATAATTTATGATATTAAATTTTCGAAACTTGTTATAAGTCATATTTTTTCTTTAAAAGGCAGGTGTTAAATAGTCGATTAGCAATTCAAGGCCTTATAATGCACTACTTACCACTTCGATTACAGTTAGCTTAATAGAAAATATTAATCTAATATGCAATTTTGATACAAATTACTTTACGATGCAGTTAACTTCTGAAAACTATTTAACGCTCCCAACACTTCAGAGGCGAAGTGATTTAATAGTCTGTACGATAATAATCGATATTAGAGTTGTTGTAATCGCACTATAAAGTGGTTAATCGAAAATGAGCTTTTGGAATTTTTATATTAACCTAAATCAAATATTTGACGACGGATTCGGGCAGTTATCCTTAACGTCCTATTTAATATGGTGATAGCCTGATAAAACTTCGAAGATCGTCTGAAGCTATCAATCAATCGAGGTCTTATTAGTGGAGAATTCTCGTGTGATAATTATATACTTCGAGTGGCCGACATCCGCTAAAACATAAAATACTGAACAGTAGTCTGTTACGTTAATGTAAAACTAAGCGCAGGCTACTCGTAATATGCAATTAAATTTTTGTTTGAGTTGTGAAGAGCGTGACAAACCATTTTATCTTTTAAGATTTTAACACTGATAATTGTTTATTTATTGAGATATGTTTTCCTGATCATTAGTTCTGTTTGAATGTAAATTTACATGATGTGATCGAATTTTAACACATTATAATACGAGTGTATCAATAATTACTGAATAAGTGCTGACTAGGCAATACACAGGATAGAAGGTGAAGTAAATTGACTCCAAAGTAAACACCTACATCGTTATAACGAAGAATCCTTGGGCGTGGGGGTGCGCCTCTTTGGGGGTGCTCGCCAGTTGGAAACGTTGGAAAATCCACATCTTGAGATAGAAAAAGTTGCTGCAAATACACAATTGTGGAGATATTTCAGATGTAGATGCAGATTTTAATTCCTCATATTTGGGTGCATCAGCATGCAAAAATTTGTTCACTTGCTCCCATTAATAGATTTATGGCCCCAGTTACCAATTTAAAAATTACCCCATAACGTTGGAAAATCCACATTTTGAGATAGAAAAAGTGGCTGCAAATACACAATTGTGGAGATATTTCACATGTCGATGCAGATTTTAATTCCTCATGTTTAGGTGCATCAGCATGCAAAAATTTATCCGCTTGCTCCCATTAATAGATTTATGGCACCAGTTACCAATTTAAAAATTACCCCATAACGTTGGAAAATCCACATCTTGAGATAGTAAAAGTAGCTGCAAATACACAATTGTGCAGGTATTTCAGATATAGATGCAGATTTTAATTTCTCATATTTGGGTGCATCAGCATGCAAAAATTTATCCACTTGCTCCCATTAATAGATTTATGGCACCAGTTACCAATTTAAAAATTACACTGTAACGTTGGAAAATCCACATCTTGAGATAGTAAAAGTTGCTGCAAATACACAATTGTGCAGATATTTCAGATGTAGATGCAGATTTTAATTCCTCATATTTGGGTGCATCAGCATGCAAAAATTTATCCACTTGCTCCCATTAATAGAATTATGGCACCAGTTACCAATTTAAAAATTACCCCATAACGTTGCAAAATCCACATCTTGAGATAGTAAAAGTAGCTGCAAATACACAATTGTGCAGATATTTCAGATATAGCTGCAGATTTTAATTTCTCATATTTGGGTGCATCAGCATGCAAAAATTTATCCACTTGCTCCCATTGATAGATTTATGGCACCAGTTACAAATTTAAAAATTACCCCATAACGTTGGAAAATCCACATCTTGAGATAGAAAAAGTTGCCGCAAATACACAATTGTGCAGATATTTCAGATGTAGATGCAGATTTTAATTTCTCATATTTGGGTGCATCAGCATGCAAAAATTTATCCACTTGCTCCCATTAATAGAATTATGGCACCAGTTACCAATTTAAAAATTACCCCATAACGTTGGAAAATCCACATCTTGAGATAGTAAAAGTAGCTGCAAATACACAATTGTGCAGATATTTCAGATATAGATGCAGATTTTAATTCCTCATGTTTAGATGCATCAACATGCAAAAACTTGTCCACTTGCTCCCATTAATAGATTTATGGCACCTGTTACAAATTTTAAAATTACACTATAACGTTGGAAAATCCACATCTTGAGATAGAAAAAGTTGCTGCAAATACACAATTGTGGAGATATTTCAGATGTAGATGCAGATTTTAATTCCTCATGCTTAGGTGCATCAGCATGCAAAAATTTGTCCACTTGTTCCCATTAATAGATTTATGTCACCAGTTACCAATTTAAAAATTACCCTATAACGTTGGAAAATCCACATCTTGACATAGATAAAGTTGCTGCAAATTCACAATTGTGGAGATGTTTCAGATGTGGATGAAGATTTTAATTCCTCATGTTAAGGTGCATCAGCATGCAAAAATTTGTCCACTTGCTCCCATTAATAGATTTATGGCACCAGTTACTAATTTAAAAATTACCCTATAACATTGGAAAATCCACATCTTGAGATAGAAAAAGTTGCTGCAAATTGTGGAGATATTTCAGATGTAGATGCAGAAATAAGTATATTAAGTGATTGAAAAAGGGCCTTTTTTATAAAGTCTTGGCCAACTATAGTTTCCATTAGATAAAACAAAAGTTTGCGATATAGCCTAACTCAAAAATGAAACAAAAAAAAATGGATTAAACTGTATCTATTATTGAGCCCATAATTATCTTCAACTTATTTACACAGTTTTTTTAAGTCAATAATAACAGAGCTATAGGGACTAAACAAAAAAACGAAAAAATGATTTTTTTGAGATGTCTAGTTAGCCATTAATTTTTTCTATAAAACGATAAGCTCATTAAATTGAGTTGGTAACACTTCAATTCTTTTCTCATTTAATCGTCTCTCTATCTCTGCATGTTTCCAAGATTTTCATACTAAACTTTGGAAAAAACTCACTCTGTATATGGGAAAATGCCACAGTTTGCTTATGTTATTATGTAGAGGGATTGAATACTTGAATTGAACTTTTGGCTTATGTCCTTTCAAGTTCAAAATGCTAGAATTCGTTAACCGTAGTACCTAAGTTAAAACTTCCTGTTTTACCATTCGGGTAAGTCATGAGCAGATGAACACCTTTGTTACAATATTTGTGGTTTCGGTATGTGTAGAAGTAATGGGAACAAAAGATTTGGGATTTCAAAACTTCTCCTGTTCCTTCGTACCCCAATGCAAACATTTCATACAATAGACCAGGGCGAGAACTTCTCAATAAGCCTGATACGGGGTAAAAATTTAGCCTCAATTATTTTAGAGTCTATATTGCATAAGCGAACATTTGTAACATTACGTTATGACAAAGCCTCATACAATTTTTGATTAATCCTCATTAAATCGCGGTCCTCAAATTCTAAATTCGAGTACATCCTTGCCTTTTTATTTATTTATGTTTCAGTAGGAGCAAATATCGATCGAAACGAAGCTTTATGCTTGAAAATATAGTACGTTACATTTTACATTATAATTTATAAGTGATGAAAGTGACTGATTTTTCAACGAGCGATACATTGTACCTATATTCACGACCGAAAGCGAGTGAGGATAGTATTGCGAGTTGAAAAATCCCACTTTTATCACGAATTGTCTAGGTATACTATTTTTTCCAACATCGCAAAAATGAGCCTCAATTTTAAATTTCTTTATAATTATTTTACTCTCCTATTTTTTCAAAAATCTAGTTGCTGATTTTGTATTCTAACGTTACTATGGAAATGAATAAATCATAAATTTTAATGCGATACATATAGAAAATTTATACACTGTGTTCATTTTAAAACTTACCACCCCCTGTAACTTAAAAACCGCAATAACTTTCAACATTCGCGGGGCACGTCGATTTTTATTTTAGGGGGGAACGTTTTTGACAGTCAAGTGGTCTTGATATGTTCATCCCTCTAACCCCTAGCAACCCCAATTTTAAAATCTCAAATGCAACTACCCCACTTGTTATACATCATTTGAAAACCCCTTTCAATACCAATACAACAGTGTATTCCATTTGAAAATTGGGTGAGATTTGATAAAGTGGGTCAACAACCAATCATTGTATTTCGTTTGGCATTGCATACTGATGAAGATTCTTTAAACTTTTGCACAAGTTGTAACACGTAAACATGCGAAATATTTTTATTTGGATGCCTCTTGTTAAATATTTGCGCTGTCTGTCGTGCACATTCATTACTAGCACCGTAAAAAAAAATTAAAAAAAATAAATAAATAAAAAAAAAATTCAAATCTCGCCCAATTTTCAAATGGAATACACTGTTGTATTGGTATTGAAAGGGGCTTTCAAATGATGTATAACAAGTGGGGTAGTTGCATTTGAGATTTTAAAATTGGGGTTGCTAGGGGTTAGAGGACCACTTGACTGTCAAAAACGTTCCCCCCTAAAATAAAAATCGACGTGTCCCGCGAATGTTGAAAGTTATTGCGGTTTTTAACTTACAGGGGTGGTAAGTTTTAAAATGAACACACTGTATATTAAAATGTATGATTTAAACATATGATATTGACAGTTCAGTCATCTGTCTGTCAAAAATAACAGCTAACCTTAAACAACTTATAGAAATGAACTTTCCTCACTAGTGATGCAAATGCCTATTTTCCTCACTACATTGAGTGATGAAAGTGTCATTTTCATAAGCGATGTTGGAAAAAAGTTTATCGTACAGGTTTTAACAGTTTTGTTAATCTTATACCTTCGACGAACAAATATTGGTAACAGCATCTGGGAGGTTTTGTTTACAGGGATATTTATTAAAACCTTATGCTTTTCATGTTTACTGTGACTAAGTTCATTGCAATAATAATACGTGGCTCTAATATCTCAAGTAATACCTATGCTCAATATGCAGACTATTGCAAGATATCCAAGAATCATATTTTAGCGTGATACTTCGTTCGCCATATTGGAAATTTGTATTTATAGGTCCTATTCTTAGGAAAAAGTGCCAAACGTATTGCTTCGACGGGCAAGAACCAACTTTTAAGGTTTTGCTAGTTTAGTCATGGCTTGCGCTCAGAGATCGACAGTGATGTTTCGGTATCCATAATATTCATATTTCTACGGGGAAATCGCTCAAGTAAATTTGATGGTTTGGCATCGTTGGGGATACGTTTGATATTCATCCCCTAAGATAGTTAATAGAATTATCACATTAATTTCACATATTTTTGTCATGGTTAGCATAATCTTGATTGAATCGTCCCATGCTTTTACATTACCTATGCAATAAAAATTGATTATTGCGCCAAAAGGTATCTAATCTAAAAGGTAACGAATAATGGCACGCACTAAGACTTATCTCTGCTATATAAGGGAATGTGTTAATAGCAGTAACCAAACTTCTCAAGAGCCAATTACGATGGTATTAAATTACTAATCTCTGTAATTAATTTATTAAGCGAGTAAATCGTGTTGACTTTATACCGATTTTATATGATTTTAATTACTTTACGTGGTTACATAAAAATATTTCGTCTGTAATAAAATGGAATAAATCGTAATGGGAACATTTAATATAACTGTTCCTGAATACCAATTACAGAAATAAAGCAGCTTGTTTCATGTGCTTATTAAGCCGACATTATTATTTAGTAGCACCACTCCAACGGCCTGTGTAAAGTTGATATGTGTATTATTGGGCTCCTCGGGCATTGTCGTAATTCAGTAGAAATATGACTGCATATAATTTAGAACATTTAATTGGTGCAATGAATATGCATGTAGGCGGTGCAAATGACGTTTCTGGTGCACATTCATTTAGCGTACTAACATGCATCACTAACTCGTTTGTTCCTTTTTGTCGTGGTGCCACTTTGTTATAACTATATGTATATTAATATATCATCTCTTTTGATAACTGATTTATTGTTTGTCGGGATTTTCCGACATGCGCGAGATAAAACCTGCTCGTTATATAAATTTCACTATATCGAAAGACAACTCTGCTATAGGCTCCTATTATAAGACAAATTAAAGTGTCCATTAATCATTAAGCAATATTTCAGTTGAAAGTATTACTGTTCTGTGTAATGGAAATTGTTGACAATATCTTACTTGCATTCTACAGCACTTTCATTTATCTATAATTTCTATACTGTAATACTCTTCTGTGTACCTGTAATGTTAACATACTAAACTTTACTTGAGTAGTTTAATATTGTTCACATATTTTGTTGATATTTAGCCTGGCATGAGATTAAACTGAAGGAACGAAAGGGATTTGTCCTGTTACCAAAATACTTTTTTTAAAATCATATAGGGTGTTCATTGAAAATACATTATAATGAAACTGTATCAAGACATACCATAATGATTTGACCGGACGTGAAACTGACAAATGAACAGTATGTATTATCCCAATTTCCTTATTTTTATTTTTCAAAGTGCCTGTCTTGAATAACAAAAAACTTGGACCAACGACGCTGAACTGTCATAGCCAATTTATAAATAATAATTAACAGCTTCACGGTTACTAAAATATCATCCCGTTGTAGTTCGAATGAAATTTGTTAAAAAACTAATTGTCGCTAGAAATTCGCGGTCTTTCACGGTTTTAGTCAAAATTGAATAACGGCGACACCCAAGATCAGTATACTGATCTTGTGCGACACCCACTTTGCTGACAGGTTGGATATGACATCCTACTTATCTCCTTAATATTCGCTCTGCCTTCACTCTACACATTATGTACTTGAACGCTTCTCTCTGGAGTTTTGCCTTTTTAATGATCCGGGACTTATGTCACGATGTTTAAAATGTGCAACGCAGCGTAAAACTTTCCTTTCGAACGACCATTGTCGCCAAATGTTTAATGGACATGGGCCAAAATTTGAGTTGCGTCCATCTTCTTAAAAATGGAGTATTATTCAATAATTGATTAATTTTAAACGAGAAAAATGATGCATTATAACTAATTTTTTTATTGAAAGTGGAGTACAATTAAGTGGTTTTGACACACTTTACCCGTATAACATCATAAGAAGTTAAAAAACAAGACTGTTATTATCATTTTAATTCATCTACGTAGCTTGAATAGATTTCATACTGCTGTAAGTTAAACGAAAAACAATTTCCATAAATCGATACCTATGCATTCAATCCACTATTGTAAAAAAAATCCTACTCAAACGAACCTCATTGCCTTCCCACAAATAAAAAGGCTAAGAAAGCTGCAAAACTGCAAGTGACCATATCTGAAAAAAGATAACGAATAAAGCTATAAAGTGTCTGTAGTCCTGTAGACAACAGTTAGGGAGTAAGCGGAGTCTACGTCCAAAATGGGCCATTAGATATACAATACACTAGGCGATTAAACTAATGATTCCGTATGTGTCACTGGTGTGATCACATCTAAGAGATCATACACATTACTTTGCGTCGTGCAGCGCAGGGTGTTACGGCAACAAATGGTTGGTAACGCGATTTAAAATGGAATGGCTCGTAAGCTCAGTTATAAGGGGCTATATGGGTGCAAGTTAAATATGAGTATAGGACTTAAACGCAGCAAACAAAGAGGGTAGTCAAAGCTAAAGTTAATTTATATCTAGTTAACGAATATAGTTAAGTTTAAATTTAGGGTGTCACGATAGTTCTTTAGAAAGTTAAAGCTGGTAAACAGACTACGAAAATCTTAGCAGCTTGAAGCGACAGTGAGCGAAACTCCGGTTTAGAAGCCTAGGTCGCCTCGGTTCGGGTCATAAAAACTCCGGCGTAGGGCGCTTGAATCTGTCCAGGCTGTAGAGAAACTCCGGAGCAGAATAAATCTTTGGGTGGTTCGTCTCCCTTATAAACCCGGATGCGAAGGCGTGTCATGAGCGTGGGGGTAGCATTGCGGAGTATGCCGTCACCCCACAGATACCACCTCCGCATCAAGAAAGATGTAGCAGGTGCCCCCAATTATATGTTGAAGGATTAGGGAGCCCAACTTCCTCTCCATAATAGAATTCGGCAGTGTCCTACCTGCATACCTCTGTTAGAGGTCGTCTACTAGCGGTTGGCGAGACTACCTGGCTGTTGGGACCCTAAATACACATTCTTGACGAATATTATAATGACAGTGATTAACTTGAAAACAGTAAATGTTCATTAGTTAATGGTGGCACTGCTCCTGTGAACGCAAAACACAATAGTACACAGTATCCAAAGGACATTACTAAAGTCAAAGACTGTACATGATTGAGAAGTGCTATAGTTGTGGACAGTCTGGTTCAATGTCACGAGACATAGCAAAACATAGGTATTCCTGTTTTTTCCGGCTTAATAGATAAGGAGGAGGGTGAGGGTAGCTGCAATTTTTTTAAGTTTCCCCTTTCTTAATTTTGCTTACCTACCTCTGTAATGTCGTACGACTCGGAAAGTTTTTAGATTTTGTTGCTACTTGGAACAAAGATGATTTTGACATTAACGTATTCTTGTACTAATTGCTTTTCTTTCAGTTTATGGCATGACATGGAATGTGCAGGATGGTTATGTTTACTACGAGATTGCAGGGCTTACCTTCACAAAGGGGAGCTTCCACATGCACTTACTTTTTGCCCATTGCAACTTAGATCATAGCGGCGTTTAAAGCATCTCATAAGTGATGGAATATAGGGCCCCACCTTGAATGTATAGAAAACAATGTCAACCGATTTGGTTAAATTTGTGATAGTAAAGGTAAAGATATGATTCACAGTTACTGGGTGGCTCTGAAAGGAGTCGGATCCAACCCCCCTCCCCTCCCACTTTGGTAGATAGTTACACTGTCAGTTGCCATCTGTGTACAGTGTAAAAGCGAACAGCAAACAGCAGAGGCAAACAACACATTCGTCGAATACAAACGAAAAAGTTGGGATATCGTAGCTTCACCGCCCCCAACCCATCCCAACGCCATAGAAAGGTGTATCCCATGGTGGTACTTTATTTCGTGATTGTTAATACATTCGCATACGTTTTTATATCAAAAGTTACATGTTCGGTTATAATAATATCTATGTTAGTTGGGCACACATTACAAGAAGTTATAGTACTGTTTACCGTTTTTTGTGTATTCTACACAATCACCTTATTATACGCTTTCAATACCATCCTTTTTGCACTTTCTACAAAATCACACAAACGACTTTACTTTGAAGTTCAGTTATGGTAGTGGAATCATGCCGACATGTCAACAATGTTTAAATATTTAGCTAACGTTAAACTGGCAACTGCAAAGATTCACGTTTACATAATTAAATTAAATTTCGAAACCATACATGCCACTGTCCTCTTATAATATTTGTACGCTAAATTCGAAGTTTATAAGCGAAAGCTATTTACAATGGCATCCTTATAAAATTGTCTTACTACCACGCTTAAGTAGTAAGGCCGGATACTTAAAATGTGGTTAACCAAGGCAATAAAATTTTAATGCTTAAATACCTTCAATCACAACAAGTTTTGGTACTGAAATTTAGGTTTGGTTGTCAATTGAAAATATATATGTAACTGTTTCATCAGCGGGTTGTCTAATTATGCACTTATGTTTAATTGAATGTATAAAAACACACACCTGGTGTATAATGAGATGGGTGGGTTGTCCATTTGTTCAAAGTATTTTCTTCGGATTTGTTCATGAAAATGACTAGTTTTCTGTTACACTATGGCAATTGAAGAAGTATTTGGAAGTGGAGTATTTACAAAAATTGGGAGTGTACAAGTAATTTTGTTATGTTCTTTAAGGTGTTTTACTGCTTCACAAAATATTAAATCGCAAGGGGCTCATACATATTAAATTAATATGCATGTTATTTGTCAATGAATAAGTTTTGATTTAATTCAAGGAAAATTGATTATGAAATGGCATTGGGTGTGCTCACGTTTAATCATAAAGATCAATAAAAGATTTATTTGACATCTATTGTTAATAAGAGTTTTAAAAAAACAATGACAGTTATTTACAGTCAGGAAAATCTAGGCTACCACCACAATAAAGTTTGCAAATTGTCAACAATAAAGTATTACCTTCTTCGCCCATATGTATCCATGCATATCAAATTATTTTTTAATGTAATACTATACAGAAATAATTTATTATATGGTTATGTTCAAAATTAACGCTGTCGTTTTGGCCGTAGGTGACAGTCGAGTCGGTAAGTGTAATCTACTTCTTTTAATGAACGACTTAATCCTACTGTTTAAATAGTGGGCGATGATTTACGTTCTTAAATACATTTTTTCAATAATTGAGGGCTATAACCTAATAGCGGAACAGATAACAAGAAGTTTAATGTTATTCTAAACACTATTAATTGCCTTATTTTTTGTAATGTTACGCTTCATCTATTTTATTGATTTTGTTTTATCCTAAGGGTGTGATTTCTATTTAAAAGCTCGTCTTGTTAAGGTATTCATAGTGCCTTCGAAAGTATAACAAATGTTTAATCTCAACCACGACATGAGTTATTTTTATCTTATATGACACCGCCTTGTCGACTTTTACTAATAAATTACTGTAATAAATGATAATTAACAAAATTGAGTGAGTGTTTCGGCCAATTTCGAGAAAACTTTCAAAACTATCCGAAGTCGTGATACATCTATAACTATATACGAATAATGTATAGGTATAATAGATATTTAAGGATAAGACTGTTTAAGTTAATACAATTTTCAAATTAACACAGTTCACAAAACATTTGAGCTTTATTGCTAGCCGTACAAAAGGTTGTGTTCTGTATAAAATTCATATTGGTTTTCTTATCATTTGCGGAAAATTTGTGACTCATACTAGCCTTAGAAGGTGCACGCATTTTTTCATTTAAACGGACAATTATCGTTACTATCGTATCGAATGAACTCAGTGTTTTACATAGCCAAAATAAACAAATTAACAAATTTGACCCTATACCTAGTAAAAATTCCAAGAATTCAAAGACCACACATTCACATTCAGTGGCCTCAAAACATCTCTTGTGGCTATTGAACGCAATACTGCAAATACCAAAAACCACAATAGAAATTTATTAAATCTGACACGTCATCAGCGAACAACAGTGGTTACTGAGATGTGGGGTCTCCCAGCTTATGTAAGGGCAAGATAAATGTCTTAGTGGTAGACTGGGATGTCGGCTATTATGGAATCTCGGTAATGATTATACAGAACCACAATTAAACCCATTGGATTTATAATACTTCAAATAAATCCATTGTAATCAATGTAATTAGCTCAAACTCAAGTCACCACCACAATTTTCCCCAAATATGGTGACTTGAGCTAATTACATGGGATTTACACTTCTGATTTTGTGAGCACTGTCCAGAAAATTCATTTTTGTCAACATTACATTGTTATTTTGTAAATAACATCTCAACGCACTTTACACGAACGCAAAGTAGCAACTTGGACTGTTTTTCTCGTAGGATCCACCTTTTTTTAGGATGAAAGAAACAGAATCGCATGTAGCACCGTTTATAGGCGTTAGTTTGGCGGAATATTGGCTCAATATAGAGAGATTGGGACAATATTGTCGAACAGCAGCGAATATTGGGGGAATATATTTTTGTAATATTATACTAATATTGTAAATACAATATTTAGTGAATATAAGAACAATATTTGCAATATTTATTAAATATTGCCATTTAATGTAAATTCAAATATTGTACACACAATAACGTAGCAATATTACGTGTACAACATTACTAAATATTGAAAATCTATATTTAAGCAATATAACATACATATTTGTAATGTTTACTAAACATTACTATAAAATATAAAGTCAATATTTATTTATCAATAACATAAGAAAATTGTGTTTTCAATAATACTGAATATTTAGACAACATGAAAAAAATAATAATAACGTTGTGACACTTTTTCAAAATCCGTCGGATGATAATTTTTGCCGATTTGGATATATCAAAATAATCAAAATTATGCAGACCCTCCTACATACTTTTATAGTGTTCAACTTTAAATTCCAAATTTATATAAATTTGCGTAGCTCAGTGGTATGCTATCATGGCTGACTGCTAACCGGGCGATCGATGGTTCGAGTATTACTTCGGTTTTTTCAACATCACCGATCTCTTCCGAGTCTACACAAAGTGAATGGGGTTCCTGGAGAAGGAGCTAACGGAGCACCTTGAAAATTGTCCCTCGAAACAGTTAGGGCTCTTGGGTGGCACAGGTCACACCCTTTCTTACTATTTTGGGACACATCACAAAACAATAATGGGCCAGTATTGTATAAATATTTCTCCCAATATTGAAATAATATCTCTTAGTTTTTAGCCAATATGTAAAATTGTTCACATTTCAATGTTGGGACAATATTGTATATTTATATTCTACCAATATATTTACAATGAAAAGCCAATGTTACACCAATATTAAATGGTACATGGGAATCACTTATTATGTGAAATATACCTTATATAATAAAGTATATATGTTATTTTAAAGAAAATTCTTTCCATGATCCAGCATTCTTCAAATAAAAAAGTCAGATTTTTATGGAATATATTTATGGCATTGTAGGAACATGAATGTTATTTAGTTTATACATAATAGTTGAGTAAATACTAGTAAATAATTAAATACACAAAATTTCATTGTTTGTGATCATAAAGTTATCATGTTTTACGTGTTTTTTAAGTCAGTAAAATTGCCTCATTCACCTCATTCAAATCTAAATTTGATCCTTCTTTATTTTCTATTACGATAAGTGATAAAAATCGGGAGTCACTCTTGCCCCCTAGAATTTGTAGGTAATTTTTTATTATTTTTGTCTTCGAGAAAGATCGCTCCGCGGTCGTTGTAGTACCTGGGATAGTATAAAAAAGCAAAATTGACGTACAAACGTCGGCATAGTCGCATTCATGCCCTCCAAATTTTGCTATTATTTTTGAACAAAACGTTTTATTTGTTATGGCTGAATTACCAAACTCTGGTTTCATTAAATGATAAACATTTATTTTATACATGCAAAAGAGAAAGAAATATTTATAACTTCCTGAATATTTATTTTGAAAATCATCTCATTTTTTTTAATAATGCATTTTCATCAATGCAAGATAATGTCTCGGGAGCTAAAAAATCGAAAACTTTGCAAATTTCTCTCATTCCTACAAAACGTGACTCTAACTGAGCCAATGTAGTCTTTATGACACCATTAAAAATCGTTATTCTAAAAATTTCTTCAGCATTTTTTAGATAGGTAATCAGACGCTAACTCATCAAAATGTTTTTTTACTTTTTTCTGCCGTTTTTCTTTGAAAAGAGGAGTGAATATCATACCTGGTCGCTGTTTCCACTGCCTTACGCATTAATGAGTCAAATTTCTCTCTGTAAATGTACAACTGATTTTTAGCCTCCCCCAACTTCGTGTAAATTTATGTTGACCTTTCGTAAAATTTTTGATGCAAAATAAAATTAATGGTGTTCAATACTTTGCACATTAACTCACATAAAAACAGCAAGCCAAAAGTTGTAATTTTTGATTTTAACCCACAGTGCAAAAAAACGTTTCTGAAATGTTTTAGAAACGTATCTCTGAAACATGAAACATCTCCGAAACAGCGACAGAAACGTATCATACACATAACCTAGATGTTTAATGTCCGCCTTCAGAAACCTAGATTTGAAACAACACAGAAACGTTACATCGAAACATTTTATATATGTTTCAAGAAACATATCGAAGAGTAATTTATTGATATGTAGGAGAAATGTGTCCTTATAAATGTTTCATACGTGAATATTTGAAATGTCTCATATATGTTTCATTTGAAACATACCTGAGTATAAAAAAATTGAGATGTGGTAGAAACTATGGTACCGAGAGCCCCAACTGCTCTGAGGGGCTCTTTTCCCAGTGCGCAGGCCCTGCAGGGCCCCATGTACTCCGGTGGCTTGTTCTCCAGGGCCCCCAAAATTCTCTTAGTGTAGACTCGAAGGAGATCGGTGATGCTGAAAAATCGTTTTGCTTCAAGTGGGATTCGAACATCGGTCGCTTCTTTAGGAATTCAGAAAACAGCTACGCAAACTACCTGAGCTACCGACTCGCTGGCAAATAAGCCATTTAGATGTGCAATATTACCCATCTACTTATGATGAATAAATCTATTTTTGGAAACGGAAATTTTTCGTTCCAATTAAACACTAAATTGTAATTTTGGATAAATATGTAAAACACTCACATTGAAACGTGTATTTTTAGTTTCTTACGATATGTTTCAAGTGATTAGGTTTCTAGTACAACGCTACTAAATACAAGTAACATTAACTTTGAAAGATGACTTCAAACGAAACATCACATTTTTAATGAAGTTTTTAAAATGTTATACGTTATCACTAAAGCTGGGATAGTTAGACAAAATGAAAGTTTAAAAAAGGCAGGCAAAAGGCATAAAAAATAATTTAAAAAAAGCATCTAGAAAGAAAAAAGGAGAAAAATGGCACGGAAAAGCGAAAACTGTCGAGATAAAATCAACACATACATAATCAATTTAAGTATAGATAAACAAATATTTATTTGAAAAAGTAATTACAGTTGATAGATGTTATCTGCTGGTATTCTTTTTCAATAAAGTTTTCTGGCTAATTAAAATACGCTTAACTCGGCATAATGACAAGGGATGCAATTTCAACAAAGACTGTATGTAGGTGCAGCTTGCAGGTAGAAATAATACAATGGGAAATATTTCAAAGTAAGGAAAATGACTCATCCGAGTTATTATTGTAAGAGGCTTAAATATTATAGACAAAGTTTGTATTCAGTTTGTATACCAAATTCCTTTCCCTTTCAAACAATTTGCTTTCTTAGAAATTACCCAGAAAAATATACCTATATAAAATCTAAAAATTAAAAAATACTTACTTACATTTCAAAAAACTAAAAAACATTTACAGAAAAGGTACTAAATACTTACGCGAAAATATCAAAAAAAAAAGGTAAAAAACGCAATAAAACTAACAGAAACCAAAAAAGGCAGAATAAAGTTTGGATTTTTGGAAAGTGCGTGCTCTAAAACGGATTTTAAATAGGGTGTGCCTTATGTTTGTCCATTTATAAAAAAAGGCATCCTAGCTTTAGTTATCACATTCCAAAAAATATATCACAGAGATGTATTTTTGGATACATATCTAAAACGTTCACACCGAAACGTGTATGATGTGTTTCTTACGATATGTTTCAACTGATAGGTTTCTGGTACAACACTACTAAACACAACTCCGTAACGTTAACTTTGAGATATGACTATTTTGTTTCAAACGAAACATCACATTTGTAACGTTTCTAAAATGTTATACGTCATCACATTCCAAAAAATACACCACAAAGATGTATTTTTGGATACATATCTAAAACGTTCGTGTTGTAATGTGTATGTTTTGTATTTTATGTAACATATCAATTGAAACGTTTATTAGACATTACCATTTATTCGCTATCGACAGGAATGTACCAGTAATGTGTCTTAGATGTTTCTTAGGAATGTTTCATTTGTAACCCTTATGCAACATTTAGAAACGTTTCATGGATGTACTGTGTTCAGTGGGAAGCTTTCAGCCTCATCACGTTCATCCTTATTTTTATATTGAAAATAACTTCTGAGAGTGCAACAATAACCAATTTAGTATTTACCATTTACTAATTAATTGGCAATTGTCTCAAAATTTCAAGTACCAAACCAAAAAGAGATTTAGAAAATTAAACAATTTTTTGTGATACGCACCAGTGCAATTTATGGAGTTATGATGGGATTCATGTAGTTCATTCAGTTGTATAAATCTGAACTGAAACAATTCAGAATCAAAATTATTATCATGCAAACAGTTACTCCTGAGACATTTGGAGAAGTTTTTAGTCATCCATGTTTAGTTGAGCTGAGGGCCCCCGTGCACTGCACAGGTTTGTTATGCCCCTGCTGGACCAATTGCTGTTCAACTCGTACATATAAACTGCTCCCAGATCTTCAAATATCACCAATTTACTCTTATTATTAAATAAAATAAAAACACACAATAACATCAACTTTTCGTAGAGACGCTTTCCCCGGCAAAAAGGTAGTTGCTAGAGATCTTTGAAACGATTAAATACTTAACCTAAATATCCATTGTTATAAAGCAATTGATTCTTTTTATACCTCAGTAGATGATCTTTATTCAACTATTCATATATTATGCAGTACATCAACACGATGTCGAGAATGCAGCAATAGAGAACTCTTTTCAGGTTCTGCAAATATCAAAAGTCGACGTACTTATCTAGCTTATTTTAATGCAAGCTAGAAAATTTATTACTATATTTATTATAAAATAAATACCAAGGTGTGACAGTACAACCCTCAAGTTTAGGTGTGAATGTAGAACCCTTGTTTATATACCTTATAGTTAGTCAATGCCTGTGTTAACTTTGGAAACATTTATTTTGATGCAAAACGGTAGTACTTTTGGATGCAAACACTAAATGGACATATCTGGCGCTGTTTCTATCAATATTACAGATTTCTAACCTGGAAATCTGTAGTTTTTCTTACAGTTGGCTAGAAGAATAAAGTTGCAAATATTTGTAAACGACGTGCGTTCTTTTTATAAGGTTGAAGGAGTAGTACGCAGTATATCCTTGTTTATATATACATTACATGCAAAGAAACAAAGCACTATTGTTTTAAGGAATTCCGTATACGTAAACAACTGATCTTCCGAGAGAATTAAATCATTCTCCTATAAAACATCAATTTAATTAATTAAATGAACAGTTCTAATTTCTACATAGGTATTTTTTTTATAGTTAGACATGAAGGTTTTGATAGGTAGGTATATTTTGTAAACGTAGTAAACTATTTTGAAGTAAATTAATATATCGTATACAAATGAACGTTTATGTATACGGGGTGTTTAAAAAACACATGTCAATATTCAAGGGGGTGATTCCTGAGGTCATGTTAAGAAATAAATTTCCTATAAATATGGGTCCAGAAACCATTTCATTTCGAAGATACACGATGTTGAAGTTTTATTATTTTTCAAGTTTTTCTTAAATAACTTCCACAATACGAACGATCTGGTATTTTTGAGAGAGTTCGGCAATCGATGAGACGAAGATTAGACTGAGACTCCTGCATTTGAGCTGAAGGTGGTCACTTTGAACAATTTTTGCAATGTTTGGAAACAAAACACTGCTCATTTTTGCAAATATTTACCTAAATATGTTTTTCTTGTGAAGATACTTGCATAAAATTGGTTTTTATTTTTTATTTCGGAAAGTGGATAAGCATGTTCCTCCGAAAACTCAAGAACAAACAAAAATTAGTAATACAAATATCTACCGAGTGATACATTTCCGAGGGAAGGGGAGAGAACAACCGTTTTTTATGTCACTGTGCTTTGATGAAATGTCGATGAAAAAGTTTTTGGAGTATTCAAAAGCGATGGATGCAATAGAAGGATTTCAGAATTTAGGCACATTGGGTAGAACAAGTCAACTTGCGAAAGAGGCGTTTGTTATTGTAGCTCGTGGATTATATGCACCTTGGAAAATTCCCTTGTGATATTTTTTATCTACTAGCGCGACCAATCTCAAGTCACTTAAAGACTTAATAATATTTGTAATTGGAACAATGAAGGAAATAGGACTTATATTAAAAGCTTTAATGTGTGACCAAGGAACTAATAATCGTAGTGGTATTACGTATTACACGCTTAGGTGTAGTAGATACTAACGAACCATACTTTTTCTATCATGAAAATAAATACTTTGTCATACAATATAATATATGATGTAAGTATCACATCTTTTTAAAAGTTTAAGGAATAACCTATTAAGTGGAAATTTTGTACTTCAAAGTAAGATAATTAGTTTTAAGTCGATAGTAAAAACATGGGATATTGATCAAAAATGTAAACTCGGCGTCGGGTCATTACTGAAAATTACACCAGCACCAGCCCATTTAAACCCAAATGCATTTCAAAAACTAAGCTGTACAAATGTTTAGTAACAGTATAAATTCATGTTGTACGGTTCGGACTCACAAAGGGGGGAACAGGACAATAAGTGTATAAAAACTCTAAACCTCCCCTTTACCAAATTTTAATGAAGACGATGATGACGGTGAAGTTATTTTTTTAAAGGAGTAGTTTAAGTACTTTAAAAAAATAACTTCACCGTCACCATCGTCTTCATTACAATTTGGTAAAGGGGAGGTTTAGAGTTTTTATACACTTATTGTTTAGTAACAGTGTTGCAGCAGCAATCCGTACTGCAGTACAGTCTGGTGATTTAGATGACGATACAGCAACGGCAACAGCAGAGTTTTTGCAACAAACAACTAATTTGTTTGATTGTCTTAACTCTGCGCATTTATACAGTACAAACCCTTATAATTGCGCATTGTCTAAGAAAATTCCAGCAGTAGGTAGTCACGTTAGATAATTCTCTAGAAATAATTAAAAAATTCAAAAATCTGATGTCAAATGGCACAAATGTTTCAGACCACCATCCTTTGATGGATTCAGTGCGATACTCATGCCATATAAAGAAAAAGGAGGAAAAGAATACATTGTAAATTTTAACAGCTCGACTAAAACACCCCACATACTATGCGATCCGTCGTACGACTAATACTACAGATTGGACAAATCATTTTTGCAACTAAATTGGTTAGTATTTTACCCATAGACACGAACGATCTGAACATGAATCAGTCGATGCAACTGGGAACAATTTTCCATTCGTATTCGTATACATCAGTTGGTGCAATTTCGATTTCGATTATGTTTGTTTGAATAGTCATTCGATTTTACATCCAAAAAACATGTTTGTTGACGGTATATTTGAATAAATTCAGTCCAAAATGAATAATTATTGTCCATTTTCAATATTTTTAATAGGAGTAATATGATACAGCAACCACCGAATATTAAGTACCAATTATACAACGTATTACGTGTTTTTGAAATCCTTTCAACGTGTCGACACGAGTCGAGACAGGTCCACACACTATGCAATCTGTCGTATATCAGACGTGGTTGTACAACAAATTTTTAACCCGCCAAACTTCCGTACGATCCAACCATGTCGTTTGTCGTTCGATGTGTTGAACGACAACCACACACCACACACTATGCAATTGTCGGACTTCTCGGACGACAGATTTGCATAGTGTGTGGCCCGTTTTGATCAAGATGTAATTGAAAATGTCTTCTCTATTCGGCCCACACACTATGCAATCTGTCGTCCAACAAGTTGTACAACCCAAGGATTATAGTTTATAATCCTTGGTTTCGACCGTCGAAACGATAATTGCATAGTGTGTGTGGTTGTCGTTCAACACATCCAACGACACGGTTGGATCGTACGGAAGTTTGGCCGGTTTAAAAATTTGTTGTACAACCACGTCTGATATAATACGACAGATTACATAGTGTGTGGACCTGTGTTGACTCGTGTCGACACGTTGAAACGATTTCAGAAACAAGTGATACGTTGTCTAGTTGCTATTTAATATTCGGTGTTTGCTGTATCATATTACTCCTATTAAAAATATTGAAAATAGATAATAATCATTCATTTTGGACTGAATTTATTGAACTATATACAGGGTGTCCCAAAATTCCTGAGACACAGAGCTACTACGTGTAATAGAGATCAAAATAGTTGATTGGACCCAATTTATTTATATACCAAAATGTACCGTTTGCCCGTGAGAAGAGTTGAAAGTTTACATAAAAAACACATTTTTGTACGCTGTTCAGACATGAGTGAAACAAATTGAATGAAATTTGAAAAAAATGCATTTTAGAAGATTACTCTCCTTTCGGTAATTAAATAAATAAAAAAAAATTGTAGAAGGGTTAAAACCACCCTCACTCCCTTACATTTTTTTCAGAACTTTCTTAGGGGTGGTAATACGGTTCTCAAATTTTTTTAGCGAGAAGACTGATTGATTATCTTCATTTTGTTACTCTTTATAAAATTTCATATTCCGCATAGTTCCGAAGAAAAAATGTTTTCTTAAATAATGCTAACAGATATTCCTAGTACAAGTTTAATAAAATTGTAATACAAAATTTAGTTGACAGTGGAAACAAAGGCAGAACGTTTTTTCATAATAAATGTTCAAGGAGAGTAGGTAATCGTAATCCTCTACAATGCACTTTTGTCAAATTTCATTCTATTTGTTTCACTCATGTCTGAACAGCGTACAAAAATGTGTGTTTTTATGTAAACTTTCTTCTCACGGGTAAACGGTACATTTTGATATATTGATTTAAATTTTTGAGTTAGGGGTTGCTGGGGCTAGGGGGTTGACCTGACAAAGTCAAATTTGACATCAAAAGTTGTCCCCCAAAAATAAACAATCGACGTGTCCTAACGTTTTTTTAAGAAACTTGTCTAAGTGTCCCAAAACAGGCGTGTTACCTTTTCAATGGCCCACCCTGCAATTTATGATATGATGTAACTTCTTCCATTTATTGTCATTTATTAAAATGTATTAATGTTATTGTTGTACCTAAAATCTTCTTTCGATTGGTGTCATTATAAACCCTCTAAGTTAAAAGGCGGAGCAGCAATCTGCGAAAACCCTTTTTCCCATGTTAATGACCTATGTTCGGTTTCGAAATATTCACCCGGTATAGAGAAGTCATTGAATATGTGCCTATCTTAATTTAGAAGATTGTTCATTTAAGCACTTACATATTTTGCTGGTTATTTTTATTTAGGGAAAAGATTATTTGATACTTATAGAAGAAAATCAATGCTTATAGATGTGCCAACTGTGATAACGAATTTATGATTTTGCAATTAAGTAATTGTAATGAATTACTTTTATTGTTAAGTAGGTATAATGAGGAATGGTGATGCTGATGAATTATTTTTAAAAAGTCATTGTGCAATCACTGACAAATTTCATATTTAGATTAATTTCCAGCTAATAAAATACCTAAATAAAATGTTTCAATAAATTAGGTACTGATCAAGAAATTTCTCGTTGTTTTTTATTAAACCACTCTTTATAAAAAATATTATTGAAATGATTTTATCCATTAGTGTATAAACACTGATTGTATACATTTTGTTTATGTATTAACTATTAATAAGGAATGTATCGATCGATCGCACATGTACTCCAAGAATAAAAATAAAAGCTGATACTGATATCCGTCAAGAAATTGTTTTGTACGTATGTCGTGACTAACAGCGTGCGTAATTACCGCCATCGTGTGTAATTTTGTTATAATCCCAATAGGTTTGCAACTTTGCATTTAATTTGCATTTGTTTTTTACTATCGCCATCTATTACGCTTAAAAAATTTGTTTCCAATTAAAGCTATCTCATTGACTAACTATAAGGTATATAAACAAGGGTAGAACGCACAAGCCAAACATTTAGAGTAGGTACTTATCCATTCGTACATATATTTTACCTAAACTATTTAGTTTCAATAACATTAAACGCCTTTATCCTGTATCTTCGAACAATGCAACTATTAGCATATTAATAACACAAAGATTGCCTACTATTTAGTTGAGAAGACAATAGTTCACTTGTTACACTAATAATACCCATTATAAATAATTCAAAGAGTGTAGTAGACAATATAGGATTAAAGTTATTACTGTGTAGAAATTCTTAGAAAGCGATTTCAATTTCAAAATGAAACATTACAACAATCCTCTTCAACAACACACAATAGTTTCAAAATAATTCTCTTACAATCAAAGCAGAAAGTTATAGGATACAGCTGAGGTGTAAAGCTAATAAAGTAAAACGTGTTAAAATTACAATCACGTGTCAGATTTTGACAAGGTATGGCACTTTATCCACCTTTATAACACATCTGAATATAATGCAATATTTGATCTTATTTGAATATGCAAATTTACATCCACAGGGTATCTAAGTAAATCAGCGGAGGATTGAAAGATTTAATAGATTTTATATCCATATATTTGATCGGAGAGGAAATATAGGTATATTTTAGAAAAATTTACATATCATACACATTTCAATGTTTTCCGAATAATTTGATTCAATTTGAAATGAAGAAAACCATCAGTTACCAAAAAAAATTATTATTAATTATTACAATTTGTAACAAAAAATTCCAATGCGGCTTAATTTCATAACAAACTACACGAAAGCAGAAAAGGAAGGGTATTTTGAATTTTGATATATGTGGTTATTTACGTAGGTATTGATTTAGTTAAATTAATAATATCGAAACAGCAGTAAAACTATACTAACAGCAACTTTAAAATATTGATATAGCCTTTAAAGATTGTGTAAACTTAAACTTTTTAAGGCTTTTATAATTCTACGAGAAAGAGATTGATGGGTTGGTAAAATTGGACAAACAGACTATAAAGATGTCGTAGGGATTTTGTTATTCAGCAGGTGAAAGAAAAAGATTAAATGATTATATTTCATTAAACAGATGAGTGCCATCAATGTCGGATTATTCCTATCTTGTCTTTCCTAGATCCCTGCAATCTTGCAGTAAATCTTCCTACTACATACAGAAAATACTTGTAAAAATTCAAATAAGCTATTGTAACTAGCCACTCCTCACATAATCGTCCAAACAACTAAAAAGTTAACAGTTTACTTTGATTGATACTTTTGTATCATCATTTACTTGCTGTAATAACTTTTTTGCAATAAATATTTTTTAATTTTATTTTGGAACCTTTTTCACTTTCTGTTTTTTTTTATTATGTAGGTGATTGTATAGACCGATGTCAAGAAAATGTTTTTGATGTTGTTTTCTTGTAAAATGTAATTAAAATTTTGTTTCATTTACGTGTTTGGCGATTATACACATCAAAGCGCCTGGGGAGCGACATTCTCTTTTTGAATAAGTACCTCCAACAAGGGAGGAAAAATGAGAAAGGTTCTGGACGGAGAAAGGATTGAGACAGGGATGCCCGTTGAGCCCGAGTCTTCTCGCTATACATTGGGGACTTAGAGGAGGAGTTGAGGAGATATCAAAGGGGAGGGGTGGTGATACGGAGGATAAAAGTGTGGGTGTTGGCATATGCGGATGACGTGGTAGTGATGGCGGACAGTGAGGAAGTGATGAGGGGATTAATTGGAGTGATGAAGGGATATATAGAGAGGAAGGGTTTGAGCGCGAATGTGAAAAAGACAAAAGAGAAGAGGGGTGAGTGTAAAGAAAAAGTGGTGGTGGGGGGAAGAGGTGATAGAAAGTATGGATGAGTGGAAATATTTAGGGTATGTTTTACGGTACGATAACAAGGATGTGGCAAATAAATAAATAAATAAATAAATAAATAAGGGAAATAGACTAGTGGGGAAAGCGTGGGGAGTGGGGGAAAGACTGTTTGGGAAAGATATGGAGAAGAGAAGATGGATTTTTGACAAGTTGGTAAAGAGTGTGATGGGGTACGGTGCGGAGATATGGGGATGTGTAGAAAGTGTGGGGAAGGGGGGGGGAAATTTATGGCATATGTTGAGGGAATGTGAGGAGGTAAGGGAAGAGGAGAGAGAAAGAAAGGTGATATTGGGAGGGAAGGGGTGGAGTGGATGAAGGGGGTGCTGGAGAGAAGTGAAAGGGTAGAGAGAAGGGGAAAAGAGTAGGAAGTTTATATTTTTTGTAAATGCATGTAGTTTTTTTTAGAATTTCTTGTTTAAAATATAAATTTATGACAAAAAAAATAAACGGATAATAGAATAGAACAAGGTTGTGTAGATAGACATTGTGGTGGAATGATTTTTAGCTCTATGAATAGCAGTTTGCAATGGGCTCTATATTCTGCATTAGCTATGATGGGAATAAGTTTAAATGTTTTTGCTGAATTATACAATGTTCGGAAATCAATCGTCACCGTTACCGTTTAAAAAGAATCTATCAGACGCTTTACACTAATATTTTTTACTCACTGATGAGATATAATAGTATAGAAACTCTAGCTGTCTGTCAAATCGACATTTACAAAAAATTGCTCAAGTTCCCCCAAAGTAGTACACTATACACTAAGCAGGAATAATGCAAAGTATACATTTAACAAGCAGTTTCTTGGTACTTTGGAAAACCACTGAAAAGGCATTACCCGTATAAATACTTGATAACAAATTTTTTCAAAATCTCATACGGATATTATCTTCATCTGCTAAAAGTCGCAGTTATTATTAAAGTTTTTATGTTATTATTATCACCAAGACTATTTGATGACCTAGAATCTGATGAGGAGAACATTCGGAGAAAGGTTTTCCAAAAATTTTGCAACATAGGTAAAATTCTCAATCTTTTGATACACAATAATTAAACTACTCTTTTGCAAACTGTTGCCTTATGATATTCACTGGAACATAATTCAGGCATTCATTTAATTCAATTTGTTCTTCATTTTATTGCATTGGCAGAAATCTATTAGTCATTTTTTATCTTTTCGCTTTTATTTTTTAAATTTGACACCAGCAGCTTTTCCTTTAGGAGTTAAGGAAGTTTTTACCACCAAACACAAGGGAATTGAAAAATAGCAGAATTTATTACAAAGGGGGCACTCCTTAACAATTTTTCACGAAGGAGCAGATACGCAATATTTATACAGACTCTACCACTTAGTCCGGCTGTGGCTGGGAAATGAGTTGGCGTCCGAGTACATCACTCACAAAGATTTCAAAGAATCAAAGTAGATCGGCAAAAGATGAGCATGGTAAATGTACCAGAATCAGGCGTCGGCGTTATAGAAAAATTTTACGAGCTGTTATATCAGCACTACGAAAAAATCCCGACACAGAACCGGAAGAATATAAACCATAAGAAGAATCTATGGCAACGGCACAGGTTTTGAACAAAAAATATATTATGGAGAATTGAGTGGACGATAAGTTAATCGGTTAGATCATGTTTTAACGAAAGAAACAAAACATCACAAACGAGATCTTGCAGAGGGCTCGATGTCACATTTAACTATTTCTTACCCAAAAAGTATAACTGTAACTGAAAGTAGAGGACTACAAGAGGAAAGTTTACAACAAGAAGGACGTAATAAAGGTATGTAGGGGAGGTTGCGAAAACTAAAATCTGTAAAAAAATATATTAAAAAATTTAGGAAGAAATAATAATTATAAATTTAAAATAGTCCTGTTCCGTAAAGTTGACCTTGAAGAAGAAGTATTTAGTGTTGTATTATTCAATGACCACAATGGTTCCAATGATTACAAAGAAAACAGTCCTTACACACCCGGAAATGGGAAACCATTGGGTCAATGAATAGCCGAGAAATACAAACTCAGTTCCCCACGGGTTTATTGATGCCAAGATAAACATATTCGAATTTGCAATATAAGCAGGCGTTTAAATGACTATTGACGTCATTAACTCAATAATGTATGACAAATAACATCCCTACCCTGAGAATTGCAACGTACCTACTAAAAACCTCAATGGTGAGCGCACATGAATCTTATATGAGGAGTATTAAAAAATTGTCTTATATAATGACTGTTTTACTAATTAGTCGCCTTTTACGACACGCATCGGGGCGATTAAATTAAATTTCCGAATACTTAATGGTCAAACAAAAAATACGGTTTTCTGGCGTGGTCCTATACAATCGGGACACACAATATAAGACAGAATAGAGTAACAGGCGATGGATGAGAAAAATGGGAAAAGGCGAAGAATTCAATTCAAGGAGACGTCCTGGTCGGTCACCCAAAAGACAGGGCGAAGTTGGAAATTAGCTACCCAAGAAGTTTAGTAGTAATATTAATAAAGTAAATGGAACAAGATTAAGTGTTATCATAAGGAGAAAGAATAAAAGTCAGTGGATGGCGTGAGTTGAAAAGGATCAAGAATCATCCTAACAGTCAGTTAGGGTTTTAGCACTACTTTTCACTTATTAATGTTTGTGAGTGCTCGTTGCATATAAATTTGTGGTGGGTGACTGATATTTCTTCGTTTATAGGGTGTTACAAATCAGGAAATGTTCAATTTGTCATGAGTATCACCTTAAGACGTTTAACCAAAGGGGGTAGTAAAAAGGGCCATTTGTGTATAACTGAGAAATTATTTAATGTTGCTAATTAATTAGTAGTGCGTATCTTACCGGTCACGGGAATTGTCTTAAAACAACTAATGAAAGCTTTAAAAGATAGCGGAATAAGCAGTAGTGCGACTGTCTCGTTTCATTTTAATTACTAATATTAAGGAATGTTAGAAAATAAAGTGTCATTTACTCTCGAGAAATTTTCTATCATAAAGTTTAGATTCAGTAAACTTTCAGTAAATCATTAATGACTACTTTTAGTTTTTTAATTACATTGTTAAGTTAATCGGTGACAAATAATTTCCATAGCTTTCTACATATCATTAAAAAAAGGTAAAAGTTGATTAGTTCCCACGTCAAGCTTTAACAATACAACGATAACAGTATTAGTTCGTAAATGAGAAAGAGTAATAGTTTCATTGTCAATAGATCTTTCTAAAAGATCAATAAGCTCCTTATAAGGATCACGACTACCGATTGCAAATCAACGTCGGTAGCAATAAGTAGGTCGAAGAGACCTTGATTCCGTACAATTGCGTAACAATTCTAGCGCCACTGTGTATGTTAAAAGGAAAGTAAAAACTATACTTATCTTGCTTAATGAAGCAGATCATTTTTATTTGCTGGAATTATATACTTACCTTAAATGAGAACGTTTTGTTATGCTTGAACCGTTTTATAGCGATTGCGGCACGATTTCATACCAACGAAAACATCGCTTTACTTATTGCGAGAACAGTATTTAGTTGCCTTATTTGTACATAAACATATTTCAGATTTAACTAAGTTGGAATCACAATTATTCTAGTTAATTTTTTTTTAAACTTACGTTATGGAACTCCATTAATAAGTTATTATACTATAGGTTGTATAATATAATAAACACAAACTGTGAAAAATTATTTGGATAACCATGAAAGCATTGTGTTTATTGACCACCATCTTCTACGACCTGTCAATTTATCTTCATAATCCTCAAAGAGGATTAAGATATATTACATACTTAAACCTTATACCATTCCAGCTGAATGAAATAGTGACATGCACTTTAAATAAGAATTGGATACGGTTAAGTCAAATTGACTTTAAATTTCATTTGGAATTATCTACAGAATCCTGTTAGGATTATCTGAATTAGAGAGGTGCGTTTGTAAATTGAATATGTTACCCGTAGTTCTTTCCCATGAGCATCACATTATGTACTAAAAAAAATTAATGGAATACATTATGTGTTGGAGAAGTTGCGAATCCCTTACTTATGAAATAATAACAAAAAATTCCCTAAAGTGAGTACCAATTTAAATAATTGGCATATGTAAAGAGGCGTCCATCCGGTCTTGAATCACGTTCAACAGCCTTGCGCGCATTTTTAATTGTTGCAAAACCTCTAATTGCCGTTAATTGGACAATTAAAGTATTTACAGTCAATGCCAAATATTTCTTGAAAGCGTGTCTGACTGACGATACCGTAACCTCTAATTCATTCATATTACAAACAATGAACGTGTATAATGTCACGCAGACATTTATTACCCTAACAAACAACAAGGCGTTGTAAATTAATTACGTGCTGATTATAACTAGGATATAGCTTTAAATTTTTATAGCAAAATCCATTAATTTCGATTAATTAAATTGATTACTCCTTTAACGTTCCAAGTAAATTGGCGAACAAAACTTTTACTGTTTATTTCCTGCTTGCGTAATTTGAAAACGGTATAATCAGGCATTCAGTACCTAGAAAAACGTAAGACCACTGAAAAATTGTTCGTTGTAACACATTTCCTAGGCTATGAATTTTTTGTACTGTTTTTTATTTGTTGCTGTAAGCTTTCCAATTGCTGTAGTAGTTTGTTAGAATAATAATGCAGTAGTTAAGAAGCTTCTGATATTTTTAGAAATATTCTTTCGATTTCGATTATCCAAATATCTATTGCATACTTTGTGTTCTCTATCTGACAAGTAAAAATGTTGAATGATAAAAATACACATTAAACAATGATTCAAACTCAAATCCAGAAGTGGCATGCCAACTGTATGGCTGTGTCTATCGTCTATTGAAAATTGAAAATAAGTATATTAAAAATTAAGTTTACATAAATGGTGCTTTGACTATGAAGTCTTTACTCTCCACTTAGTTAACAGGCTAAGTGAATTTGTGTTTATTATTATTAATATCAGATCTCCAAAGGGTGGTTCCAAGATTAGTGGCTTAAGTTCTTCTCTACGCTTTCCTAATCCTACGCTGATTAATTTATCACTCGAACGGTATTTTTTTTCTTGCCCAAAAAATTATGAACAAGCTAAATATAGTGCTAACGTGATTAGGTTGCCCACAAATCCATCAATCCATCTAGCTGCGTACAAAGTATGTTTGTTTTCCACAGGATTTAATGTATGGTCTTATAAACTGCAACCGAGTGACTCTATGAGCTGTGATTACCTGAGCTAGGGAACATTATTTTAAAAATTCATGTGATGTTAAAAGAAACAGTGGAAAGTATTGGGAGGCCAGCCTCACTACAAGTGAGCTAGCGTCAATTGCTGGACAAAACAGGACCTGAATACTGGTTAGGACGTGGAGGACCTGTTTCATAACCTAACGGATTCCCTGATTTGATCCCCTGGGTTAATATTAATGGGGCCATTTAAAATAAATCGCCTATGCTACGCATCTTGTGTTTATGGAGTAAAGAAGGCTTGAAGAGCAATTTATTTATGCCGAAAGCAACCCTTCTGAATATTTGCGTTGGGACTCCATTTATATTGAATCTGTTTTGACTTTTTATTGTTTCTGATTGATAAAATAAGAAACTAGCGAACACTGATTCAACGTCAGACGTTTACAGAAAGGTGCTTCTTTCGAAAGAGGTTGCTCTGAATGATTTGACACAACAGTATGATACTCGTTTTGACTTAAAGGTTGATCTTGACCATTGTTATATTAAGATTGCAATTTAGGTGTTATAAATATTGCGATGGGGGAATAAGGGCTTTGTGTACTGGTTATTTTGAATTATCATTTAACAAATTACAGACACTTGGACACTTGTTACATACCAAATCCCGCCATCTTTAAAGCACTGTCTCTTTTCAAGAAGCCAGTACAAGAAAGAAATTGTAACATTCGCTACACGCCGCTTATGACCCTGTAACCCAGAAAAAATTACACCTAGCAATCTCAAAGTTTAACGGCATGTTTGCAAACCACTCGCCTTCGCCCTAATTTTTGAATATTTTTGCAATCAATACAATCAACTTTAACCAAAGATGGGTTGAATATACAATAAGAAAGACAAATTTCTAAACCAAATTAATTAAATACTCTGTTAGTCTTCAATAATGAACGCACACAGCGGCGTAACTACATAAGTGCAAGCCCGTGCAGTGCACGGGGGCCCTTAAGCTCAGGGGCCCCTTAGCTGAACTTAGATGACTAAAAACCTCTCCAAATTTCTCAAACGAAACTGTTTGCATCATAATCATTTTGATTGTAAATTCTTTCAGTTCATATTTATAGTATTGAATAAACTTAAAACTATCTTCTTACACATATGAATTTGTGAGACAATTGTCTTGATCATGGAAAGGAAAATGCTGCAGAGCATGTCTGTTGGATTCATGAATGGATGGTTTTGAGTTCTCACAAAGTTCAAATAACTTTTTTCCTCTCTGGAGTTGTAAACGATAAAATATTTTCCCAAACCTTATCCTGCTGTAGGAACAGGGGCCCCATTCTCGACTTGCACGGGGGCCCTTGATGGCCTAGTTACGCTACTGAACGCACATGAATGCATTTATACGAGGAGCATCCAAAAGGAACCATCACGTTTAATAAATATAAATCTTATTACCCACCAAAACCAACTTAATTGCATCCTTATCTACTAAACAATTGAAGAGGAAATCACTGGGAAAGGGAGCACCGAACTAAAAATGGGAACCGTCACCAGCCTTCCAATCGCCTAATGCTGAACTACTGAGAAGCACCTCGAACTTCAAATTATTTAAAATACATCACCCATATTCCCTACACCTAATCGTTCAATATCGTGTAACACACAAAAAGACGATGGAGGAGGTTATATTTTTGGCAGTAATGCCTATAGCTATTCAGTAACATAAAAGAACTTAACCCGTACTTTAAACGCTAAGCAACTGACTTAACCTACAAGCAGGGTCGTGCATATGGGGGTGCAGTCGGTACAAAATACCGGGGCCCGGCCGCCACTGGCATTCGGTACATCTATGAAATTGTGTCACGCGTGAATACTCTATTTATAATAGAGGCTAAAGATTGTTTAGTTATTTATTTTGTATATGCATTTTGTGCAATAGCCTGTGTTTCTTTAAATAAAAATACCTAAAAAAAATTACATCTGAAGCGACATTTTTAACAACTTGTGGGTCAAAATTTGGGCGTGAAGCTGAGACACCCAAAAATCTTTGGGGCTCCCTTTAACGGGGCCTGTCGGGATGGCTGTACTGGGGCCCGCGCGTGCTTCACACGGCCCTGCCTACAAGCCTGTTGGATGTAAAAGAATTTTGGAGTGTATTAAGCACACCAAAGGCGATGATAAAATCTGTAGCTACTTAAAAAAAACTACAACCTGGTTAGCTTCAGTAGGCGGTTCCAAAGCCGACTGAATCCAAATACCCACACAGCCCCTGGGATCACTAATGAAAAAAATATATTATCAAGTATCAAGTATCAAGTAATGTAAGTATCAACTTCTAGTCCTTTCTGCACAACTTATGTTAACGGAAAAATTTGGACTGCAAGGTACGCACGTTGCTGTCCTGGCATATCCATTTAGCCTGTATTCACACCACTTCCACTAACCCCCCCCCCCCCCCCCCCCCATTAGTTGATTTTCCGCCTTTTACTACAGGAAATGCCCAGCCGCTACACGGGTATGGTTAGATTAAATATTGAAACAATTAAAGATCAAGGATTCACAACAAAATTACGCTTTGTAGCGTTCCCGTTACAAAACCTCAAATTTAACTTTATACTTTTGTAGTAGGATTTATTTGTTTCAAATTTCCTTTGTGGAACTCCATAAGTAATTATTTTAATAATAAAAACTAGGTAGTAATTCCGCAATTTTTTTATTTTAAACGTAACCCAACGTCTTTCGACACTATATGTCATTATCCAGAGAACAGACTGCGACAGTTTGAAATTGAATAAAGTTGAAAAAATGCAAAGAAAGAACAAACTAATCAACTTAGTATCAGTGCAGTGCGTCGGGTTACATTTAAAATAAGAAAGTGGAATTACTTGCCTTTATTACATATTACCATTACGTTTGTAATGAGCAGTTGCTATTGGCGAAAATGTTCATTAAATTCCTGACCTTTTTGTTAATAAATGATATGAGTAGAATGAAATTGTAAATTGCTTTTACAATGGCATCCGGCGATCAGTGACCTTTCCAAAATTTATACAGCATCCGACTATTATGTACAAAAATTTAAAAAAATGATCAATAAATTTGATTTAAAATTTATAGTGGTTTGTGAGAAGTTTTAATTGATAATTAAGCTCACCTACCAAAAATGCACTACAATCTTATGTAGATTTAATCGCCTGTATTTTAAAGAGATAAAATCTTAAATACCTGTGCAGAACTTTAATCTAATATTTTCAACAAATTTAAACAACATGATAAATTTTAGATATATGATTTTGCGGCTCTATTAGCTTTACAAGTTCTCTAAAGATTGGAAGTCACGCAGAGCGAGTAGGTGTTCAATTTTTGAATTGAGCTCTTTCAATCCATTCTAAACCTTCTGTACGTTATTTTAGGGTATAAATTATTATTTTGATATAACATCCACTGTTCCGTAATATACATGTAAGAGTTTATACAAATCGATTTGACATTTGACACATCAGTGGAGTATTTGGAAAGCTTCTGTCAAATATTAATTGTACTTAAGTATCCAGCAGACGTCTTAAGAGTAACTTCATTTTTCATATTGTACAACCAACGTTAATGACAACGTAAACAGCGTTTAAAATATTCGATATTGTCAATCTAACAATTATAAACACTGTTCATTAATTTTAAAAATAACTGTATGTTATTAACACTAATGTAATTTAAAATGATGTTTTTCAAAATTGGACTTTTACATTTCATGCCGAGAGTGTGGGACGTTTGATTTCTCATGCTGTTTTTCTTACCACTTTTCGTCTATTGAATGATTAAAGTGTCATAAAAATATGCTTTTAAGTACCATTAATGACAGAAACAATATTGTAAAAGTCAACGGGGAAATTATATATTACGTAAAACTTATCACATATTATTACATGCGTTTAACAGTAGGTGCGAAATGAAATCTAATGATGGTCTGTTAACGCATTTATTTCTATGCGGTGTAGGTTGATACGCAACGTTTTTTATCTAAATAACTAATCAAATATGATTTCAAGATAATAAATGTTACAGCAACATATAAATATTCTTTTCTTCAATGGCCGCGGGCTCATAGACGGGCGCTTTTCCAAACTGTCAGTACAACTATCGACACATTTTTCATTTTTCTTCATTCTACTTTGCCTCTTTTGTCAGGCCAGACTGCTGCTTGTGAGTTCTTAAATCCTGCATCATTAAAATATTAAAGTAAAGTATTAAAGCACTGTGAGGGAAATTTGGTTCTCTGGTAGTAATCTGGAAAATATTGGAAGAGTAGGAACTTTTACAAATCAACGTTTTCTGTGAGATTTCCCTAATAGAAGGAGAAACCTGTGATACTTTTTTTATTCATTAGACAGCGGTAACTACAATTATCATTTATATACCTCATAATTAAATTTAAAAAAATTAAGGTTAAAGTAATATTAGGACGTGATCGGTCTTCTTAACGTACCTGTTAACTCAAAAATTGAATTTGTATTGTATGCCACATTTATTAAAAAAATGTATCATTACAGGTGTAATGTTTACGAACTGTAAGGTATATGGAAGAAAGTAATTCCATGCAATCTACTCTCTTGTGCAGCAATTTGTAAAATAAAATTTGTACAATACGTTTAGTCCAAGAACCAATCTTCGTTACGTAGCAATCGCTGCGTTATCACAAGGGGATAGACACCATCACATTTGTATGATAGATATTTTGAAAATTTTCGCTGCACGGCAGTCCATTAGCTATTAGTGCATCCTTCAGATATTTTTTATACGAGTTCCAAGCTACAGCATAGTACTGTGGTTTATATCGCACAAAGCTGATGTATAAGCACTTTTATTACAGCAATGTTCCTAAGGCATAACCCCGATTCAGCGGCCCCCTATTCAGCGGCCCTCGTTTCAGCGGTCCCGTTTCGGCAGTGCCCCGTTTCAGCAGACCCCATTTTAGCAAGAAAGTGGACCTAGTTGCGTTTGCATAAAAATGAATGAACTTATCAAGTACTTTAGTTGTTCAGAAAAAAGAGTAATGGTTGTCATAACATGTAATAATTATTGGTTATATTCTACATGAAAAAGTTAATTTTAATTAATAGTTCACATGTTAATACTTTCAAATCAACTTTTTGAAGGAGTAAACCGCATCCTTTTTTCGCGGGGTCCTTTTGACGACCTGTTTACCTTTTTGTCGTAGATTCGTTTTGTGCAGTGCATACCGATTCAAATGGTGCTTAAAAATCAAAAATTCCAAGCGCTTTTGAAGACAAACGAAGGAAACCGAAAAATTCATTTTTTAATAGTTATTTGATTTATTGTAAAAGATACAAGAATTTTTTAATCAGAAAGTTACTGCTTTTTGGCAAAAAATACCTTTTGAGATAAAAGAAATAGCGGGTGACCGCTAAAATGGGAACCGCTGTAACGGGTGACCGCTGAAACGGGGGCTGCTGAAACGGGACCACTGAAACGAGGACCGCCGAATCGGGAACCGATGAATCGGGGTGCAACCGTTCCTAAAGATTTAGGTGTTTCGAAATATAAAATCTGTATTGCCGATCGTCTAATGTTGCAGCCATGAGTACATCATCAAACGCCCAAGTTAGCAGTTATGGCACTTCGATTCCAGAATAGCTTTACTACATGTATACGTACATACACCAATCTTATACAATATTTAGCTGTGTTTGTAATAAATCACGGTCATCGATGTCATTAATACGCGAGAGAACTTTCAGGTAAGCCGCAAATAATAGATGTTTACAATTATGAAAAGCAAGTAATGGTCCCAAATTAGATCCTTGTGACACACCTGATGACACAATAAAAATAAGCTTGACAAAGTTGTTGAAAGCCACATATTGCATTTGATTGAATAGGCAAGAATCAAAGCATCGTGAAGGCTGAATTAATTAATTATTTTTCAGTTGATCCAAGTTCCTTTTAATCCTTCTCATGGAAGTGGATGAAACAATTTGGAGAGTTTGGGTATACCTCTTGGAGTGGCCACAGTAAGAATGATTAAAGTTATTATTTTTTAGGGAAAGGAAGTATGTACCTAATTTTATCAATCAGGTGGAGAGTTTAAAAAACTATAAAACAATAAAAGTCATATTTACCGTAATTATATTAAGAAATTCTGATTACGTTATTCAAAGCAACATTTGCAACGATTGCAGTAAGCTGTAAACCTGTTTATAGCAACATTTTCTAACCAGATCTGTCAAGGCAACACCTGATTTCGGTGTCCGAACATCTCCCACTGTAATACGCAATATTAATAAATCGTGTTTATTATGTTAATATATTATACTCACCTCTTCCGATAATTATTACTTTACGTACCAAGTCTGCAATAGCATCTTGCATCTACTGATAAACTCATGTATAAAATTGTAATAAGTAGAACTACAAGAACTGTTTTCATGGTGAGTGTTTGCATTTTCTCCTTTCAGAATACAACGCAACCGTATTTATGGGTAGCTTCAAGTGGTGGAGTAGGTCTTATCGTATGATAGATAAATGATATACCACGATAAGAAACCCAACCACCAAGTGTTTTTATGGTAATTAATATTTACACGACCCACCTTTTCCTTCGATAAATAATCTATCATGCTGCCTTTTGTGATAAGGTACCTAATTTACACAATTCTGCCACAGTTCATAAATTAACAACGGCTACATTTTCTATTGTAGTCCTTTATGACAATACTACATTTTTCTGGAACATTGTAGCTACAAGTTTCTAGAAGTGGGAAGCAATATGACTCATATAGAAATGTTCTGTAACTCACTCCTTAGGTTCCGACCATCCCACCTCCCACCCCATTGTTAATTAATCAATTATTTTTTAAATAATACGAAAAATAGTATTTAAATCAATTTATTCAAATTTATTGTTTTAAATGTCAAATTAGGTACTATTTTCCAAAAACCGCTTACCTTTACAAATAGATAGTCAACTCAACAATAACCAATAGAGAATTATACCTTCATGTTGAAAATCACAGAATCTAATCTAGATTAGATGCTCAAAATGACTTCCATTATAATTCTCAATGTAAATGCACAAACACAAGTTATCTGAGAGGTCCCTTAATAAGAAATCTTCTAATAAATAAACCATATTTTGGGTTTTTTTGACTTACAGATCGTAATTTTTATTATCTTTTTGGGGTAATGATTTGATTCGATACTAATAGCGATAAATACGAAACATACAACTAAAGTTACTCAAATTGTTGTTTGCTTTTTTCAATAAAGTAATCGATTAATTAACATTTTGTTTAGTACTGATGAATAGCATTTTTGAAGGACTTTCCAAGTGGGCGCAATTTAAAAAATAGAGGTATGATTTTGAAGACCTCTGGGGATGTGACCTAGGTAAGTCACAGGAACTTTGCTTCGAAACAAGAGTCCATTTTGAAATCGTTACATAGTCGCGACGGAAATGATTCTAAAAAATAAACTTATTTGGTGATGTCGAAGCATAATTATTATTATTTTCGATTGGAACATATTTTCCGGGTCGTTTCCAAGCTTGGTGCCACCGTATGTTATAGATATCGGGCACAAGGTCTACTAGATCTAAATTGTTGATATCCATTGTTGATAAAATTGATGCGACTCAAAATTGTAAATGTCTCCATAATAACTCATTCAAAATCGATGATAGTATTGCCTATTAAGCATAAATAGGAAAATCACATTTTGAACACATTTAAAAATGATTCGCATGGCTAAATTGTTACATAATTGTTTATTTCAATGATTTATTAGTGTAAATATCGCCCATTACGATGCTCGTTCCATTCAAGTGAAGAGGGTTAGAGATTTTCTGCTGCGACACCTGTGTGGTATTGACGTCACGGCCATATAGTTAAGTTGTGACATACAGGGTAGAGCTGAATTAGTTATTGCGTGAATATATCTCCCAGGAGATTCTGTCAACCTACATCTCAGTGACGAGATGGTAGAACTGATAGAACACTACGAGAAAAATAACAAATAGGTACCTCATTATAGAGTGTAACGTCAACTCTAGGGATAAATCACTACTCGAATATTTGACAAGTATTAACCGCGAGATACTCAATCGGGGCAGTCACCCCACGTTCATAACTACCTGAAACCAGACTGTGATTGATTTTAGCCTGGCCTTAACGAGTAGATATCTCTGATAATATAACGGACTGGCAAGTCACTCCAGAAGCAACTATGTATGTCAGACCATAGAATGATATCCCTTGAAATGAAACACACGGGAGAAATTCAAAGGGGTTATCGTAATCCCAAAATAACGGACATTCCCTTATACAAACATCTCCTTGGAGAAAGACTATAATGGAGGGACGTCTCTTGAGTCATGTTGACCTGTAGGGCGAAGTTATCGGGTCATTTGAACAATCACGTCCCCTGAGAAGTGCCAAGCGCTCGAAAAGTAGAAAACTCGGTTGGGTAAACTATTCGACAAGGCAAAGAAGGGTAAAACCATAGCCGACTGGGAAACTTATAAGGGCAAACCTAAGACAATACAAAAAGGATATTAGGAGGCACCAGAGGTATGAAAGAGCTTTTGCGGCTCTATAGAATCCTTCTCATCTGTATCCTGCCTAAACAAAATCCTAACCAAAGATCCGCACAATAACCCAGCTAGCCTGAGAAGGGAGGATGCTTCTTACACGAACAAGTTCTCAGAGGCAACTCAGGTACTGAGAAAAGCTCACTTTCCCGGAGCCACTACTATGCCATGCCATATCTGTCCAGAAGCGGCCTCCTCAAGTCCACAGAGGATGACGGTGAAATCGTTCTCATCATACAAACCAACAGACTTGGACGCCATAATACATAACGGAGGTCGTACGAAGCTGGATTGTGCAGCTGCTGAAACTCAGATCAGTACACTCAGCGTTGGTGACAAAACACTGAAGTACACAGCAGTGAGAGGATGCCCCCAAAGTGCTGTCACCACTTCTGTGAAACATAACTGTACACAGTTTCCTGTGTCGCCTTAAGGCTACTAAGGAGAGCTCTGCAATTAATATTGCTAAAATGGCCATAAAATGGTGATTTGGGCGTAATCATCTAATAAAAAACACTGTGCGTAGGACAAATTCTATTTAGTATAGTATAGTGATCAATTAATGTAAACCTTCTGGTTTCACATTAAATATTTAAGTTACAATATAGATCAAAGGTTTCTAAGGAGAGCTACTACTTTTACGGAACTTTCGACCAAGATTGTAACTTAAACATTTAATTTGTCCTACGCATCGTTTTTTATTAGATCATTACGTCCAAAATGGCCATTTTATGACCATTTTAGCCATATGAATTGCGGAGCTCTCCTTAGCAACCTTAACAACAGCGGCTACTGTACGCTGGGCTATGCGAATACCTATCCTGAACTGTTTCAGCTTTATTCTAAAACATGCAAGGACCTGCGTAGGATGCGCCCGGTTGGGTTTAGTGTTAGCACAGTATCTGTGGTGTTAGTTTCACAAAGCTTCATAATAATTTGGGAATTTGTAATTCCTGTTGTCCACGTTTGATGAACATTATCGTTGTTCACACTATGCATACGAAATAGTGTAAATACTTATCGAATTAGCAGTGGTACAGTGATACATTTATAAATTTGAATAAATATCTTAATGGTAGCATGTTTCCTATACGTGGATTGCATTGAAACATTGATCTCATTTCTCGAAATAATTAATGGAGTAAAGAAATTTATCTTTTGCATACAATTAACGTATATTTGGTTAATTAAAACAGAAAGCACACATAGGTACAGAAGTGCATAAATAACATTGCGTGGTGCTCAATTAGAAATGAGAATAAAAAAGGTAGGTAACAAATAATACGACGAGATCTGAGTAACACCTGTTAATGAGAACAGTATTGTTATCAGATGTGTTATCTATTAATTACTTGTTTCTGTAAAGTGCACGTAATTACAGAAGTTGTTTAAGCAAGTACCGGTTCTTAATGTCAGTCACAATTAAAAATATTCTTTGAAATCGGTGCTACTGATTAACATTATATATCGTTTATTTTAAAAAAGTAACCTATAATTTTGATCTATTTATCTGAACACTTTCAAAGTGAGTTATTTATTGGGTAAGATTTTTTTAATTTATTCGATGGTTATCCTACACCTTATTTTTTTACTCATCCTTTCCCAAAATAAACTACCCGTCCTTTCCATTTACATTTTTATAAATATTTATTTCGTTTACTGTTTTAAGTAATAAGTACATTTTCGCCCACATCCATTAATTTTCTTTAAAATTAAATGTAGAATTTCAAAAATTATACTTAATTTGCAATTTTTTAAAGCAAATTGGAGACAGTAATGAGCAATAATTGTTGAAAATAATATAAATGATAAATTTTTGTCAATTCCTTTAGAAGTATAATTGCTGTATTTTGAAATGATGTTATTAATTAAATGTAATTGGGATTATTTATTACCAGGCATTATCTTCTCCGTTCGGATTTAGATAGGATAATTTCTTGTTGGGAAATAATAATTGTTGTTATGCAGATACTTCCCACTTTTTTTCTTTTTTGCCTAATAATTGCCTATCATCATAGCGGTTTTAAGTGTCTCTGAAGTAGGTTTAAAGTTGGGATTATTTCAGCATCCGCCGTCACCGAGGATATTAGCTCTTCCTATGTATCTACCTCTCATCACAAATTGATAATTGTGAATGTTTGCTACATACACATCCCCAATTATGATAATTCAGGTGCGGTTTTTTAAAATAATTTATTATTTCTATTTAGTTACACCTTGTAAGGAACCAATTTTTGTTTTACGCCTCCCAAAAATAAACCCTGATGTTCTACCACCAATTTAGTTCTTAAACATTTTATGCCATAGTCCATTCAAATCGGTAGATCCGATTGAACCGTAAATTGTGAAGAGCAATGAAGCCAAAACTTATCCAAAATTTAATTATGTTTCCACGACTGACGTAGTCTTCAAAACTCTTTAATAAGTTTATTTAATTATGCTTTGTCACATACCGTTTCATCCGCATTCCTTTCCGTCACTATAGAATTTTGTACTTACTCAATTTTTAAATTCATTAGTCTTGTTGTGGGATGTTTAAACTAGAATTTACATGTAAAACAGAAGAAAAGAAGAAGTTGAAGCATCGTTAGCGATGGTATCTTCAGAAAACGATGTTTGACTGGAGTTGAACTTTCGCGCTGAAAAAGAGGTGTCTTCAAATGAATGCAAAACGATTTAGTCTTGAGACCAATGAGACCTTTACCGACCTACAAGAAAGATTAGTAAGGTTCTTGAAAACCGGCGAAGGACAAATGCTGACCATAGGGACGGTTGAGCTTTATGTTAACTGCTCTAGCACTGATATTCTCCGATATTGGTCTACTGTGGTGTCGGAACCACAAAGACACCTGGGACCTTAGAGACTGTCGTCAGCAGCCTTTCGGTACAACTACCGATGGGATGAGGTCATACATACTGACTTACGTAAATAATGACATTAATTCAAAAGCACGCACTAGAAGAACAAGTGGGTATTATATTTCCAGAGAGAAACGGTCTAGGGTGTAACTGAAACAATATGAGCAGGTTATAGAAAACCGGAATAATTTACAACCTACCCTCACAACTAGAGAAAAAATTATGTTACCACCTGTTACGCCCACAGAAGACGTAGCGGGAAAGCCAGAATGGTCACTCACCTCTTAAATTTGAACCTTACACGAAACGTGCCAGATCCTCTAGGTGCTGTCGGGGGATGATTTATAACCTAGCCTAACTAAGTGTGGGGTACTAGGTATACTTATAGAGGATTCCTGCTTCCTTAAGGGCGATCCGGACGATTTGAAAAATTGATTATCGCAGGTTCGAAAGCTTTATGATGCAACCTCGACGAAGAGATATGGCTCATGTTGGAATAGAAAGGGCCTGCCTAGGAGGAAGTATCTCGGTATAACATAAGCGTGAAGGTTTATTGTCCCAATGAAAATGAAAAGGTCGGTTTTCTGAAAAAAGCAGTTGAGAACGTCGAGGTTTAAATCTGAAAATGCAGAGAGTGGTGCTACGAAAAAGAATTTCTGAGATACCTTGAAATCTGCATGGCGGTTCCTCAGGAGAACATTTGGGCGTACCGAAAAGCTTGGCAAAGGTTCGAGAAAGGTTTTACTCGGACAATTATAAGCAGGTCATCACAAACTGGCGCAGAAGTGCTTAGTGTGTAAGGAAGGGAATGCGAACGGTCCAATGATGGAAAGGAGGTCCCATGCTACAGTAAAATGTGGATAGTCCTTTAGGGAGAGTAACCATAGACGTGGCGGAGATATTTACGGAAAAAGATGATAGACATAAATACATTTTAGTGGCAATGATCATTAACACATAGACCTATGCCTATGCCCTTCCCAACCAAGAAGCTCCGACGATTGCAAATGGTATGGTATTCTCTACGTCAAAGTTCGCAATGGTATCGTGAGATCTGTTTCAAGTCCTTGAGGTGGATATTTTCAACGCGAAGAGTGTGGCATTAACTACCTACTAATTTTTAAATTCTATTGCGTAAGTTTCCGTTCCGTTTGCAAGCGGCAAATCTGTGTAAAGAATGTTGTATTAAACCTATTTTTATTTTGTCGCTTAATTGTTATTCTTAAAAATTGTTTATTCATCTAGTTTTTAATTAATAAGGCGTAGAGGTAAATTCTTTATAGTTTTAAGAGCAGTCCATTATAAGGCGTAAAGATTTGTTCAGTAGATCTAAGCTTCAACCCTTAGATTTTTCATTTGTAACTCACATAACCAGTGACCCCGATGAGGTGTGAGAGATAACCGAATAAAAAATAAATAGGTGGCGCTTTTTGCAGAAATTTCCGAAAATTCAGTTAGTGAGCTAGAAGAGATTACCCCACTGTGCTGAATTTATTACCAACGCCCATTCCAGTGACTAATCGACGGTAACACACTTCTTGCTTTGCATTTATGGTACGGCAGCAATCCTAAAGAGAATTCGTGCTGTAACAGCGGATTGCTTGTTGGCGCGCCGTGTCGCTAAAGGCAAAATATCTCAAAAGATTGCTGTATAATTCAAGGTTAGATTTGGCCGAGATTTACAACGTTGCGAGATTGGTCGAACGTGCTTCCTGAATTATGAAGAACAATTGCTATTGCATCGTCCCAAAAATAAGTCCAGCGATCTGTTTCTTGTTTATAACGACCTGTGGGATAGTGCACTGGGCCTAAAACGACAGGTTCATGCCGTCAAAAAGCGATTTCGAAGATTGGATGTGGGTTCGACAAGTTGTACTGGCACATCGTACGCAGCATGATCGAAATGATATTTGGAAATACCCAAGTGGAAATATTAGCCAGACATTTTCTTAAAGAAAATGACAGTATAGCGATTATTATATTAATTATTATTATAGCGATTCAATGTAGGTACGCAACCCGTATCACACACCTGGCCATGTGGGAGTTTAAAATTTGTTAGATTGTAATAGAAGCATTGAATAAGATCACTCAATGATAGAGGTAGTGTGCTTTTTGTGTTTTTATAAATATAATATACAATATAATTTATACAGCATAAATAAACATAAAAATATGAATTATTTTGTAACAACGATACTAAAAGAAAATTGTATTCGGCAGGGCAATTAACACCACACTCGTAATGATGAGATACAAAAACTTTAATACGCATTATATGCTTTAATTAAGAGATTTTATAATTAATTCATTTTTAATTTGCAAAATAAAATGAAGGATATTTTTCTGGGTTGAGTGTATACGATTTCAAGTTCTACAACTTGTAATATTTGTAACTTTTATTTGCAATAACTTTTATTTCATGTGTCCCTTATCCGAAACAAGTTTCTGTTCTTCTTATAAATAACTTTAAAGATTTATTAAGGTCTATGTCATTAAATAAAGATGTGCACATGAGGACACATTGATTTGCAATACCATATAATTATTTAACTGTTTTAAGATATTACCTGCGCCACATGATAATTTGTATTATTATAAATTACTATTAATGCATTCAATTTAAGAATAACGATCATAAATTTCGTTAGATTAAATTCGTACTCGTGATTAAGCTTTGCAATAATCCTTTAACGGCATTTTAGAATGCCATAATTGCAACTGTCAAAATTGATGAAATTTATGCAAACGTTTTATGGGATAACTTATGGGTAATTATACTAGATTTGAATAATAATATCATCATTAGTTAAAATAACAATAGAGAATTTGTCTTGACACAATATAGTATTATGATACATGTAGACGAAACATTCTAATAGAATCTAATTTAAAAGCCCTAACAGTAATTTGACGTAGAGACCTCCCGTTGAATAAAAATTTATTACCATTTTGGTAACAAACGAAACAATAAAATTTCGCTGGATGTAAAAGTCACTTTGATTTATTTGTAAGAGATAAAAGAATAAAGATTTATAATCGTAACACTACTTTTGTTTTGTACCAGTTTAAGAGGTAATGATTTCTAAATTATTTAAATCGTTACGTCGTATATGCTGGGTTTTGGTATAAGTAAATGAAAATTATGTTGTAGCATCCTTCCTAGCTAAGCACTTTGTTTTATTATTTTGTAATAAAGGTCTTATTATAATCACTGGAAAACAAAAATAATACCCGTGAATGGTTAACTTATAACTCAGGAAGCTACAAGTAAGTATGTCTCCATATAACCGCATGTCATAAGCCTCCCTACTGCGTTGGTTATTTCTGTGGTGTTAAAAGTGTCAGTATATAGCTTTAGTGTTACTTTGAAAGATGGCAATTGTCTGGAAAATTAATTGGTATGGTCATTTTTGCAAAGTGAAAATATCTTATTTTTTGTCTTGTCATTGCTCTTGGTTCAATTAAAATAAATCCTCGCGAGGAGGACGAAACTTTAAATTCATTTGTAAAAGTCCAAAATCAACATTTTTAATTTTTCGTGACCTTTAACATCGGTTAACTATTTCGGATTTTATGTACTTAAGGAAACTCAGCCAGTTCCTGTACAAAGGATAATAATTTGCGATGTCCTATTAAATAAATTTCTACAGCGGTGTATACGAAGCGTATGTGATAAAATAAACTCCTCTAAGAATATTCTGTGTAACTGTGAACTGAAACAAAATGTAGAAATAAATCTTAAGGCACGCTACATACCTGATAAACATTCCAGTATCTTTTACGTCTTGTAATTATTACCTAGACCTCAGGTTTGCTAGTAGCTAACCAGGGTTAAAGGTTACAACAACTCCTGCTCGTTCTTGCGTAACCTATAATAATTTAAAAAAATCTATCTTTCATGAACGTATAAAATTTGTGCGATTGACAGTATCATAATTATTAATTACGCTTAATTAGTACTTGCAATTGTTCTCGTGAAGCAAACTAAAGTTTCAATTACGACAGTCCAACTGTCATAAAACTGTGTAATTATTTTTACAGTTATTTAACTCCATTATTTCAGTAATAATACATTACAGAAAAGTTCAAAGTGTACCATTAAAAAAATAAAATGAATGCTAAACTCTAGAAATGTATGTAATGTAACTTTAAGGCAGAGAGATTTATTACAGTTGTCTCCAAATTTATGAACGTCGACAATGACAGTTAACATATAATTTTTTACTAATATACTTTTAAATGAATGCGTAATTAATTCCATAGTTCAGTTTATGGTTAACCGATCATTCAGTAATATTCCGAAAATTTACTTTTATTCCGATGTTATCTACGAAACACAGCTTTTTAGAAACATACAAATATTTGTGTAATGTTTTAAATTCCATTCGGTAGTTCCGCATAAATGTTATTTCAGCATGATTCCACTAATTAATAGAAATAGAAATTTGTTGCGTTTCTCTTCATTTTAATGACCGATAGAAAATTTTAAAACCTAACGATAATCTTTATGATTTAAACAGATATTTTTTTCAAAGCATACCCTTCCAAAATAAATGTCTGTTCATAAAATACAGCAGATCATGTAGTTAAGACACTGGTATGCAAACTTTTCATTTATTGAAGGTTTTTTTTTTGTCGTCGCGTCGTTTCATTTTAGCGAATAAATAAAAATTATGGGATGCTGAGTGCAAAAGAAAATATAAATTGTGCTCCTATTCTGGAGGAATTCCTTTCGGTGTTGGTCTTCAGCAACAAACTAAATTCAAGCTAATGAATTCAATAAATTCTATTTAAAAATCTTTCTTACGTATCTTTTCACTTGCCAAACATATTTGTTCAGGAACGAATATATTTGTATCATCATTGATGACGATAGTGCCTTTTCATTCCGACCAAATGTAATGCAGCCTTTAGTAAACACTTTTGAGACTAAAACGCATTATGTGTTAATGGGCGTGATTATTTTCTAATTTTCCCACTGAGATCATATTTAACAGATGACTTTAAATACTACTGTAAACGCATTTCTATGTTAACATACATTCACTAGAGCAGAGACGAGTCAGCGTTATTTTTACCATACTACTGTTGATGAGGATATAAATGGCAGATGCAGGGACGATCCGATAGGGGGGTATTGGTGGGTGCCCCCCCCCCAAACGTTTTCCAGTCGGCAAATTGTTATAGAGCCGTCCGGTTAGGTATTAACGTTGAATCGGCATTATATTTAGTAAGCCAATTATTAAAAATCAAAAATTACGTTTAATTAATTATAATTTTATCTACTACTCAATAACAATGAAAGAAAATGCAGTGGTTAGAATGTAAAACTGCAATTAGTTGGAACACTCGCAAATCTTTTTGGAGCTGCTAAAAAGTCGGAATTTAAGGATTTACAGCCAAAACCTTCCACAAGTACAAATGCTGCAGAAATTATAAACTTCCTGTCAACGTCAAAAATTATGGGCAGAGATACCAATGAGTACCTATTAATATTAATTACTTATAGATTTTTTATTTACAAGAACTTGCAAAGAACTAGTTTTATTTATTTCAATTAAGAGTAAATTTGTTAGGTTTTTGCTGTGTTTAGTTTAGTTTCTATTTTTTAGACTAATTTAGAATTGACTGAAGAGTAATTTTCTGCGAAAATGAATTGAAAAAAAAAGATGAAACTAGAAATCTAAGTTAAGAAATGTTCAGGAAATATGAGTAACTTTTTCTAAATTAAATCTCTAGAATAAAGAAGACCAAGAAAACACTAGTAACTGGGCTGGGGAAAAAGTGCGAAAAAAAGTGCGGAAAAAAGTGCGAAAAAAGTGCGAAAAAAAGTGCGACAAAAAAGTGCGGAAAAAGTGGTACAAAAAGGTGCGAAAAAAGTGCGAAAAAAGTGTGAAAATAAGTGCTAAAAAGTGCGGAAGAAGTGCGACAAAAAAGTGCGAAAAAAAGTGCGAAAAAAGTGTGAAAATAAGTGCTAAAAAAGTGCGACAAAAGTGCGAAAGAAGTGCGACAAAAACGTGCGGAAATAGTGCGAAAAAAAGTGCGGTCAAGTGCGACAAAAAAGTGCGAAAAAAAGGGCGACAAAAAAGTGCGAAAACAGTGCGATAAAAAAGTGCGAAAAAGTGCGAATAAAAGTGCGAAAAATAGAGCGACACAAAAGTGCGACAAAAGTGCGACAAAAAAGTGTGAAAAAAGTGGAAAAGTGTGAAAAAATCTGCGAGAAAAGTGTGGAAAAAGTGCGAAAAAAAGTGCGACACAAAAGTGCGACAAAAACGTGCGCAAAAAGTGCGACAAAAAGGTGCGAAAAAAAGTGCGAAAGAAGTGTGAAAATAAGTGCTAAAAAGTGCTAAAAAAGTGCGACAAAAAAGTGCGGAAATAGTGCGAAAAAAAGTGCGGTCAAGTGCGACAAAAAAGTGCGAACAACAATGCGAAAAATAGAGCGACACAAAAGTGCGACAAAAAAGTGCGAAAAAAAGTGCGACAAAAAAGTGTGAAAAAAGTGGTGGAAAAGTGCGAAAAAATGTGCGAGAAAAGTGTGGCAGAAGGTGCGGAAAAAAAGTGCGGGAAGTGCAAAAAGTGGGAAAAAAAGTGCGGAAGAAAGTGCGAAAAGTGCGAAAAGAAGTGCGAAAAAAAGTTCGGAAAAAGTGCGGGAAGAGTGCGAAAAAAGTGCGGAAAAAGTGCGAAAGGTACGAAAAAAAGTGCGAGAAAAGGGTGGAAAAAGGTGCGGGAAAAAAGTCCGGGAAAAAAGTGCGGAAAAAGTGTGGAAAAAAGTGCGGTAAAAGTGCGAAAAAAAGTGTGAGGAAAGTGTGGAAAAAGTGCGGAAAATGTGCTAAAAAAAGTGCGGAAAAAAGTGCGGAAAAAAAGTGCGGGAGAAGTGCGAAAAGTGCGGAAAAAGTACGGATTCTGGATTCTGGATTACGATGGGAGGGTGGTCAGAAACCACTCGCACATAGGCCACGTACCTATTCGGGCCCTTTGTGCTGCTTCCCTGATTAGAGTCGTTCGACCCCGCATCATCACTCAAGCCATCCACGTGAGATAAACCTGAGGATGCTGGACGGGGAAGCGGCTGTAATCTTAGCCATGTCCGGCAAAAAACCGACAGACATGACATCCAACATGAAAACATCACACCGATTACTGAACGAGTCATCACAATGCAAAAATTATTCAGAGCACGCAGGGTACATGACGATACCCTTCCTACAAATTAAATCCTACCACAATTCTGTTGACCCTAGTGGACCCCATCAGCCACAAATCCAGAAAAAATGGGAACTTCACACTCTCATTGAGGACACTTTGAGGGGCGTAGCTACAGATAATTTTCGGAGGGGGTTCAGCATGAGAGTCCGTCAGGTCGAGTCAACTATCCCCAATTCAGTAATGAGAACATTTACGGCTGACCATATGATTTAAGATTTAGTGCAGAATGTAAACCTATTTTGGGGAGGGTTCAAACCCCCTAAACCCCCCGTTATATACGCCATTGGAAACTTCGCTATAGCAGAGTATATACAGTGTGGAACAGCCAAATGGAATATATTCGTTATTTTAACCATTGTGCGCAAAACTCCCGATATACTTGAATTTTAGATTTTAAAATTACACCCTATTGCGTAAAATTTCATCCCTAATTTTAACACCCTTAGAGTGAATGTTTAAACGGGAGGTCATAGATCATATAAAAGGGCTTTTCATCGTCTATTCAAAAATTTAATTGTTTTCAACTCTAATGAAAAATTAATGTTAAAAAAATAAAATCATCTGATGAAATCAACGAATTTATTCCATTTGCCTGTTCCACACTGTATAACGTATATGTATAATAGGTATACTTTTCCGCTATAGATGATAGTATCCGCGAACTGCAATCAGGTTGTTTCTTTTCCAGAGCCATTGCACCGACCATAAACCACAGCGGTTGAAGATGCCACCTCGAACTGGTCATCTGAACAAAGATACCAAATCACAAATAAATTGTTTTTTTTTAATATAAATAAATATTATTCATCTGGATACGAAAGTTGTATCGTATGTTTGTATCTATCTGTCTCATATGTTATAGTTACTCCGTTATAGATTACCGCATCGTTTAATTAGAAAATGTAATTATTATAATCGTACGAAATCATTCTTTTAATAACTTAACCTCACCGGTAGGTTACATCCTTTCATTTCTTTCTGCGCTGAACAATACAAACACGTGTAATATTTTAAATTCACAAATCATGTCTTGTATATACACTGTGGAAGTTACAATAGTTACAACGCACGTAGGTTTTGTTGACAAACCCAGACAAGTTTAGAATTCACTACATTCGTTTATAAACTCGTAAAATTGCATCAATTCGTAATTCCCATACCTTTAAGGGTCACAGTTCACGATCTTAACGTCAATGCGAAAACCTACTCTCTTCATCAGTGAACCGTTGATTGATTGATTAGTGGAGTCTATTTTGACGTCTCAGATATTAAATGTTGCCCTACAAAACATCCGAACAATACCTACAGGTCAATATTGCAATCACACAGATATAGCACATACTAGTTAATAGAAAAGCAGAGATCGAGTTTACAATATTGGTGAGTTCGTTATGCATCTGTCTTTCTTCATAGTGTCCTTTTAGTTCAACTCATTGTGACCTTTCCAAAGAATGACTTCCATCCCTGAAGTACGAATCCCTAACCACCCTAACCGAGGGTCTGTGTACTTACTGGGAGATATTAATGGTGATCTCTTATTGATTCCTAAAATTTAAAATTTATTAAACAGAAATCAGATCCACTTCCAAAATTGTCGTACCTAGAATCAAATTTTACATCATCCAATGTAATGTCCTATTCATATTTTATATTAAACAACAACAAAGCCACCTACTTCAATTTAATGCGCTCATGTTTTAATAAATTATCTAAATTCGATTGAAGAAAAGTTAATGATGGCCGTGACTGGAAGGTAGTTGTTCAATAATCAGGTCGAGAAGTATTTATAAGTGCTTAATAGCTTTGTTTATATTCAATCAACTTGTATAATTAAGCTGAAGAACATTTCTTCTAATAATTGTAAATCTGTTCGATTATTATATTATATCGATCTTAGTATTTACGGCATTGAAAAAGTGGTCAGAATTAAGTATCGCTTAATGCTATTAAAGAATTGTTTATTTACCTTGATTGAGAGCGTATAATTTATAATTTATATAGGAAAATAAATTTTAATAATTGATGATTTACAAATTAGAAGCAAAATTGTCTTTTTAATCGATATTTTTTTGTAATTCTTCAGTATAATGTACCTACGCCTATTATGCGTGTACTTACGACCATTTAACGAGCATTTGGAATCATAAATAGTAAATTTATAATCCTTTTTGTCTTAAGGCTTGACTACTTGAATGAAGGTCATCATTGATAGCTGTCAATAGCCGGGAATCATCATTGCGAATTCCAGCGTAAACTGTGACTAAACTGGTTTAATTTACTCTTTTCTACTCTTGAAGAAATTTCCGAAATTTTATATCGTACGATGACGGTGAAAGCAGCGGGAGATTTACTAACGATGTAATTAGGTTAAGTAATTATAGGTAAAATGAAATCAACAACTCCGCAAAGCTTGACTAATCCTGTAAATGAAGCAATGTTAATTGCAAATAGCAAATACGAGATTAAAAACGTGAAACTTAGCAAATTTTGATAATCTTAATACATTTTTTTTTCGGCTAAAAAAAAATCAACAACCCATTACATAAATTCGAAAGCCATGCCATCCAATTAGGTAAACATTGGAGTACTAAATGTACATTAATTCAATTTAAAGTCGTCGGTACCTTTTTAATTAATTTGCACACAAGTACATATAAATCATTGTAAACAAAAGATCGCTGTAGGAGAACTTAGCAAGCAACTACAAAGTAAACGTATCGCTTTCAATCTTATTGTGTGTTGAATATTATACGTGTACCGATGGCGTATTAAAAACACCGACATAATTACAATTTTATGATTTAATAGCTCAAAGGTAGGTGTTTATTATACATTTTATACGCAGCCCATAATTAAATAGAATCGATTTAAATTTTCACATCACTTTCCATTTTGATAGGTTTCTGATGAGATGCAATTTCACAAACCTTTTTTAAATACCTATCAACGATCTCTAAAAGAGATACTTATTTGAATAATGTGGTGTGCATCCGTCGGAAAAACTCTGATAAATACGAATAAATAAATGATAAGGGATGAAATGTATAGTATAGTAAAGTATAAGTGGATAAACAGGTCTTTAAAACACGCGCGAGTTTCCAAGCACGACGGCGCAGCCGGAGTGCTTGAAATAGAGCAAGTGTTTTAACCCTTGAGCGGTCGCGTGGATGACTATTGTCATCCGCTGTTATTGTATTGCCTATAACATTGTTTCTAAGAAAAAGGGGGGGTTCCAGTTTTTATTATTCCTTGTTTAGGGTTTTACGAATATAGTAGCAAAATTTCAACCTTCAGCGTGGTAAGTTGTACTATAATAAGACAATTGTGACAATTATCATCCACGCGACTATTACAGTAACTCTTTTATTCAAATGTTTGTTTACATTAGTTTTAGTAATATTATTAGTTTTTGTATAATATTTCAATTAAATAAATAATATCTTTCACTCAACGGTTCTGGTGAACACAAAATTATAAAAGTAAAAACATTTAGGAAGCTTTAGCGCATAAATGAATAATACAGCTGAAGTAGGTATAATATTCTCTAAAATATGTCACAAGAGCTTTATATTTTACGTTATTTGCATTTTTGGTTTATAAAAAAGACCTCTAACACATTTTTCATTTAGTAAATTCATTAAATTACATCTTCTAATAGAAATATAATTGATAAATTCAAAAATAACTGATGGATGACCATTGTCATCCACGCGATCAATGGTGTTATTATTACCCACGCGACTGCTCAAGGGTTAAAGAACAGTTATCCACGAATACTTTACGCTATTTTTTTAATTGGTTCACTTTGAAATCTGGTATTAAAATGGAAATAAGAACTGATAATGTGAAATGGTTGAATTTCCTAATGTGAAATCAGTATACCTTTCGTTGTCATGGAAATGAGAAAAACGGAAATTAATTTGCAATCTGTCATTTTATTTGACGTAACAAAGTACTCCTGCCAGATCAATAACCAATAAGAATTCACGTTTTTCAAATTGATGATGATGCCATAGCAACTTTAAAACACGCGCGTTTTTGAAAGCGCAAGGCTAAAATAGGACACCAATAAAAAAATTCGATTTTGAATGAATGAATGACATAAATGGAAGAAATATCAAAATCACGGAAGACATAATATACTATGAAAGTATCCGTATGGCAAGGCACTATAACTACAAAAATACCCTTTTGTATACTATGTATTTAAATTCGTAAATTCTCATTCCTTCCCTTGTTTATGGCCATATAGGTCATAAACAAGGGAAGGTACTCGAACTACGGATAATTTTTGTAAAATTTGTATTCGACGATCTTCGTTAAAATATTCGTAGAAGCGCAATGGTAATACACATTTAAAATTTTCACTCACCAATACTATCCGCTCCTCATATTTCGTATTAATTGTATCGATACCAATTACTTTAAATTTTTCGCCCACTTCCATGTCTTTGAGGTTCGTGAAGGGTTTTCAGAATGTGCTGTTGTTCATCTTTGTAAGATCCATGTTAACTGATTCGCAAACACTCACTAACTGTCATCTTCCACCGTTCTTCCGTTCTCTGTATATTGCGTTTCGTGACCTTGAGATACTGCGATAAATTTTCTTGTAATACGGGTGACAGAGTTCTATCAAATTCCTCTATTTTACCACTAAAACGATAACTATCCAGTGCTACAGTTTCCCACGGCCCTTTTCTTGTTTCCTCATATGCAAAAGACCACAGCCTAGGACAAGTCAGCGCCGCCGACTCATCGCGGCCGATTCATCGCGGCCATCTCATCGCCGAGCCATCTCATCGCCGGCCAACTCATCACCGGCCAACTCATCGCCGACCCATCTCTTTAAAATTAAAAATTATTAGTAGTGGAACAGCATAGCATTACAAGAAGCCATCAATATCCGTTAATTACTTATAACTAATAATCATATACGATACAAAAGTACCGCGTAGTGGCAATTGATGTTTAAGTTTATTTTTTTACTTCCAAATTTTGTTTAGTGTCATGTTGCCATTTTGTATCAATTTAAAAAAAATATACTAAAAAAAATCTGCAAATAACCTATTATAGGCGCTTTAATGGCAATCTACGTTTAAGTTTAGCATTACTTTTATTTCCAAACTTTTTATATACCTATGAATGTTAATATCAGGTACGTATGATTCATTGTCTATTAACGCTATCATTATCGATTTAAAGCTCTGTAAAGCTGATTATCAATTGATTAAGATTTAAGGGAATGTTAATGTAAGATCTTGATGATCGGTATGCATATTTACATATCCTCCTATACAACGGCACCAGGGTGCTGAAATCTGTTAGTCTTTGTAGCGTACAATTGAGCTGTAAACGCTCATTGATTTAGGCACCTCCGCGAATTGTTTAAGTTATTTTAACACTTCCAGGTGAAATAAAGCAGCCAGAGTAAATTAATATAAACACATATTCAAATAATTAGTTATTTATTTATTTAAAAAATATATTACTGAGATTCTATGGTATACACTAGTATATCTCCGTAAGTTGAAACCATATGGAATTATTAATTTTAAGGAAAAAAGGTATTCTACATAAAATGTTCGGCATGGTCCAAAACTCAAAATACAACCATCAGATATCAATTTTTTCCATTCGTATACGAGGTTTGTCAAAAAATGTGATTTGTGATTGTGAAATGTGCAAGTAAAATACTCCTATTTCGAAAATTGTTATAAAGAAAAGTTGGTCAGAATTGAAAACTGCGTTTAGATATGCAATCATATCCATTTGTATTAAATTATTTTATTATATTTTCATTTTAGTTTTATTTTAGAACGATATTTGATGATAAAATGTTACGTAAATCGACATGGTTAAATATTTAAAACACAGTTTTTAATGCTAAATATATTCTCGCAAAATTCATATTTTTTGAATAACCTCGTATACGACTGAAAAAAATTAATAAGTACCTGATGGTTGCATTTTAAAAGTTTTAGATCATGCAGAACTTTTTAAATCAAGTTTTTTCAGTATGTGTTTCTACAGAGTAATTGTTGTATCCAATGTTTGCATTCGCTTTCATAGTCGTCAGAAAATTTTGTTTTTACAGTATATTTATCTTCATTTATAATCGTACTTAATACGATCTTACACGCAACATGCTAGATCAACACAATGTAAAAGGGACTTTATGATTTTAACATATTCCTCCTCCATTGTGACCATTGTGGCCTATAAATAACAAACGTGCACTTCACTCACTCTGATATGTATTAACGACTAGGAACGGAAATAGAACGGCCAAATTTTTAACGTATGGGTGTGGTGTATGTATGCACACACTTGCAGTGATTTCAGCTCTTGGAGAGGTGCCTAAATCAATGAGCTTTTGTAGCTCAATTGTACGCCACAAAGACTAACAGATTTCAGCACCCTGGTGCCATTGTATAGGAGCATATGTAAATATGCGATCGGTATCGGTATTTATACAAGCAAGTAAAAGAGGATAGGTAAGAATGTGCTGAATTTATCGAAAATAAAATCGGCGATGAGTTGGCCGGCGCTGAGATGGCTCGGCGATGAGATGGCCGCGATGAATCGGCCGCGATGAGTCGGCGGCACTGACTTGTCCCATTCCGACACTAGCATTATATATCTATACTTTATTCTGCGCCTCGTTAAATGTGATTTTCTTCTTAATCACTCACGTTCTCGTTAGAAGATGACGACGACAACGATGCTGAAGATTCACTACACACCCATTGATTTAATTCTTTTGCAAATTCCTCCAATCGGGCATCATTTAACATTTTAATAAGGCACTCGACACAATACTTAAAATTTAAAAAGATCTCACATATTGTCACATTCAACGTAAATTTATTGGCAAGCGCGTTGCACTCCTCACTATAATCACCTCTCTCGTGTTCAGCATCAAACACTAGCGCCGAAAACTCTTGCTTGAGGCGTTCGATCGCCGTTCTAAGATCGATGGCTTTAACCCACGATTCTTCGGCGTATGCCATCCACATGTTTACGATTGCAAATAATACATTAAACGCTGCATTATGCAGCACATCATCCCTTCCACATTTACAAGTATCGAGTCACAAACCCAAAACCGTTGCCTACAGTCATGATCGTGCCACTTGTGATTTAGTCAAGCTCTGAATCCGCGACCTACTTTAGTCAAGTTCAGAACTTGTAACCAACTTTAGCCAAGTTCAAAACCTACTTTGTCAAAGCTCCGAATTACCTCTATTTAGTTTTGAAAGTCACCAATAGGGGGTGACGTGACCTTGAACTGAGTTAGGATCGGTCTTATATTACTACTCATTTGTGACGTTTTTGTTACCGACACGGATTGTCTTCACTTTTTATTGCGCTTCCGTCATTTGTTTTCCCGATTGTGGGTAAATTTTCATTAAATTAGAAGTTAAGTTTAAACACCGTTCTGCGCTTATGCTCTCCCGACAATTCCTCGCCGACAATTTAGCGCGCGACAATTCCTCGCGGGACAATTTAGCGCGCGCTACAATTCCTCGCGCGGGACAATTCCGCGCGAGGGTAATATTTTAGAGAGGAATGCATTAAGATATTTTTCTTGCGTTTTATTATGTTAAGAGCGTTATTAGGGGGAAAGGAATTTCCTATCATTTCACCTTAATTAATATGTTATTACTGTACATCCCATGTTAATTACAAATCAATTGGCATAATCCGCCCCCCTAATAGGGTTTGACTTTTGCTAATGGCTTTATCTTAATTTGAAACAATATAAGGGCTAACCTTTCCGAGTTCAAAATTCAGTTACTTTTTTAGTTTCCTACCGTAACGATGATGCTACAGTATATCATCGAGAGTGAGAAAGACCGCCAGTTATTGGTTATTAATGGTCACGTTCATATAAAAGAAAAAATTACTAATTCAAATGGAAGGTTAGAGGTAGGTTTAGAATATATTTTTTTAATTGATACACAAACGGGAATATGATACTACGCAGCATTTGAAACTAAAAAACGTATATTGCCACTCAGGCGCTTAGGTTAGAGGTAGGTTTAGTATATTTTTTTCAATTGATACAAAATCGGAAATATGATACTACACAGCATTTGAAACTAAAAAAAAATGCCACCCTAAACGTATATTGCCACTCAGGCGCTTAGGTTAGAGGTAGGTTTAGTATATTTTTTTTCAATTGATACAAAATCGGAAATATGATACTACACAGCATTTGAAACTAAAAAAAATGCCACCCTAAACGTATATTGCCACTCAGGCGCTTAGGTTAGAGGTGGGTTTAGTATATTTTGTTGCAATTGATACAAAAACGGGAATATACTAAACAGTAAAATGAATAAAATAATGGGTTAAAATGAATAAAATCTTGGGGCCAAAAGAATGATTCTGTGGGTTATTAAAATAATAATTTTGGGGGCTAATATAATAATTCTTGGGATCATATACATCTTGGGACTCAAAATAATTAAAAAGCTGGGTTCGAAAAGATGGGTAAAAATTATAATTCTTGGGCTTAGAGTGACAATTCTTGGGGCCGCGAAAATGACCACCCATTACAAAAAAATTAAATTATAAGACCGTTTCTTCTGTAAAATATTTACCTAGCGCGCAATTGTCACACGCGAGGAATTGTGCAAGCGCGAAATTGTCCCGCGCGAAATCGTCCGCGACGAATTGTCGCGCGTTAAACTGTCGGCGAGGAATTGTCGTAGAAGCATAGTAAAGCGCCTCCTAATAAATTTTGACCAATGTAAGCGACGTTTTACACCAGCAAAATTATAAATACGCATTGAACAACAATTTGAAATCAAGTGATTGCTTATGTTACGGGTTTCGAAAATTCGACCGATAACAAAGTTGTATTTAAATGTGGCGGTAATTTTTAGTTGCTATGGCGTCGCGACGGGTGTCTCGTTGGTAACCAAAAGGGATGGTTTGAAAACCAAGCCAGTATTTGATACGCTGTTTCTGCAACCCCATTGGAAGTTAAAATCTCTATTTTATCTGTTAGCGTCTGTTAGTCTGTTAATACCTGGGAAGTCATTTTCGATAATTTCATACAGAGTGTGCCATCCCTGCAAAATTTTTGGATCACTAACCATCGCGAGTAGTCCGTCCCTGGCCTCCAGGCACTACCGTAAATCATTTAACTTTTCCAAAATAAACATACATGTACGTTACAGTTATGCGAAAAAATTTTATAAAGATCAAATAACTAGTACAAAAATAAAAAATAAAAAACAAATTCAAAATTCAAACTTTGGAGATCTATAACTCGAAAACGAGGTCCTCCACAAAAAAGTGTATATGAAGCACTAACATTATATTGGCTCAGATTACACGCTCCTGACTTTTTTCCTATTCGTCCCGGGACATCCTCTATACAAAATATTTGTAAGATAAAGACGACTTCCGGAGTAGGTAGGTTTGTTTTATTTTTATTTGTGTTTGTTTCTTGTCTTGATGAAGCCCCTTACGAAAGTGGGCGAAACGTTGTATCAACATTGACGCGGTCCTACCCCGGAAATCGTCTTATTGACTCTGGCCGTGGAAGCCTCTGCTCTGACACAATATTTGTAGCTCATCAATGGAAATTAAAATTGTTGTACTTTTAGCTTTCTTTGCTTGTTTTTGCAACTGTGTGCTGCGCCCACTTTACAATTACTAAAAGATAACTTGGAATGAGTTCAAAGATTTCTTAAGTTTGTGTGTTTTAAATCTTTCTCAAGACTGAAACTGACAGATATGAGAGTTTAATCACTTTAAATATTAGCAAGCTTTCTTCAAGTATCTTCTCTAATCGACAACATTTTTGCTTTATAAATTCTCTTGGAAATTTTAGAACGATAAAAGCTTAGTTTTTAATTCAACTTGACTACGAACTTCCAACTATTAAGCCTAAACCAAAAATAATGACCATAGTTATACTGATGGAAATATTGCGATTTAGGGAAAGATTAATCCGTCGACGTCTTCGATTTTTTAATACTGGCTACAACGATAGCCTTTGAATCTTAGATTTCTACAATGTTCCTCAACCGTTCAATAGATAAGGGATAAGGTTCACCAAGTAGGCGTTATAATATTGTCGCATTTATGGAGAATGTAGAGATCTTATAATAATAAAAAAAGCTTTAAAAAGAAAGGGATAATTTAACAACGACATTTTAGTAAGTATTGAAAAAATATGCAAATGACATCGAAATAATCTTGCTAATAATCACATTTTAGACAACGTTTTTATTGAATTATGTCTTGTTATTGTACACCACGTAAAAATCACATAGAAAGGATTTCCGCCGTATGAAAATGATTAAAATGGACCGCGGGGTCGCTCATCGTAGTGAATATTCCCAAATTATTTATTAAAACATATGTTTCACCTGCCAGGTAATCTATACGTGAATACATTTTGAAGAATATAAAATATAGGTAAAGATTCCATTTATAAAAAATTAAATAAACACGACATTCTACATATTTATTGTCGGATTGGTAAATCTCTTCATGATCTAACATTCCATTTGGTTCTTTTCTTGCTATCGATTCCTAAGTCAACAAAGCTACTATGTATGTATCGCTGCCGGTTACAGCATCTAGGTAAACCTTTGCTTTTCCCACGGCCATCCCGAGTCTTGACTTAAACAATACAGGTTCACAACTCACTATTGATCATAGCTGTCCATTAGCCTGCGCTTCTCAACATGTTATTCGGCGCCGCAACTAATGTATCTTGCAGTATTAATGACCCCTTATAGTGATAATTTACCATTGTTTTGCATAATACTTCGTTTATTTGTACTCAGTCACATGTCAACTTAGAAAAGATTACGGGCAGTACATTACCCTTGCTCACAAAAAAAAACGGAATGGCATTCACAGCCTTATTATTTCAATCGTGAGTAATGGTCGATACTAATTTTATACGTATTGTTTAACAAAAGTATTGACAATTGGGTTTTAAACCGCTGATTAGAGGATTCCGCATTGGTAGATATGTACAAGTTGAAAAAAGGACACGCGGCAAGCATCTTGATGTTCCTCAACATCTTGCATACGCTGACGCGCACGTTGACAAGTACTATTGTAAATCATAGGCGGCCTTTACATTTTATAGTTAGGTACTTACCAGACTTTATGAACATTATTATATATTATTATGTATTTTTTGCGTACTATTGTCGGGCTTAAGATATTTATAAGTTTTATTTTTATTACCGCTAGATTGACAACGTTAAAACTATTAGAGTTAATAAGTCGATGGTGAATTTATTTTTATTGCATACAAACACAACTTCTTCGACTTGTAAAAAAAATCTATACAAAGCGTATATTAACAATTGTACCAATTAAATGGGTCACTTACAATTGAAAGAACTTTTATACGTATTTGATCCATGATTGGATTGTAGGGTTTAAAAAATAAACAATTTAAAATTACCATTTTTAGAACCCCTGTCCTTGCAAAATATAAAATAATTTAAAAATAACTGTTCATTGAAATCGTGAATGCTTATTGTTGCCTTTGTTTTATTTCCTGTTAACTTAATATTCATAAGAATGAAATTTCACTCTATAATATTCAGTAGCGTAACTAGGGCATCAAGGGCCCCCGTGCAAGTCGAAAATGAGGCCCCTGTTCCTACACCAGGATAAGGAACAGAATAAAAGACACTCAGCCTCCCCTTTAACCAATTTAATTATGAATTATGAATTCATAATTAAATTGGTTAAAGTGTGTCTTTTATTCTGTTTCTGGGAACCCCTTTTCGAGTCTGAATCCCTCAATATGGTGACCAGGATAAGGGTTGGGAAAATATTTTATTGTTTAAAACTCCAGAGAAGAAAAAAGTTATTTGAACTTTGTGAGAACTCAAAACCATCCATTCGTGAATCCAACAGACATGCTCTGCAGCATTTTCTTTTCCATGATCCAGACAATTGTCTCACAAATTCATATGTGTAAGAAGATAGTTTATTCAATACTATAAATCTGAACTGAAGCAATTTACAATCAGAATGATTATGATGCAAACAGTTTCTTTTGAGAAATTTGGAGAGGTTTTTAGTCATCTAAGTTCAGCTAAGGGGCCCCTGAGCTTAAGGGCCCCCGTGCACTGCAAGGGCTTGCACTTATGTAGTTACGCCGCTGATAATATTCGTAGATAGCCGAAGTGTAAAGAATCCCATATTTGAATATTGTACACATTTATGCTTTAGAAAATATCCAAGATAAATAGAAACAAAGAAAGGGTAGTTTAAAATTTGGCAACAATTTTGTGCGTTTAAGGTAGTGAAAGTATTGAGCGACACTGAAAAAGAAAGAAGAAATATAAAAAACAATTTAAGAGCCATTAAAGCTATGATAGCGGAAGGCAAAAATCCATACATAGGAAACAAGAGCGTCGACGAATTACTTATGGTCTAACTCATTTACGGGTCACTGATTTCAATTCGAAATTCCCATTTTTTGGGCAATTTTCCTCAGTAAGGTGTTTAAAAAAATATAATAAATAACACCTTACTGAGGAAAATTGCCCAAAAAATGGGAATTTCGAATTGAAATCAGTGAAACGCCCTCTGGCGGCAATGGTACGAAATTGAAAATAATTTCCAGTATTTTCTCTCGGCCACATTTATTATAAGATTTTTTATTTCACTGGTCTATCTCAAATAGTTTCCGAGTCATGGCCGGCCTCCTTTCTTAGTTGTACACCCTGTACACTGTACAGTCTAGAAAATTTTCATTTCAGTGTACCTCAAATTAGGGAAACAAATTCCAAATAGATGCAGTGTCAAGAAGGAGCTGGTAGAGCTGGCCATGATTGGATGAAGCTCTTATGAAGCTATTTATCTTTACGGAACCCTAAAAAACAACTTCTTTTGATCCAAACACTAGTTTTGAAAAATTGGAATCAGTTCCCAGTAAGTACTGTTTCACACCTGATGGAATTTATAATGCTAATGCTGACTTACCGTATATTATTGCTCAACGCGGCACAAAACAAGTGGGTCAAGTGACTTCAGTTGAAAGAAGGCGATTAATGACAATGCATATTCCCTCCCATGTCAATTTTCCCAAGAACGAAGTTTAAGGACTTTATATCTCCTTCTGGAAGCCTAGGATTGTGTCATAAAAGTGACAGGTGATAACTCGTAAGTTTTTCTATTTACATAGGTGTATGCATAAGCTTTTTCCGGTTTCTTGGTAAAAAAACAGGTAATTTTCAAGGGAAATTAATGTTTGTTTTATTCAAAATATTGGCCATTAGCTTCTACACATTTCGCCCATCTTTCAGGTAACTTATAAATACCATGCCAGAAACACTGCTTGTCTTTTGCGGCAAACCATTCATCGAGTCATTTTCCAACTTCTTCGAAATAGCTGAAGTGCTGCCCCATTGATGCGAAGAGGTGATAGTCCGATGGCGCCAGGTCTGGTAAATACCGTGGGTGCGGAAGGATGTTCCATCCAAGCGAATTCAAGGTTTCTTTCACTGGTTTTTCTATGTGATACGGCGCATTGTCGTGACACAAAATCACTTTACCATGTCTTCTGGCCCATTCCGGTCGTCTTTCGATTAATGCGTGGTTTAAATTAATCATTTGTTGGCGATTAACGGTTTCGACGGGCTTCAAGAGTTCATAATACACAATACCGCTCTGGTCCCACCAGACACAGAGCATGGTCTTCTTGCCGAAGCGATTTGGCCTTGCTGTTGAAGGACCGGCTTCGCCAGGTGAAAGCCACGATTTTTTCCGCTCCGAGTTTTCAAAATAAATCCATTTTTCGTTACCCGTCACAATTCGATGCAAAAATGATTTCCTTTCGTGACGTTGAAGTAGCACTTTTGACTTTGCGATTTTCCATTTGACGTTCATTCAAATCCTGTGGGACCCATTTACCGAGTTTATTGATCTTCCCCATTGCTCGTAAATGTCGGTTGATTGTTTATTGTGACACATATAATGTTAATGTTATGCGTTTAAAATGATGTTAAGCAAGTATGTGAAGGAAAACTTCTAATTTTAAGTAAATTTAAGTACATAATTATAAACTGTATGATAAATGTATTATTTAAACTTAAACTAACTAAATAAACATTATTATTATCGAATTAGGGGTACAGTTGATTGAGTTGAACCAAGGTAATATTTGTAATTAACGTTGATTATTCTATGCGTAAGACATCGAGATTGATAAAAAAGGTCCTTCAACAATTCAATTTTTTATGTTATGTCTTAATATTTTTCAATTATCTTGTGCTGTAGTTTAATTGATATTTATTTATTTAATAGGGCGAAAGGAAAATTTTCTTGCCAGTTCTTTCTTCTCGTTAATCGTAGTTGAACTATGCATTCTCCTTTGTGGTGTTGTTTTTTTAAGTAACTACATTTTAGGGAAAGTCAAATAAACGAATTTTTGAAGTTTGATTTTTCTTTGGATCCTTCCTCCACTGTAGTTCATTGCCAGTGTGTTAATGTGTTTTTAAACAAAAGAGAGACCTGCAAGATGATCGTATCACGTTCCAGCGTTGTGTGGAGTTTGCCGCGTTTGTTCAAATTTGGGGTGGGTTTTTTTTTAAGTTTTGGAGGGAAAAGTTTAATTTTGGAGACCATTTTTAAATATTCTTTCTCAGATTTTTATTTTGTAAATGTAGAACCTGGAGTTTGGAACACGACAGTACATTAAATATTTTCTTTTTATGCACACTTTAAATAGAGTTTAAAAAAATCAATCAATCAATTAAATCAATCTTTAGCGATAGGCGTTGATCATTTATATCGACACTATTGAAAATTAGGAGCTCTATCTAAAATAGCAGCCTAACCTTTGAATGAATAACTAAGATAGAAGGATTTTAAATAAAAACTTGGTATAAAGTCACTGTTTAAAGCAGCCCTTTTCAAAAATTACACCAATAATAATTTATAACGTTTCAATTTGTATTTAAAAAACTCGAATGATTTGTATTTTAATTGCTAGGTCTTACACAGAAGCTATTGCAATAGTCATATACAAGAACAGATTAATGATATATTATGATCCATAAATCGTAAAATACGTAATATTAGCAATATAGCAGCAAATAATCGCCGACAGAATATTAATGATATAAGAAGTAAAAGTAACTTGACTACTAAGAAAAAGAAACATCAAAAAAGCTTAATAAATATAATATGAAGACTTATCTAAATTTCAAAATACTGCAACAGTATATTAACAAGTTTTGCAGGTTGACAGTAAAGAATTTAAAATATTACCGTTGCAATCATTATACATTTTTTATATACCAGACGACATATTTCACATTACGTCTCTTTATCTATTTCGGTCCCAGAATTTTCCAGAATTCGTACCCACCAGCCTTATATTTAAATTGTAATTATTAAAGAAAGTACGAGACTCGTATTTTAACTTGTTAACAAGCATTAAAAGAGGTTGTGTAATTAAAATTAATAACTACTATCTCCGAATGTTATCTAGAACCGCGGACTACGTCTGTTTTTTCTTTTTTCAAAGAACTAATTGAAAGCATTACGGTGATATTACATTCGCTAATCTAAACTATGATCAACTAAGGTGCAAGGTGTAAATAATATAAGTTAGTGGCTTTTGCGATGAGAATGTATTCAAGAATGTATGCCTGGTTATAGTGATGTAAATAACATTCCTTCTTTTAAATATTTTTTTAATTGCCTTTATTGGTAATAAATGGCAAGCGCCGCCTATAAAATTTTGATTGATTTAACTATTCGTGGGTGGAGATTGAAACATAGTGGCCATCATTTTAACATATATCTTCATCCGCCGACATTAATAATAATTATTTTTCTTAATTTGCAGAAGTACCTTTTCCTTACAAACTATAGAGAACACCTTTAGCAAATAATGTATCACAGTCCTCTTGAATACTTAACTAAAACTAGTCACAAATTTTCATAACAAAAAGAATATTCGTTGTAAGTAATACGCAGTAATACAAAGTAGCATTTCGCAGATCCAGATGAACATATACAAATTGATAGTTTATTTTGGGTTATAAAACTTACAGTTTTCTTCTTATTACAGCCTTCTTGAAGGTTGTGGCGTGTGTCACGCCATTGAATTTTTGTAATATGTACATCTAAAATATTATATGTGAAATAATCTACCTCGCAGTAACCATGTTCCCCCACCCCCCGCCCCTTCAAAAGTATTGGGGTTTCACACGCTCTCTCAATTTCTACTCATCTATGGTAAATACAGTTCCATAAGAGTCGTCCGTGTTGGTAACTTAACCATGCAATAATTTATAACTGAAATTCTCTAAGTATTAAAAATGTTATATCTTTCTTCTATAAATGGAGATGATGGGCAGTTAGACTATTTATGGCCTACATTAATTAAGATATGACAATTTTTGGAATGTGTGGATTCCAAATGTACTATTAACATTTTATGTGTTGATGATTTAGTTCATATAATCATCTCACATGACACAGTTAGTAGGTGAGTGAACAAATTTTCAATACCAAACCAGCGCGTTGTAAACGGAAAACTTTGTGATGGTGGGATAGACCAAGAAACGACCACTAATTTCCAACACTTTCTTTGTCTACATCGTCCTACCAGTGTTCTCCGTTTATGGATCCTATACGAGGTGTCAATTTGAAAACTTACCAGATCTCATATCATCTAGTTATGTAGCAAAACCGCCATTTGCCCGTTATGGTTTCACTTCTTCTTCAACTATACCCTTTAAGCTCTATGAACCTAAGTCATAACTCTAGTTACAAAAAGAAACGAAATCAAATTTTTTTAAATCGCAGTTAAATTCAAGTTTTTATTCTAAATAAGAACGAAGGAGTCGCCCATTTTATATTTTAAACGCTTTCGAAAGCTACGTGAAAAGGGAAAATTGGTGAAAACACACTTGACCTTGTGTATTTCGAAGACATGGAGGTTTCAAACCCAAATAGATAGTCAAAAAAACTTTCTCTTCCTGCTTATACAGCTTAAGGTGTTCAGTAGGAATTTGCACATGACTTTGGTCTATAGAACCCATCTTCCACACACTCAGGGCCGTAGCTATAGATAATTTTTGGAGGGGGTTCAGCGTGAGAGTTCGTCAGGTCGAGTCAACTATCCCCAATTCAGTAATGAGAAAATTTAGTGCAGAATGTAAACTTATTTCGGCGAGGCTTCAAACCCCTTAAACCGCCCCCCCCCCCCACCCATACGCCATTACACACACTTATTTGTACTTTGTACCTCATCATGAACGGTTTTTAACGTACTCACACTTTTTTCCACAACCCGAGGAGGCGCTATACGTTTTCCACTGGAGCTCGCGTTTTGGAATCTTCGCACAAATTAAATACCCGTGTAGTTGATGGTATGTTGCCCAAACCGCTGACAACTTCCACCAAATTATTTAAATCAAAATAACTAGACTGAATTCTATTACCGGGAGAAACGGTTTCCTGATTGTTGTATTTCGCTGCATTATTAGGAGTACACATACCTTGCTACATGAATTTCACAGTCATTGATTGAGTTGAGCAAGAAAATTTTGCGTTTCGAAAGGTTCTAAATAATCTAAATCATTTAAATGGAAATCGATATACCATATTAATGGAGGATTGTGGAAGATGACCAGGAATGCCGTAAAACCCTGAGGGGACGAGGAACTGCAGACCATCGTATCAGATGCTTGAGCAGAATCTTTATCATCTCCATGATGCAGTGGTGTTACCGCTTTGTACCAGCAACTGTTGAAGACACAGTACCTACTAAAGAATATTTTGGGCCAATACAGACGTATTTGTTTAGGCATTTACAATAACCATCTGCGGGTATTGCGAATACCTGGCAAAAGGCGTAATGCCAAAATTCCTATAGAAATTGCACTCTGCAATTAGTGTTATGGTGGAGAGGCTAACACAGTAGTAAAACCTTCACCATCTTAATTTCATGTGCTTTCGTACAATTAGAATCCAAAATTAATGTTTTCAGCATGTCAGTCCAAAATCCTTACTATAGGGCTTTGAAACAAGGCACTCTAGACCTTTTGCCTTGTCCACATCGACCGACCTATTGTATCCCTTTATTTTTCGTTAATGTGCAGGTTGGCGGACAAAGTAATGTTGCGGGCGACATTCAGAAACAGAAAACGATGTTGATTAATGATACAATGAGGTAGCGACCAGAAGAGAAAAATGTATACTATCACTCAGGAGAGAACCGGCATAGCGGATGGAGGAGCTCAAGGAGTTCGGTCCTGGTTATAAAAATGTAATTTTGGAAAATCTAATGAGAGTACAAGACTACTTTGCGAAGGGTTTGAGAGATTTATAAAGTGAAACGGTAAGAGGTCGAGGAATAAATGTCAAGACGGCAAAAATAATGCCTAAGAATGAATCTTCAGTTCAAACGGGAGGCCACTAAAGTTATTTTGCGAAACAGTTCAGCTCTATAACGTACAAGAGTGTAATAAGCGGTGGAGTATACTCCTAGGGTTGAAATGTTAATCCTCGAAGTGAAAAAAGACGTAGCCACTCTATAGCGCTTGGTGAAGATAATCAAAAAGGTACCAGAGGATGGAGTCGAGCAGTACGTCGAACTTCCCTCTACAGTGCGGCTTTGAGAATCACAAATCACCAAAATATCACTAAACTAGTCTTATAGGGAAGTGAAAGTGAACGTACCGGATTTCATTATTATTATTATTTATTAAAATCAAAATTTATTTTTGACCCAGATGAAAGAACTGCTGTAAAAAGCACAAATAAATCAAATCAAAAGTGATTTAAAAAGAAACAATTCATGTTTTAAGATCTTGCTACAGCAAAGGAAAAACCGTCACATAAGCATATTTTTTTAATTCCTCAAAGATACCCTAAAAATAATCAAACTTTTGTACTAATTTTAGGTCGCACAAAATAAAGCTTTTGTGAGATTTATGCACTTTTTTTATGTTTTGTGTGGTTAATAATTCGCTTCCTAGTGAAATAGAAGAAACGGTAATTTCAGAGGTGTCTAAAAGTAGCTTCCAAGATGTATGGACGCCAACCTTTCACATGTGTGATGAGTTTCGAGGTCAGTTCTGATTTGTGACCATCCGTTCCGCGAATTTTCCTTTCAGTGAACTTTCCGTCGATTAACTGTGTTCGGTAAACTTTACGGAATTTTGCTATATTTATGGATCTTAGTAGACTTTTATTGCTGATAATCCAAAAAACCAGATAGAAGCGGCAATTTTTAACCCAATATTTCACAAACAGTTATTAAATCGAATTGTAAATTATTGAGATACCTATACTTTGTTTATATAATAATCTTTCGAGGTTGCACTTGAAGTCGTTCAACTTCATCCGTGTCAATGTAAAGATTAACGATATTTAAAAGGGTTCAACAAAAATATACGCACATCCTGTTTGATATCATTGCAATGGTAATAAACCAATTATTATTCAATATAAATACGAATTAAATACTAACATATAATAAAACGGCTTAAACCTGTTCTAACGATAGTTTTTAATTATTAAGTTTTATGACTGTTACTTAATTAGAAAAAAACAATATGTAAATGAACAAAATTAAATACATGATGAGATACTCTTTACCTACTTTTTATAAAATTTTATACTGCTTACTGCTAACTACATGCATAGGATGGAAAATTCATCAAAAGCACCTAAAACTTACTGTAGAGAATTAGCTATACATTATGATGCTCATGAAAGGTGTCCTGTAGTTCAAATATTCGGCGGAAAATCCGGTAATCGTTCGCCCTCCTCAAGAATATGGCAATCTGAATTGTGTGTAGAATGAGTAGCACTATCATCAAAAAAAATTTTCACCGAACAAAAGTTCGGTACCTATATGTATTCGTTAATTCTGAATGTGTTTCTCTGTGTGGCCTTTCTGTGTTAAGGAATCTTAAAATGCTGTACTTCAGATTCTGAAAGAGCATCAAAAAGTATACGATCTTGATGTACTTCGCTGTAACTTATCGCAAACACCGTCAAAATGGCGGTCAAAATATCAAAGTTTGCTATGATATACCATTTCTGTGTGATTCTCAACTTGTTTAAACTTTAATCGATTTGTTGGTTTTTTATTTTGTTTAATCGATTGTTATACCGCCCGATCGTAATTATAATTTCCTGATCTTTGGTGCAATATCTGCTGTTATTTTCCGTATTATACACACTATAACACCATAAGAACTATTAAAAATTACTTTCATTATTTTATTCCTTAAACGTAAGATCATGATTGCGCGGTTCCAAAAAAAGCTGTATGAAGTAGCCGTTATATTGTATTAATCTCTATTATGTATCAAAATGTAATTTAATAAAATTAGTTTACCTTCGTCGAACAAAAAGTACCCGAACAGTATAATGAAAGAAAACTATGTATAAGGTTACACCTTTGAAATTTACGAAAAGGTTTTGAGGTACCTAATTAAAATTCATCACGCATCACGTACTGTTTTATCGTTTTTAATAAGGTGTAATAACGGCAGCACCTCTTTCGCGTTTACATCCGAATGCATTAAGCCGACCTTCTTAATGATAGCATACACTTAAAACTACCGTAATTGTTATCAATTTAAGTAAATAAAATAAATTTTTCGTCTTAAAGGTTATACTTAGACATGTATTTACGTATAAATAAATACAAAGTACCTACTTGGAAAATATTTATTTGAATCAAGATTTTTGGTTGTTTTATATTTACAATTTATGTCAATTTGGTTGACCAGACATCACTCCACAAATCAGCTACTGCATTCAAATGTTTGTGATTTTAGATAAGAACTGAAAACGGCAGCGTGTAGTGTGTTAAAGTTAAAGGCATTTTGTGTCAGGTTGGTTCGATTAGAGCAAGTTGATTTGTGGTTTTGGTATTCCATAAGAAATAAGAAAAAAATACCACAAATATTCGATTTCGTTTCAGTTATAAATAAGTTAAATAATTTGCTTTACTAGCATAGATTTTCATAATAAGTTAAGTACCTTTGTCTTTCTGCAATAAGGGTACGTACTATTAAACAAATTACTTTTCCACTTAATATAAGTAATTTTAACTAACGTAACTTTTCACAATCAGAATTTTGTGGTTATGCCATGAAAAATAATTTAACTATAAAATTGGAGGAGAGAAAGGGGTATTTTTATATGTATACAGGGTCGCCCACTAACGCTCCGTTCTTCGATAGTGCCTATTCAGATGTTCCTTGTTTACAAGCTAAAAATATTTTGAGACCCGCGCTGCTCTCGGTTTCGTCTATACAGGATCGTACTCGATTATTTTAAATGGAACACCCTATAGATTTTTATATTTTTGAAATCCATATTCGATTCTAGACCAAGGCCTTTTACCTACTAAACTTAACTCATTTAGGCGAAAATAAATGTTTTTTAAAAATTGTCGCCGAAATCAACAATCAGTAAAAAAATCATAACTATTGAATCATTGGCAACAGAACAACAAATGCCAAAAGTCAACTATTATATTTTTTCATGTACAAAAATATATTTCTGTAATATACAAATATTGGAAATACAATATTTGGTGAATATAAGAACAATATTTGCAATATTTAGTAAATATTGCTATTTAATGTATATTCAAATATTGTACACACAATAATGCATCAATATTGCGTGTACAATATTACTAATAATATTGAAAATCTATATTTAAGCAATATAACATACATATTAAGTAAATATTGATATTCAATGTAAATTCAAATATTGTACATACAACAATGTACCAATTTTACTTGTGCAATATTACTAAAGGAAATGAATTGTTAACCCTCTGTCTTCCCACAGTTTTAAAACTGTGGGAAGACAGAGGGTTAACAATTCATTTTGAATCGTAATACTCACATAAGAGGATGGATCCTTTCCAAACAAAAACAATATTACTAAATATTGAAAATCGATATTTAAGCAATATAGCATACATATTTACAATATTTAGTAAATATTGCTATACAATATAAAGTCAATTTTTATTTATCAATAACATAACAATACTGTGTTTTCAATATTACTGGATATTTAAGAAGATATAAAATTATTTGGTAGGAGTAATTGGTTTTGTAGATTATTAATATAATTATTTATTAACTTGATTAAAATGATATATTTAGGCTACATGGAAAAAATAGTCATAAATAATAACGTTATGATACGTTCTCAAAATCCGCCGAATGTTAACTTTCACCAATTTAGAGATATCAAAATAATCAAAATATAATATGCACGCCCTCATCAATATTTTATAGTGTTCAACTTTAAATTCCAAAATTATATAAGTTTACGTAGTTCAGTTGTGTAAGGGCTGACTTCTTAACCGGGTGATCGATGGTTCGAGTTCTAAAGGGCCTTCCAATAGGGATGATACAATTTTAAATGAATATATTGGCAACACTGAGTATTATTTTTTGACATTCCTTATGTCATTTGTTTTCAGTATAGTATGCCATTTAATCATGGTAAGATACACGGTTCAACAACGTTTCGAAATTATTAAATTGTTTTATCAAAATCAGTGTTCATATGTGAATACTGAAAGAAATTTAAAAAGAATTCATGGACGACATTATCCAGTTAATCGACTTACTATTCGTCGTGTTGTTGATAAAATTGAAAGTGAATTTTCTTTACACGATACAAGAGTACCAGTACGACAAAGAAATGCACGTACACAAGAGAATATTGATGCAGTAGCAGCAAGTGTAAGAGATGATCCAAATTTATCGATTGATCGTCGTTCTCAGCAATTGAACCTTTCTCAAACAACAACATGGAGAATTTTAAGAAAAGATTTGGGTTTACATCCTTACAAAATTCAACTGGTTCAAGAACTGAAGCCATTAGACCACCATAAACGTCGTTTATTTGCTGATTTTGCTCTTGAAATTTGGTGATGAAATTATCTCAAGAAATGGTCCAGTCAATTATCCACCAAGATCCTGTGATTTAACACCTTGTGATTTCTTTCTTTGGGGTTATGTTAAGTCACAGGTGTATACTGATAATCCAACAACAATTGAGCAATTAAAGATCAACATTGAACGTGCTATTGGTGAAATACAGCCAAATGTATGTGAAAAAGTGATGAAAAATTGGACTAACAGAATGCAGTACGTACGGAGAAGCCGTGGTGCTCATTTAAATGATGTTATTTTCCATACATAATGGCATAATGTAACCTTTCAAATAAAAAAAAAATTTGTGTCTCACTGAATAATTTATGTGTTTTTTTTTTATTTTTAAATTGTATCACTCTTAATGAAAGACCCCTTACATGACGCAGAAACCTTTTCCAGCATCACCGATCTCCTCCGAGTCTACACGTCCTGGGGAAGGAACCACTGGAGCACATGGAGCCCTCCAAGTGCTACGCACTGGGAAAACGCAGAAACCTTTTCCAGCATCACCGATCTCCTCCGAGTCTACACGTCCTGGGGAAGGAACCACTGGAGCACATGGAGCCCTCCAAGTGCTACGCACTGGGAAATAGTCCCTCGGAACAGTTAGGGCTCTGGCGTCGCGCAGGGCACCCACTTTCCTACTATTTTGGGACACATTACAAAACAATAATGGGCCAATATTGTATAAATATTCTCCTCAATATTGAAATAATATCGGTTAGTAATATTTAGCCAATATGTAAAATTGTTCACATTTCAATGTTGTGACAATATTGTACATTTAATTAATATTCTACCAATATATTTACAATGAAATGCCAATATTATACTAATATTAAATGCTACATGGGATGGGACGATTCGTTCTCAAAAATCAAGTTGTTAATTGCTAATGCAATTAGAATGGCTGGTTTTTTAAGCTTTAGGGCGCAAAAGGCACTATTTAAACCCTCAAATATTACTGCACAAATCTAATCTTAATCCGATTCTATAAAATAGCTGTTTTTTTGTATTAAGGGCGTGAAGAAACCGATTTTGGCCCGCAGCGAAATTATATATAAGGGACAAAATCGTCGTTCACGCCCGAAATACAAACAAGATTTTTTGTAAAATCATTTACAAAATAAATGGGACGATTCGTTCTCAAAAATCAAGTTGTTGATTGCTAATGCAATAAATTAGAATTGCTGGTTTTTTAGGACTTTTTAGGCACTAGAAGATATTAAAATTATACTACTGTTCGTAGAAGGATATAAGATAAGCATATTTTAGTGGACTATAACCATAACTCTTAGAATTGATAATAGAATTTCCTTTACATTTCACTTGTATTGAGTAAGATAAGGAACTAACGAAAAAAATAATACTACAGTAGAACTTGTTTATAACATAACGTATACAGCATCAACTCGTGTATAACGTCATAATAGTCGTGGCCCCTAGAACTTCCTACAGTTTACAACGTAAAAAACATTTCATTTAACGACAAAATCTTCGCACTATACTCGGTTTTAACGTCATTTTAAATAAAGGTTTGGGAACTTTTGACCATATTCTTAGAATGTATAATTATGTATTTTCGTTCTTTAAGGATTTACAAAGGTTATCTTAAATCCTACGAGTAAAGATAAAAAGGAGAGAACATTACCGCATCTACACACGCGACGGAAGAACAAAAATTACAGACTATTTCCAAAAATAAACTTTTTACAATACATACATACATACATATGTATGTAAACATTGTATGTGCATGATATCTATGGTATGTACTAATTCATGTATGTAACATTGCTAATAAAATTTATAGCCGTATAGCATCAGTTATGCGTAAATTGTTTTGAATTATTATATTTTATCCAAAAATCACTTACATCGCGTTTAATCGCCTCGACAATGACGCTATAAGCGAGTTCTATTTATTTGAAATCCGAATGATCAATATCTCAAATATAATTTAAAATGGCATTAAACCTTTTCACTCAAACATTTTCTGAAGTTTCAGTGAGCTGTGTAAAATAGTTAAATCTTTGGACACATACCTTTCTAAGTAGAGCTTAAAATTAGAAATTACAGTAGAACTTCGCTATTCCGAACTAATTGGGAGCGAACCAATTTCTCACTCAACGACTGAACCCTGTTCGGTTTAGCGGGAATTCGGAATAGGCGGATTTCGTGAATAATATCAACATATTGATGTCGCAAGGGCGGAACATTGCATCCTCAAGTTAATTCAATACCTTACATCAGAAAAAAATGATTGATTTTACTTTTTAAATGGATGTAAATTGGTTATAGCAATAAGTATGTAAATGTATGTTTTTTCACGAAAGTCTTTTTATTTCTCCCGTTTTTAAGTTAAAAAAATATGTATTTTTTCTGACTTCTCTTCGGAATAGGCGGATTTTCGGAATAGCGAGGTTCTACTGTATATTACTGGGTTAGCGTTAGAAGACTTTCCAAATGAGTTACGCCAATGTGTACTTATGTACAATTTATATAACCTTTCTCTACTAATGAATTCATTAATTGTTATACCTATACACAATGTTATTGTGAGCGGTGACAACAAAATACATTATTATTCTATCGATAGAAAATAATGGGAGGTCAGGAGTTGAAATAGGTAGTTAGAAAGGTGTGGGTATTTGCTAATTTTCTGATTAACAATACGTAAATATAGCTTATCTATTCTTAATGTAATGCCTTTGTAGTGTTTACAAAGAACTCGAAGAAATATAAGTAAATAACCGTTAGATTAGGATGTGGTAATGAGATCCTTAGATACACATGACATCTAGTTGCATTACAAATGAGAACTACTTTTGTTTGACGTAATTTTGCACGTTTATAAAAATTTATGATTTATTGACACGATTTGATAGTAGCATTAAGTTAAGACCCAATTAGTTATGATTTATTAATGAACGATTTATCATACAGCAATTTAAATGCGAATTCTTGATATATTAAAAAAAAATACATGTATAAATCGGACGTATTACGCTAAACGTCATAAAAATTTCATAGTATTCACCTGGAGTGAAATGTGTTTTAATTTAAAGAAATACTGCCAACGTATGCTATAATCTTCAATATTCCTTTGTATTGACTATTGTATGCAACGTTTTACATCTTTTTCAATCGACGAATACTTCCAGTGATTCTTTAAAAAAGTTGGTGGTTAGGAATCATCAAAACGGGCAAAACAATTTTGGCGTACATGATGTAGTTTGAAATTTATCTTTTTTACGTACCGTAGTTATCCTTTAAGAAGCTGGACTATCGTCATTTTTTTTTTGGCTTTAAATATTACAGCTCTAAACAACACTTGCACTACTCGACTGTGAAAAAGAGGAAGACAATAACAGATATACAAATATTTCTTCGTAATTGAGGAAAATTCTTTTATTTCGTAGCTCTAGCAAGTTAATTAGTATAGAATAATAATATGTTAACTTATCTATTGAGATGTCATACAATACGAGATGGGTTTACTTTGCAGAATTAAACATTCTCATTGTTTTTATATTGAAAGCTGTTGTGTTTTAACCTACATAATATGTTGGAATGGTGAACAACCACTTAAATGAATGCTATAGACGAGGAAATAAAGCACTAAAATAAGCCAAATCTACCAAATTTTTGTAGTAAGACGAATTATTGGGAATTATTGAACCTACTTTTGATCATGTTTTTTTTCCAAATTGAATTTGTGCAGTGGAAATTGCATCCTGATAAATGCATTTTCATAGAAAAAATTCATCACTTCGTTATTAACTTCTAGAATCAACTCAATTCGGGTTCCCGGGGGTTTTCGAGGTCGCTGATTCCGAATATGACCTCCAAATTGGCTTATCACCCACCTGGAGCTCAGGATGGCCGAGCAACGTCATCTCCGAAGCTTTTTCTGAAATTCACGCTCAATTGATTCTAGACATCTCATTCGGGGGTTTTTTTGGTTGCTGATTGCAAATAAGGCATCGGCAACTGTCCCCCGCGTACCTCGTGCCCCGCAAATCCGGGCATCAACCTCATCCCCTGGAGTTTCATTGAAGTTTCAATCCTAGGGAACCGAAAATTGTTTCAGGGGATTTTTGGGTCGCTCAGATCGAATCTGGCACCGGATACTTTAGGTGTGTAATTTTCTGCCCAAAAAGCAAAAATCTTACACGTATCTGATGTATTCAAATGCATTGCCGCAAGTATTCACACGAATTCGCTTAATAGAAAACTTTCTCTAAAGTTGAAACCTGCTATGTAAAAATACCCCCTTTGCAAGTTCATGAAACCGATATTATAACAATAAGACGTAAATTCCACTCAAATATGTCGAAACACACCAGCTTGTATTATACAATGTATATTTAAGCGGAATTTACGTCTAATTATTGTATGATAATTATAACATATGAAGTTCCACAAAGTGCGATACTTATAATTAATTTCATGGGAAAAGTTTTCCTGGACTGCTACATAGATATACGAGGTCTGGCTATTAAATAACGAGACTGCTTATGAAAAAGACTTTTATTTTAAATATTATTCTACAATTGAATGCGCCCCTTCAATGTACTCCGCGCCCCTCGCCACACACCGTTCCATTCGTTTTTTCCACTGGTGAAAGCAATGCTGGAGTCTTCTTTTGTAAGAGTATTTAGGAGCTCCACCAATTTTCGCTTCACCTCTTCCAACGACTCGAACCGGGTTCCTTTTAAGACAGACTTGATCTTGGGAAACAAGAAAAAGTCACAGGGTGCTAAATCAGGCGAGTACGGCGCGTGTTCGAGTGCCTCTAGCTGGCAAATAACGCTTCACAGACAGCGCGTTATGGGGAGGTGCGTTGTCCTGATGCAAGATCCACGAGTTGTTTTTCCACAACTCCGGTCGTTTCTTACGAACTCGTTCGCGCAGTGTTGCCAAAACTTTTAAAATAGTAAGTTTGGTTTACAGTTTCACCCTCTGGAACCCATTCAGTCATCACGATGCCGTTGATGTTAAAAATAACGATTAGCATGGCTTTAAATTTTGATTTTGACATCCTTGCTTTTTTAATTCTTAGCGATGCAGGAGTTTTCCAGTGCATGGATTGCCGTTTAGTTTCAACATCGTATTGGAATATCCAGGTTTCATTGCAATAAGGCTCTTCATCTAACCTCTCAAGAAAATCTGAGCAGATCTGTTGACGGAAGAGCTTTTGGTCGGGGGTCAACTTTTTTGGCACCAACTTCGCACAGACTTTCTTCATGTTCAATTCGTCATGTAACATTTTTCTGACCGTTTCTTTATCGGCGTTTACAGTCTCAGGAAGCATCCGAATGCTCATACGATGATCTCCGCGCACAATTTCATTGATTTTGATCACTGTTTGCGGAGTTGAAACAGACACAGGTCGACCTGGACGTTAGTCATCTTCGGTGCTCTCTCCACCTTCAGAAAACCTTTTATGACATTCGAAAACACGTGCAAGAGATAGAGAATTCTCACCATAGGCCTCTTTCAACAATTTATTTTAATTTAACGAGAAATTTCACATTAATCCGTTGCTCGTGTTTTTCGTCACACATTGTTATCGGCACGAGAAAGAAACACGCTCGTTTCTAACCTTTATATAAAAAATACTGCTACAGCAACAGAGACGTGTTTTCGTAGTGGAATAGAAGACACTTCCAGCTTCCGCCCTTCCCCTCTAGTCTCGTTATTTAAAAGCCAGACCTCGTATTTCAGCTTAATTACCTTGCTAAGGTCTGTTTGTATTAATTACTAGAAAGTAAAAATTATGATGGAAAGTATTTGGTGATTTTGTTTACATTTCTGACGACATTAGGTACATTTTTCTTTTAAGGAAAGACGGCATTCTTCTTTGCTCGAGCATTTTGGAACAAATCACCATAACTTCGTAGTTTTCATTGTTACCAATAACCGAATCTGACTGGAGACGGAGGAATATTATCTGCATTCAGTATCTTTTTGTACTTGGCCCACTTCGGTGTTGTAATTTCCAAAATTCTTATGTATGTGCTGTACAGTCTGTACATATCTCACTTGAATCTTTCTAACCTATCTCCAATATCTTTCTTTCACGTTCATTCCATAAAATAATAGAAGACGGAATTTTGGCATTCCCGCTTTAAGATACACATAAATGAGATATTTGTTATTGTTACACATTTTCGTTCTGTTACATACTATTAACACATAGCAAACATTTTTAATGGGAAAGGAACCGGCAGTTCAAAATTGCACAAGTAGGGCACAATTACATTGGCGAAGGCTTTATATACTTGAGGGGAAAAATTACCTTTAAACGAAAACGTAAATTTTATTTCTTAAAGTATAAAAAATATTAAAGTCGGTTCACGTTGTAGTGAACAATTAAAATAATAATGCAAGTAGCAAACTACCTACCAACCAGACCATTTTGGGAATTTTTACTCGCAGACATACACACACACACACACACACATGATTATATTCCAACAAGTGTAAGCGTAGTTGCAACAAAGTCAATTTAAATATTGATTTATTGTAAATAACTTTGACCTAACAATGTTAAAATGGCAATAAACTTTAAGCAGATAGCCTACAAAGGCGCATATTGTACATAAGTAATAAAATTAGAAGGAAAAAAAATGTTTAACTACCAACAATATTTCCTCATCGCTTTAACAATGAATAGTATTTGTATTGATGGCTTTTATTGGTTATTTAATGATTTTTGGTTATTTATAATTCAACTTATAGTTCAAATAAATCTTCATTTGTTGTTAAGATAGTGACCACGATTTTTTTTCTTAGGTCTTTTAGTTTAAAATATTGTCATGTTGTTATTAATTTTGTATAGCGAAAATTTTTTCCATTGTACACACTTACAATAACTCTTATAAGAAATGACATATTGACAAATAAAGTATCTATTTATCTTAATCATCATTTAATTTACACAAGTTATTTGTGTAGTATAATACCCTCGCTTTGTATAACAATGAAGAGAAGCGAATAGTCTTGTGAATTATCTATTGCCACATACTTTCCTCATTTCGAATATCAAAAGCTCTATCATGTTAATGTAACGTAGCTTCCGACAAACTGTTACTAACAGTAACGTATCTTTTCCTACTGATTCTCCCAAATGAAATAAATGAATAAAAGTAAAAGAGAGCTCGGTGAAGGGTATTCATATTTGGATGGACAGACATGTTAAAACGCGAACAAATAGAGTATCAGCAGCTGAGGCAGTTAGTAGTGGAAAGTATTTTCACGTATTTCGTTCTCATTTTCTTTCTTTCCATACTTTTTCACAGTACCTTTCACACATTCACATCTAGTTCGCCGTGTACACCCAGGTTTCGCTAGGTAGTGACCAATTTAATGAGTCTGTAATGTAGGCAGCACAACCCTCTACCCAGCTTGTACGGGATTGGACTGTGTATATTTACTTATAAAGTTATAACCTTCACAACAACAGTTCACTTGAGATGTGAAAGCAAAACTAAGTTTAGTTTCGTGCATCGTCGCATGTGTGTTTCTATTGCAATATATTACCCTTTTGTTTTCATGGTATAGCGTGGATAGCACCCACTGAACACAGTATATCCATGAAACGTTGCTAAATGTTGCGTAAGGTAATGTCTAATAAACGTTTCAATTGATATTATGTTACATTTCATCTGTGGTTACATAAAATACAAAACATACATATAAATTACAACATGAACGTTTTAGTTACGTCTCCAAAAATACATCTTTGTGATGTATTTTTTGAAAGACCTTTCAAATGACATATGATTTGCTCCATCATCCCTATTTAAATTTTAAGGGTTGTTCTCACAGCGCTAAGGGATGAAATCATTTCACGTTGAAAATCATGACAAAAGTTGTTCCGATTGACATACAAATTTACGTGTTTTTGCATTTCTCAAAAAAGAATTGTTTCTAGCCAGAATCCCGTCTGTTACCTTTTCGTTGGCCCACCCTGTATACAGATGTGTGGTATTGCACGTCTAAATTGCTTATTTACCAAAGTGTCGGTAGCTCAGGTAGTTTGCATGACTGTTGACTGACTTCTAAACGAAACGGGCGACCGATGTTCGAGTTCTACTTGAAACGAAGTGTTTTTCCAGCATCACCGATCACCTTCAAATTTACACGGAGAAGGAGCCAACGGGGTATATGGGGCCCTGGAGGCGCTGCGTACTGAGAAAGAGTCCCTCGGAGCAGTTGAGGCTCTCGGGACCGTCTACCACATCCCAATTTTTTATACTTTGGCCTGTTTTAAGTGAAACATACTATATGAGACATTTAAAATATTGACATATTATGAAATATTTATAAGGACACATTTCTCCTACATATATATTAGTCTCTGATATGTTTCAAATGTAGGTTTCTGAAGGAGGACATTAAACATCTATGTTATGTGTATGATACGTTTCTGTCGCTGTTTCGGAGATGTTTCATGTTTCAGAGATACGTACCTAAAACGTTTCAGGAACGTTCTTTTGCGTTGTTGGCATTTCTTTCGCCTTTGCTTTTAGTAGTTTTGTACTGGTTCGGCTTCAGTTATGTTTCCCAAAAGTATCGCAAGGCATCTTGTTTTAATACTTTTTGAAAAGGTACCGCTGATTTTCTTCATTAACGTGCAAAAGAAGCACAATACCTTCATGGGGCAAACAATACCTTAATTTTTCAAGTTAAGGATTCAAAAAATGGTCTCCATTCTGAGAATTTGGCCTTTGAGGGTAGGTATACTTCACTACCCAAAATATTTTCTGCCCATCTGAGCATTTTTTTGCTTCAATTGCTTTTTGGCGGTCTTTTGAAGTTTCCATAGCACTTTTGTGATTCAACACGTCGTATAAATTTTACCATTAATTATAGTGCACTCATGGAGCTATCAGAGGTGATTCAAAACCATCAAAACTTTGTACTTTGAGCACATTTTTGAAATTGAATGAGGGAAGAATTGAAAAATGATCTTCAAGGTTGCAAGTTACAATATCCATAAGATCATTTTCGGGAACTATCGTCGCAGAATCTAACGAAAACCTAACCTCTTTCATATTTCACAAAATTCCCGACATTTTGAAGATTTTCAGTTGTTATAATATGTGTGCAATTTGGAAATTACGTATCTGAAACGAAGTTTTTTGTTGTGATACCAACGTACCTACACAATCACCATATTTTGTAGTAGGGATTAAAATCATTAATATTTACGATATAAAACTAAACATTTTTTAGTCTAAACAAGAACCAACTTGACGTAAATGTACACCACTTGGTTTTATTGAACTATTTATAAATGTAAACGATTTCTTCGACTAACATTTACACTCTTCGTTTCGATTATGTTTAGATTGATATTCATTACATCAGATCATTATTTTAATGCGCATTTATTTTATTTAACACTAAACTGAGAAACAAGTTTTTCGTTTTAACTTATACACTAATATAGACAATTAATAGGCTTTGTCATCGATCTATTATTCTTGCAAAAGATGTTAAGGAATATAGATTTGTTTTTATTTTTATGCCAAACTCCATGGGGTGTTTAAGCCTCGATAAAAAGAGCATCTGATTAAACGATCTAATAAATAAATAATTCATGTTTTGACAATTCATGTCAAAGTAATCTACAGTGAACATGGATGCATACATATGACCCATTGAGGTAAGTCGATTTATTAAAATTAAAATCGTGACCAAAATAAATGTAACCATTTAAGTATTGAAACGCTAACGTAACTCATAATATTTATTTTGATTAAATGATAAAGTCATTGTAATCCTGGTTGCTTTTTGTGAAGCCTTTAAAAGGAATAAAATGAAAATACTGCAAATTCTACAAGTTAACTGTAGAAATTGTGGTGAGCATTATTTTTGTTTAAAAATCTGTTACAAATATATGGCTCGTGTCGATTACGGATTGACATCTAAATAGAGACGTACGAATCAATTCATTACCTTGTTCAAAGAAATAATACAACATCTAAGCAGATATATGGTTAAATAACATTTCTTGTACATTGATTGTTAAACTCAATACACGCCACGTTACAAATGCATAACGTACATCTTACCTAATGTTACAAGCGCTGTAATCCTTTAAATCAAAAGAAAAATAGAGAAAAGCTTAACACACAAATGATGTGTCAACACAATCCAATCTGTTTAATGCCCGTGAAACGAATAAACGACCAAACAACAATAACGCAGTGTCGGATACAAAAAGAGGAATAATTAGTTCACGTTGAATAATCTTACCGTAAAATATCCTGCAGAGTAGTTTTAAAAAAACGTATATCTTATTACAAAATGGATATAAAGAAAACTATTTAGTATTTGAATACATGTTTGATTAGTTATTGGATCAAGATTAATTATTACTAAGTATATCGTTTTATCGTCGCTAGAGGGAAGGTATAGGTAGATAAGAAATGCCAGGATTAATGACTTTAAATGAAACTTTCAATATTATTAATGATAATTAATATGTCAAACGAAGAATAATCACAAATTTCCATAAATTCCGTTTTACGTTAGATCATTATCATTAACAATAGATCCTAAGCATTTCGTTTTAATGTTTTTAAAGTGATTGTGTAAATAAAAGTTTGTTTAATGTTTCTTGGAATTAAATAAGATATTTGCTTTGCGGCTCATTAAGCAAATCAAAGGAATATTTGGAAAATATACACAGATCCTACTCAGAGTCAACCTTATGAAAGGTATTGCATATAAATGAGAATTTATGACTAACAATATGTGTCACGAATTGGTTTTTAGACGTTTATTTGCGAAATTACCAAATTTAAATTCTACAATTGTATTCGCCATTTCAAATTTAAATTTTATATTGTGCGAATTATGCTAATTATATTTCTTAAAGTAGGTAGCTCTGATAAATATACATAGGTAGAATAGTTTAAACATCGTAGTGCCTAAACAAGTAGAACGTGAATTGCCTACCCTACCACGTTTATACACGCAACTTTACCTAGTAAAACGATAGAGCTTACACTACAAAGTTTGATTTAAAGAATTTGCAAACAATTGTATTATATATTAATCTATAATATTATGGGGGTACCGCAGCGGCGGATTACCCACTAGGCTGACTAGACTGTAGTCTAGGGGCGCAAAGCGTAAAGGGGCGCTGTCGTTTGTAATCAATTTAGTATAATTAAGCCGTTTACGCAAATTGGTAACAACAGCAGGACGAAAAAATGTCGGTTATAGTAAAAAAGTATATTTCCGTTTTTAAAATTGTAATTTCACGAAATGACCTTTCCTGTAAAAGGGGCGCTCTTATTGATATAACCTCGCTAATAAGGCATAATCCGCCACTGGGGTACCGTTTTGATCAATTTTGAAGCGTCATCAATACGAATGTGGTCATTGTATGCCGCAAGCAGAAGTTATTGTGCTGGTCTGGTATTTACGGTTTACCCTGGAGAAATGCTTCGCACCGCTCTCTGATGTTCTTTTATGTACTGAAAAAAGATTTTTTTGTTTTGTTTTTGTGTTAATTAACCCTTTATAATAGCGGGACTGGAGATAATTGTGGAACCACCCAGTCTTGCGTTGATATTTTGGGAAAAGATATGTTTTCCTACGATCGTCTATTTGGACATAGTTTTTTTAAATTTTATTAACAGCTCACTATGCTCTCTATTGCTTTCAACAATCATCCATTCTCTAAGGTGAAGAAGCAAGAATCTATGTTTTCCTATTATTGGCAGAGGAATGCCCACAGAGTCTAATAATTAATTGTATTGAAGAAGGTTGTGACATTTTCACAAGCAACTGAACATTTGGTAATATACGCTGTAAAAAAATATCTTATTAAACTGAAAACTTATATACAATAACAAGTACAAAAAGAGACAATGACGATGACACTACGCTACTTATAAAAAGTGTTTTCAGTAAAATCAATTCAAACGAAAATTCAGTTTTTTTTAGAATAATAATTTTTAAGAAAAAGTTAATAAAATATTGCCGCAATCTCATATGTCTTAATCTAACCGAGATCCCAACGTATTGGGTCGAAATTTGGACACCCTGTAGGTGTGAACTTTCCCAACCAAAATCAAAGCAGAAGGACGACGATTTTCCACTAACAGCTTCGATAAAGTACGGTGCATCATGTAGAGCAAGACTTTTTATTTCTAACAACATTTTTGGAATATGATGTATATGATTTAATATTGCAACATGTTTATTATAGTTTATTGTCGTTTTTTTCACGATATTCCCAATTCGAGGTTTTTAGAATGTTGAGTTTTGGATTAAAGTTTATTCGATCCACGCATTGCAGTTGAAGAGTGTGAAACTAATGCTGTAAATCATTTTTTTAAAATTGTGATTTGGGAAACCTTTGACAGACTTCCCTTGCATGTGTCTAACGATGAGTATGTGTGGGACTCCCTGAAATCTAGGCGAGCTTTACCCACTGAAACCTTTTCTCCATCGTCCTGCTGGTTTCCAAGACTGCAGGAAACCAGCAAGTCGAACTTCATCGGTCTCTTGTGTGCAATTCACGCCAAGCGCCCAAAAAAGGCGCATTTTTTGTGAGCGAGCCTAAATGGGTCACGCTTACACTGTTCGAAATGGACGTGGGAAATCACCCTGGCAAAGTAACATAGCCCTTCTCCACTTATAAGCTCGTACCTTGATTAGAATATGAGGCGGAGTTAAGGCCGCTATCACCATAACGTGATCACTGCCCACTGTTCAATATCCACTGCATATGTTGATGGTGAATAGACATTGCGCCCTGTTTAGTAGGGTAAGTGGGTACTCCCATCTTAGGGCAACCATACACATCTCTGCCGCACCGACGGCACTTGCTATAACCTTCCTCCTTGATTCCCGGATTCCGCCCTTCTAGCAGAATTTTAAATAGTGCCGCATAACTTTTGCACTACGTTTATTACGTAATTCACGGATGTTGTCTAACACCACACCTAGTATCTTAATCGTTGGTTGCGTCACTATAACCAAGGTCGGCGATAGCTTATTAGGGGCCAGGTGCAAAATAAAAATGCGAGGCTGTAACTTAAAATAAAAATTTCCTCTTGAAAATTAACATAGTGCTTGGCGGCAATAAATAATAAGAAACATCAAACGATAAACAAATTAGTATCGAAACGAAAAATTCATAGACAGCTTTTTCGTGCTTTGGCTGAAGCAAACGCGTCAATGGTTTTTGATGTATCAGTTCGCGCCCAACCTCTTTCTATATTGCTAACATAGCCAAACTCACCAGTCGTTCTTGGCACATACTGGCACAAAATAAACAAGATTTAGGTACAATTGTGATGTTTCCACATTACAATTTAAAGTATTTACAGAAATGTTCCCGTACAAGGCATTTACCAGTGGGTATAAAAACACATTGCAAATTTAAAGTTTTTTCAACCCCAGTAAATAATTTCATCTCTCTAACAAATGATTTATTAGCTCAAGTGCTCTGTACGTCATCTAGTTGTTTATCGCATCTATCGTGTGCTGCATGTTTTCCATAAATCGCTAACGATATTGCGATTTAGTAACTTACGAAATCTTCTGGTATTGCTCCATTTGTGGAATTTGGTTAATTACGGAATTTTCGGTTCCTCTAATATCGCGTTTTAGTGTTGTCATATACGTACATATTTAATGATAAAGATTAATTAAACAACCAAGGACTTACACAAGAAACTATGAGGATGATCCAGATTTACATTTCAATGAACCAATAATATGTTTTTACAATTTAGGAAAATAACTTCACAAAACCTTCCCCATAGACAATTTTGTCTATGGAGAAGGTTTTGGGAAGTTATTTTCCTAAATTCTACGTTCCACCCCATTTAGTGTTCTGATTAACACCACGATGGATCCAATCAATTTTATGTTTTTACAACACTATACACTCTACGGCATAAACTGTCTATGAAACGAGAATTGTCCTAAAAGCTCCAAGAGAAGAGTAAATTAATTTTGATTCGGTAGGTACAAGTTACCTACTATTTGTAGTATTTAGAAAAGATTGGAATTAGAGAAAAGACATTATGGAAAACATCCCCATTAATAAGTTCTATCTACAGAATAGCTACATATCATACTTGTATCTATCAATTTTAGGAATCTGCAACTCACTCTACATATGCTAACACCAATACAGAAGTGGTATAGTCTGTAAAAATAAAGATTTTCTATTTCGGCTTAGCGCTTTATTTAACACCGACATATATACACTATTGCCGTTTCCTACATTTCCTACATGTAGGAAGGAAACGGCAATAGTGTATTATATGTTGGTGATAAATAAAGCGCTAATCCGAAACAGAAAATGTTAAATTTTACAGACTATATCCGATATATGACTCGACCGTTTAAATACAATTAATTATTTTTAAGTCATTTCTAAATTTATTTTAAACGCTGACAACGAACAGTACTTCACATGTAATCGATATAAAATCATTGTTTAATATAATTTTTACAATAGTCAAAACAAGAGGCTTGGCCAAATAAAAAAAAATGGTAAACGTGTGGAGCTGACTCAACACTTCACAAATTATACAGTATACAATTACACATCCGATGCAGGGTAAATACTAATTTGCACACCTTTACGTAGGCGGACATTATTACATTACGACCTACCATTGTTCTCTTCTCTTTGCTGCGATGTCCATTGATCTTGAAGAGTATAATTTAAAACTGACAAGTTTTATTAATCTAATGAAATGAATTAAGATGTAAATATTATTCTGCCCGTAGTTAAGTGTTTTCCATGTTTTTATCACGAAATCAAGGTAGTGTTTGCGTAAAATAAAAGCTTGTAAATGGTAATAGAAGAAATTTAATCTAAAAGATGCGAAGATACTCTTCCATTATAACCGCAAACAAATAGTATACGACTTGCAATGAAATGTACCGGGTGTACAACTAAGAAAGAAGGCCGTCCATAACTCAGAAACTATTTGAGATTGAACAGTGAAATAAAAATCTTATAATACATGTGGGCAAGAGAAAAAGGCAGAAAATTATTTTTAATTCCCTATTATTGCCACCAGAGGGCGTTTCAGTGATTTCAATGTGAAATTCCCATTTTTGGGCAATTTTGCTTAGTAATGTATTCAAAAAATGTATGTATATCCATTACGGATAATAATAAAATTCACGAAACCTCCTCTTCAAATATTTATTGATGAAAATAACGATCTTCATCGTTATTTTCATCATTAAATGTTTTAAGGGGAGGTTTCGTGAATTTTATTATTATGCTTAATTTATAACCCCCTTTTGGAGTATGAACCTGTCTACGTATTCATTTATATCCATTGTAAACTAGCGAATCAATATGTAAAACTTTGTTTAATGAATTTTTACGATTGCTGTCAAAATGAAAGTAGGGGGAACCATATAATGTGTTACTGGAAAAAATCGTGTAACTTCGAAAAGGGTTGCATGAAATTATCAAGATTGGTCTCGATGTAAAGAGAATACTTGATATTACCAAAAAAATTTAAAACCACAACAATTTCTTATCTCCGTCTACCAATAGATGGCGCAACTTGTTGAATGAACAAAGCGATCGACTTTTCTAAAAAAAATCAAATGGTACCAATTATTTTTATCACTGCTATTGGAAGGAAAATTGATAAGGGAATATTTTAACAAAAATTATGTCAATAGTACCGAAGATAATAATATAGTAAAAAATGTGGTAATATAACAGGCAATTTGAGGTATATACCTCGTATTATACAAATATACCCCGCACAGTGGGACGCAGGAAGAATGCAGCATCAGATATCTAAATACGTGTCAAATTTTCAAAGTTGGCCAATATCACTTGTTTAAGAGCACAGCTTGACCAATATTATTTAAATTACTTATACATAATTTCAAACGTTATTTTAATTTTTCTAATATCTTGAAGAAGTTTCTGACTCACAAGTAAGTACAAGGACAAGATTCTTTCGTTCTCAATCAGATACATTTTATCGTTTTCACCTCTTTCTCATTTTCCAAAATATATGTTGTTGTATACACTTAATTCCATTTAAAACGATCGATCTTACCTCTATTAACAAAATCTAAATCCTAAAGCCCACAACTATTGCTTCTTGGGGGATACATTTTCAGTCAAAAAAAAAACTCTGTGACAGTTATTCCTTAACAATTTTAAGCAGGAGTCATAATCAAGTTACTCCTTATTTATGGCACGATCCAATCGAAATACTCAATGACTGAAGGAAATGAAATATTTTCATCAAAAAATCAAGTTAGGTACGCCGTTTATTGGATATTGTATTATTGGTAGTTCGTAGATTGATGAAGGAGATCTCCGATTTAACCCCGCCAAACATTTTCTGGCGCAAGTGATAGAATTCTAAAATGTACCATGGGTACAACCATAGAGAATGTATGGTACAACTAAAAAAGGAGGCCGGGCATTGCCATTGTCTGTTATATTGCCACATGACTATATCTTCAGTTTTATAAGAGCTATACACATCATTTTTTTTAAATACCCCCCTATTCATTTCTCTTCCAATACCAGTATCATTTGAATTTTTTTAGAAAAGTCGATCGTTTTGTTCCTTCAACAACTTGCGCCCTCTATTAGTAGACGGAGATAAGAAATTTTTGAGAGGTTGAGAGTGTTTTATTAATTACCCCTTAACCCCTTTTGAGAGTCAGAACCATATACTATGTCTTGATAAGAAATTGTTCTCGTTTTGGATTTGTTTGTAATATCAAGTATTCCCTTAACATCGACACCATTTTTGACAAATTCAAACAACCCGTTTTGAAGTTACACGACAATATCACGTTATGTGGTTCCCTCTCCCTTTATTTTGACAGCAATCGTAAAAATTCATTAAATAAAAGTTTACAATGGATATATTTTTTTAAATACATAACTAAGGAAACTTGCCCTACATTTACTTATTGTAACATTTTTTATTTCACTGCTCAATCTCAAATAGTTTCTGAGTTATGGCCGATCTTCTTTCTTAGTTGTACATCCGGTACATTACGCAACCAACCACATTATCAAATTTGGGATAAGAAATTATCGGAAGATGTAGAGTAATAATCCTTGATATCCCTCAGAATATAATCAATGAAAAGAAGATCATTTATGGCATCATATGGATATTAATTAATTAGTTTGAACGTTTGATATGAATTGGTTTTTTGGGTTTACTTATTGTTTTTTTTTGACATTGTTATTTAATTAGATTGTTTCCCTTATTGTATAAAAAAAGTTGCATAGAATCACAAAACCTCCCCCTTATAACTTATTCAATAATACTTTAATGGATTATGCGATTATGCGACCGGCTTCAATTTTCGTCACCATCGGGTTTATTAAAAGGATGGATAAATCTTCTAACAATAAAATAGACAAAGAAATAACCTATCGTTCATTTTGTCCACGCTTTCAAGAGTCCATTGGGTATATTTCTAGAAAGAATATTTCAGTGGAATAAACCCAACTACAAATCCTTTCAAATATGGGTCACTCTCGTTTATTATTTTTGATATGGGGGTTGCACACATATGTTTGAGGGTCGTTGCCACATCCCTAAATTTTCCCTAAAAACCAAAGTTAACGTGTCACACAATTTCTTTCTAATACTAAAAACAAGAAAGTTATGGTTTTAATTGCAATGCACTAACTTTGTAAATAATAATAAAAGGAGAGATGTCGATCATAATAGTTTGTAGACTTTTTTCTTTGTTAAATTTGTTTTTTAGCCATCATTTTTTCATAATTTTAATACATCGCTTGATAATGGAGCTGGTTTAGTTCCGAAACATGTCGCATAACGTATAACCGATCTTATTTATAATTAAATTGGTTAAAGGGGAGGCTGAGTGTCTTTTATTCTGTTTGTTTTTGAAATAAATAAGGAATAACATCCCTTTGAGCCATAGCTTGTGTAAAGGAAAGAAGGTGGTGACATAAAATCAATCATATCTTTTGACGACACAATTTATATAGTTATAGCGTTACACATAAAGGTGGAAGTTCGCGCGGCGACAGAGACCGGAGACCGAGACGGGAGACCGAGACGCGAGACGCGCGACAGTACTAGTCCGGGGCGGAGACCGTCTTGCTGTCTCATGTCTCGGTCTCGCTCGCGAACACGCGCCTTAACAAACCCTAATGACCAGTAACGGTCTCGGTCTCGCGTCTCGGTCTCCCGTCTCGGTCTCCGGTCTCTGTCGCCGTGCGAACTTCCACCTTAACACTTCGTTATAGATTCAGTATTTATCTTGTGTAGGAGAGATACTTTAAAATTGTGTGCATTATTGTTTTCAAAGGTGAACGTCGTAAATGTCTCAGTATATCATACTACAATTTCTATTTAACCGCCACTTATACAGTCTAGAAATAATTGACTAAATAATGTCCGGAGGTAGGTATACACACAAAATAAATTTACCGTTCCCTTTACAATAATGCAATAAAAATATCGTGATTCGCATTGAATTGAATTCAAATAAAATCGCGTGACTAGTAGAAGCGAAGGTGCATTTTATAACACCCTAGCGGCAATATCAAAAGCTACGGCTAAAATATACCTAGCCCTGTATATGTTTAATGCATATCTGTAACGTAACTGATACTTTGTTGCAGTAACTAGTTTTATGGGGTGCATAATATATGGTGTATTGTATTGCGTATGTCTCAGCTGTGATACATGGCGATAGTTATTCGAACCAATTGGAACAAGTAGTATTTATTGGTGCATACTAAAATTCTACTTTAGTTACCTAGATATACATAAAAATATACATTACTTTCATTTTATTAAGGTAGCAATTTAAAAGTTTTCTTCGTAATAATAATTTTTATATCAGATTGTAAATATATATTTGTCTTCTTGACTTTAGTGAAAATTTATATAGTGGCTTGTAATTGGCGCCTGTGTGTTTGCATGGGCATTAATGGTGGCAACAGCATAAGCTATACCTTCATGAATCAGTTTAACTACGCTCTTTATTCTTTTATCTGGTAGCGGATTTCGTTGTACTCGTTATTACAATTCCTGCAATATTTTATCACCCACCTTCTGAAGGGTACCAACTAATTTTCAACACTCCCAAGAAATCAAGTTATGAGGATGTTAAATAAATAAACCTTCAACGGTAGGTCGTTAAATCAGAAGATTTATGAAAAAGATAAATGATTTCTATGTTGCTTCAATGTGGAAATAATTGACCTCACTTCCTAAGATAAGTTCTGGAATGTAAAATGACCTTAAGTAACTCTTGGTAATTATAGTGTTGTAAATAATATTATGTTGCAAAATTGTGTCACATTTTGATAGTCTAGCTTCTTATTAAGTTTTCTAGCAAATAACATCTCAGCACGTAACAAAAGTGTACCGTGTAAAGCAAACTTTCTTCAGTTCTCAGTAAAGGATCCTTGAGAAAGTTAGGGTTTGTCTCATGTATACAATTTCTTCTAAATACCTATGCGTAGCGCCATTCCGTAATAATCCATCTTTTGGATCCCACTTAACTATAACAGAAGTTATAATCTCTGCACACAAGATAATGGGGATCTGTCCAGTATGCTGAATATCAATGAAGCTGTAATTAGCATCAACCTGTCCTTATAGTTATTTATCCGCCTCTTAAAGCTCTAGGGTTTAATTAGTAGACGAAGGTTTGGCACTATATGCATTTTCAGCAAACCAAGTGCACTTGCTTCATTCCATTTCCTTCAATTTTAAAGACATATGCGGGAAACTAAATCTTTCTAGCATCTCTAGATCCTCTAAAATTCATAAAAACTATTGTGTCTCTTCTCTTATCCATCTACCTTAAAAGTTATATGGGTGTATGGGTGTAGTATTAACATAGTCGCAGGACTTGAGTTTTGTTCGGTTGCGTTGATACCAATTATTTAAACGGTATTTTGTAATAATAATTAAACAAAAATTACTTTTAACAAATTTTTTTACGTGAAATTTTAAAAATCGCAGATATTAACAAAATACAAAAAAATAATACCAGGAAATAATACACCGTTGAATAGGGTTTTTTGTCGAGAATCTGATGGTAAATAAAAATACAGGGTGTTCCGTTTAAAATATTCGTATAAATTCTATTTAAAGTTCACAAATTTTGAATTCTCATTTTAAACACTCGGTATAAAATTAATCACTTAACTTTTTTTTGTAGTGACACGACATTGGGGTAATATTATTCGTCAAATAATTTTTTCCTTTTTTGAAGAATAACTTAGTTATGAATATTATAGTCCGACCTGAAATTTTGACAAAATAATTACTAACTTGGCAACCGCACATTCAATATAAAAAATTCAGACGTGATATAAATATGGTCGGTCGATCCATGCGGGGAAAAAAATATAGGGTGTGCCATTTAAAAAAAAGTGACATTTTCCTGTCAGGTGAAAATGCAACATACCGCAGATATAACAATATTTTTAAAAGGTGCGCAATTCAAATCAAAGCAACCTTTATTTGAAACTTTTTTCTATATCTTCAACCCACATTGAGTTATTGACCGATTACGGAGCAGTGAGACACCCTGTATACCCTCTGATTACTGGTAGATAATCTAGATTCATGAATATCTCGAACGAATGTAATCGTAATAATAAAGCCGTTCGCCTATCTGTCGGTCGCTCTGTCGATCTGTCTGGAAATCTGTCCATTTTATTCGTATTTCGTCGTCTGACGTAAATTTATATACAGGGTATTCATTTTAAAACGAGCCACCCTTAATAACTTCGAACTAATGTAAAATATAAAAATTTCCTGAAACCGGTCAATTTCTGTTTGTACTACTCACCCCCTCGGCTACAGCCACCCCAACTTTAAAATCTTAAATGGCACCCCCCAGCTTGTGATACATCATTTCAAAGTGGACACTTTGGCATGTTCAAATTTAAAATTCAAACATTCCTCGGACGAGTCTTTATTATTAAAGCACGAAAAACGAAAAACAGCATATTTTCAAAAATAAAATAAATAAACGTCTGTCTTATTGAACATTAATAAAGTAAATGCTACTTTTTCTTTAATACAAAAATGTGTCATCTAGAACTGCTCAAAATGTCCACCATTTTCCTCCAGACAGCGGAATAGCCTATTTTCAAATTCCGCCCTTACTTTTCTGAAAGTCTGACGAGTAAGAGACCTACAAGTTTGCATAATGCAGTTTTTTAACTCTTCCATATCCGCAGGTTGCATTTTGAAAACTTCGGATTTTAAAAATCACCACAAAAAAAACTCTAGGGATGTTAAATCGGGAGAACGTGCTGGACATTCAATTGGACCTCTTCTCCCGATCCACTTTCCTGGAAACCTTGCATTTAGCCATTGTCTGATCGTCAGAGCGTAATGTGGAGGCGCGCCATCTTGTTGAAAATGCAAATTTTTTTCAGAAAGAAGCAAATTTCCGTCTTCATCTTCTTGGTTTTCAAAATATGCTGTTATGAGAGGATCAATAATATTGTTCAAAATATCCAAATACCGTTCACCATTTAAATTTTCTTCAATAAATATTGGACCTATTATGGTATCACCAAGAATTCCAGCCCACACATTTATCTTTTGCGGATGTTGAGTGTGAACTTCTCTTGTAAGATGAGGATTTTCGTTGTCCCAGTAGCGAGTATTATGTCTATTAACAAATCCATTGAGATAAAATGTACTTTCATCACTGAAACAAATGTTTTGAATCAGGTTTGGATTCTGCGCAACCCTTTCTATCATTTGTTCACAAAATTCGATTCTTCTATCGAAATCATCTTCCTTTAATTCGTAAACAAGATGCATTTTGAAGGGATGGAAGTTATGAAGCTTCAGTACCTACATAAATAAAAAAATATCAAATCATCCAAAAACAAAAAAATTACATGTGATACCTTATGAACTGAATCGACTGAAACTCCTACCTCATTAGAAACTTTGCGAATTGAAGTCATCGGATTTATCCCAAAATTTCCCAGTATTTAACCCTTGGAGCTTGCCTCTTCTTATTCAATACCGAGCCAGTTTGAACAAATTTGCTGACCAGTTCAAGAATGTATTTTTGTGATTCACACGTTGTTCTGGATGTCTTTCATTGAAAACTCGGGCAGTTTGTCGAGCACATTCGTTTTGGTGTCCATAAATAAATATAATTTCTGTTTTTTCTGCCAAACTGTAAGCCATATTAAATTTTTTTGACTAACTAACGTAAATGAGGGAAGTAACCTAAAACATTAGTGACTATCCACTTTTTCATGTAAAAATGAACTCGTCCAAGGAATGTTTGATTTTTAAATTTGAACATGCCAAAGTGTTCCTTTTTTTATCCTCTTTGAAATATTTGGTGTTTTCTTTTTGCACGTTCTGGTAGACCTAAGCCAGCTCTGTCAACATACACCATTCGTTTTATAAAAATAATTTGACTCAGTTCTCAATAACCCTATTCGTTTTAAAAGTTTTATATTAACCTGAGGCAGAAATGTCTACATGACGCAAGGCACTTTAATCACGTGATGATTGTAACTTTACCTAACCCTGTGGCGATGCAAAAAGAAAACACCAAATGTATCACAAGCTGGGGGGTGCCATTTCAGATTTTAAAGTTGGGGTGGCTGTAGCCGAGAGGCGAGTGTCCCCCTCCAAACAGAAATTGACCGGTTTCAGGAAATTTTTATATTTCACATTAGTTCGAAGTTATTAAGGGTGGCTCGTTTTAGAATGAACACACTGTATAATCATCCTTTCCGGTTTGTTTGTGTGTTTGCCCGGAAAACTCCTCGTAAAGCAGGAATTCGAATCCTGAGAAAGTACATTTTTTTTAGAATTCGCGTCATTTGAGTGCTGTAATAGATCCTATGACGTCATTTGCGTACTTTAATAGAAATTTTGGGTGTTTTAATAGAACTGGTATAATTTAATTTTACTAAATTGGTATTACCAAGTTAATTCATAGCACTGTAGTTAACCTTAAATAAATTTTGATTGACAATTTGAAAAGTAGTAGTTCGAATCTGTATAAAATTCCCTAGATTTTTGTAATGTTAAATATTTATTTAAAATTGTTTGCAAAAGGCGCAATTCTAAAATTTTTTTTTATTCTGTATTTTTTTAATCATTAACTTGAGGATACGAGCATCAAAAATTACATATTGCGTAATGTCTAGATTCCCTATGCGTTACAATCGGGGAGCCATACTTTGTATTCTTATATTATCTCTAAAGTTAAAGGAGGGTGGGGGGGGGGGGGGGGGGGGAGCTGTACTCAGTTTCTGATCTCTCCTTCATGTTATATATGTGTAATGTAGTACAAAATGGTGGTCCCTCCTATCCTCTCCTCTCTCTTCCTCTTCTTCCCTCTCTGGTAGGTTGTAATAAAAATATGAATTGAAGCTAATGCATTCAAGGTTATTTGTTCCTCAAGGTTTCTTTCGCCAGGAAATAAGCTCAACTACTTCGGGAATTAGCCTCTGATATTCGTATTCAATTCTTTTCTGGAGCGTCAAATGCAATATGTATTATGGTAGTAAACCCTAGCAAAAATTTAAAATTTTTACGTTTGTGGCAGCACATGGACGACCCAGTCGCCAAAAATGTTCCTGAGCTATTGGGAACGTATGTTTCAGATAAAATAAAGGCAATGAAAAACACCAATGTTTTTCAGAATTTCTAGAAAGGAGTGCAAAATTAAAGTGTATTGACATTAAATAGAATTAAACGGTAATGTAAATGCACATTGGCCAAAAGTAGGTAATTAAATCATGGGTAAAAATATATTATAAAGTTTATGTACGTCGCGCCGTTTAGTTGTACAAAGTACGTATGTGATGGAAACATTGTTAATGCAGGAAATTCTTTATGCCTGCGGGGTGAGAAAATTTATTCTTAACGACGTCACCTTACTGTCTATAGGTCAGTTTGCTTTACTCGTTTATTTAGTACAAAGATAGCGAATAAATTAATAATTCAAGTAGGTACTTATAATGCCGCCTAAACCATTATACATACAGTTTGTGGATAGGTCTGAAGGCTTGCCGCCAGAGTTATAGAAGATAGCAGCAAGTTTTACGATTCATAATTCTTAATTATAAACGAAAAAAAAATGCCGAAGGTTAGATTTGAATTAATTTTCATTGTCCAATAGCGTAGAGTAAATATTTGGTATTTCAAAAAAAAAGTTAACGTAATAAAAAATACCAAAAACTAATCATCCTCAACGTTCATATATGATAATAAAAATAGAAATACCGTCGTGAATATTATCTCGTAGCTATATTTAAATGCACTTTCTATTCACATGGAGCTCATATGGAATATTTTAATGGGCTATGTGCGTTTGCGACTTGGGCACGAGGCACCTACGCGACCATAACCAAGACATCGAAGGTCAGGGGTCATGCGACGCCCTGTTAACACCTCGGGGATTAAGCAAGTGCTGAAAAATAATAGACTCTCATAATTTAGGAACTAACGTGTGTACTAAACGATATTCTGATATGTCGTTAGTGTTCATTATTTCTTAACGTTGTCCGTGTTTTCATTATCACTTATAAAACAGGAAAATATCTTTATAACACATTATGAAGCTTTTATTATCTAGACGTTTATACAAATTGGACGGGGAGCTTTTGTAGTATTTTCAATTAATTTTATATACAAATTACTCGTTTGTACAATAAAAACTGTCAACCGTTTACATTCATAGCAAGTTTGTATTTACTTTATTCGTCTCAGTATCCCTAAATCTTTAGATTTTTTTTAGTTTTTGGGATACAACAAAAATCTTCGTCTTGTGACAATTCATACTCGCATTGTAACAAACTACAGTCATGTTACTAGTCTACAAAGGACGTTTTGTTTATTGTTTAGACTCAAAAGTTTAGCATTAAGTATTTAACGAAGATGTGGAAGAACTTCTAGCGTTTCGTAGACCTCGACTCCTCTCCCTTATTGCAAAATTTCATGGGGTGACTCTGGACAGTAGAGGGATGAAATGAGAGAAACACAATGTATGCCACTACAGCATGTCCCATTTAAAATCCAATTTGATGTGTCTCGCCGTTTTTGGATAGAAAATTTATTTACAACTTAGATTATGTTCGAAGATTTACAATGATTTTTAGGGTGAAGTGTTTTCCCTTGTACTCCGTAATGTATAAATGAGTGCGCGTCGGTGCCATTTCCTTTAGAATTATCCCATATTTGTTGCGCATGTTTTCTAGAACTTTTGAGAGTGCCAATTTAATATGAAACTCCTTCCAGTCTGTCATCTGTAAGTCTATCGTCTCTGTCTCCCAAACTAGTGTTAATTTCTTGGTAAGTATATTTATATTTATTGAATCAGTTATGAATAAATTCATACGCTCAACTTCCGATTGTGCATAACGCGCATTTCCTTTTAAACCTTTAAACTTGCAAATTGGGTCTAGATTTGTGCCACTTGGTTTTTTGATCCTTGCCTTACTGGTAATTGATTCTCCAACATTACTATCAGATTCAATATGGATTCCTTATTAGATGGGTCGTTTTCAGAAAAATCAATTCTCTGTAGATCTTCCTTCACTTCCACTCGATGTTTGAATTCATCGTCGCTGCCTTATGCCTGTTCTTCATCACTGGAATCGTCGTTATACAATTCCATCTAAGCTTTCGGATCTTGAGACGTTTCAAGGCGGCGCATCATTTCATTAAGCATCTCTTCTAGAAACGAAAGAGAAAAGACTCCACATCAACCCGGTATTGTTTACCTGTATTATAACAAACACACACAACACAAAGTATCCACCGGAAAAAGTATGTCACAATAAGGACCATTACCTACAATCGTAGACCACGGCCAAAACATTCAAAAGTGTTTATAATGAGGCTCATCATATGTGCTTTATCGATCTGGGAAATACTTTCATTAAAATACGAAGAGTAGGGATTTGGAAAGGTTTACAACATAAAGGAATAAACAAAAAAGATTGTTAAAAGCCTATAAGAAACAATTGTTACGTTGGTAAGAACAAAAATTCTCTTAATCCTTCGTTATAAGCTCAGAACGGAGACAAGGATGCATTTTCAGAGTCTAGACCATTTCGCCGAATGACCTAAACTCTGAACCTGGCCAAAACGCCAATGCCTATTTCGCCGAAGCTAATATACGGCTATTATGCCGACCGTGGACAAAACGCCGATGTCCAAATCTCCGAAAAACAATTTTATAGGTTGTACGGAATTACTTTACTTACGGTCAAAGTTAAAGAATGCTTTATGTCAGTTTTATCCAATCATTTCAATTCAATGTTTATTATAATACTCAAACGATCGCATCAATTCGATTTTCAATGGAAAATAGAGCAGTGCGCTGCTGTACGTTTAGTGCATGGTGGTGAATAACATTTTACGCTGTGGCACGTTTATGTTTACCACATAATTAATGAATCTCATGAAAATATTTTGCAGAAAGTCAGAAGTCGCTGAAAAAGGATGCTCAGTAATTTTTTCTGATCCCTTCGTATAATTATCGCTTAATAGCCTTTTAGAGAAAAAAGTCCTTCTTCATAGAATCCAGCTTTTCATACGAAAAAACATGTTTTAACCAGGCTTAAAAAATGTATTTTACTTTTAGATAGAAGATACGGCATTTTTGCATTTTTAAAGTTTGTGAAGAGGGGCATCAAATAATTAAATTTATCACAATTACGAAGAATTGGTTGAATTTGAATTCATTGGGCGCGTTTAATATATTGTTAACAATCACATTTAGTCTTCAGTAATACATTTAGTTTATATAGATTACTTTGAAGTAAGTTTTCAGAATCTACATGTCCGTTGCGCAATCGTTAATTAATAATAATGTATTGAACCCAGAAGAGAAATGATTGTTGGATGTGATAAAATTGTATAACTAAAGTAGAATTATTTGTTTTTCTCATTTTGTTGCAATTTGACATTGATTATTTTAAAATTTCAAATTAAAGAAACTGCCTCCTTGAAGAGAGATGCTCATATAAGTACAACGAATCACCCAGGGTGAGAGCGACAGCCCGCAAAGAATTTCTTATACCATAAATATTTTGCAATAAATTTATCATTTGCTTTTTCTCCAAATACGTTTTAATTGCTAGTACATAATTTTCGGATACAAAATTACAAAACGTTACCCAATGATCATTTATTATTTTATTAAATTATTTGTAAAGTTGAATTAATTGAGAAATGTGGATTAATGAAAGATTATCATAATTAAGTGCTAGGATACTACATGTTTCGACAAACAATTCGTCATCTTCAGGTACAACTTTTTTCTAAATTTGTGGTGAGGAGTGATTAATGGTGTAATGGAGGGCGAATGATGTGAGGTTACATATATATTAAAATTGCATTTCTTAAAAGCTCGATCATATGGATCGATCAATAGATTAAATAAATTGACAGGAAAAACAACGGACCGTGAGGAAAAATTTTTAATTTAAAGTTGATAAATAACCCTTAACGGGGGTCTCCCATGGGGAGAATAAGTTTAACGATTAATTAGTTAATAGATTCAAGTACACACGTGGGAAGAAGACCAGAAAAAACACATTTCTCAATTAATTCAACTTTACAAATAATTTAATAATTTAATAAATGATCATGGGGAACGTTTTGTGATTTTGTATCCGAGAAGTACGATTCTCCCATTTGGAGATTCACACCAACATCAATGATTATGGACCCTATCAATTTGCTAGTAATTTATTATCGAATCGATCCACTACTGAAATCAAGCTCAGGTTGAATTATAATGATTGGATAAACTGTCATCCCAGGTGGAACATAACATTGGCTAAAAGTTGGTGCAATAATGGATAAATATTGATACATAGAACATCGCTTTCTGATGTATAACCAATATTCGCCTAATATAATAATAATAATAATAATAAATTTATTTTATACATCTTCCCCTTTCCTTACATTACATTGACATAATTATCCAAGTAATTGCATAAAATAAAAGAAACCCACAAAAGCAACGCTTGTGCGTGGGGTATTCTCGAGTATACATTTAACATCATTACATTACCTACACTATTCAACAAGAAAGCTGTTTTCTAATTAAGTAACCTATTTACATAATATAATATTGCTCCGCATTTGCTTTAACCCTTCATAAGACACCTATAAAATTCCTCTCTTCCTGTATGTAACATAAATTTTTTTACACCGTTTTTGAAACTATTGAGCGTTTTTTTATCTTTTAGGTCTTTAGGTAAAGTGTTGAAATACCTGGATGCTACGTAGGAAATAGATCTTTGTCCAACTTTTTTCCTTGCCACACTTGTTACTAAATAATTTTGGTTCCTTAGCCTAGTGAAATGTGGATGGGAAATAACGTTCGCTACGTGAATTTCGGTATATTGTTTTAGTACTACTTTATAAAAATAGAGTTGTTTTATATCAAAAATACCAGTCTCTTTATACAACAAGCTAGTCGGATACATGTGTTCTTTTTTATAAATTATTTTAAGAAACCGTTTTTGCAATATTTCAAGTTTACTAAGTAGTGTCTCACTAGCACAACCCCATACGACAATACCATATGCTATGCGTGACTGTACTAGTCCATAAAAAATTGTTTTCATTTCTGACTCATACATAAACTTAGCTAGATGTTTAAATTTGTGAAGCAATAGCCGCAGATTGTTAATTATTCTACTAATGTGTCGATTCCACCTTAAGTTCGAGTCCAAAGATATCCCCAGATAGGTTGTGTGGCTGGAGACCTGTATATTTACTACCACGTCATGATTTTTTATTTCAATTTTCGTAAAATGTGGTCTAGAGTTAGCATAACAGCAAAACGGGATGATTACAGTTTTATCATAATTAATAGTTAGTAGTTTATGGTTGAGGGCATCTATTATTTTACAAAAATCCGATTTTACATATTGTTCCAGGTACGACCAGGAACTGTGCTTGTACAGTACAACTGTATCGTCTGCAAAACTAATAATTTTGCCCAGAGTATCCATTTCCAATATGTTGTTGATATATAGATTAAAGAGAATTGGTCCAAGCACAGTTCCTTGCGGCACTCCATATTGTACGATCTCTTCCTGACTAATGATTGAACCGATCTTAACCACTTGTTTCCTATTATATAAATAGGATTCGATGAGCTTATAAGCGACACCTCTAAAGCCTAGTGAAAACAGAACGCCTAACAGCTGAGTGTGACTAACTGTGTCAAAGGCCTTAGCAAGGTCAAGGAATACACCTAACACGTGGTTTCCTTCATCTAATGCATTATAGACGCTTGCCATTAACTCACACATTGCATCCTCTGTTGACAACCCTTCGCGAAAGCCAAATTGATTCTGTGAAATAATTTTGTGTTGCGTGAGATATTTTTCCATTCTTAACTTAATCAATTTTTCAAGTATTTTACTAATGTTCGAAAGCAATGAGATGGGTCTGTAATTAGAGGGGTCTGTCCTATCACCTTTCTTGTGCAGTGGATGGATTAATGCAACTTTTAATTTGTCTGGAAAGACACCCTCTTCAAAAGCTTTGTTAAATACATACATAAGCCAACGGTTTTGATATGGATTATCACATTTAATGCAATGTTGTTACTGCAATGTTTATCCAACATAGCGCCTATTTTAGATGTACGATATTGTAGTAAATGACATTGGTTAAACATAAACTTGTAGAGCTATTTGCAATATTGGCACCAATATAACGGCAATAAAGGAAAAAAATATATGGATATATTAACATTGGGACAATATCACGTTTTCACATTTAACCAAATATTATGACTACAATGTTTGTCCAACGTAACACCAATATTATATGTTCAACGTCTTATTTAAAAACATTGGTGAAATATAGATTTCTCAAAGTATTTACAATATTAGTTTCATTCTATGTCACCAATATAAATCCAATAAAGGCAAAATTTATATACAATGTGATCGGATAATAATGCAAGCCACGTGATCCCGTAATATAGGCAACACACATTGCTTTTGTTGGAAACAGTTTCTTAATTTAGTAAGGAACCAAATGGAACTAAAGTTTACAATGTCCGACATCAGTAGCGTAACACCGTTTGATTGATGAAATTTTTTTTCCTGTAATTATTCCCGTAATGGTCACGTGGCTTGCATTATTATCCGATCACCCGTTATATAATTTGACATTGGGAGGATATAATGTTTTAACATTTAACCCAATATTGGTTTCACTCTATGTCGCCAATATAAATCCAATAAACAAAAAATTTATGTAGATAAATCGACATTGGGACGATGTAATGTTTTAACAATTAACCCAATATTGGTTTCACTCTATGTTGCCAATATAAATCCAATAAAGGAAACATTTATATAGATAAAGCAAGATTAGAGCGATATAATGTTTTAACATTTAACCAAATATTGTAACTACAATGTTTTTTCAACGTAACACCAATATTGAACGTCAACGTTTTATTTAAAAACATTGGTAAAATATAGATTTATCAAAGTATTTACAATATTGGTTTCACTCTACGTCACCAATATAAATCCAACAAACGAAAAATTTATATAGATAAATCAACATTGGGACGATACAATGTTTTAACATTTGACCCAATGTTACAACTGCAATGTTTCCCAACGTAATACCAATATGGTGATGCAGAAATGACGTAGTGAATTGAAATGCTGATTGGTTTTATGTACTTTATTAATCGTGAATGGAGTGCACTGTCCAAGTGTTACTTGAGAAAAGATTCATTGTGTACGGATGGGTATGTATGTCTTCCTGAAGGCAGGTTATCAACCGGATGGCTAACAATAGTAGGTACTTCGTGCATGTACTTACTGCTTTCCTCCTAAAATAGACACTTTTACTAGAAACGCATAAGTAAGAATTTGTCCAAGTGGTTTTGCAAGAATTACGCCAGTTAGATCTCCGAAAATATAGATTTATCAAAGTATTTACAATATTTACTTATCACTTATAATTGCTCAAGAGGTTTGTATTTTACCGAGTAAATTTGGGTTGTTTAATAAAAATATGTTGCCTAGCAAATCATTTTATCAATGTTGCTCTAAAATTTTGGTGCAATTCGATTTGCTGTGATTGTGCCAATGATGATAAATGTTATTTGACCACTATTGTTCTTAAACATTGGCCCAATTCTGTGTGTTGAGATTGGAACAATGTTGGTGAAGGTTATGTAGCGAATATTGAAATACAATATTTCTCCATTATTGCAAAATGTTAACATCGTTAACTTGGGCGAATATATATAGTCCATATTTATCCAAGGTTGATAACATATTGCGCCAATATTTGACCAATGTTGATGCTCCACCTGGGATGAAGCATTATTTAAGTTTAACAGTAAGTAAAGCAATTCTCTTCAATAATGATATACTCAAAGGTTGAACGGAATTGCGGTACAACTAAGCAACTAAACCTTTAAAAATGTTTTGTCGCGATTTGGACAGTCGGAGTTTGGGCCGCCGTCGGCATAGAGCGTACAAGCCTCAGCGCCATTATCTTCATTAAATGGCGGAATGGAATTAAAATTATCAAAAGAAACTACATATTTAATATTTTCATTGAGAGAAGAGAAATTATAAGGAAACTCTAAAAATATGCAAAACTTTAAAACGGCGTGACACACAAATTTGAAAGTAAGCTTTCCATCTTTTTGAGTAAACAATGATCAAAAGGCCAAAATCGTAGCTCGATAACTATTTTTTTTTCCGCAAAATTTCTCTGAAACGAGGTGCACTCTATAACTAAAGATTTCAGATTTGACGAATACATCAACTGAAATATACTCTTTTGCAAGAATTGGTAGTTTCTTAATTATCTCTTCAATTTTTTACGTCTATAAAATTGGTTAATACTTCATGCCGCTTTTTATTCCGAAACTAAAGTTTATGTTCTTTTTTGTGTAATTTAATGTTCGACTAAGAGTTATGATTATAGTAATTGAAGAAAGAACTTCGTTTCTTAATTTTGTAATATGAGCTTACAAAAAATAGATTTAGATTGTTTAATAGATAACAAAATCCTTTGTGTATACAGATGTTTTAAAAATGTAAATGAGTGTAAATGGTTATAAATCATAAAATGTTTTAAAAAAATATGTTTTAAATAATAGATCGGATGATGAAGAGGACAAAAATAAAATACGCAATTAAATTTCCCTAAACAGTATCTCGTAGTCATTAGAATACGCTTAGCCATTTCTTCTGCATCTCATTAAGAGTATTTGATGACGTCCTTGCTCTATAAATATTCGGCCTACACATCAAAAAAAGGTAACGCACGCCTTTGCTTAGTTACGGTAATATTCATGGACACCTGTACAATACACGATTAGATTAATACATATAGGTAGATTACCTGTTCGATTTGAACATATCTAGCTCATAACTTCCAGGTTTTTTATCAATTTCTACATTCCTAATAAAGGTGGTGTCGAGGAATTTATGTGACTAACTGTATCGGTCAATAATAATTTGTAGTTTTGCCTTAAAGTATTGCACATAGAAGAACGTAAACAAGTTTCGATATTAATTATTATTACAGGATTGATAGTAGTTTATTCAACTTCGGAAAAGCTATTACATAATTAAAAAAAAATCGGAAACTACGAGAAAGGATAATAATTTGTTTCTAGAAAGTTCACTTTCATGAAATTAGTGATCTAACGTTGATTTCAGAAGTTTATATTTATTTTAATGCCCATAAACATTCCCATACCAGAAAATAAATTTACACGTCCGAAGGTACTAAAATTGAAGTTTTACACCCTTGTAAACAAAATTTATGAGACGCGTGAAATGAAATAACGTTTGGCAATTTAATTTCTATAACGAAATTTTTATAAAAATTTTTTTCACAAATTTGCATCTTGTATTAAAAGTTGGTAGCTCTGAACGAGACTATTGGTCTCTTAATTACATTTCCAGAATTACAATCATATACGTCCAATAAACGAAGATATATCGGTAATATAATTTTTCTCATTCGCTATCTCGACAAAGTTTGTTTTTTATTACAAATCAAGCTTAATGCGCAACATTATTTTTTATTTATTGTGTGTTATATCTGAAAGTGCAACAATACGATGTTACCAGAGAATTATGGCTTTTCAATTGTTGATAAAATCGGAACAAGTTGGTGTGTGTAAACGCCCATACGTAAAGTGAGAATAGATTGGTTTAAATTTTAACTTTTTAAGATTGTCTAGATTATGGTAACAATTTACTAAACAGACATGGTCCCAATTTGTTAATGAAATCAGTCGGTTACAAAACATACACAAGTTTTTCTTTATAAAGATAAAATCTGACAGGATGAGCGGTGATAGTAAATGTACGAGGCAATTTTTAATTCATTTTTCAATTCTTAGGAGCAGGAAGCGTTTCTTTAAATTCAAAAAGAAATTTGAAACCATAATGATTTCTGTTGATAATAAATTAATATCTACTCCTATACTGGCGACAAAAAATAGTTGTACATTTTTTATAATTTTCTCATTCTGCAGCCGCGCAGATCCTTAAGTAATATGAACCATTTTATTGAGTAATAAATTATTGAAGTACGAAATTACCGTGAAAAAAAATATAATCATAACTTAACCCTTTGTGGTTCCGTACCGATGACAGGTGTTGTTATCTTAAATACGAAAACGGAATCTTTAAACTCGAATTGCACATTTTTTAAATATTTTTGGAATTTTTAGACACTCATAAACCACAATGCAGATCCTTTGTTGATGCGAGACATTTGTAACGATTTCAAAATAGCAGTCAATGTTAAACGAAAAAATCATATTTGGTGCTGAACTGCTCGTATTCTTCGATAAGTGTTAGATTTAAAATTTCAACAACTACACTTTACTTAACACTTTAAATGTAGAAATGGGGTAATAAATCACAGTTTGCGCTCTTAAAATGAGTTTTCGTGAAAAATGATTTTGATCTACAAATAAACGGAAGCAAAGGACATGGAGTAAGTGCTTCGGATAGTTGAACAATGGATGCTACTAAAAATACAGTAATAACGAGAAATTCAACCAAAGCCCCACTAGATGTCTATTGAAATATGTATGTGCTTTAACTGCATAATTACGGCTTTAAGTTGTTTTAATAGGTTTTTTTTAATTTACAAATAGTACTTACATAATAATTAATTATTTACACATTTTGTACATGTATCCTTGCAAATAATCCGTAATTTATTGCATATTTTATATTATTTATTGCATACGCGATCGCATTTTCTATCATTTTTTGTGGGACATGGGGGACATCGTTTCCTTGTTGCTGGTTTCTTTGGTGCTGTGTCTAACTTTTCCTCAACTTGAATAAATTTTCTAATTGCATCTCAGCATCTATGATAGGTTTCTGCAATTTGGGCTACTTCGATCGTTTTTCCATATGTGTATTAGAATAAGCTAGGTACGTCGCCAGATATAATGTTCTTCAGTCCGACCTTGAGCTTTTGTAGACTTTATTTTCGTTAATGAACAAAATATAGGCATATTACTTCATATTACATAAGGCCGCATGTCTTTATCTGTCACTTGCATGTGTAATTTGATATTTTTTGATCCATTCCACAACGTCTTTTATTTCATTATAAAATATTATTATTTCTGGTTTTTTCTTCGTCCTATTGTCCACTTCATTATCATGGTATATTGTACTCAGCAGAATTACTGATTTATTTCTCTTTGGGACATAACTCAGAAGAGCTATGTTTTGAGTAAAACCAAAAATAGATGATAATATCTCTCTATTTCTCATAGGTAAAAAAATTATCTAACGTTAAGTTCCTTGATATATTGCTTGGTATGTACTGTGTAAGAAGTAAAAACGCACTTTCCTCTAAATCTTACTAATTCCTCATCAATTGTAACAAATTCTATTGGCACCATTACAGTTCTACATCGCTCCAGGAATAAATTCCAAATATAGCTTACAGGAGCTCATTTGTCCATTTGTTTCCGATAAGCCCGAGTTCTCTATTCTCAAATCTCAAAAATCGTTGTATATTTTCAAAACGATTCACGGCCTGTGTACTGGTGGAACGAGGAGGTCGCCGAGGCCAGAAGAAGGTGTGTAGCCGCACGTAGAGTATCAGTGAGGGCAAACAGGGTACAATCAGAAGGCAAGAGACTCAAGGCCGCGGAAAAGTATAAGAACACTAAGACATCGCTTAAAAAGGTAATACACAAAGCAAAAGACGAGGCGTGGAATAAGCTGCTGACCGACCTCGACAGAGGCATATGAGGAAAGGCATATAAAATTGTGCGGGGGAAACTAAAACTAAGATCCAGGATAACTCTAAAAGACAGACAAATAGAAGAACTTTTCCCTACTTGCCAAATTAAAACCCGGCCCGCGATGCAAGTAAACAGGAGCGAAATACTGAGGATAACGGACACGGAGATAAAAAGCGCAGCCGCAAAAATAAAAATAAACAAAGCTCCTGGACCGGACAAAATACTGCCTGTTATGGTCAAGCATATGGCCACAGCCTATCCAAAAGTAGTGCAGGAGATCTTCAACACAGACGGCATGTTTCAGAAAATATGGAAGAAAGCGACGCTCGTCCTGATCGAAAAACCAAAGAAATCCCCAACACAAGAAACAAAATACAGGCCGATATGTCTCCTGGACGGAATGGGGAAGTTATTAGAGATAATAACCCAAAACAGGCTCCAACAAGAACTGGATGAGAAAGAAATCATACACGAAAATCAATATGGCTTTCGCAAAGGGCGATCCACCATAGACGCGGTGAAGAGAGTACTGCAAATTCCAGAAAAGATCAAAACAAAGGCGAGTCAACATAGGGAGTTATGCGCCCTGGTAACAGTAGATATAAAAATGCCTTCAATTCCGCGCCGTGCGATGGCATCATCATCGCTCTAAAGAGAGCACAGATCAGCAACTACCTCATAAACATTGTACAGGATTACCTTAAAGATAGATTTATCATAGCGACGCGACGGATAATAAAATCAGAAGAGTGACCTGCGGAGTACCGCAGGGGTCAGTACTGGGCCCCACGCTGTGGGATGTCTTCTACGATTGGATCCTCAGGCTGAAATTGGGTAGGGAAATCACTAGCGTAGCGTACGCGGATGATTTAGCGATAGTAGTAACGGGCAGGGATGCTACAAAGTTAAGAGAAAATGTAGAACATGCACTCAAGGAAACGGAGAGTGAACTTACAAGAATGAGTATCACCATCGCGCCGGAAAAAACAGAGATGGTCCTAATGTACGCCGGAAGGAAGATCAACACCCTGCAAATCCCCATAAAGGGGGGAACATTGACCAACGTGCCTGCACTACGGTACATGGGGATCCAAATAGACACAAACACACGTATGACAGCGCATATAAAAGAGACGGCCAGGAAGGCTAACGGCATTCTATCGGCGTTGACGAGAATAACTCCCAATGTGGCCTGACTAAAAAGTAAAAAGAGGCGGCTACTGGCAAATGTCGTGATCATCACCATACTGTATGGAGCCCCAATATGGCAGCGGGCAATGAAATTCGCACACTACGAAGGTGTCATGGAAGCAATTAACAGAAAAATGGCGATTAGAGTGATCGCTGGATACCGCACGATTAGCACACAGTCGGCGCTAGCAATTGCCTCAATACCACCCGTTAAACGTTTAGTTGCAGAGAGAACGATGGTATACGAGCGACAAACGACTATAGCAGTGGCTAGGGAATCCACGCTACAAAAATGGCAAGAGCAGTGGGAAGAACATGGGCCAACCTGGACGCACGTGTTTATCAGGGATGTACATAAATGGGCGAAACGCAAGTGGGGAGAAATAGCGTACGAAATTAGTGGAAATTTTGGAACATACTTGTACAAATTTAAAAAAAGGGAAACAAGCAACTGTATATACTGTGGGGAGGTAGATACACCTAGGCATACTTTCTTTGAATGCGACAGATGGAAAACGGAAAGGGACGAAGCCAAGAAAGAATGTGGGGAAGATATTACAGAGGAAAACGCCGCGTACTCCTCCTAAGAACGGAAGAAGACTGGACTGCAGTGATGAACATGGTCAGTAACATAATGAAAAGAAAAGAAGACAGATAGATGAAGGAAGAAGTACCCTCCCCCCGCGAAGCAATGCCTAGCGGCGGATTCCACGGGTGGCAAGTCGAAACAGGGCAAAGGGAGAAGGGTTTTAGTGGGTGAAAGTCCCACACTACCCCCGCACTAGACCCAAGCGCACCCCCGCGTAAGCATTTCCCAATTCCCAAGGAAAAAAAAAGTCCTACAACGCTCCAGGAATAAATTCCAAATATGACTTACAGGAGCTCATTTGTCCATTTGTTGCCGATAAGCCCGAGTTCTCTATTGTCAAATCTCAAAAATCGTTGGATATTTTCAAAACGATTCACGGAGATGGCTGCTTTGTAGATGGGATTAGACAGTTTATCAAGAAAAGTTCTCGTACTGGTACTGGTACGTCCCAACTTTTCTCCACTCCGGCCATGAGTGGAATTCCGATAAATATCTCCATTTCATCTTTATTGATGCGTACTAAACTTTCTTTTGATGCAGGTATGTGCGAGCAGCTTTTCTATTATGTACAAACAATGATTTCATCGATCATGTCATTTGTTGTAAATTTTCTCCAAGCTTCTTTTTCTGTGAACATTTCGCCTTTCTTCGAAAGAGCCGAAGTAAAACGAATGACATTTTTAGAGCGAGCTTTTCATGGTTTTCTATAACGAATTTCATTTCACTTTTTGCCGTCATGTGTGAATATGAATATTTTTGTCCGTGCTTTGATCGCTGCCACTTTCGCTGTTTCTAAACGGTACATTAATTAATGTATTTTCTCTATCATCCCCTTCATGATACGCATCATCGCTGCTGGATTCTCCATCTTCTAATTCAGCTTCCTTGTACCACTGTAGCACTGTCTGTTCTAATCGGAATCGGTCTTTATAACTTGTTGGCACCATTCTACTGCATAGAAGGATAAATTTATTTGCACGTATAACGGCTATGCATCCTAGGGTAAAAACGCTCCTCGGAGAAATTTTGTCGAGCACTGAGTAAAAAGTTGAGTCCTAAAATAGTTGGGGCGGATACTGATCACTTTTTACCTTTGAGCTTCTTACCGATTAATAATAATCGATTAATTGTTGTTATAATACAGGGTGTTCCAGTTGCAACATGATTATTGATTTGATTTTCGATAAATTGACGTTTTCGAATCTTTTTCCAACGAGCGACGTTTCGCATTTACAGCAGTGTAGTAAGTGTGACACTTACCTTACATATGCGGCTGCATTAGAAGTTTGAGGATACATAGATTTAAGTAAATTTCGAATATTGATTTAGTACCTTTCGTTCCTGAAATTTTCAGCTTTTAGGCATTTTTTTTATTTAACTTGACGATCGGCTACCTAAAATCTTTACGACGTCTTTTCTCTATTTCAAATCGATAGAAAAATTAATAGTGAAAGGTGAAATGTCTTTAACGAAAAAAAGTTAAGTAGACCCCATTAAATTCAAACACGGAGGACAATTAGATTTGTTAACAAAGCACCACTAAAACGTTTCTCATAGTCGCCCGCTGTGCATTTATACTAATCTAGTTTGTTTAATCTTATACTAATATTAGATAAAAATCACAATATTACATTTTTAAACAGTTAATTTATTTACCGGGCTAAAGGTTAATTTCATTTGTTTCTTTTAAATTGGTTTCAACTTATTGAATATTGCAAGAAATTTCGCAATGTTATAACTTTTTTTTTCTCTTAATCACCGCCTTGGAACATCTAGTTACTTAAATTAGACCAATCATAAATAATATACACGTATTATATTTAACCTGTCTATATTTATGTAATAAAAAAAGAGATTTTTCGAAACCGTGTAATTAATATTAATAAAATAGTTTTAAAATTATGTAAAATACCGTGTAAAACAGATAAGTAAATTAAAAGCTTTTTATGGTTTTTAAGGACCACACAAGTTGACTAGTTAATCCTTATCAGCTTATTTGTCAAAAAATAAATTATAGTTATTTGTTATCATCATTTATCCATTTTACTTTCATTGCGAGTGCTTAAAATTATATTTGCTTCATATTCGTACAGTTGAATTTTTATTATGTATAAACTTTAATACAGTCAAAGTTACCTTGACTATTAATTAGCATAAATACATCAAAATATGACATAGTAATGTGTAAACGGAGATACATATTCAAATTGAAATTAATCAATCAATCAACTACTTATAATAATATACACTAGAAAATAAGTGGGTGAAAATTATTATTATTTTTTGTGACCTTATCCCACACTGAAATACCAACTAAATTTCTTACTGTAATAAATCTTTGTTTGATAAAATGAAGACAAGCGGGCAATTAAATTCGTTGTATTATTCGATGTTTTCACACTTTCGGATGATACAATTGTTTACAAAAAATGTATGTATCAACCTACGCGTCGACTTAAATTTATTTTTTGAAGCATCCAAACGGCGTAACCCAATTTTGTTAAATAAATACATTTAGACTGTATGGAATGAAACGAAGCCTCAACCCTTAAATTTATTACGGGTTGTTCTCGTAATCTGTACCCGATGGTAATGATGATGAGTTTGTTGTTTATTAGTTTTGTTTGGTGCCATTATCGTTTTGTTTCACGCAATAAACGTAGAGATACATTGACTTTACTTGCCTGTTTGACATTAAGTAACTCGTTAATAATCATAATGTGGCGTACTATGGAATGAGTAGTGTTAAGAATGTTCTTTCTATTCGTTCTATACCTTGTTCAAATTTGAATAACCTTAACCTTCAATCAATTCAAAGACCAACACTTTAGTTGTAAATGTAACAGGCCTCAGATTTACAACAGAAATTGGTTAACAATCAACTAACATTAATGGTTTATTGTGCGAAGCAAACACCAATAACGAGATGTTCCATAAAGAAACATTGAATTTCTAAGAGAAAATCAGTGAAATTTTGATGAAAATGGTTACAGAGATTCCAGGGGTAGTAACTTTCCCACTCGTAGTTCCATCTATTAGTGCGATTATCTACCGCAATTGTGGAACTGTAAAAGATCCCCGAACGTTAACAATACATTTTACTAAGCGCAGTGGACAAACATGCATGTTTTATACCCTACTGAACATTAAAACATTCGAAATTAACATTAAATTTAACAAAAGATGATACTCACGATGTTTCTTCAACTGTGATAGGTGGTGACAGTTTCCACCAATTGGTGAATAGTATGTCAAATAAAAGCTGTAACTGTTTTTTTTTCCATTACAACTTCTTTGTGATATTTGATTAGTTAACTAAAGTGAACGCCAAACAAAATCCGTTGCACGTCATATAATGTGAGTGACGTAGATTGGGAGCAATGTTGCCAGATTGTAATTGAAAGAAGGTAACGCAAATAAAACTTCTGAGTTCACTCGTAACTTTAGCTATAATAAATAAAAAACAAAATCAAAACTTCAAAATTGTGACAGTCAAAACATAACCACAACAAAACATTACAAAATTCATACCTTATGGAATTGGCATTGGCAACGTTGCTAAAAACAATCCATTGTTACCAACGTGGCGATCATAAAATTCTGATGAAATTAATTTTTACAGGTCGAATTTTCACGATTTTTATGCCGTTACATTTACGGCAGGGACGTCAATTATCAGCTGATTGCTCAAGGTTTATTAAGTGAATAGGTTACCTCAATGAACAGATTTACTTCGATTGGTTGAGTAAGGCTACGTCATCGTAAGTTTTTGTAGATACGCCTACCATTAAATTTGAATTAGAATAGTGAAATTTTAATATATTTTGTAAGTGTATGAATTAAGTTCTTGGTATTATGTACATTTTTTTGTGGAAGTAACTAATTGCTGTATTTTCGTTTCATATTTCTATACAAAAAAGTGCAAAAGTGTTACTTATTACAATAAATTATACCCACAAGTAGGTCGATATCTTTTTAAATTTTAAGATAATACGAATTCCGTTGTCAAGTGTGGACGGTATATTTTATGCTTACTTATAAACAAAGCAAGTTATTACGTAAACTATTCTTATTTCGTGCCTATTTATTCTCTGTTGAACTCGTATTTCTCTATTTGTTAGTACAGTTTCGGTCGGTCTTGCAATACTGCATAACAGGTATTTAGAAAAAGTTTTGTGTCATCAAATTGTAAGTAGCAAAGAAAACTTTCTTTTCGTAGATATTTGTAGCAGTTTTTCTTTTAAATATTTCATTCGTAGGTTAGGTGTGTATTTATTTGTGTATATTCGTATTTTTTTTTCTTTGAAAACGTAGTCCTTTATCGAGTCTTTTGCCGCTTATGACAAAGAAATATAAGTATGTATGAGGAAATGTAATTTGAAAGAAAAAGAAAATTTTAGCGTTATTCAAGTACGTAATGTAATAGAAAATGAAAGAATTTTTATAACAGTTTATGTAGTTTTTGTTAACAAACACAACAATATCAAACTGCAAGTGTGCAACAGACAAATATATTACCTATGCAACAGACTGAGAGCGCGCTATAACATGAAACTTTCAGTGACGTTGCACCCTCCCTGCACACTGCGAGCGATCACCGACAAGCTATGCGATTGAGGCAACCTATTCACTTAATAAACCTTGCTGATTGCTGACGTGCAACGGATTTTGTTTGGCGTTTACTGTATATGAATTCGATATGTGCGTGCGTGTGTTGCTTTATTGTGTTAAGGAATTTTGAGATTTTGACCTCAGATTCGGAAAGAGCATCAAAAAGTAAGTCTGGGATTGCTTGTTACTTCTCGTAGCTCAACGGGAACACCTTCAAAATGGCCGAAAATTTAGATTTTGACTTTGATGAAAAAGTAGAATAGGAATGTCTGATAAACCAAAGTGCTTGAGGAACACCTTCAAAAAAACATATCAATATTTTGCACCGACAGTCAAAAAATAAGTTTTTTTTTCTCCCTCTTGGTTTATATTAGTTTTTCTTTTCATCTTTAGTTACTGATAAGTATTGTTAAAAATGAATGAAATTTTAATTCGTTCAGTAGCCGGCGCCCACCTTCCGCACGGTCGTAATACTGTTATAATACATTTTGTTTTTTTTTTAAATAAATAAAAACTGAACAATCCTTTGTTGTAAGTACATCTGATGCTTGATAGTTTTGGTCTTTATAGAAACGATTTATTTTTATGGCATTCTTGACGGATTCTACTTGTGTTTCTTTGTTATGCTCCAATTGATCGAGTTTTTCTAACTGTGGATGATTTCAATCTTTTTCAAGGTCCAAGCTTTAACATTTTAAAGAATCGCGCCCAAATCATTTCTTGGGACAGGCCTCAAACCATCACGCAGAAGGTTTCCAAGCAGGGGGTTTATCAGTCCACCTGCTTCGCTCATGCTGCTTATTATTGGTTCACAATCACTTTCCATTTCGGTTTCCAGTGTCTTGTTTTCAATCCCTCTACTTCCATTCGTTTTATTCAAATTTAACAAGCTACTGTCGAGTATTCCAAGTGGAAGGTTCGATTAAAATAGGGTTGGGGTGATCATCACCCATGTAGCATTTAATATTGGTGTAATATTGGCATTTCATTGTAAATATATTGGTAGAATATGAATGTACAATATTGTCCCAACATTGAAATGTGAACAATTTTACATATTGGCTAAATATTGCCAAACGATATTCTTTCAATATTGGGGAAAATATTGGCGCATTATTGTTTTATGTGTCCCAAAATAGTATGAAAGGGGGTGATGACCTGGGCCACTACAGAGCCTTAACTGCTGCGAGGGACCATTTCCCATTGCGCAGCACCTGCAGGGCTCCATGTGGTCCAGTGGCCTTTCCCCAGAAACCCTACTCACTTCGTGCAGACTCGGAGGAGATCGGTGATGGTGAAAAAGGCTTTTGCTTCAAGTAAGACTCGAACCCTCGATCACCCGGTTAGAAGGTCATCCATTATACCATTGAGATAGGTACGGAAAGTTACATAATTTTGGAATTTAAAGTTGAACACGATAATATATGGACGAGGGCGTGCATATTATATTTTGATATCTCTAAATCGGGGAAAACTAACATTCGGCGGATTTTGAGAAAATATCATAACGTCATTATTTGTGAATATTTTTTCATGTTGCCTAAATATATCATTTTAAATATCCAGTAATATTGAAAACACAGTATTGTTATGTTATTGATAAATAAATATTGACTTTATATTGTATAGTAATATTTACTAATTATTGTAAATATTTATGTTATATTGCTTAAATATCGATTTTCAATATTTGGTAATATTGTACACGCAATATTGGTACCTACATTATTGTGTGTACAATATTTGAATTTACATTAAACAGCAATATTTACTAAATATTACAAATATGTATGTTATATTGGTTAAATATAGATTTTCAATATTTAGTAATATTGTACACGTAATATTGATACATTATTTTGTGTACAATATTTGAATTTATATTAAATAGCAATATTTACTAAATATTTCTTTGTAATTATCCATTATGTTTATTAAAAGTCACATCCAACCTCTTCCAATTTTTCCTCTTACATGATATAATTTACCTTTTGTGGACAAAGCTTCAACCATTAACGCCAGAACACTGACAAGCGCAGATGCTTATTATTGGGTAGCTCCCATGCTAAAGTACTGAAGTATCAAAGGAAAGAGATTCTTCTTATGAGAGTCTGAGCTGTCCCAGTTCGTTATAGCTTGAAAACAGCGCTGAATGGTACGATGAAATTCATTACTGGTCCATACGATAAGCGGTTCTAGCCGTAACTATTTGGTAACCATTACCCCAAATAGAGTGCATCTTTATCCATCTTGTTACTGTTTCAAGAGAAAAAAAACGACTAGTTTACTATTTGTCGTGGGAAACATAAAATAAATTTCTTTAGTATAAGAAATTGGCTGTGATATTTTTGGTTGAAATAAACAAATTAATTGGGAGTTTCCGGGAACATATTACCTACAACGGAATACTAAAGGTATATATAGATACTTTATATTAAAAGCAATAAATAAACAATTTATCAACTACATACAAAACGATAGTAATAATAATCAAAGTTAATATAGAAGAATTCTTTCTTTTTTATATAGGAACACTTATACCAAGCAGGTCAGACAAATAAATACAGTATCATCCACTTACGTTTCGTATTATTGTCGGTATCATTACCATATTTTGTCAATAATATTTAACATTACAAATTTACCGCTACCATTACAATCTATGTTTATATCGAATATACATTTTTTTCATAAATTGGCTTCTTCTTTTTCCATATTTCATCGAACACCTGGGCGAACAACGTTATTAACGTATGTATTGAAGAAAGTTAAAATCGCTATGTAGAAAATTTACCGTATATATTAAAAATGCGTTTTCAAGTCATTTAAATCTTACCGACAGGCGTCACTGGGCAATATTAATTATACTACCATTCAATTTCTCAGGGTAATTAAAATAGTCCTATCATTTAAGAGGAGAAGTTTATGAACAAATATTAGTGCTTAATTTCGGGTTTCTATACAGGGACAAAATTTGACATCATCGATAGGATCACTTAATATAAATCTAATCTACAACTTGTAGATTTAAATCTAAATTGGTTTATTTTAATTTTTTGATACTTAATTTAGCTTTCTGGTATGAATAGTATTCTCACATTCCTGTATTGAATTACTGTAACATAAACTATATTTACATGTAGGTATACTAAGTTACGAGTAACGGCTTCAAAAAGTTACCCCGGAAATAATTTTGAAATATTAATCGATATTTACACTTGGTAATAAGGTAAGAGTAAATGTTCTTGCTGCTCTACCACTGTACAGGGTGGCCAAATAAACTCTTCGATCTCTTTTTTGGAGAAAAACTCTCGTTTTCGAATTATGACCAAAAATTCAGATTTTCGAGTTTTCATTTTATGGCCATATATGAGAAAGAGTGCAGTGGTGTAGTAAATTCTTTAAAAATCCTCTTGAAATTCGAGTTACAGCATAAAGTTGTATTTTTTTATATGGAAGGCGTAGTTGACCATGGCATCAAAAATGACTAATTTTTTTCTGATTCCAACGATATACCTCGTATCACGGGGGCCAATTTATTCAGTTTTACTGCTTTTCGATAAAAAAATTTTTAGGGCATGATGTTTTATTCAATACCTTTAGATCATGAAAAAACGCTACCAACGGAGATGGGTCCATTATATAATTTCGAGCTACTGTTGATGGAAAAATAATTAGGTACTAGGTGCGCAACTAAGTTTCCGGTTTTTTTTATCAATGAAAACTTGAAATAGTTCTAACGATTGTGTGACGAATCAAAGAAAGAAAAATCTAGTCAATAGAACGTTTCGTATAGAACTAGACCTTCAAAGGTAATGCAGTAAATTGTCCATTTAAGTACAATAAATTCGGCATATGTTTACGAAAATATAGGCGCATAAAACACGTAGAGGCAATGTATTTATTTTGTACATAAATGTCAACTACTGTACAAAATTTTATTACGTGGTATCTTAAAAGAGCGAAATGCCGAAAAAATAACTAACACATTTAATTAATATCGTTTAACTTTCGACGCGAAATACTGATCCTTAACTTCTTGTTTTATGGTTGGTATCATTAAACTGTACGTTTATATGTAAATTTGCCAATTTTAAGTGGGGTAGAGGACAATTTCAATATAAATACCACAATATTTTGTGCAGTATTCATTTCCTAAAAGCTAACTGATATTTTAGTCTACACTAAAGTGTTAAGTCACACCACATTGAGGTATGCCAGTGACATGCCCGTAATAGACATTTTTTAAAAATATCTTCCTCTTCGTTCATTTGTGGTTTAAGGGTTATAATAGCGTTGCTTATAATATACATACAGATAATAAAGATTTAAATCTATAGATTTCCTCTTGCTCTGGGAATCGCTTTGTATTTTTTTGAGGTGTCTAAATTACTATTTGCATACATATCAGTGTGTCCGGGAAAATGTGGGAAATCTCTAGGATTCAGACAGATCATGGAAAAATAAGATGACAAATTCCTATAAAAATTTTCCCTACAGGTCTTCCCTGCGGAGATATGTGCCCACGAAGGACGCCGTTGGTAATCCTTTTTTCTTAAATAACTTTCAGAGAACTCAATATAATGTGATAAAATTTAATATGATAGACACTAGTAAAGACCTCTAAAAATGGTGTCCATGAAACAGCTTTTCTAGTTTATCAGGAGCGGGCTAAGCTTTACACATTGATGCTCAAATTTTTAACACCCTGTATGATAAAGATTTTAAAGAAATGAATCTGGGTAGCTTGTCGATAAAATGAACCGTTTTCGAGAAAAAAAATAATAAACGAATTCAAGTCACTTATGAATGAATGTTAACTTATGAATTTTTTCAATCATTTCGTTAAGGTGCCTCCTAGGGGTTTTTTTAAACTTTTTGTATTTTTTCTGATTAAACAACTTTAAATGAAAACTTTTGTTGTTTGAATCATTTTTGTATCACACTTTGTTGTCGAGAAAATAAAAATGAAATCATGGTCCTTTTTATTAGAGAAAAACATGAATTCGTTTATTATTTTTTATTTCAAAAACGGTTCATTTTATCGACAATAAACAAGAGTACATTTTTTTGAGTCTAAGGTTCAAGCTGTCCATTATATTAAATGTTTATCAAATTATATTGAGTTCTCTGAAAGATATTCAAGAAAAAGAATTACCAGTGGCGCCCTTCATGGGCACATATCTCCGAAGGGAAGGTATATAGGGAAACATTTTATAAGAACTTGTCATGTTATTTTTCCATGCTCTATCTGAATCTGAATCCGAGAGGTTTCCCACATTTTCCCGGACACCCCGTATATTCATTTATCGATTAATACATGAATGTTGCAACCCGGCATTAAGGTAGTTTATAGTATAAAAAACTGTTGAGCTTGACTGAAAGTATGACGACCATGATCGTTTACCGAAGCCGTATTTAATATCGTCCTCATCGTCAACCGCTGTGTGCTAGAACACCCATGTTAGGGTGAACACAAGTAAACATGGGCGAGAAATTGAAAGAATGTTGTCGTGTGATCCTGTATGGAATTATAAAAATTTGGTAATTCCATGTAAAAGGTAAGTCAAGTCTCTTTAGAATCTTAGAAACCACACAGTCAAAGGGCGTATGGAATTTCTACAGATTCCATACTTGTTACAGCGTATTCTGAATTGTAGCCTATATTTACTCCACCTGGTCGTAATATTTCTGTATTGCTTTTCCAAAAAATGTGGAAACGCTTGAATATCTCGAAAACTACAGATCCAATAACAATCGAGTTTGGTGCACAAATGATGTATATGCACGTGTTGACAGTTTTAGGGGGGGGGGGGGGGGGGGGGGAGTGCATCGTCAATCCAATGAAAATAAGTAATTTTCCACTTAAAATAAGTAAATGAACACCAGATGTGTGTGCTTTCCAGCACAAAGTAAAGAAAAAAATAAGCGTATGTCTTAAATTAATGTATTATCGAGATATTTATATAATAATACGTGTAGAGTAGCTTCTCAAAGTGGTTCCGGTTTTGATGAATGAAACATTTAATCCGACGAATCCATGCAGATATAGAATAAACAAGAGTTCATCCAGTCCCATAAAGATAATCTAACGGCATTACCGGTTATCATATGTTACCCTATGTTGTGTTTAAATAATCAGTGACAATACGAAATAGTGAGCTGGAGCACCATGATGTACAAACAATATCCTCTGCCTATTGGCAATTGGAACATCATCTAGATTCTAGAAGCTCATACAAATTATTTTGCAAAAAAGGCAAGTAAGATGTTCCTGAGAGCCTAGGTTGTAAAACGGAGGGGCGAATGAAACCGTCGGCGTCGTCAATAAGATCACACCAGACATTTAATGGTTTAATGGTTTAAGTGGCAGTCAATTTACTAAAGGAGATATTAAGGCTCGCTGAAATCAGAGTTGCATCAGCATAGAGGACTGTAGCTACAGAGGATATAATGGTAATCGCGGGGATTCCACCTGTACAGGTAGGGCCAAGGTCCCGGACCCATAAGTGGGGTGATGAGCTGATATATAAAGTGGCAAAAAATATAGAGAATTATGGACTGGAGATGCATCGCGACACTAATCGAGAAAATATACTGTACGAGAGAAACTGAGGTATGATGAATACGAGGAAGGGCCACGACGTTGACTTAAATCTTGGTGGCGAACACCTGCCACCGGGCTTCGAACAGTTGTGATGAATGCCGTCTGATGATATACGGCTGTGCCACTGTGCCGTCTAAAGAGAGGAAAGGGTTTTAGAGAGTAAACCTTACTTAGATGGAAGAGATTCCCACACATCCCCCGCTATGGAGCCGAGCGGGGGAGCCTCTATAAAGGGTATCCCGAACCTCGATGAAAAAAAGACATTTAATGAAAAGGTAATGAGCGGTGTCAATAATATACAACTGATTAAGTATAAATACGATGTCCGACCCATTTAAATCCTTGCAGTTTACTTGGTGTATTCACAATTTGATTATAGCCGGTAAATATAGCCAAGGGATGATATTGATATTGCTTATACAGAGTGCGAGGAAATGACGGTGTTATAGTTACTGCATGCTAGAGTTGAACTATTTATACGCAGCGAAATAATTTCTATTTCAATCAATTCTGTACACGTTGCCTTGGCAAACTGTGTCCGTAGCGATTAATCGATTCAAAGAGCTTGGCCATTAACGCAACCGTCTAAGACGAAAAAGAAAACTCACTGCCAATACAGCCAGGAATAGGAAAATCATTCTGAAGCGTGTACAGCAGAATGTCCGTGAGAGTCTCTCGTGAGATTGGCATTAGTACAACAAATTGCTAAAAAGGAGATGGGGTTCAAACCTTACAAACGCGATAAAGTATAGCTCCTCACGAATGATAACAAGCAGTTACGATTTCAAAGATGCCGCCAAGTTCAGATACAGCGGTAGCAACGAATTCTTTTCACTGACAAGAAGTTGTTCCACCGTAGAACAAGTGCATAATCATCAAAATGATAGGATCTGGTCCGTTAAAGCTGCTGGTACTACAACAATCATCGAACACCACCAAAAACCAAATTTGTGCCAGTTGAAAGTGGTAAATCAAGTGGTTAAAATCAAACATGACATGTAACGACGGGATATTCTTGAATCTGTGGTTCTTCCCAGGAGCTTTATGATGCGAAATGGACTTTCCAACACGACTCTGCCTCGCCGCATAGAGCTATAATGATACAGGAGTGGTGTAAGGCACGATCTCTACTTTTTATTAGGTACATCTTAGCTACTCTTCGGAGCTACATCTTATGGATTACAGTGTGCCGATTTTGTCGCGGGCCAGTTGGAACGCCCATAAGAGTTTGGAATTACTGGAACAATCTCTGCGCCCGAAATGGGTTTAGAGCCGAAAATTTCAAGAAACGTTTGGGGCTCTGTATTGACGCTGAGAGTGGCCACTTCGCAACTAATTCAATTGTTTTACTGCAAAAATAATTGCGCTATTGTTCTGTTAAATTTCTTTTGTTCAATAAATTTACATTGTAAACTATCAAACTCTTCGCACCCTGTATTTCTGTAATGTTTAAAATGTATATAAGGTCACGTACCTATGGCAGTAGGTGTTTTGGTCTACGTTCCTGCATGCGATATGGACAAGTTCACAACACCACTCTAAATTGTTGAACTTTGTCGCTTAATAAATGTCTTTATAGTTTGCCTATTCATTATGTTTTATTATGCTGCACAATTAGTTTTATAGCGGTTGTGAGAAAAAAAAGCTCGTAAAAGCTAAACAATAATAGAACGTTAATAAGTCACATCAATTGATGAGCAAGGTATAGCATGCTAATGGAACGTTTTCTACATTACTAATATGAATTATACTGCAATACTAAATACGAACACAGTACAGTCTATTATCGTTGACATTTAAACCTCACACACCAGGAAACTTTGTATAATGTGCATGCTATCAGCAACAAATTTTCGAAATAAATCACAGTGAATCTCAATAGTCTCTATACTTTACCCTCTTAATGCTTTTGTCACGAAATATGAAATTGACAATGAATGCCATACTACATCACATACATAAAAATTTGAAACATAACGAGCGCTATAAATTTAAATAAAATATAAATATTTATTTAATACATAAATCATCATGTACGATAGTTTATTTTTACGATTAAGACAAGTTTATATACATTAAATAAATGTGAAAAGAACAATGGGACCTGTTTTTAAAATTGAAATTGACGTTTCATCTTTTACACAGTTCACCTCACAAAAAGAGCAGACTACGTGGCCATTTCCTTTTTGTTTGTTAGGATTTTGCATAAATAGTGCCGTTATGCCATATTCAAGAACTGGTTGAACACTAAAGTAAGAAAGCAGTGGAACACAACAATCCTACCTAAGGAAGCTGACAATATCTTTAGGATAATATTTGGTGTGCATCGTGTAAATGTTAAACAACTTAATTATTCTTTGTCTATAAAAAATGTTATAAACTGTCTAATTTCGAATAATGAGACACAAACGTATAAAGAAAGGTAGTAAATTTGGTATAATTGTTAAAGGTAATATTTTCTAACAAAATCTAATAAATTTCTACACCAAATAAAGGTATAATAACTATATATTAAACAAAATAACGTCTTCATCAATACTTTAAAGCAACAATCCATTGTTTAATATTTATTAGCTGTTTAAAAACATTACAGAAAAATGTTTGGGATGTGCATTAGATGCACCACCTACGACGGTAATATTCAAAAAAAAATTTTTAAAAATAAATCAAAGATGTCTACCCACGAATTGTCTGTTATTATAAAGGTGTATAATAAAAAAAGTCTAATTATCGTACAAGAGCAATTAAAATTGTTATTAGAAATGATGAATAGACAACAAAGTAAAAAAAAATCAAATTACTTGTTGTTGTTTATGTCCTTCCTACGATCAAAATTTTACGTCGTCAATGCGCGATAAAGTTTAGAATGTTTTAATTTACTTTAAACTTTCGTGATGTAGCTCACAATCTAATTCACATTACAAATTTGTTCAATGATCATTAAATATTAAAAAAGATTGATATGCAAAGAAGCTAATTGCGAATTAACTTAAATTTGTGTTAAAATACGAAGCTATACGTACATGTAATATTATCGTCAAACCAAAGGCGTGTAAGTTATGAAAAGCAAACAGAAGTGACATTTAGCGATCGCTACATAACTTTGAACGTCGTTAAACTTATTGCATCAATTTATTTAAATAATGCTGCATGGGAAGTTTCTTCGTTAGTCGTTTACTTGACAGACATATTATGATACGGCTACTGTCTGTAATTTTATGATCGATTCAAATTTATGATGCAACTTTAATAATAATTCTTTATAATGCAATAGACCATACAAATTACAACTTGCGTAAAAACGACCTAAAAACGGCTTTTGTGTTATTTCCAATTATGCCAGAAATGCTTGACCTATAAATTTTCTAATTATCTCCTTCGTAATTAATAGCCCGCGTCAAGGTGTTTATAACCGCTTAATTAATTTCTGATATGATAAGTGGTGGAAATTAGCAACTATATACGGTTTCACTCCATATATGACTAAATCAACATTGCCGAAATACTCTACCTTCAGATAATAATTGCCAATCATTTTACCTGCTTTACTTTTTTTTACATTTTGATGTTATTAACTTAATGACGAAAGATTTATGGCGTAAATTTATATAAGTTGGATGTAGGTACTGAAGAAGTATTGTAAAAAAGTGGCAGCAAATATTTATTTTCTAATTGGACGAATAGATGACGAATAATTGCGGGACCATTAAGTCACTGTATAAAGCTGTTAACAACAAAGGTATAAAAATTATGTTCGAACAGGGTCAAACATTCCGTTTTCCAGGTTCTTGTTAACCCTGTGTTTAATCGCACATAAAGCCAAAACTTCCTGTAACATGTTAAAGATGTTGTTTACTATTACGTTAAATTACACCGATAATTAAAAAATGGAATTAGTCAACAACAGAAAATGACAATTTTCCAATCAAATTCTGTCAACAAAATTAGACACTTCAGTCTATTCGTTATTGCGTCAAAAAGCTCAAGAAATAAATCAGTATTTTTAACGAATTCAATAACTTACTTAAAAGAAGAATGTACGTAAAAAGTATGTGACAATAAAGAAAAGATTAAAAATACTAAATATCTATAAACGACGGCAGGTTTTGTTACGGACAGTTTAGCACGTAACTAACCGTAACAGCTGTTATACTTGTAAATGCAACGGCGTTCGAATTATAAGTGTAATTTATATCATTTTTCCCTAGCTATTTATCGGAGAAGGCGAACCCCATTAATGTGTACTAAAAGTTTAGTATGTACGGATGGTTTATATTTGAATATAAATGCCGTTATAAAAGATAAACTGGCACGCACTGATTGTTAAATACATTCAAATGATTTAGATTTTCAATTGTCGACTCTCACATAGAATGTCTTGTAACGAAAAAACACACTACAACAACATTGTATCCCTCAACCCTTTTTACTTAACCCTTTCACTGCCACGCACGCGAATTCGCGTGAGGCAAGTACCATCTCACACGCCAAGAACGTGAATTCGCGTACAACCTAATATGACTTTGCATTTAAGATTATTTAGTTGGCTTTTCAAATAGAGGGATATAGAGTAAGCAGCGTGTTAATAGGGTTCTATACTACATGTGTGTAATGTTGGTTGCCAGATATAAGGCTCGACAAAGAAGCTTAGCTCAATATCCAGACACGCGATAACGCGTCGCAGTAATACGTATTTCTGACGCTAACTACTTTGTGGCGTTACAGTTAGAGTATGATAATTTTCTTGTAAAGTGTTAGTGTTTGTGATGGCAAAAGTTATGGACGGCTTACCAAGTACATCAAAAAGGACATTAATTCGGAAACTGACAACAACAGATCTCAACGGCAAACAAAGTATCTTTCTACGTAAATTCGCGTTTTCTATCTCTACCGCCATGCACGCGAATTCGCGTAGCGAGATTCGACCGTTCCAATGCGCTTGGTGTTTAGCGGTAGTAGACAGATCGGAGCTGGCAGTGAAAGGGTTAAGCTTGTTAAACACGGAAGTGGTGGAGTTGGTGTCCGTTGATCTTTCGCAATGAGTTTGTCCGGCATAATTAGGTCATAACCCTACAGGTACTACGATTTCGTGTTTTGTACATCCCCCATCGACTGAATCATGCAGTTTTCTAGTGGCGGTTTCTGGGCCCAGGGTCGCTTAAATGCATATGAAAGAGAAGAGAAAATAGTGACTTCCGTTACCTGAATAGCATGCATTCCAGTACAGCTTGTTAGATTCTTGTTGCTAAAAAAGTGGACCAGATGGACCCATTTGAATTATATATACCGGGAGTTCGTTCTCAAAGTCGAACATAGGAATGTAACATGGGATTGAACGTTTTTGCTAATTTATTGTTGCTCGCCCTTTTAACTTAGAGAAAAGGCAAAGGCCAGTAGGATTATTTGAATCGTAATAATTTTCTCTTTCTGTTGATACTATTGCCTTTTCTCTAAGTTAGGCGAGCAACAATTAGTAAAAACGTTCAATACCATGTTAGATCCCTATGTTCGACTTTGAGGACGAACTCCCGGTATATTCCACATCAATTTCTGCGACGACTATGATTCATGCCACAGAGACGGATCTAGCCCCCCCCCCCCCCCCCCCACACAAAATACAACGGTAAAGTTCTTCTGTATAAATAACATTGGGGAACTTGAAAAAATGTTACACTTAGTTTAGTTGCGTCAAGTGCAATTTATTCAATAAAAGAAGACGAGCTTCTTCCAAAATAATAAAATAAGTCCACTATACTGGATTAAGGCTCTCGATCCCTGTGTACCATTACTTAAAATTACAAGATCATTGCTAATCCTTGATCATCTGGACAAACAACGTAGGGACTCTCCTTCCCGTATTTGAAGAAAATTAATAAACACAATTTTTTAAATCCCCCTTTCTCAGTATGAACGGTTACCATGTGGCCTATTTGGCAAAAAAACCCCTGTTGCAAAACTAATACTCAAAATGTTAGAACGCCTGAGGGTGAGGAGGTTTGATAACTGCCCCGTACGTTTATATCATGTTTATTTTCTGTTAGCGTAATAAACTCCTGAAACTATAATTTGCAGTTCTGCAGATTTTATCTATAATTCTATAATTCGGTTAAATTGTTTAGTTATGCCTCGACAATTTATTTCGGTTATTCAGTTTTTAAATCTGATTTTAAAGTCATTTTTTATATCCACTTCCAGTAGTAAGTTAACTTCTTTGTCAATTTTTTTTCTTTGTCGTTCACTTTTATAAAAATCTGAACTTAATTGCATCTGGAACTATATGTTTGGAAGAGGGCTTGTATAGGTACCGAATTATTCTTCTACCACCATAACTTACCTGAAAGAAACTGAGTCGTTTTAATAGATTTTGTCTGAGAATATTTTTATTTAACTATAGTGTAGATTTCCTTCACCGCCCTTTACTGTATACACTATATTGAACGACTAGGTTTAGGGAATATACTGATATATTTTAAAGACATTTATCCCATGTAGCACCGTTTATTGGCGTTAGCTTGGCGGAATATTAGCGCAGGGGCAATATTGTCGAACTGCCGCCAATATTAGGTGAATATATTTTTGTAACATAAAAATATTGGAAATACAATTATTTTTAGTGAATATAAAAACAATATTTGCAATATTTAGTAAAGTCAATATCTTTTAATCAATAGGGTACAAATATTGCGTGTACAATATTACTAAATATTGAAAATCGATATTTAAGCAATATAGCATACATATTTACAATATTTAGTAAATATTGTTATACAATATAAAGTCAATATTTATTTATCAATAACAACAATACTGTGTTTTCAATATTACTGGATATTTAAAATGATATATTTAGGCTACATGGAAAAAATATTCATAAATAATAACGTTATGATACTTTCTCAAAATCTGCCGATTGAGAGATATCAAAATAATCAAAATATAATATGCACGCCCTCCTCAATATTTTATAGTGTTCAACTTACGTTTCCGTAGCTCAGTTGTTTCAGGGCTGAGTTCTTAACCGGGTGATCGATGATTCGAGTCCTACTTGAAGGAACCACCGGAGCACATGGAACCCTGCAGGCGCTGCGCACTGGGAAATAGTCCCTCGGAACAGTTTAGGGCTCTGGGGTGGCGCAGGTCACCCACATCCCTTTCCTGCCGGGCCAAACTTTTTCCGGGGCGGGCCAGACCAAAGAGCTCGGGCTTTTCGGGCTTTTCGGACCGGCCCGAAACCAATACACCTACTATAACGAGAAGGATTGTGTGTTCAAAGTTTAGTGCGCCCCATTATAAGTTTGTTATCATTGTGATTACGTTTCGCTGTAAGTTGGACAGCTTCTTCGGACGTGTTTTTTTTATTTAAAATTTGTGTGATTGCGTATTACATATTTAAATATGTAAAAATTATAAAGAGAAGTGTGGCGCGTTGAGGTTTTATATTGGTAAAGCGTTTTTCATTTTATAACGAAACAGGTAACATAAAATTATGTTGATATAATTAAAAATAAATTAATAAAAAGTTTAATTGCTAAGTTCATCAAGGTATTTTTTTTCTTTTTTTTTAGTTCGACAAATTTCTACCCGCTACCTATTACTGTTCAAAAAATTTCCAAATTACTTCAGAAATAAAGATATATAGTCCCTTTGTTGCTAAAAGCCGGGTCGCGGCCGGTCGGGCTGTGCAATTTTTTTTCGGGCAGGGCTTCGGGCCGGGCTAGACTTTTTTAAGTTCGGGCCGGTCCGGGCTTGCCTCAAAGCCCGGCCCGGCCCAGCCGAGACCATCACTATTTTCTACTATTTTGGGACCCATTACAAAACAATAATGGGCCAATATTGTATAAATATTTTCCTCAATATTGAAATAATATCGGTTAGTAATATTTATCCAATATGTGAAATTGTTCACATTTCAATGTTGTGACAATAATGTACGTTAATATTCTACCAATATATTTACAATGAAATACCAATATTACACCAATATTAAATGCTACATGGGTTGAGACTGAAAATTTTGCGTTTGAAAATTAACTAAGTCACTTATATGAAAAGGAAATTTAGCGGATAGACGAATACATTAACACTGTTGTCGACGGGGGAAGTGTAAAAAGTAAAAAGCGTCATAGCTGGTTTCCGTTTTAAGTATTGTTTTGATACAGACTAGATACAGCTAGCGAATTATTATTATATTTTACATTTTAGGGAGTATCAGTCAAGACAATTTGCATCATTGAAGATGGGAATTACGTCGACAACTGTAAAATTGTGTCCATCATATTCATTTTCCGACCGACTTATAACCAGCGAAGGGTTGTATTGATTAATGATAAATTAAAAAGCTTTCAGTCAAATACGTTAACGCTGGCGCTGTGTTGCTTGATAAATTAAATTCTAAAAAATTGAAAGTTAAGGAAGGGGAACGTTAGCCGATTGTTAAGCACAGTAAATTGATAAATTGGTAAAATTTCGATGCGTGTGCGTCATTATTTTTGAGTTAGCCAGAGGTAATACATTTTAAGAATCACTCGATTAATGAAAGTAATTTGTTTATAAGGTAAATGTAAAATTGAGAACTATTTTACAATTATAGAAAAACGAAGGGGGGGGGGGCAGAGCCGGTCTTAGGGTTTGCGGGGCTGTGTGCAAAAATAAATGCCTGACCAAGAAAAATAACTTTTATCTTCAAACGTCAATAAAAGATGACATTTTAAACTTCAACTGACAATGTTAAAGTTTTACTTTAGCGCCGGCGGAGGCAAAAGACTTTTGCATCCGTTGCGAGTCAAGGCAAAAGTCTCTTGCCTCCGCCCTCCGTCGGATGTAATTTTTTATTGACGTTTGAAGAAAAATTGACGTTTGACGTTTGAAGAAAAAATACAAATATTTTATGTGGAGCAAAGTGACTTTTTGTGGCTCATCTGTATTTGGCGGACTCACTACGTTCGTCCATCAAACCTACGTTTGTTTCTAAAATCCTTTAACATTTTATTGAGATTGTCCAAATGTGATAGAGAGATCCATTTGTTTTGCATATCCCCTTGATACATAACGTTGCTTACTCTGTTTACTTCAACTAACATCTCATACCATATTACATTACAAAGAATAAAAGAAAAAGAACCGATTTCTTTTAATAAATAATTCGCTTCACTAACACTTTTAAAAACTTTGAAAAAGTCACGCAAGCGCGGGGCTGGCCTAACCGCGGGGCCGTGTGCAGTGCACACTTTGCCCCCCCCCCCCCCATATATCCGGCTCTGGGGGGGGGGAGGTAAATGTTGTCGTTAATAAGTTTAAAAGATTCGAATAGAGCTTGAGTCCGTGTTTGATTTAAATTTTCTTTTTTTTTACAGGCTGAACTAGACCGTGGTCTATTAAGATAAAATTTGCAGTTAAATTAGTTTACTGAAAGCATTATTGTAAATTGTACATATTCACAAGGGTCAGTAAGAAACCTTTTCAAACGTAGCCCAAATAATCAAAATTTTAAAGTCAACATTCGTCTTTCGTCACTCATTAAGTGACAATTTAATCATGATGGTTAAAGCAATTTATAGAAACTACTAAATTACAATGAATTATCAATTTCAAAAAAGGTAATCTGTACGGCTGTGGAGTAATTAAATTAACAATGTATGCGGTTTACTTTACACGAAAGGAGCTAAATCTTGAAACTTGTTAACACGTTCAAATGCATAATATTAATTAAAGTTTACATTAATCAATAAATGCCCACGTTTCATTTAATCTATAATAAAATCATATTTCCTTGTCAACATGTTCCACAACAACAATTACATAAGTACAATATGGGGTAGTTAATTTACGTTTTTTTGAATCACTATTGTATTTTAGTGTGTAATTAAAAAGTGTACTTTTCAAGAACTTGGACATATTTTGAATGATTGATTTATTGCAAAATAATAATATTAGCCGCAAAACATTTAAGACCCTGTACTGCTTTATTTTGATATTCTGTAAAATTAATACCGTAACCTTCTCAAGGGACTATTACGAATATTGGCCGCATCACTACCTAACATATACTTAATTATTAAACGGTAATCATCAGCTACTGCAGAATATGCCGTAAGTGGCATAAGGATTAAAATATTATGTCAGCAGTTATTAATTCGTGCCTTTTTTTCGAACAGCTTATCGACGATCACATAAAATGGTTAAATTAATTTTGTAATAGTTCGATTGAACGGTGCGGTGCATATTACCAGAGATTGTATCATTACTTTCGTTCATTTACAATTGGTTTTCTCACTTGATTGCCTATTAAAGTCTCCTAGTTAGCGTGATCTAAAATGTGACGTCATAACGAAAGCAATTAATGGTGCGAACAATAGTCTTTTATCCCGTACAGCATCGCATTGAATAAACAAACACTACATTAATGTGTCGGAGTTCTCGCTACAATGCTTCTGATTAGGATTTATATCGTCATAATTTTCAATGGGATTGGTTGACCTTACTTATTTTGTTTATTTTAATCAAGTGTACAACAACCACAGCGTAACTGGAAACAGTACGTGTTGTTAGGTGAGTGTACGCGTGAGCTTGAAAAATCACCACTAACGAGATTTACATATATTTCATTTTCATACACAACTTCTGCGGTTACCATTACATACCTACTTACTTTCTTAGTTGTATCATTCGCACCAATTCTTCATTTTTATTTATTTACTTTGTGGCCCGAGATCTAGGAACGGCGGATCTTCAAGTGCTTTGGTTGTTAGCACTAACCTTATTAGAATTTTGCCTGACTAAGGGAATTTCACCCTCAATCAAGGGTCTTTATCATGCCTAACAACGCACCGACACGGGACCTATGATTTTACTTCCTATCCGAGTACAGTTCTCTACCTTAGAAAAATAGCTACCTTGGTCGGGTTCGAACCCGCGTCACCCGGGCGAAAGGTAAACATCTTAAGACCTTCAAGGTAACGGCACCCATTCTTTATCCAAACACTTCTTCCTTACCCTTGGCGCTCATCACTCGCTCACTTGGCACACCTTTTTGATTTTGATACATGGACAAATAAGTTTCGGCTTTCTGTAAAAGAACTCTATAGCCTTTGAATGATATGTTTTCTTCTGGAAACGGAAATGATGGTGAAGAGAATGAGGTTACCGTACCGTACCGTAGGAGACTTTTGTAGTAAAGTTAGCGATACTTTTTTGAAAAGTGAACGTTGCAATCCAAAAATTTAAGAAAATTAAAGCAAACCACATTTGTTTGGGCACTAATTTTACTTTGCTCGTTTAAAAATGCAAAAACAATTAATTCGATCAATTATTAGGATGTCACCTCCAAACTGTGCACTGTGTCTTTTTTAAAATTCCTATATGGTTCGTATCACCATATCTGCTGACCTTACCATTGTCGTCTGTAGTAGGGTCCCACTGAACACAGTACATCCATGAAACGTTTCTAAATGTTGCGTAAGGGTTACAAATGAAACATTCCTAAGAAACATCTAAGACACATTACGGGTACATTCCTGTCGAAAGCGAATAAATGGTAATGTCTAATAAATGTTTCAATTGATATGTTACATAAAATACAAAACAACACAACACCTTTCATAGTTAATGTTACTTAAATTTAGTAGAGTTGTACATGCCAAAAACCTAATCACTTGAAACATATCGTAAGAAACTAAAAATACACGTTTCAATGTGAATGTTTTACATATTTATCCAAAATTACAATTTTGTGTTTAATTGGAACGAAAAATTTCCGTTTCGAAAAATAGATTTATTCATCATTCGTCATAAGTAGATGTGTGATATTGCACATCTAAATGGCTTATTTACCAAAGAGGCGGTAGCTCAGGTCGTTTGCGTGGCTGTTTCCCGAGTTCCTAAACAAGCGACCGATGTTCGAATCCCACTTGAAGCAAAAGGATTTTTCAGCATCACCAATCTCCTTCGAGTCTACACAAAGAGAATTTGGGGGCCCTGGAGAACGATCCACCGGAGTACATGGGGCCCTGCAGGGTCTGCGCACTGGGAAAAGAGCCCCTCAGAGCAGTTGGGGCTCTCGTTACCGTAGTTTCTACCACATCTCAATTTTTTTATACTCAGGTATGTTTCAAGTGAAACATATATGAGACATTTCAAATATTCACGTATGAAACATTTATAAGGACACATTTCTCCAACATATCAATAAATTACTCTCTGATATGTTTCAAGAAACATGCAGTGTGTCTAGTTAAGTTGGCAACATATGGGAAACTTTTTTATTATTAATTTTACGAAAAAAAGTTATTCTTTATAAAAAGCTCTGCATGTTCTAAAATCTAAAATACAATCATCAGATATTAAATTTTTTCAGTCGTGTACGCGATATGTCAAAAAATATGAATTTTGCTCAAGAGTAAAGTACCTTTATTTTTGACAATATCGAAAATTGTTATTAAAAAAAGTTAATCAGAACTAAAAACTACGTTCAAATATGCAATTACATCCTGCTAGTAAAAAATGTTTTTTTACAACTTTTTCTCAAATTTACTACTTACCGGAGAAAAAGTTGTAAAAAAACATTTTTTACTAGCAGGATGTAATTGCATATTTGAACGTAATTTTTAGTTCTGATTAACTTTTTTTAATAACAATTTTCGATATTGTCAAAAATAAAGGTACATACTTTACTCTTGAGCAAAATTCATATTTTTTGACAAACCACGTACACGACTGAAAAAATTTAATATCTGATGGTTGTATTTTAGATTTTAGAGCATGCAGAGCTTTTTATAAAGAATAACTTTTTTTCGTAAAATTAATAATAAAAAAGTTTCCCATATGTTGCCAACTTAACTAGACACACTGTATATAAAATGTTTCGATGTAACGTTTCTGTGTTGTTTCAAATCTAGGTTTCTGAAGGCGGACATTAAACATCTATGTTATGTGTATGATACGTTTCTGTCGCTGTTTCGGAGATGTTTCATGTTTCAGAGATACGTTTCTAAAACATTTCAGAAACATTTTTTTGCACTGTGAGGTAGTTCTCACTGAAAGGGACACGTAATAAGCACCTCAAATGATCTTTCTTCTTGATTAGTAGTAAATCTTTCGCTTCATTCATTCAAGTATCCAATGTGCCAGGGAAATCTACAGTGCGGAATATACTCAGGATCAATTCAATTTTCCCTCTCCTCCTTTCCATGGTAATAGCTAAAAGAAGCCCTTTTTAAATATTACTAACGAGGGATCCTAGGTTGATGTCCTAAACCGATCAGGACCAAACTTTGCATGCCAACCCCTTAGGCCATTTGAGGCGCTATGCAAAAATTAGAGACCAATACCACCCAGGGCGGGATTTAGAGCACTTTGAATTTTCCATATATTACAATAAATACATGTAATTTTAGTTTAATGGCCACCACTTTAACTTTACTTGAATCGGCCAAAAATGATGAAAATTGATTGTATTATGATGATGTCGCATTGTTTAAGTAGCGGGCTATGGAAATAATTTTAATAACAAAATTCAAATTAAGTATGTACTTAGTTATAAAATAGCTATTTATATAACAAGTTGCAACATGAACGTGTTTTTTGCACTAGATGTGAAATTCGTGTGCAAAAAAGACGGAGTTTTGCAACGTGTTTATATACAAGATTTTTTGCAATTCAGTAAAATTCATCTTCATTTTGAATTTATTTGACTTGGTAATTATTTGACGTCGGATATTTTCAAAGCAATCCTTGTTTGTTGCTATGGAAATAAACCATCACAACAATGAAATCTCATTTTGTCACTCAGTGACAAAATGAATAACATTTTGTCACTGAAATGGGTGACAAAATGATGACTTCGTCTATCTGTCGGTCTATCTGATGTTTGTTCATTTTATTCGCAATTTCATTCGCTGACGGAAATTTATATATAATGACAAGGGCCATTGTCATTATACAGTGCGGTCCAAAGGTATGGAATAAATTCATTTTTAGCGTTATTATGTAATTTTGGGAAAAAACCTGAAACACGTCGATTTCTATTTATAATTTACCATTTTCTCGTATGAAAGTCTTACCACCCTCTTGCGCCCCCTCGGAGGTATGAGCAACCCTTAAAAAAATTTAAATACGAACGGGTGGATTGTGGCACCTTGTTTGAAAGGGATTTTAACTCTCTATTCAGCAATATAAAAATTTTTAAATTTGGTACACTCATAACTCAGAAATTAAATTTTGAAAAAGAAATAGTTCATAAACCTCCGTTTCAGTTCTTGTTCTATTACCACATCCAATCATAACTAAAATGTCTATTCTCTGTGTTTCTGTTAACTGAGCCATGATTTATTTACTGAAATGCACACACAAAGAAAATTTGGCAATACACAAGCGTTTGTCAAAAATAACTACAAATATGAAGTAGTCTACTACTATCGGAGTAAAAATGCAAGGCCTCTGATTTTAGAAGCTTGTATCTCAGCAATTAGCAATCATAATTTAATGAAATAAAGTGCACTTAAAAGACCATTTATTTCTACAAAAAGGTGTACAGTTTTAGATTTTTACAATACATCGTTAATTTTCTGTATCAGTGTATGTGAGAAAAAGCGCTAATTATGACTCAAATCGCACAAGCGCTCCACTTTAAAAATTAATTACGGCTATATTATTGAAACTGAGTGGTAGATACTTATATATTTGAAAAATGTATACTTTTTTGTCAATGTGAGATGCTTTTGAGGCCAATTGGTTTATTAGTCTTAAAGCTATAATGAAAAAACGACATCTTGTGTAACTCAGTACCTGAACGTTCGATATTAACAATTTGACAGTAACATAACAAGGTTAAAGCAATTATACTGTGGTCTAACACGATTCACAAAAATAATGTCATTATATATCGTTTTTTTTAAAAGAAATTTTGAAAAAAGGATGCATGCACCAGTTGGAGGGGAGAAGCGCGGCCGCACGGGGCAGCTGTTGTCGTACACTATTGCTATAAAGCGCATGGTTTTGTACAATGCAAAAGAATAATCACATTGTTGTGGGTTGCCGCTCGCCGTTTACGATGTGGTAGATTACCTCTCGCGGGAATATGTGCGTCTTTCTTTCGCGATAAACATAACATTTACTTTGAATTACAAGACAACAAATTTTATTTTCAATAAGAGAATAATGCAGTTAGATTTAAGTAATATCAAATTTAGCATTTAAAACAAGAATTTTTTCTTTAACTTCCGTAAATTGCAAAATAGCACATTTTCGGTTAGGGCTTATAAAACCAGTTAATCATATGAATATAATCAATATTTATTGGCTGTCGACTTTTCAGAAGTATGTGTGCTACAACATTTGTAAATTTGGTAACAATTTATGAAACAATAACAATTTTATGAAAAGTTAAAACTGACCGTCAGCCAGGAAAATACTAAATACCGCGTTTTTATTGCTGTTAATTAAAATAAAAGTTAAACAACTGATTCTACCATTTTGGTTTTTACACATGTTAAACATATATAAATGACTAATGTACTGCCCAAAAATGAAGAAATTTCACCCCTCAGATTTTTTGTTATGATCACTTAAAGTCAGAGGCCTTGCATTTTTACTCCGATAGTAGTTAGATTTTTTGTTATTTTTTCTTAAACGCTTTTTTCCTCAACAGAATCAGAACAAATAAGAAAATACCTGATTATTATTTCAAATTAAACAGATAATTTTATGATCGCCTTTAGTTATTTTTCAAGAAGTGACTGGTGGTCACTTTCAACATTTAATCTAAAAATAGGTACACTATTTCTTTTTAAAAATTCAATTTCTGAGTTACGGGTGTACCAAATTTAAAAATTTTTATATCGCTGAATAGAGATTTAAAATCCCTTTCAAACAAGGTGCCACACGCCACCTGTTCGTATTTAAACTTTTTTAAGGGTTGCTCATACCTCCGAGGGGGTGCAAGAGGGTGGTAAGACTTTCATACGAGAAAATGGTAAATTATAAATAAAAATCGACGTGTTTCAGGTTTTCCCCCAAAAGTACATAATAACGCTAAAAATGAATTTATTCCATACCTTTGCACCGCACTGTATGTACATATATAAATTCCGGTTTGTTTGGGCATGTTTGTCCTGAAAACTCCTCATGAAACAGGGGCTTGAATGCTGCCAAAGTAAAACTATTTTTTTTTATTCGGTAATTTTTTAACCCTTTAAGGATACGAGTATCAAAATTCCATATTGCGTAATATCTAGATTTCCGATGGGTTAGAATCGACCAATCATACTTGTAGCGATATAAAAAGTAACTTATTATACGTTTCTATGTAATTGCTTGTTAATTAAGCTAAAAATTTCACGACAAAACTGTTTTATTTAGCTACCTGTTAAGTGGTGCAAAATCTACAATTAATATACAAAATCAGTTCCTCAAGTCAGAACCGACAAAAATTTAGGTACTTATTATTACAAACAAAAGAAAATATTGTAAGTAATTATGCATACGATGATGGTTACTTAAATATTAGCAGGCGATATTTCTAAATTGTTACCATTCTGCGAAGAGCAACATCAAACAGATGTGGTCAGATTGGTTGTCTATCCACCGGCGTAAGCTAATACCATTTCAGAGTAATTTCGTTACCATGGAAATGGAATGCTAACTAAAGCTTCAATCTAATGAAATTGTATTTTTTGAATATTTTGAATACGAGTACGAGTACGAGTACGAAAGTTAGGGGGTGTTTTAGTAGAAACTTTTACTGTTTGTTTACACAATACTTAATTTTACATTACATTACCACTACACAATCTTAACTTTTGTAAATTATTAATTTAAATGGTTTTTTCATGCAACATTTTAAGCCTTCTACACAGAGTTTCATAAGCGATCGCATTGATGGACATTTGATATCCTGAGTTAAGCACTGCGTGTCATGTATAGATTGATTTAAAATCTCGCATTCTTCCCCAAAACCTAAAATGTTAAATTAAATCACAGTCACTGACAAAAATTGTACCGTTACAAACCTTTTGCCAATATTTCATTCATAGGAACCCAGTAAAATAATGATTACTATTGGAATTACGTTCATTTTGTAACTAACGTCATAATAGATGATCTACGTAGATTGTTCGCCTTATCTTAAATACACGAGAGTCGAGAGTAACAAACAAACGGTCATATAAGTCAGGATTAATTTACGAGGTTTGTCTTCGTGCAAAAATAAGGATAACTGTTTTTCAAAAATTAGTGGGCTGTAGGGAACGGCCCTTACAAAATATTATATGACCTGTTTTTCATCTCTGCCAGATAAATACGTTAGGTTAGAACAGTTTCTGAATTAATGTAGTGGCGAGACATTATTGCGTAATTAGTTCATTATTATTATGAGATTTTGAGAACTTCTGTATTTTTCTAAAGGAGTCATTAGACAAAGCGTAGGCGAACAACATATCGTGTCGCCAGTTCCTTATAGAACTGCACACGCGTGTGTCTCATTAATACACAATGCCATTCACAATTAGGAACCTGCTATACACTTGCCACATATGTCAGTATTTTTGTTATATTTTATATTGCATTAAGTAGGTGTATTTTATTACAAATCTCGTTTCATTACTATAGGGTTTATTGAAATGATATTGTATTTAAATCGTTGCGTTTTAAATCAAACTCTTTAGAAGACTAATGAAATACCTATACGAAAGCATAAATTAAAAAAAAAACCTGTAATCCGTAGATATTTAAATTGAATATTTTTTGTCAATCGAAATTTCAGCGGTAGGTTTTGAGAGCAACACACTCTAGTATTAATGTGATGTAATTTGCAAATAAGCAACCTCGTTTCAAGTCTACAATATTTCGTAACTAGAATCTATGAATGAATGAATGAACTACGAGGCCGTTCGTGTATAACATTAACGATGGTCTTGACAATATTTCAGGAGTGTTTTGTATATTTCGTGATTGTGAAAGTTGCGTAGGCACAGATGGGTCTATGAAAGATATATAAGTGTTGCCATGTTATCATCTACACACGCCGCGCCGCAAGGATGTCATTAATGGCGCCTCTTTTTGCCTAAAGCTTTATTTAGCGGTTTATTTATTTAAGAATTCAGTTTCTTGGCCTATAATCAAAATCAAATAATTTGGTTGCTTGTTTGGCGTATATGTGTACGCATAATTTATTTCTACTGTTATTTCGTTTCGTCATTATATTGATTGCTTACTTTACTTTAAAAATCTATTATTCCGTCAAGATGAACTATAAAAATAGTTCCAAGAACGTGACAAAGGGTGTGATTCGCTTATAATTTATAATCTTTTACAGGTGAACTTAAACCTGTGGTGGTCCCATAAGTTAGCGAGAGACTTTTATTTTACACTTTAAAACTTGCATGGCGCACCTAAGCATTATTATGTTTTATTTAGCATTCATGTGAGACGGTAACAGAACTGGAAGGTGAAGGCCATCAATGACCTCTTACATGTACCTAATTGACACTACCACTCAGTCGCGAACTGGAACACCACGGTGTCACAATATATGTACCTACCAGGAACCTATTATTCAACAATTTTTGTGAAAAAATTAAGTATCTGAAAATCACCCAATTTTTAATTTTACTTTCCTTGGACTGTTCAGAATTTACAGACGGGCGGACAAAACACCCATGCACAATAGCACGTTTTATAATTTTATAAAAAACCCTCTAAAAATGTCTTATTTTCGTTTTGTCCGCCTGTTCCTGGACCCATTTCTGCTATATCTCGGGAAATTATCCTAGAGAACTGAAACTTTGCAATAGATAGTAGGTATACTTTGAATGTGTACCAGACACATTTTAAATGTTTGTGTGTATAAAGGAGGCTCCCTCCCTTCCTGAAAGGAAACGTTTATAACTAGAATGCAGATTTCAAAGCTCGTATTGTTTTAGACCAAAAAGCTTTCAGAGCTACCTATATTATTATACTTTTATTATTAAGAAAACCCGAACTACGTTATAATACTTGCTTAATCTTATTGCTTGTTAAATTAAAAGAACTGATTATGAAATTTTTGTCACAGTTGTTTGTTGTGACATTTTTTTATTTATTTTTTATATATTTTTATTTAATTATTTGCAGTTGATCAGGCAAAATACTTTGAATACGTTGAAAAACTTGACAGCGCGTTGATAGAGGAGACAGGAGATTATAAATCCTGAAAATTACGACATGAATTCAAAATTATATAAATCGCAGAAGTCATTATTCCTCCAGAAATGAAAAAGCACAGAATGTTAAATGAACGATATAGAATTGCGTATTCGAGAACAAAGTTCCAAGTTCAAAGTTGGGAAAATGTGTAAAATGCGCCCTACCTCTTCGTGTGCGAGCAGCGTAAAAGTGTTATAGTATTCCTCCCCGATTACGGAATTATTTATGAAGCCGTTGCTAAACTATTTTGGTCATAAATAACGGACATAAATAAAGGAGCGGAACTTATGTTATTCCATTCTTTGGGTCAAAAAAAAGACATAATGTTTCAAAAAATAAAAAAAAGATGAACTGCTTTGGCAAGAAAAGATGTTACCGCAACCGCAGAAATTTTATTTTAATTGTCCTTTTATTAGATCCACGCGCTATACAAGTTCGAACGTGTTTCAATATAGTTGGTCACTACGTTGTTGAAAACCGGGTCGCACTGATTAGGAGTGTATATTTTCTCGAGGTGCTCTGCGAAGGCTTCGCTTTTTTTAGCGTCGGAGTACAGCATTTGAGTGCCCGTGGATATTGGAGGTATTTCGTGAGGTTGGGGCAGAATCCGTTTGGATGTTCTCCACAGGCCTGGATCTCCTGGTTCGAGATCGCTTATGTGTTTTTGGTAAGAGTGGATTCTGTGTTCCTCGAGTTGGTTTTTAATACGATGTGTTAAATTATTGTTTACGATGTTTTTTGTCGCAGGGTTTCTGGTTCTTTGCCATTCTCTTCTTAGCGAGTTCTTTTGGTTGATTTGGTCGAGTATGTTTTTGGGCAGTGGGTAAACGTTTGTTCGTTTTCTGTTTGCGTTCTGTTTTGTTGCTTTTTGGACGCTGTCAGTGATGCTTTCTGTTAGTTTCGTTTATTTGGATTGGGGATTGAAGCTTGTTTGGGAGCTTAAGCCGCTTGTCGAAGAGCTCGCTGTAGAGTTCCCAGTTAACTTTCTCGTTAATTAGTTTGGGCTCTGATGTGAATTTGGCGGGCGATATTAAAAATGAAATAATAACTGGCAAGTGGTCCGAGTCTAGATCTGTGAGTACTTGTTGTAGGGCTTGTTTATTGAAGTGCTTGCGAGCGAGAATGTCCAGGATATCAGGCTGGTGGTCGTCTCTGTAGAGATGATAGGTGGGTTCGTCGGGAGCTTCTACATGGAAGGCATAGGTCGATGTCAGGTCGTAGAGTTTGGTACCGGCGGGGTTTGTTGCTCTGCATCCCCAAATGGTATTTTTGGAGTTTAGGTTACCTATAAGCAGCGATGGTTCGTTAGTGGCGAAAATGGTAGCGATGTCTTGCGCCTATCAGTTTTTTGTTGGGCTGTTTATAGGCGCATATAATGTTTACGGTAGTGCCGTCCTGGGCCTTGATTTTGATTTTTATACAGGGTGTTTGGTTTTTTGTGTACGACCCTTAACTACATTTTTTCATACGGACCACCCTATATATTTTGGGGTTTTCGAAAAGAGAGTAAAATTTCCTAAATTTTGATGTATCATTTATTATATTTATGTTAAATATTATTTTTATGCATTAAAATATTTTGCTTGCAGACATCTAGGTTTCCATAGTTAACAAAAAACGGTAGCTTCATTTAAAACGACAATGTTATCTGGAATTTTAATTGGCTCAAAATATTTTTATTTTGAAATAACAATGTATTAAATGTAATATTGCAAATAATATTTAACATATTAAATATAACAAGTGATACATCAAAATTGAGGAAATTTTACTCTCTTTTCAAAAACCCCAAAATATATAGGGTGGTCCGTATGAAAAAATGTAGTTTAGGGTCGTACACAAAAAACTAAACATCCTGCATAAAAATTGTCCATCGCAATGGATTCTACGTAAAAATTGCTCCAAGAAATATTTTGCCAAAATGAATTATCTTTAATAATAAGAAAGTTATGGAGGATTAAAGAAATCGACTAAATTCGAGAAACGCTCCCTAGTGGCCAAACGATTAGTGATAGCTGAATTCTGTATAGGGCGGTAATTTTCTCATTAAAATTGAGCTCAAGACACCTAGGTCCATTTTTTCTATCTCTTAAGATAAAGGATGTTTCCATAAGAAAATGTCCAATTTGGCCCACCCTGTACAAAAATGATGCTTGCCATGGATATTATGACCCTCTGTCCGTATCTTGTGTGCCAATTTTGGTTTGAATATTTTCCACAGTTCGGAAATAAATAAATAAAAACTTTATTTTTTAGAAAATTTTAACACCCTGTATCTCAGAATAAGAGAGTTTTAGGACCTATGTTTATAGGAGCAAAATGTGTTTTTCTACAAAATGTCAAAGTCCTGATCATTCACCCTGGGACACCCTGTATATTTTCAATGTTAACAATAGAAAAGGAAAATGAAATTCCTGGTGATAATCGTTCACCTTGATAACAATGGAGAAAAGAATAATATATAAATGTAATCTCGGAATTTATATTGGGAGGTACGTGGAAGCAAATGGGAAATCTGTTGATTAAAATCCTGGAGGGTTTTCTGTAGGTAAGTCTTTTCTCCCTCCTTGTAATCAGTGAATATCCAGAGCTAATCTTAAATTGTGTAGAGGTTAGTGTAATTATCGATTACATTACAGTATTTGTCAGTAACCTCGACTTAATTTGAGAACAATACCTAACACAGGGGTCGTGTTGTTGATCGAGTTGTACAGTCATGCTTCACTGGTTTGGGTACGCTACAGTGATTGAAAGAATCACCTGTACATGCTTATAAATTCAAGATCCATCAAACTTCGAATGGAAACTTAATAGTGGAATTTCGATGAATCTTCTAACTTTTAATATATTTCGCACGAGTGAATTCGAGTAAGCTCTGTCAAAAGTTGGGATAAATCTTTAATTAAAATTGATTTCATGCGCCTTAAGCCTATTGGGTATGAAGTGTTTATTCGCGCAAAAATTATTGAACAAAAGGCATGGTATTACATAAATATGTAATTTTCAATGTCGCGGGAGCTTAAAGTTAAACCCTTCTCGTATTTCATCGTTCATCTATTACAACTAGGTCAAATCTTTTATAGGAAATCCAGCATTAAATTTGTTTCGTAATGACCTACACCTTAACTATAATGAATCTATTTGGAAATTGTACCTAACCTTTCTTTATTAAGATGCATTAACTTCATAATAATCTCAAGGTTCGCAAATTTCCGCACACACCTTTTCCTAACACCTTGTAGGTAAATTTACAAATTTTAATTATAGTAATAGTATGCATAATAATCCAATTTAAGTGTTTGAATTAAAAATGAGCAGAAGTCGTTTTGTTAGCCACACACAATTGAACTTTTGCTCTTTTCAAAATTACAGAAAATTAGGACATTGGCGATTGAATTATTTAATCTTCGTGCTCGTAAAGGAATGTAGGTAGATTTTCTAACATGAATTCTGAATGTGAATGACATAACGCATCAAATAATGTGTGCTATGCCTATTTTCACTTACTTCACAATATTTTGTAGTAAATATGATTCTCACCAGTTAGGCTTGTTCTATTTTATGTGATTAATTTGTTTATATCGTGAAAATAAACGTGAGGTGAAATTTGCAATTATTTCTTTAAACGAACGCCCACAGAGTCATAAACTACTGTAAGGAACAACGTCAATACTACAAAATAACAATAACAATTAAGTATTTTTCTTATTATTATTGTACATATTATATAAATTCTGTGCCACTGTAGTGCAAGTTGTGACGTCGACAGGAAGTGACGACCTACACGGTGAGGAGCGGCCCGTGCCAATGCCGCGGCCCACAACAACCCACTTGGTTGTTAAAGCCGAATGCAGACGAGTCACTTTTTTCGTACTAAAATTAATCACCGTAGAATAACTAATACATCAGAAATGTTATAATTATCGGAAACCACTCTTTATACTGATTATGTCTTACATAAATTAAACATTTATATAATAGAGTTAAATTGGCTTCAGGAATTATAATTGGTGGTTTTAAAAAATTACGCAAGTTAAATACTTTACTGAAGTATTTATTAATTTTGCATTCTACAAACAACTTGAATTATTGATATGTAGTAACAATTGCAATTAATTGTTAACGGTTGAACTTACTGTTAACCCAGGCAATTAATTACCTAAAACAAGTAGCACGTACATGTTTGTATAGGTACCTAAAATATATCCGAACCTGTATTTTATATTGACAATCTTTGTCATTCGTATTGTGTGGAAAATGTTTGGAAACATAATGGAAATTTTGATGAATGGTATAATAAATACAATATGATTCGTATTTTTACTATCGTAAATACAATAAATTTTTATGTAAAGATAATACAAGCAATATAAGAATGTGAAAGGCAACTTACGACCACAAAAGAACAGATATCACAAATAATCTCTACAATGAAAATATGCAAATGTATGCCGCATAAAGGAAGGCCATTAACATGTAAATTATGTAAATAACTTAGACACGAGCTTTTTGTGTTTAATTCAAAAAAAGTAAATAGATAACAACAAAATATTTGATTATAAAAATTTTCCTATGCCGTGTAAAAATATTTACCAGAAATGGTAATCGTATATAATTTTTTATTTCATTTTAACGATAAATATAAAGCCAATAAATTACGAAATCACACTTACATAAATTTAATCTTACCTAAATTAATAGAAACCTAATGACTGAAATTTTTTTCAGAAACTCAATATTTCATTAATTATTTATATAGAACTGGTAAAAAGCATTCCTTCGCCAATTTTCATTTAAGCTCATATCAGACTAATAACGAATTTTTGTAAGTTATCAAAATTCTTCGATAATGATAGTTTTATGGTAATACCAAAAAGATGGGATGGTGGTATACAATTAAAATAGTTTTTATTTCTAATCGAGCTCTTTCATCTCGTAATGGCCCCGTTAGAAATTTACGAGTTATTCTTCGGCCATACTTTTAATTCTCAGTTATTCAGGATCTTTACGCCTTTTTCAACGTTTTTTTAAAAATATTAGGTACCTACTCGTTTTAAAAAGGTGACACTTTTATGCAACACTAATATTGAATTCATTGTTTATGCATCCCATCACAAATCTAATCCTTTTCCGGAAATTAAACGTTATTTTTTCCAAAAAACCATGTAATACATTTCTTTTGTGTGAACTGTGCTTTCGTCTGCAATATGTCACAAAGAATATTTTCTGTTGAAAAGATGATATTTTACTTCAGGTTGTTGACAAAGACTGTGTGAGATTCATTGCCATAATGAAAGATAGCATCTTTCTACATTAGTTTCTCCGATTTCAACATTTTCACGTTTCAAATTCATAAATTGGTTCGCAAGGTTTTATTCGGATTGTATTGTTTTTATATCTCTCAAATATGTATTTGCTTCATCTACAAATTCAAAGATCATTACCCAAACCTATTGGGCTTCAAAGGTGCCCATAACGTTCACAAAATCCTCCAATTTTTTATATACAGTTAGGTATTCAGAAAGACTAAAACAGTTATTTAAAAATGCTTCGAAGTACTTCCTCATTAGGGAATGTTTATGAAATGTTACCGTGTACACCCGTATGCATATGCCCATATAACTCCAACAGAAATCGAAAACGATACACAGGTATTATTAAATGTATCATTTCGATGCTCGATGAAACAATCCTGTAAGATTCGATATTATACATTAGTTGATTTGCAAGTGTAGCAATCCAAGCAACGTTTGAACCTCCGCTTTGTCTGTTGGTCTCGTGGAATTACTGTGTGAATAATTATTTCGTGCCGTGGTTATATAGCTATTTTTATAACTAATAATTAAATTTAACATGTTCACTTATTAAACGTTTCCATATTTCCAATGGTCTGGCAATGGCCGAGTTGGTAATCTATACAAATGCACTTTATTTATTGATTTTGTGTGCACTTTTTCTGATCCATGATTACTCTTCCTTTGAAAATCTTGCACAGACGTAACAAATGCCTTTTATATAATTACTCAGTACTGACTCCTTTATGGCATAACAATGGTTGGGAAATGAGGCGAACTTACATAATATGTTGTACGATATTATACGTGATTTGGAACACATGGCCACATTCCTGGACTGTCGAAACCCTTTGATTTAGTCTTTTACCACACAATGTTAAACTGACAATATTATAATTTTAGTAAAGGTAACAAAAGACAATATACAATCGCAAGGGTGCCACGGAGATCTGTTTTGTCCAAAGGTGAAATTTTAGTTTGTGTGCCGATATTAATAATAATAATAGAAACATCACACCACCAATGAGTAGAGTCACGTACACCACACATAACATGCAAACTTGGACACAAAAGACTTTACACGGACGATATCCACAGGAGATTAACGGAAACTGTGTTGATACCATAGCAACGCATGCTTGGTTAACCAAATGTGATATTTTCCCAGAGTCAGAGGGTTTCATGTTTGGTATACAAGATCAGGTCATTTACACACGAAATTACAGAAAACACATAATTAAAGATAGGACAATTACACATGATCTTTGTAGATAATGTTTGCAAAGACCAGAAACCATACAAAAAATTATATCAGCATGTACACGTCTAACACAAACAGAATACAAACACAGACACGATGAGGTAGCTAAGATAATACACCAAAAACTTACCACAAAACATAACCTTTCTACTGATAACACACCCTATTACAAATATACACCGCAAGTTGCACTTGAAAACACCATACACAAACTTTATTGGGAAAGGACACTACTCACAGATAAAACTGTATATAACAATAGGCCAGATATTACTTATAGATAAAACACAAAAAATCATATACATAATAGATATTGCCGTTCCCAACACAAACAATTTAGACAATACACACGCAGAGAAACACCGCAAATACACTGATATAGCTCAGGAACTTAAAGCGCAATGGAGAATGGGAACTGCTCTTACAGTACCCATTGTTCTTAGTGCAACCGGAGTTATACCAAAAACAATACATCACGGTTTACACATTTTAGGCTTAGATAAGAACATATACATACAATTACAAAAGGCAGTCATCATCAACACTTGCCACATAGTTAGAAAATTTCTAAACATAAATGAAGATACTGCACATCACTCAGAACCACATCACACACTTTTAACTAATACCATTCAAACACAAAATGAAACACAACACTCAATCCTCCCTTCACAAATTGAAACTCTGTTGCATACACAACATAAGGTTACAGAAAGTCCATTAGCAACACACAACACTTCAACAACCACTTATGTGACACCTCTAACTCGTTCACATACACCCAAACGCAAATACACAATACACTCACAATTAGCACAAAACACAAACAATACATTACCCACTCGAGTGCAACCTATGCGCCGAGCTAAATAACAAACATTTACACAATAAAAATATGTTTTTCCACTACTAGCTGTGAAGTTGACAATTATGGCGTATCCTAGACAACTGAAAAGTTTAATTTCTCTACCTAGTGGTCAATAATCTATTATATTATTCACCTAGGTTAATAATGGGAATTTGCATTCCTGTGCTACCTACTTGATTTTTACAAGAATTTTTTTAATTTTTAATTTGTGTCTTAAATTTGACTAGTAGTGGAAAAAATTGTATAAATACACCACGGTGGTGAAGCCATTTATAGACCTCGCACCTTATTCCGCTCGGGGCAAAGCCCCTCGCGAAATAATCTTGGTGCTCGGTCAATAATAACAGTCTTCACCACCTTGGTGTATAATATACTATTTTTTTTACAGCTTTATTTTATATATGAATATGTATTACTAGAACTAATCGTTACTTGATTCCGATCCGTGCGGTTAGTTAACCAGACTTGGCCTGAGTATTGATGAGAACTGAAGTACCATAATAATAAATAATTGGCGGGTATACTCCGATAATATGAATTTCCCAAACAGAGCTGGTGAACCTATTTGGGAAATAATAAATAATAATAATAATAAGAATTTAACTTCTTAGGAATGCTACTAGACACAAAACTAACTTGGAAATAAGATACAAATATTGGTAATAATGTGTAAACTCACCCTTAACCGTATAAGAATGTAAAATTATTATTGGAGAGCAGATAAAGGTACTACACTACTGAAAATCGCCAACGCTTTCATCAGGAGCAGACTTGAATACGCCTTCTCCGTTTACAAAAATGCTGCGAAGGCGCACTTAAAAAGTATCCAAACGGTAGGGAACATGGAAATGATCATAACAACAGGAGCCTTCCTAGCATCCCCTATAGACTGCTTTAATATCAAGAATGACACACTCTACTTATGGATCCAACAAAGTCTGCGGTACGCAATAAAGCTATGCACGAAATGCACACACTTCCTACATGAAGCAATAATGAATTCATCGATCATTGATAAATATAACTGGCAACAAACAAAAACGATCCTAGTCATTGTGGCAATAGACCTCGACATGTCATCTACTACCACTTTCTGACAAGCTATGGATATCTGCATGGTCTGGAACAATTATGCCTATTAGCACGATGCGGAGATAAGGAGTAGAAGTCCTAATATAGAACTGTTTGCGGTATTCAAAAACTGAGAAACACGACTATTGTATACAACTGATGGTATTTAATTGTTCAAGTAATTATTAATCAGTGCAATTCCGAAGTCACAAATTCCAATAAAATGCAGTACTAATATCGAAGTGAAATTGTATCGAATAGCCTAGTAAAGAAAAATTGTGGCTGGGCCAAGATCCTTGGCTTGTAGCATATCATCAACAATCTTGAGTAAGGCTGTCAGGTAAAACTTTATTTATGCCGAGTTCTGACTCAAAAGCTTTTTTCATTACCTTCGAAAATATAGGTAAGTTCTTAGAATCCTTAAAATCACTTCGGACAAGGGTCTATTACATGAGTTAACAATAGTTGAAGTAGGGATGTTGTGAATAAAGAATTGAAGCATCTGGAACTTCGCCATTTTTAGTATAGTTAAGTTGGTTATGGAGTGATTATTGCTTTGCTTCTGTCTTCCTTTCTAATAGAAGTGTTGACTGCATCGCCAAAATGTTTATAAAAAGTCCAGTGTTCTGGATTTCTTGCTTTTTTTAAAATTGTAGTGAATGCTCGGTCTCATTAGCTTTAAACAACTGATGAGTCATGGAGGGAATATTAAATTAAAAAGTATATTTATATCTTACAACACACGAACCACGCGTACGTTCTTAAAATCTTCTTAAAAGAAATACTAATGTTTGTATGAATTCACCTATGTATAGGATATCGGACACTTACAATAAATACTTTATGTCAATTGATATTTACTCATATTCGTTAAACTATGCTTCACTTCACGCTTCACTGTCACTACTCCAAGATAAGTATGCTGCTGATTTAGATTCCATATAAATAATTAAATTTTTTTATAGTCATTCATCCATATTTATTTATATACCTATATAAATATTTTGTATTTTTGTATTTTTTTCATTTTATTTTATTGTTTTGTGTACCTAATTTTTTTAGTTTTTGTCTTTCTTCTATTTGGTTTATATTATATAGAATATTTTTTCTTAGGTTACCTGTCTTTGATGTCAGGTTACTCTGTTGGTGGGCTTAGTGCTAGTACTAAATAAATACTTAAATAAAATAAATAAATATTTTCATTTGAACATTTGACCTTACCTTAATGTTAGATAATAGGATTATTTGGTACAATTTGAAAGTCGATAGTATCCGAGGAATTCGAAAATTAGATGTCGACAGAATGCTATAGCCTCCTAACACTGCGAATCGCACTTTATGAAACTGATGAACACAAATCAGATACATTTCTAATCTATAGTGATTCCGCTTCTGTTTCATACGGTAACCAGTAATACTAAGCATATTAAGTAGTGAACGACAAAGCATACGTATTATTATTATTATTATAATTAAAAGTGGGTAGCAGTGAACCTTCAGAACTGGACAGCCTAAAATATTTTCAAACAACATTCATTTCAAAGGAGTGAACTATATGTACATTTTGTAAAGCGGGTCACAAACATATTGAATTAAATAAACAATTAATTTGCATATACTATTTCCCATTGAAAATAGTGAATGGACTACTCCCATCGGCCGACATTAAAAGGTTCACTAATATGAATTTGTACGATTAAAACGTTACATTAAATATATATGCTCTTCGATATAATTGCAGAAATTGTTACTTACTTCACCGAGGCGAGTATGGCAACGCTATTAATTTGTAAATAGATACCTACCAGAGTTAATAGAGAGATGATGTAAACGTATTACTACAAAACTTCATAAGTTCGTAACATTATCGTTAGTTGTAAATTAACTTAATAGTGCTTTAATTTTCTAACATTTAATTGCAATTCGAAATCCAACTAGTTTTCTAACTAACGTGGGTAGATACATGCAACGGTTACTATTACGTCATAATTAATACAGAAGTGTCGTAAATCGATGTTAGGCATTCTTACGAAAGTCATTGATGAGGTTCAATCGCACGCCTTGCCAGAAGGTTTCGAAGTTATTATAATTTTATGAATGAATTCAAAATAGTGTGGGTGCCTACATTCACTATTCTGGTAGAAAACGTAATAGGATTTTTATGCGTTCACGAAATATCAGTAGGACGACGCCAGTTTCTGGTGAAATCTCTCCTGGTTTTTTTTTTTGAAAGTTCAAATTAAATATTTATAAACCACGATGACATAAATAAAGAATCGCTTAAGTGAATTTGCGCCAGCTTTTCAATTTATCGACTCCAGCTCGCGATTTACCCCATTAATGCTTATTGCTATAATATTCGTTGTCTACATTAATTGGATGGCAATTTTTCAATTTTTACGTGACTAATTGTAAGTTATTATCATCGCAAATTCATTCTATCTTGTTATGCATCACAAAGTCAAGCCTTTAATTTGCATAGTTGTAAATATGAAGTAGGTACATATGTAGACGTCGCTACCAGTTTGATATACGAAGTCATAAATATGAATTATTTTAAATTTCATATTTATACCAGTTGGGGATATTTTACCTTATAAAGCAACCATGAATTATTTTACATTAGAATAATTACCGAAAAACCTTTCGATAACGTAAAACCGTTAAGCAATCATTCTTCTTAGAATAATTTTTTTTAGTTTCCTGTTTTATTAATCATGCCTTACCGGTGATTTTTATACTAATCCGTGTCGTAATACGTAACCAACAGCAGTTGATAAATTCTTCGCTCGAATCTCAAATTCATTATAGTCAAAGATAATTAATATTTTTGCATTTTAGGTAGGTAGTTAAAATGTAGATAGTTTGAAAGTATGAATGAAAGAACTATTTTTACGCCAGAATTGCATCAGAAACAAAAAAAAATGTAACTATTAAAATTGCTTATATACTGAAATTTTTCTTACAACTAATTTAAATGTAGTTTAAATAAAAAAAATGTCTTTAAATTTTTAAAGTATTTAAGAAAAAGGTACGTTTTTGAAAGAAATTATATGTGACAAAAGACCTTTCGATATTCTCAACGACGGCGACGTGGTACAAACCAATCCATAGTTTGTGGTCAACAATCACAAAGGGATTGATTAAATAAATAAAACTACGACAACCTCCCCTTCAGCAATGAAATTTAATGATGAAATGTAAAATTGTTATGTTTTTAGTTCCGGGTGCTTTAATCTAAAAACATAACAATTTTACAATTCATCATTAAATTTCATTGCTGAAGGGGAGCTTGTCGTAGTTTTATTTATTTAAGTAGGTACTTTCCATCGCAACAAGGTGTATGAATAAGGAATTTACACACCACTGTTCCCCAACGACAAACGACGATTAACGTTGTGAAATATAGAAACAATCAATCGTTATTAACGACTCAGTTGTCAAAACAGTTCTCCAAAAAGTAAATATTTCGGTACTATTTGAAGCTTCATTGACTTCTTTATTTTCATTATTAATTGTTTATTTATTATGGATATGTTTGGATCAAAAATAAATTATAAAACCAAGAAGTAAGTGAAAGTGAGTGGAAAAGTTAATGAAATGTTCCCACAGTCCTTCATAGACAAATTAATTATTGTTATGATCAAGTTCACTTCCTTTTTGGATAACAAACAAGTTAATTTTATTTCTGCAAAGTGTTATTGCCAAAATTTACCAGCTCACTGTTGATTGAGCAAATTGATCTTTTTGGTTCACCATTACTTCACATTGTTGATTATTTATAACAAAAATACATAATCTCCAGGATACTTTCATGAGGTAAAATCATTCACGGAACTGCACTAACATCCCATATATTTTTTACCAATTTTTCTATTTAAACAACATTTTCAAATTCGTCTTACCAGAGAGAGGATTCTTTTGAACCTTCGACAGGATCGTTGTTGAAAAAGAAAACTCCAGGGCCGGCAAGGACAGTTAATACCCCGGATAATGTTGATCAAGTACGGATTGCAAGTTTGCAGTATGTTATCAATTTGAGACTTCCAGATAAGAGACAGCGTCTAGAATTTTGTCACCGAATGATGGAAATTTTGGATGAACGATGGAGCTGTAATCCTTATGAGCGATGAGGCTCATTTTCATGTGGACGGTCCGGTAAACAAACAGAACGTTTGATTTTGGTATCCAGTAAATCCACGAATCGTGAGTGAGAGACCTCTACCAGCAGTGTGTTCAAATTGCATAATTTGTGCCATATTCGTAATTATAAAAATTTTGATCATAACTGCACGACTACTTGTTATTTAAAAAACATGCGTTTCTCGGTAATCGCGCCCTGTATAAAGGCTGGGAAGGGATTGTAGAAAAACATTAGAAATTTGTATCTAGTGACTCCTGATTTTTGCGATGATTGTGGTCAGACATTTAATGCATGTTGCCTGTTTACGTAATTTACGCAGAACTTACAGAATGATTTGAATGGTAGCTGCGGAAAAGAGCCCAGTAGGACACATTTCTTTTAAATTTGAAAAAATAAGTTTTGAAGAAATACGGGAAGAATTGAGAAGAAAATGTTATGCCTAAATCAAATTTCTTTAATGATTTGTCTTCAATTTATACAAAATGTGAGATTTGTCTTGTTACCTTTTCCTACACCCACAATTTCCTTAATTTGTGGCTTTCTCGTTAACATGAATTTTTTAGACCGTTCCTATTTCTTCTTAAATCTCTTACTGATTATCCTAGACATCATGAAAGGGTGGTTCGGTACTCAAAATAAGGGAGCAAGAACAGGTAAATTCATAAAAAGACTCGAAGCCTCCCTCTCCAGATTGGAGATTAAATGATATAAAGGGAGGCTTCGAGTCTTTTTATGAATTTACCTGATTATCCTAGACCAAGTCAACTTAAAAATTTCACGGAATCCGTAGAAATAATTTTGCAAAGCCACACACAATATTAAATAGGTATAGATTGTATGTGGATGTTGCTTAAGGATAGACAAATTTGAGAATGTGCCTCCATTTAAGCAAAATTTTGTTAATTTGAAGCCAAATTGACAATTGCCTATGTGTGTGTGTGTTCTTTAGTTTTTATCTAAATTCATTTGTATGTCAAAAGTCACTATTAGACCTCTGGAATCCCGTCTAACCTATATGGTCGGAATGAAATTTTACAAAAATGTTACCAACCAATATACAATTAAACAATTAAAATATAGAATTTCATTTTTTATCAAGCAGTTTGCGGTACAAAATTTTAAATGCAACTGAGAGGTACGATACCATGAGAAAACTATGGAAAGGTACAAGAAAATACTGAAGAGAATGCCATATGTGTTAACGAAGAACAACATGTGATATCTAAAGCGAAATGCTGTATATTCATCTCGTCAACGTAGTTTCGAAGCCGTTTTGCCAAAAGGTATTGCCAAATGACATTACACGGCTTGAACCATTACGATTTAGTACATGGTCCATGTTTAATAAGCACTACGTCCAATAAATTTGAAACGGTGTAAGACACATCTTGTTTTTCTGAAAAAGGATTATGAAAGAAAAATTCACAATACTTATTCGACAATATCATTATGCGTACATGGTGACAAATCAATGACAGGTTTATCAATTTATTGCTTTTTTTCTTCTTTTTCACGTTGTCTGAGCTGTACGATTATTTAATTACAAGAAAACAATTCCTGTTTTCAATAAAGGAATAATGCAGCTTGACTTCAGTAATACAAATTTAGCATTTACAACAAGAATTTTCCTTTAGTTTCCGTATATTGGAAAATAGGAAATTTTCAGTTATAGCTCATAAAACCAGCTACTTATATCAATAATCAACATTCATGGGCTTTCGACTTTTGAGAAGTATGTGTGCTACAACATTTTTAAATTTGGTAACAATTTATGAAACAATAACAATTTTATGGCAAGTTAAAACTGACCGTCAGCCAGGAAAATGCTAAATACAGTGTTTTTATTGCTGTTAATTAAGATAATTAAGTTAAACAATTGATTCTACCATTTTGATTTTTAAACATGTTAAACATATATAAATGACTAATACAGGGTGATTCACGACTATTCCCTCGGTCTCTTGTGCCTAAAGGGTACAAGATATCAGCTTCATTTTTTGGTGAAATATGTAAATTGATAACGACTATTTTTTAAAATTATTTTCAATTATACAGGATGCTTCACAAAATTGTAATATATCAAACTTAGGTTTTTTTAAATGCAACCCCATGTATTTTATTACATTTTTAGATTATACGTTAAAAACTAAGGTAACTTTATTAAACGTTCCCTATACCTATCGCTTACCAATTTTGAGAAAATTGTGATTTTAAGGAAAATATTCAATTTAAACAACCCCTAAAATCAACGATTAAAAAGTTATTAAGATTTTTCTCTAAAATTTGTATGGAAATGGTTTTGTTTGCATTCTAGTAGGCCATGATTTTTTTTTATTGTAGTTGATAATTAGATATGTGATCATAACTTAATTAAAAATGAAATAAATAACAAGAAGTAATCATTTATGGAAAAAAATGGTATAGTAAATGCTCAATCTGATGACCATTTTCTTCTATGCACAACCACACTCGATTTTCAAAAGATCTAACGTTTCTCAGGATATCTGGTGTTATAGTAGCAAACGCCATCCTTTATTGCAATCTTTATATCATCAGCAGTGGTAGGTGGAGTGTTGTGGACCCCTCCTTCCAATCCATTTATCGAGGAATTGTCTACCTAAATATTTTTAAAAAAACATAAACACCATTCTTATCAGATTCAACTTCACCAGAATTTATATGGACGAGGCTTTCAACGATGGTTGAATTTTTGTTTATGGAGTCTCGAAAAAGTTGGAGAAGAAGATGAATTCTTTAAATATGTTTCAACAACATAACGGCTTGGTAAACCGACATAACTTTCATTACTAAATCGTCACCTGTATCGCACTGTTGACCGCCAAAACCGGTGGAGCCTCAATGTATTTGGGCGAATTTTGATTTTTTGATGGAAACTTGAACGGAGTAAAATTTTTACGGATTTTAGAACAACACTTTTTCGAATCTTCTTAATGAAGTTTGTTTAGATATTATTATTATTATTATTATTATCATTAAAAATTTAGTTTACAACACTCCACCTACCACTGCTGATGACATGAAGATTAGAATAAAGGATGCGTTTGCTACTATAACACCATAACGTTAGAAGATCTCTTGAAAACGAGTGCGGTTATGCATATAGGAAAAAATGGCATTTACTACAGTATTTTTTCCATTGCTTCAATTTCATTTTTAATTAAGTTTTGATCACATATCTATTTATCAACTACAATAAAAAAAATCATGGCCTACTAGAATGCAAACAAAAACCATTTCCATACAAATTTTAAAGAAAAATCTTAATAACTTTTTAATCGTTGATTTTAGACATATCAATTACTCATAGTTTTTGATAGAAAATGAAAAGTTATTCAACATAGAATAAAAACATACAGGGTGTTCCATTTAAGTTAAGTGAGTTTTTGATGTTTGAAAAATATAAAATATGAATCCTTTTTCTAAACACCCTGTACAAAAAATCGAAATCTTACGTAGTGCATACGAAAGCCTTAAAGGTCATGATAAATCGATATAAATTTGTGTTACTGAAAGCAAGTGGTTTCCGTGTTATTAGGGGTTGTTTAAATTGAATATTTTCCTTAAAATCGCAATTTTCTCAAAATTGGTAAGCGATAGGTATAGGGAACGTTTAATGAAGTTACCTTAGTTTTTAACGTATAATCTAAAAATGTAATAAAATACATGGGGTTGCATTTAAAAAAACCTAAGTTTGATATATTACAATTTTGTGAAGCATCCTGTATAATTGAAAATAATTTTAAAAAATAGTCGTTATCAATTTACATATGTCACCAAAAAATGAAGCTGATATCTTGTACCCTTTAGGCACAAGAGACCGAAGGAATAGTCGTGAATCACCCTGTATACTGTGCAAAAATGAAAAAATTTCACTCCCCCCCCCCCCCCCATTTTTTTATTATGACCACTCGAATTCAGGAGTCTTGCATTTTTATTTCGATATTAGTCTATTCCATTTAAGAAGGTATAGTAGATGTTTTTTGGTTATCTTCAATATGCGGGAAAATTTAAAAATAGTGTAATTTTGTAAACGTCATACATTTTAGAAACCTCTTTATTAGTCAGTACATGATTGAAATGGGTATGTTTTTCAAATAAAATGTGTTATATGAGATTGTAGATTGCCACTGATGAAATGAATTGTAATGGTGAACTTTGTGAACACTTTTAAAGCAAAACACAGACACGTGGCATAACGATTTGTTACTGAAGACATCGGTATTGTAAATTCATTGTCAAATTTATTTGAAAAGAACTTTACATTAGCAAAAATCTCTACGCAAAATTGTTTCGATTGGAACCTATCCTCCCCCAAAGATGGCTATATACCACGGCGTCTTTATTAAGTACAGTACAAGAAGACAAGAAAAATCATAGTACAAAATAAATATCAAAATTATACTGGTGCAAGTTGCAATTTTTGGTATTATGATAACGTTTTATTCTTAAAAATACGTTGCATTGTTACCTCAATCATCCAGCGAACCTTTTCCGCCACTTTAAAAATTTTACTAAATAGTACATTTACAAAGGCATTAAATCCTATAACTGCAGGTTACATGAATTGTGAAATTATGATTTATTGTTAGCCGCTAACATTCATGTAGGTAGGGAGTCCGTTTATCATGTAATCACTACCACTACTCTTATTTAGTGTCACTTTTCACAGAGGTTTTTGATAAAGTTGTAATGTTCTTGATGTTTCCGCTATTAGAGCGTCTACAGGCCTTTTTACATGGTATCCTATCTTGAACACGTTTGCGTCTTACCTAACTAGTAACTAGTAACAACATTCTCAAGAGCAAGTAAAATTTATTAATTATAAGCGCATAATAACTGATGTTAATCAGTAATTAATATGTACCCTCGAACAAGAATTCTTACACAATATTTTGAATTGAACCGTTCAATATTGATCTAAATACTTGAAAAGCCTTCATATCAATTTTTTATGCTGTCGTGTTGACTTATTAATAGTGTACGTAAAAAATTTTTATTTTAAAAAGTTGTAAGTGAAAGCTGATGCAATAATGTAGAATATGTTTACTTTTCTACAGAAATCTAGAGCAAACGTTATTCAACTTACAAAATATCTACCTGTATGATAATTGAAGTATGTACATTTAGCAGAATAACTATTAGAATTGCAACATTACCTTACGGCACTTGAATATTAGCACAAGTAAACGAAAATTTGATGATATTACCGTTGTATCAATGATATTACGCCTTTTCTAGCGGGTTGGCATGGAAAAAATTACAAATTTTGAGCAAATGGAACAGACCTATTCAACAATGGTCAATCGAACTGTTGGAACGTTGATCTAAGATTTTCTATATAAATTGGAAGCTACCACGACTCCTGTTAGTAGGAGTATTTATTGATTAAATCCCTACAATGAATCTATTCGTGATTACAGATAAGCCTAAGTAGGTGGCAAATTGCTGTGAAAATAAAATGTAAATGAAAAAATACGTGAACACGTATAGTATATTCAAGGAAACTTATGAATGGAACGTTTCCTAATTAATGACAACGTTTATGTATGTTAAAATATGTTAATCATCTACATTCTTAAAACAAACTTTGGGTTATCGACAAGTAGATCAAGGATGAAATAAAAAACTCAATAGTCCTCACGATTGTCATAATGACTATGTAAATAATTTGAAATTATTTGACGTGCACTTATACTGAAAACGAAGGTAGAACTTGTCGCGTTTGTATACTTGTAAAGAAAGTGAAGATATGGACAAGGTATATTCTGAACGACTGAACGAAATGGTGTACAGTACAAAAAATCAAAATAACGTGGTTGAAATTCGGTTACAACAGTTCAATATAATTATATGTACATTTGATAAAATAATACAATAAATTATTGTCTGCGGTTCTTAACACCTACGCAAAAACAACTTTGCAAACCTAGAAGTCTTACTATCAAGAGCTAGTTAGTAAACGTGTTAAAACTTCTCTTTCCTTTTATAGTAATTTGTGACCGCACTGAGTCAGTTCGATGCATATTAATATTAGAAGAATTATTATGTCACACCAACTCTATTGACTACATTAGGTAGTTTTTCCCAACGCTAATTTTTTAAACATCTTTCGCAAATATCAACTATTAACATTTTGAATAAAAGGCTTGTAGGTGGATATAAATGTCAACAAATTAATTTTTATATCGGTAATATTTTGACCTTGAACTGTCGATACCAATCAGCAGCATTTTGCGTTCCTACACAACTTCGCAAGTGCATTGAGCTAAATAAGGCTGGAAGGTTAAGGATAGATTTGACAGAAACGCGTAGGTGAACCAAATTGTTTACAGCGAAAGTTACGTGTGGGTTGATTATCGGTGTTTAAACTGATACGTCATATATAACCTATACTTCCTACATCTTGTTGCAAAATATCGAATCAAGTTGAAGTGTTAATTAATTTTCTAATCTATCTTGGTTTTTTGCTTTTTACAAGGACGTCGTGATACTATCTTATCTAACGAACTTACTATGGGAGGACAACTATCGTTACGTAATGGTTAGGTATTGCCAAAAAAAAAATTGACGTCTTTACGAAAAGTTATTCGCTTTAATTTTTTTTTCTCAAAACTGAATCGAGAGATATTCCTCGATCTCGGCCAATTTGAGTTTGTCACGTCATTGAAATATCTAGGTCACAGGAATGAGTAGGAAGGGTTACTCCACTTTCAGTAAAGTGAATATGGGAAAATACGGTAGACAATAAAAGGCGTTAGTCTTAATAATTCTACAAATGTCAGACGTAAATTGAATATGTCAGTGGACGCACTTCCAATTTTGGAGGCAGTTGTCTACCGCAGAGAAATTTCACATTCATAAGATCTCCTCTCCCAATAACTGAAAGCGTGTGGCCGTTGAACACGACACTGCAAATACTAAAATCCATAATGAAACAACTTCGAGAATAATAGCGGAACGCGTACGATATAATTAATTATTGTTATGGTTTTTATGTTTATTAATCACAGAATTAGAATTTTTAAACTAGTGGTAATAATGATCTATCATTTCAAATATGGTTACCAAATATTCAATGGTAAAAGATTGTTCGATGCTTAAGTCATCGTACTGATCGTACTGTATTTAAACATCACATGTTCTAGATTTTTTGATGATCCCAACAAAAAATATACAGAGTGATTTACCGAAAACAATACAGCAGTGCCGTTTTAACTTTTTAAACTGAAATATGATAAAAACGCCCGGATACGTCGGCTTTATTTTTTAGGACAACTTCCCTGCACAATTGAATTCCAATCATTTCAACCCCTAAAGGCAGGTGAATAGCCCGTATTAAATAGCATGGTTTTAATAAATATTAGCATTTGAAAGTATGCCAAATCGATTGATTGGTTCACAAGAAAACACTTTAATTGCATTATTTGATTAGATGTTCAAAATGAGCTTTGGCCCACTACGATGCAGATATACAGTAGTTGCTCGGAATATTTTCCAACACTTCGAAGCTACCTGGCGTTATTTCGTTACATGCGTTTACTATGCGTTGCCTTAAAACATCTAAAGAGACTTTACCTTTTAGAAGAACCCACATAAAGACAATGGAGACTAATGGAAACAAATTTGTCGATCTTTTAGGCCATTCTATGCGCCATCTTTTATACACTGATTGACTTTGTTGAAAAGAAGTTTTTGCATTTTTAGTTCTAGGTGATATACAAAAATAACATAATGACAGTTAAAAGAGAAAAAGAATTGTCATTTTTGCATCTGATTTTGTCAAATTGTTATTCCAACAAATGCTACTACCCTATACAAAATTTTGTTAATGTGAATTTTGCTATTTTGAACCAAATATTGCCATTTTCTTGCTTAAGAAAATTCAAAATTTGTCATTTTACCCCATAATATGCTTCAATTTTGTTCATAATATTTAATACCGTAATTGTTTGTTTCATTGATCCTTATTCCTTATCCCTTATCCTTTTGCAACATTCACGTATTGTAATTGAAATAATTTCGATTTGTCTATCGTGAAAAACACCAAAGGCAAATGATCAATTATTATATTTTAATTATTGTACTTATACCGTGTGTACAAGAAATTGTTTTAGGCATGGGGACCTCGCAGTTAAAGGTAGTCATTTGGTTAAATAGGGCCGAATGTTCAATATATTGAGATCAACTAAGAATCACTCTGAAAATATTAAATAATTGTTTTGTTCGTGAGCTACACAGCGGAAAAACTGAACTTTTGCTTATTTTGTTTATTTGAAGAGATAATATTGGAAAATTGTGCTGTTATTTAGGCATTTTTCCACGATCAGTTTTACTCCTATAGCTCTTGAACGAAAAGTTTTTGAAACTTTCAACATGTTTGCCAGTTGATTTCAATTATTATATTGAACATTTGATCCAATTTACCCAATCTTCTTCATGTACTGTTTACGATCCTTACAACCATCGCTTGGACAAACTGTATAAAAAACAAAATAATTATAAAAATCATGCTATAATTGTATGTTTTAGATACACTGTTTTGAAAGAAACTATATAATATTTTGACTCTTCTTCCTGATTATATTGAACCATTTTGGAGACTCTTCTCCTCGTGGAAATAAATCCGTTCTCATGCTTATAAATTCCAGATGAGCAGAATCAAAACTTTTATGGCGGATTACTTTATTAATGTTACACATCTTTTTCGTTAATCATTTGACGCTTTTGTTTTATTTTCTGTTTCTGTCGTCTTCATTCCTTTTGTGTTTCGTTTCTTTCTTTATTATTTAATCCAATCCTTTCCTCTGTTTTACATTTCATGATTTCCTCTAAGCGTAGGTATCACCTTAAACCTTCTTCTTTTCTTTTCGCTCCTCGTTTCTTTCCTAGTTTTCTTGGCCCTTTTCGTTTTTTCTTCTATTTCCATCAAATTCTCCTAATTTTCATAGTATCCTGTTCCTCTGTTTTGATTTCATTATTTTCGCAACCTTTCGTCTTTGATTTTATCTATCTCGTTTATTTCTTAATTTTCACGCACTTATGTTTGCCTTTCTCCATTTTCATCATCTTTGGTTTTTCGTGTTTTTGTAGTTTGGCTTCTTCGAAAATGTGTTACCTTTTGCTTTGTTAGACAATGATTTTTAATGCATTGGAATGAGGAAATTTTTGTAATTAGCTTGCATTATGCTATCCTTTTCGTTGCTTCCTTGAGGCTGTCTGTTATTTGATTAAAGATTGAACTAAAAAGCCTTCAATGCAAATAATCCTAGTAGTCAAATTAGAACAAATTTCTTTCGGAAGTCAGTTCGAACAAAAAATGCTAAAAATAGGCTTTAATATTCACGAATTGTATACATTGTTACTTATTTCAAATTAAAAATATTTGGAGCTAGTAAAAATATTCAGGTACCTCAGAAATTGTCGTTTTAAGTCATGCTACCGTCTTTTCTTAGCCATGGAAACCTAGATGTCGGCAAGCAAAATATTTTAATGTATAAAACATAATATTTTTTTCTATCTCTTAAAGTAAACGATGTTTCTGTAAGAAAGTTTCCAATTTGTACCACCCGGTACAGTAGGTTAAGTGGAAGATCAGCCTTGGGTTGAATTGCGCCTCTTACCGAATAAACGCAGAGTATTATTTACATCATTTATCTCGAATTCCTTTTCATATTTAATAATACAGTAGGTATCTCGTATAAAGGTAAACAACATTGGTGTCAAGTTGTGTAGCTGGTACTTATAAACGCTTTGTACCATTACACGTGTATTTTGTAGGTGTATTCCACATTTTTAGTTAATTCTCAAATTTTCAATTTAAAAAGGAAAATGTAACTCCCTCCAACCCGGATTTTGCAACGAAAACTTTTATTGCTTGGTTATATAACAAGTTTCTGTTTAATTTACGAGTGTACGGATACAGCTAACATCGGTTTTGCATAAAATTAATAATTTATAGTCATACTTATATAGTGTCACGTGCAAGAATTTGGCCTATCATTAATTGAACTGATTTTAATAAACCAAAATGTATTTCCTTTTAAATGACATAGAAAAAAAAGGACACACACGAGACTTGAATTAAAATTAAAGTTATCAGATAATTAAATCGTTCGTAAAGATTTATTGCTATGCATTAGTACTATTAGCTCTTAATTTACAATTCGGAGTGGAATTAAAATTATACCCGTCAATCATACTGTTTTTCTATAAAATAATTCAATATAATATGTATATGTAACAAAATCATAGCGTAATGCGTACATTTTTAGAGCTGTCCAGTGTCCAGTATTACTTATAATACGTTCTCACAGCTTTAATACATTGGAATACGGCTAACGAAATGGTATAATATAAAATTTGGTCAACCACTAATCAGTTTGGACATTATATCTGCATCTGCTTTTAGTCAGAAATGATAGCTAAGTTATCTTCCAAATAGCAATTATGTTGTCAAAAGTTACACTAAGTAGTGGTTAAAAAGCGTATTTAGCAACCGAATGTTGTACCGTTATTATTGCGTAGTATTTCACAGGTTAATTAATAAAAGTAACTGGTCGAGGCAATTTTAATAATTAATTTCAATTCTTCTGGTGACGCTTAGAAACAATTTGTCATTTCCTGAATCCATACTTAAATTTAGTGAACCGTTTTCGTTTTTCTTATCAACAATTCAGCCCTGTAAGTTTTTGCTTGAAGCTCATAATATACAAAAAAAAAACATCAATAAAGTTAATCGGTGCGTAAATACGATTATGAGTGTTCCTGTTCATAAACAAATGTAGAAATTTAAAATTATACGTATATTTAAAGGCGCTAAATGACTTGTACTCTATTAAATAATCGTAACTTTAATCAATACCATTGACTAAAGAGTTTATTTCTTCAATCAACGTCAATACCAAGAAAAAGCGTAACTTAATCAACGACATTAACTTAAAATTAAATAGCAATCTGCGTTCGCGTGTCTGTTAATGTCTTTAAAGCACGCATCTGACATCTGAGAAATACTTGCAAACATCAAAGGTGAAAAATTTATTTGTCTCGTTGGTCAAATTTGCATACAGTGATTTAGTCTTTCTTATATAAGCTGTCAGTGTCAAACTAACACGCAAACCGAAACTGCAATAGTTTAAATACGATTGATGTGCTAATCAAAAGGAAAAAGAAGATAATTAGCTTGTTATAAATAATACCGTGTATATCCAACTACATTGTCTGAATACTACATTTTATTATAATTGCTTAATTAAATACTTACTGAAAAGTACGTTACAAATGATCAAATATTCTTATAATAAGAATTTAGGTACGTTTGTATTGTTTAAATTTGACTTATGATTGCTATGTGACCTGGAATGACGGACAATTAAGCAGCTGGAATAAAACCAACAAATTGTAAATGTCAATTCAATGTTAACAAGATAACTATATAATATTATATGATATTAAAACATACTTAGTCGCAATTCAATTTCTAACCTCGGTTTATAAAACGTTATTCAACAAGGCTTTTGTGTCAAAAATTATTTGTATAAGTTACTAAAATTCCCATTTATAAACGTTTCCTCGGTTAACATTTGTATTCTCACAAATACCGAACAATGTTACGCTTTTATAAAATTTTAATTACTTAGGTACCATTCAAAAAATAATGAGTCCGGTATCCGAAATCTTCTTCAGTTACCCCGCATGACAGCAAACCATATATCGTGACAGCAAACCATCCGATAACTATATTATTGTACCTCTCACATACATGCCTCAGACTTTCATTAGTATAGATAGGGTATCAGCTGCAAAAGTTTGGGGGTGGCTCGTGGCTACACACAGTCTCTGCCAGAACAAACAGTTTCTCTAGGCTATGGTCCTCCAAAAGACAGATAGAGCACTTCAAAGGGGTGGGATAAATATGAATTTTTCTGCTTTATGTATACTATTCGTTTAGAAATTTCACTTCAAGATGTAGGTAGGCACAAAACAAAGACAACTTGACCAATCAATGAAAGGGGTAGTTTCAGGAGGAGGCAGACAGACAATAATTTCTTTGTTTAAAAAAAATTCTTATTTTTGCGAAAAAGATATTTTGATTACATTGTGATACATCAAACCGTTTACCAGTACATAATTTACGCTTGAAGATGAAAGCGCATGCAACGATAAATTTCGATTTTAACATAATAACTTACTATATAGTCACGTTTCTTTCAATTTGTTATGGAAATATTTTAGTGTACAAGGAATATTCCAAAAATGTACAAGGAATGTTGAAAAATGTTGATAAAAAGATTATTACATATTTTATGACCAGAGGGGTTGTTATTAAATTTTTCCTTGTCATTTCTATGTAATTTACATGAGAAAAATATAACACTCAATTCAACTCAAATTAAAAAGTTTATTAAAAGAAATAAAACAGTTTCGAAATGGACTTTAATAATTGAAAAATCGAGAAAAAGGTAAAAGTCGAAGTTCGAAATATTCACCAATTCAATCACCATATCGCACACTGTGTTACTCTGTGAAAAAGTATAGCCAACATCAGTCTTCTCTACCTGCTAAAAGGTGTCTTCCATTACCAATTTGAACGGAGCAAACGTGGGTGTTGATGGGTCAAGAGACCGAGGAGGCCATAAAACGTCACCGAAATGAGACGATAAGGAAACAGGGGGCGAAGAAGAGCCATAGAATCTCTGGGGGTACCTCAAGTCATGTGTATACGAGAGCAAGCCGCGTACGTTAAATGAATTGAAGGAAGCGATCCGTCAACAAATCACTCAAGTTAACAGAGATCTTCTGGAAACAGTGGAGGCCAATTTCCGTGAACGACTTCAACAATGAATCAACAGAAACGGACATCACATGCCCGATGTGATTTTCCGTTCATACGTTCCGATCTCTACCAATAAATTTTCCTTAAAGCAAAAACTAACGATTGTATTATTGTTTCAAAAACATTTGGTTCCCCTGCCCCACCCCAGCCGAAAATCATACTTAAAAATGTTATTGTCGTAGAAACAGAATAACTATTTTGCTTTCTTTATTCCTAGTAATGGACGCCACAGAATTTGTTGCATTGCGGAAAATATCCGTTTGCTAATCGATTTGGTGGCTTGAGATCAGAAATCTACAACTGGACCACAAGGACTGTTCTCGATAATCGTTCAGTAAGGTGTGTTTTTCAATATTCGACCTTCTTATATTTACAAATTAGACGTTGTGAAGCAATTCAAACCAGCGCAGAGGTTGAAATTTGTGGGGGAAACAATTATTAATGAAAGTGACAACCTCATTTTGCTAAATAAAGATCATTTCCATCTAAATAGCAAGTGGAATCACAGAATTGCCGTAAATGGGGTTTGAAAAATCTGAAGGAACTGTATGAAACCTTATCGTGCAGCTCAAGAGTTTAATGTGCTATTAACGAAGCTGATGTCACTGGGCCATACTCTGAGGTATAAAATTGACATGTTAAATTGTCTCATTGGTCGTTAACGTCACTCGACCTATTACTGACGATATAATGACGACTTAAATAAAGCTCACCATTTTTGAACGTCACATATGAGATGTCATTATGACGTCTGATATGAGTGAGTAATAGATTTTATTTATATTGATCATTTTCTTTCTCACCAATAAGCAATTACACATTATAGTTTACTCAATGAACTATTGGAGTTCACTTCACAGTTGTGAAGTGCACAAGAAGCAAGTCCATCTTCATGATCTTGCATTTCATCCAATTGTGAAATTCCATGAGTAAAAAGAACAAAGATTGAAAGTGAAAACAAGATCAATAACAAAGACAGGGCAAAAGTTTTACAATTTTTGAATAACACATGAAAATCCCCAAGACATATCATTAAATTTATATACTTAAGCTGATTTGTATTTAATTAAAATATATCGCAGATAGAGCGTTTCCCTGTTGCGACACTCTCATCCCGCTCCTAAATTCCACGAATTAAGTTAATAGTGGAGTGTCGTAAGCGCCTGAAGTATAAAAAGCTCGGAATCCAATTACTTTGAACGAATTATTATAAAACCTGTTGGATTGTATTATTAATAAGGTATATTACAAAGTTTACCCATTAAAATTTGTTGCTTTTTATTTAATAATAAAATAAATAAATAAATGAATGCAGATATAATTATACATATCTAATACATTATAAGTTTAATAACTTAATTTTAAGCAGAAATCGTTGTACGAATATACTTTTTTCGTGATAATATTAATGTAAAAAACTTTAATTTTAATTAAAAGAAAAGTTTATAAAAATTATTTAAATACATATTTTACTTACTAAAAATTAAAATTAAATTTGTTGGTTTTCAGCACTTTCTTCCACTTCACTTATTTTATAATACTTAGGTGATGCGCTTTTCTGACATCCACAGGAATTTCCACATCCTTTTTTACAATTAGAAAATAACATTTTCAGTAAATTATCTGGAGGTGGATACCGTTCCATCATTGTTGGTTCAACTGTTCATCAACGAATCAACCGCAACAATAATAGCAATATTATCATTATATTTAATCTTGCCTTTTTTGACAATACAAAATTGACTTTATCTTTATTGGAGCGTTTAAGTTCTTTTAAATTATGATCCTCAGTTTTTTTCATTATCATCAATCGCGCTTCTTCAAACGCGTTATAATAATTAATATTTTCATCTCCAGTTATTGCTATTGCAATCGACATAATTGTACCTGTATCCGGAAAGGGACAATGTTGTATGAAAAATTCCTTGAATTTTTTTACATCTGTAAGTATCGTCTCTTTCCATACGAGCGTCTGTTCAATCACTGTGTTGATTTTTTGAAAGATATATTACAAAATTCTTCCATTCCTTCAATTATATCTTTAGTGTAAATCACTCCTTTGAACTTTGATTCATTTATAAACAATGGACCTCCTCCAACACTAATTGATTTCTCAATGTTTGTTCAATTGTCTGGTCGATAGGAATTTCAGAAGAAAAATAATCCGAACGCCTTGCTGTGAAGTATCGTTCCGTGAATTTCTGATACTTACTCTACACTCCACAGGATCCCTTTTAGCCTGTAGTTCTCCATGTTTTGTAAATAAATTTGTGAAGCTTTGGGATAAGGAAACTGTCCTGACGCATAAAATAATGGAATCATAAGCTCAATACAATATAAATGTACGTAATTGTTAAAATCTGCAATATCGCGTACAAATGCACGAAAGTACATTTTTTATTTTTATTCGGAGTTGCCATGGCCGTTGAAACCTCATAATATAATAATTGTGCGTTTTTGTACAAAGCACAAAAACCAAGGCTGCTACACATACGAGGGTTATTTTTATTCAACCTCCGATTGGCTATTATAAAGGAAAGAAGTGTGCATACGTATTTATAATTTTTTAGAATCTGTGAAGCGGTACAGTTAAAGGCTGTTTTTCTCGTATACTTATTTATGTTATCGTTTAAAATGATTTCAGATTTCAAAAAACTCAGTGATTTTGAAATGTATGTACTTATTCATCAAGATCTTCAAACATTTTGTTACCTGCTGAATAATGCTCATTACAATAGACTTGATTTCTTCTAATAATTTCACCAGCGCAGCGGCCTGTAGCCCAATCGAATTAGATCAAAAAATGGGTTGACACGGACAAAATTTGAATGTTGGACTCGCGGAACAAGCTCAGAGCTGTGACCAAATTGTCATTGTTTTTGAGAGTGTTAAAGAATTTCAATTTTTGTAAGAATAAAACATGCTTTACATCAAACTGTTCATATTTAAAACTTGCCGGTGAATATAATTGTTCCGGAGTCCGTTCTCTGCCGGGTTTCTTAAAAGAAACGTTTTTCAATGATACCTACAATTATGTTTCTGAATGTTGTGTAATACTAAATAATTAAGGGAATGCCTAATTAAATTAAAAAATGATGTTTAGGTAAGTACCTATGGTATAAACCAAGTATCACCCGCACTTCTTTTCGGGCCTTAATCGAAACATATCAATCCTAGGAAAAAATTGATAAGGACTACAATTGTAGGAAATTAAATTTCAAACAACTTTGGTGATAACTATTTTCCGTGTAAAACGAGTTATTCAATAAACAAAAATTCACCCCCTCTTTTCGGGTCTTAACCGAAAAATATCGATCCTAGGGAAAAATTGATACGGAACAAAATTATAGAAAATTTAATTCCAAACAACTTTGGTAATAACTATTATTCGTGTAAAGTAGAAAATAAACGAGTTATTCAATAAACAAAAATTCACCCTCAAATTCAAGATGGCGGATGGAAGCAACAAAAAAAATGGGTAAACATTTTAGTACTTTGTCTATAAAACATAATTCAGATGGTCTTACATTAATACATTCAAAGTAATTGGATTCCGAGGTCAAACTCTCCAGGCACTCCACTTCAACCAAAACTTGTTTTTGAATTAATGATTTATTTCGTTGTAATTATAATGTACGGTTTAACCAACGCTGAATTCGTATGTGTGTATGTTCACCGGAAATTTTTTCAAAATTTTGTCTTCGAATTCAGATCCTTGATCAAAAAATGTGAAGTATTAGTGACCGCCGAAGTTTGCAACTTACCATACGAAACTGAACATTTCAGTGACAGAACGAAAGGCGGCATGGTTACGCACTGCACAATTCACGATGTTTTGAGATATTTTTAAGTTACTACTACTCAAAATAATTGTAAAGAGGTAATATCTCATTATACTATCTATAATAAGTGACCTTGGTAATGAACCAGTACTGCAGAATGTACAGTCACAATCCATGCAGGTATTGACAGTTAAGCAACTCGCGCACTGGTTGGATGGGTGACCGGTTCATTCTGTGGCTCCGTGTGTCCGGCAGGGGTAGTACAAAGGGCCCGAATGAGGCCTACGTACGCGTGGACTTAGGTCCCATCCCCCATTTTAATTTACATTTACAAGCGACCTTGGTGATGAACCAAGGTCATCAATATAGTTCTCCTTTACTGAGAATATTTTTTAAGTAATTGAAAATGTTGATGTCCTCATGAAGTATGATCGGAGACAGTTTGGATTCACTATGACACACGATCTTCTATTTCGTCTAGATTCTTCAAATGTATGTGAAGTGGTTAACACATTTATGATTTTGCATTTGTTCACATTGACACAATCCATTGCTGTTGTAGACTCAAGTTTGTACAATTTTATGTTGGCTTTAACATAAAAATATACAACGCCGCTTAGTGCCGTATATTTCCAACTCTAATTAATTGCAACCCTTGTGGCCGTTGAACACAACGTTGCAAACACCAAAAAACACAAAAAGTACTTGTTTGTTGATGATGACAGCTTTGAAATGCTCCCGACTTAATAAATTAGTGTTGTGGTTTTTAGTGTTTGCAGTGATGTGTTGAATTCTATAATTTACTTTTAGTTTTAGAGAGAGAGAGAGACTGTACGAAATGCAATTTAGGCGAAATTATAGTTGCCCTTGGATGTTGCTTTTTTTCAGTATGTTACGGTTTTGCAGCTATTTCTCAAATGCACGCAGAGTTGAGCTACTGCCTCAAGAGCTATTTCCACTCAAAAAGTTGATAAAGCACCATGCCATGCCTTGTGGAAATTTGGATTAACCGATATCGACCATTTGCCGTTGAAATATTTTGATTCGAGCCTTAAGTATCATAAAAAGTACTTATACTCATTGTAATTTCCACTCATGGATGACCTAATTTAAATGTGTTATTAGTTAGGAATGGTTAGGTAATAACATATCTACAGTATATAATGAGGTACAACTACCAACATCTATTACTAAAATGCTTATGAATTTCACTTTCAAATTAACATTCCTTAAGAAAGAAATCGTACTGGTTTACATGTTGACTGACATTTTCAATTCTATCGCCAGATGAATAAACAAAACGCTTACGCATTAATTTTATATAATTATCTGGAACAAGAAGTTACCTTGAGAAGGCCATATAACACCTATTAATGGCGCTTTATATGAAAATATGTTGTTTATTTTAAACTATTTCTTACGTACCCCAATCTTGTTTATTTAATGTTATTACAAGGACGATCTGTAGGTGGCTGATTTTTTATCATTCCCTATAAACGTTTATATTAACTCTTATGGACGTGTGGGTAGTTTTCTTTTGTACAAGTTTCTGTCTAAAAGATGTTAAATTGTTATTCAAATTAGTGCCGCATAATAATTTTATTGATATTCATCTTTCTCCTAACTAATAATAAACCAGTAGCAAAAATTCCACCTACAAATTTATGAGATTGTAACCATATTTTTTAAACAATATAAATGCTTGTGGCGCTGTAATTTTAATATTTTACAATAGATTAATATTAGATAATTTTTTAACTTAAAAAAAAATTATGAAATTGTAAATCTTTTACGAAAAGTCTTCAGGCTGAACCAGTGTTAGGTCGTACTGACTTATATGGAAACTGGGCCATCCATGTACTCTCCACTCTCTGGATTCGCAAAAACATTTGCAGTGACAAGTAAAGAATTTTACTTCTTAAATAATTAAATATCTTACTTAACATATGATTTACGAGTGAAATGGGTAATAAATTTTAGTAGAATGTTATTTATCCATATAGCTTAAATCCGTAGGCGATGAATTTTCCTTGAACCATTAAATAGATACATATAAGTGTATAAGTGATGGTTAAAGATCGAAATAAATATTGCCAGAATGAATAAATATTAGAATAAACCTTATTTTAATAGGAGTCTGCTAGAACATGTGGTTATATTTGACCAGCTTACATTAATGGCTTTTATCATCGAGTATTTTAGGAACGAAAAATAACACCCACTCTCTCCAGATCCCTTGACAATTTAAAAAAAATACGATTACAATATCGCATAAATCGATGTCTCTTATCAATGGATTTTACTGATTTCATCGTTACACAACGTAGTCTAATTTCAGTAGAGATGGCGCAAATACGGATATAGAGCCATAAGTCTCAACATCCCAGTACATTGAAAATTCATAAAGAATGATTTCAATCATTGCATACAGTATAAAAATATGGTTCTATTAGCCTTTTGGACATGAATTGACTATTTACCCACCTTAAAAACAAACTCTTACTAAATAAGGACACATTGTACTTATATGAAGGTTCAAGTCTGTCCTGTTTTAATTAAAAAAAAATTCGTAAATCACAAAAAATTATTTTTAAGAAAACAAAACATCAATTTTGGAAGAAAAATTATATAATTCTATTATTCATGTTAGGATGGCGAATCAAAATAATCAGAATCACCAACGACGCAAAACCACAAAACTTGCATATTTCGCATCATGTTTGGGTTGCTTTCCATTAGAAATTGGTGTATTTTGGATTTTGGATATCGCTGTCTCCACCAATGTAGTAAAACTTTAAAGTTCGAAGTAATTCGCTAGAGTTTAGGTTATGGTTATGAGGATGATACAACCAATGGGACAAATCTAGAATTGCACTACGTAACTGAAATTGAGAATATAGTAACACTAGTTATGCTAGTAAATAATGAGGACGGACTTGATTATAATAAAATTTTAGCAATTCACCAAACCAAATTGTTTTTATGAGTAATTATGATGTATGTGCTTTGCGATCGAATTAATGTAACACCTACCCTCTTAAGGTTTGTATTGCTATGGACGAGCATCTGTGCGCCCTTCCATTAGCGATTCGGGTGGTTCATGTTTAAAATCCTTTTAATAATCGAATTAGATTGGCGTTCGGAATCGGGGCGAATATTACAGGAAAAAATATTGCTTTTCAACCCTTTAGGGCCTTTGCACACTGGACCACCATGGAGGCGAGACCGGTGGCTGCATGGCGTTGGCATTGATCCAAATGGAGCGCAGCACATTGGGCGTTCGTGGGCCGACTGGCTGCGCTTCCAAGAATACGGTGGCCGGGGGATGCGTTTTCCAAGGTCACCAAACTGATGTCGCCCCCACATCATTCCGTTGTCTGTTACTAGACTCTGCACACTAGAGCTCCCGGCAGCGTTGCCAGTCCAGTTGAGTGTTTCCTACAGAGGATAATAATAATAATAATAATAACATTTTATTTGAGGAGCAAAAGGGTTGTACCAAGTATTCCAGAGGCTGTAAAGAACAGCTCATTATAGACTCTGTAATACTTGAACAATCTAGACTCAATAAAAGAAACATACACACAGCTTACATTGACTACAAAAAAGCATTTGATTCAGTACCTCACTCTTGGTTACAAAAAATATTATCGCTGTACAAAATTAGCAACAACATCACACAATTTCTCACTCACATAATGTCATGTTGGAACACCACCCTAACACTTACACTAAATGATACCCAACTCATCACAAACACAATAAAAATTAAGAGGGGCATCTTTCAGGGTGACTCCTTGAGCCCACTTTGGTTTTGTCTTTCTCTTAATCCCCTTTCACACATGCTGAATAACACAAATTTTGGTTATAACTTAAAACACAATCACGAAATACATCACAACGTTACACATCTATTTTACATGGATGATCTTAAATTATACGCCTCTACAAGCACAAAACTCAACCATTTATTACATATCACTGAAACATTTTCACATGATATACACATGGAGTTTGGTATTGACAAATGCAAAACACAACACATCACTGCTGGTAAGAGAGAATTTGTGGATTTTGAGCTCGAACATGGTGACCATATAAGATCCATGGACGAGAATGAAACTTACAAGTATCTTGGTTTTCAGCAAAACACACACATAAAACATACACAAATAAAACGAAATCTAATCACACAATATTTACACAGATTACGCAGTATACTTAAAACACAACTACACGGTAGAAACACTGTCAAAGCTATTAACACATACGTTACACCGGCCCTTACTTATTCCTTTGGAATAATAAAGTGGACCAATACAGATTTAGAACAGGTACAGCGAAACACACGTACATTACTCACTAAATACCGAATACATCATCCACACGCCTCAACAGTAAGACTATACCTTCCTCGTTCACGAGGAGGTAGAGGCTTAACAGACATAGCCCTGTTACACCAAACACAAATACATAAACTACGAGAATACTTTTATAACAAATCACACATTTCAGCGCTACACAAAACAGTCACACTTGCAGACAAATCTTACACACCCTTAAATATGAGTAATAGAAACATCACACCACCAATGAGTAGAGATACGTACATCACACATAACATCCAAACTTGGACACAAAAGACTTTACATGGACGATATCCACAGGAGATTAACGAAGACTGTGTTGATATTATAGCAACGCATGCTTGGTTAACCAAATGTGATATTTTCCCAGAGTCAGAGGGTTTCATGTTTGCCATACAAGATCAGGTCATTTACACACGAAATTACAGAAAACACATAATTAAAGATAGGACAATTACACATGATCTTTGTAGACAATGTTCGCAAAGACCAGAAACAATACAACACATTATATCAGCATGTACACGTCTAGCACAAACAGAATACAAACACAGACACGATCAGGTAGCTAAGATAATACACCAAAAACTCGCCACAAAACATAACCTTTCTAATGATAACACACCCTATTACAAATATACACCGCAAGTTGTACTTGAAAACACCACACACAAACTATATTGGGATAGGACACTACTCACAGATAAAACTGTATATAACAATAGGCCAGATATAACACTTATAGATAAAACACAAAAAATCATATACATAATAGATATTGCCGTTCCCAACACAAACAATTTAGCCAATACACACGCAGAGAAAAATCGGAAATACACTGATATAGCTCAGGAACTTAAAGCGCAATGGAGAATGGGAACTGCTCTTACAGTACCCATTGTTCTTAGTGCAACCGGAGTTATACCAAAAACAATACATCACAGTTTGCACATTTTAGGGTTAGATAAGAACATATACATACAATTACAAAAGGCAGTCATTATCAACACTTGTCACATAGTTAGAAAATTTCTAAACATAACGGAAGATACCGCACATCACTCAGAACCACATCACACACTTTCAACTAATACCATTGAAACACAAAATGAAACACAACACTCAATCCTCCCTTCACAAATTGAAACTCTGTTGCATACACAACATAACATTATAGAAAGTCCATTACCAACACACAACACTTCAACAATCACTCATGTAACACCTCTGACTCGTTCTCATGCACTCAAACGTAAACACACAATATACTCACAGTATCAGAATTCGCAATTAACACAAAACACAAACAACACATTACCCACTCGAGTGCAACCTATGCGTCGAGCTAAACAACAAAAAACGCTTACACAATAATCATAACACTTTTTCAAAACATACATATTATGTTCATTTTTTTTTCTTTTCTATAAAAAGTCACTAAGTCACGAATAAGTGACGCCAACGGAGAAGCCTAGGAATATAGGGTCTCTTTTTGTTATTGATGCGAGACGCTGCGTTCATGTTAATGCCTTCGCGGAAAGAGGGTCGACGGGACGTGGCTTTTACAAATTGGGATCAAATACACCGAGGCTTCTCAAACAAATACATTATCTAAAATGTGATCAGCGTTGGTTTTATCAACGTCATTTAATTTAATGAACATAATATTTGTATAGTATTTAGTATGTTCACTTTTTAACAGCAACTTCAAATTTATATTGTATAGATATATGTATTAGTAGGACTAATCGTTACTTGATTTCGATCCGTGCGATTAGTTAACCAGGCTTGGCCTGAGTATCGATAACAATCGAAGTACACAATAATAATAATAAATTCTTTATTAACCATTACGTGCATGATGAGTGTTTTTATTATAACTGTGTTACGGCAACTTTTGGGTGGTAACAAAATTTTAAAAGCCATGACCACGGTCGCTCACGCTCGATGGGGGTGGGCTAAGCACAATAAGTAAAAATAATAACAATTTATAGTGAAAAGGGCGCCATGTAGTTCTGGAGAAAGGAGGTACGCACAACTGAAGGTTACTACTCTGAAGGATTCATTCTTCTTTCGCCACCTACCGTTTCACCACCTAGACATCTTAACTGCTTTTTTGTCCTGTTTCGCCACCCAGAATATTTTGGTGTAATTAGTAATCACTAATATTCCCGGTTGACCACCTGAGATATTGAATTAAGGGTAAATGACGTCATTCAAACGTTCTTTAGTTTTACATTACCGTTTTTGTTTCAATTGAAAAAAATATACTAAACCTACCTTAACCTCGCATCAATCTGCGCTTAGGTTAGCATTCGTTTTAGTTTAAAACGTTGTTTAGTATTACATTCCCGTTTTTGTTTCAATGGAAAAAAATATACTAAACCTACCTTTAACCTCGCATCAATCTACGCTTAGGTTAGCATTCGTTTTAGTTTAAAACGTTGTTTAGTATTACATTCCCGTTTTTGTTTCAATTGAAAAAAATATACTAAACCTACCTTTAACCTCGCATCAATCTACGCTTAGGTTAGCATTCGTTTTAGTTTCAAACGTTCTTTAGTTTTACATTACCGTTTTTGTTTCAATTGAAAGAAATATACTAAACCTACCTTTAACCTCGCCTCCTGAGGTAATCCGAAAGGGGATTATGGAGGCTGAATGTAAAAAAAAAGAAAAATGTGAAAAAATTTTTATGTTGCAATGGGGTTTCCCGTTTATTTGTTAATAAATAAATAAATAAATAAATAAATAAATCAATCTACGCTTAGGTTAGCATTCGTTTTAGTTTAAAACGTTGTTTAGTATTACATTACCGTTTTTGTTTCAATTGAAAAAAATATACTAAACCTACCTTTAACCTCGCATCAATCTACGCTTAGGTTAGCATTCGTTTTAGTTTAAAACGTTGTTTAGTATTACATTCCCGTTTTTGTTTCAATTGAAAAAAATATACTAAACCTACCTTTAACCTCGCATCAATCTACGCTTAGGTTAGCATTCGTTTTAGTTTCAAACGTTCTTTAGTTTTACATTACCGTTTTTGTTTCAATTGAAAGAAATATACTAAACCTACCTTTAACCTCGCCTCCTGAGGTAATCCGAAAGGGGATTATGGAGGCTGAATGTAAAAAAAAAGAAAAATGTGAAAAAATTTTTATGTTGCAATGGGGTTTCCCGTTTATTTGTTAATAAATAAATAAATAAATAAATAAATAAATCAATCTACGCTTAGGTTAGCATTCGTTTTAGTTTAAAACGTTGTTTAGTATTACATTACCGTTTTTGTTTCAATTGAAAAAAATATACTAAACCTACCTTTAACCTCGCATCAATCTACGCTTAGGTTAGCATTCGTTTTAGTTTAAAACGTTGTTTAGTATTACATTCCCGTTTTTGTTTCAATGGAAAAAAATATACTAAACCTACCTTTAACCTCGCATCAATCTACGCTTAGGTTAGCATTCGTTTTAGTTTAAAACGTTGTTTAGTATTACATTACCGTTTTTGTTTCAATTGAAAAAAATATACTAAACCTACCTTTAACCTCGCATCAATCTACGCTTAGGTTAGCATTCGTTTTAGTTTCAAACGTTCTTTAGTTTTACATTACCGTTTTTGTTTCAATTGAAAAAAATATACTAAACCTACCTTTAACCTCGCATCAATCTACGCGTAGGTTAGCATTCGTTTTAGTATAAAACGTTGTTTAGTATTACATTCCCGTTTTTGTTTCAATTGAAAAAAATATACTAAACCTACCTTTAACCTCGCATCAATCTACGCGTAGGTTAGCATTCGTTTTAGTTTAAAACGTTGTTTAGTATTACATTCCCGTTTTTGTTTCAATTGAAAAAAATATACTAAACCTACCTTTAACCTCGCATCAATCTACGCTTAGGTTAGCATTCGTTTTAGTTTCAAACGTTCTTTAGTTTTACATTACCGTTTTTGTTTCAATTGAAAAAAATATACTAAACCTACCTTTAACCTCGCATCAATCTACGCTTAGGTTAGCATTCGTTTTAGTTTCAAATGTTCTTTAGTTTTACATTACCGTTTTTGTTTCAATTGAAAAAAATATACTAAACCTACCTTTAACCTCGCATCAATCTACGCGTAGGTTAGCATTCGTTTTAGTATAAAACGTTGTTTAGTATTACATTCCCGTTTTTGTTTCAATTGAAAAAAATATACTAAACCTACCTTTAACCTCGCATCAATCTACGCTTAGGTTAGCATTCGTTTTAGTTTCAAACGTTGTTTAGTATTACATTCCCGTTTTTGTTTCAATTGAAAAAAATATACTAAACCTACCTTTAACCTCGCATCAATCTACGCGTAGGTTAGCATTCGTTTTAGTATAAAACGTTGTTTAGTATTACATTCCCGTTTTTGTTTCAATTGAAAAAAATATACTAAACCTACCTTTAACCTCGCATCAATCTACGCGTAGGTTAGCATTCGTTTTAGTTTAAAACGTTGTTTAGTATTACATTCCCGTTTTTGTTTCAATTGAAAAAAATATACTAAACCTACCTTTAACCTCGCATCAATCTACGCTTAGGTTAGCATTCGTTTTAGTTTCAAACGTTCTTTAGTTTTACATTACCGTTTTTGTTTCAATTGAAAAAAATATACTAAACCTACCTTTAACCTCGCATCAATCTACGCTTAGGTTAGCATTCGTTTTAGTTTAAAACGTTGTTTAGTATTACATTCCCGTTTTTGTTTCAATTGAAAAAAATATACTAAACCTACCTTTAACCTCGCATCAATCTACGCTTAGGTTAGCATTCGTTTTATTTCAAACGTTCTTTAGTTTTACATTACCGTTTTTGTTTCAATTGAAAAAAATATACTAAACCTACCTTTAACCTCGCATCAATCTACGCTTAGGTTAGCATCCGTTTTAGTTTAAAACGTTGTTTAGTATTACATTCCCGTTTTTGTATCAATTTAAAGAATACTAAACGCATCAGGCAAGGCATCGCGCTTACCTGTCTTTTTCCGGATTTCCTTTTACAAAACTACTTAACATCTGATTCAATATCTCAGGTGGTCAACCGGGAATATTAGTGATTACTAATTACACCAAAATATTCTGGGTGGCGAAACAGGACGAAAAAGCAATTAAGACGTCTAGGTGGTGAAACAGGAGGTGGCGAAAGAGGAAGACACCCTCTGAAGATGCCTTCAATATGTTAATGAATAATAATGAGATAGCTGAAAGAGAAAGTAGCATACAATACATACTGGTGTGCAGGAAAGCAATTGAATAATAAATAGAGTAAGTATTACCTTGTTATTATCCAGATGTGAATCCTATGCAGAGTTTCCAATTCCTGGTAGATATCTTAAATAAAATAAAGACACAAAAGGATTATGATAGTGTAAACAATTACTCTCGAGCAGGTGATAATCAATTGTTACTGAGTCGAACTTTGTTCAACAAGAATAAAATCGGTTGACGTTAATGAACAAAGCAAAGAATTAAATTATTTCAAAGTAAATCGTAACAGAGAAAGTATTTTATGAATAGTTAATTGAAAATTGATAGCACACATCGATTATCAATTAGATAATCACAATATTTTTAAGTATTAATAAATCTGGGATTTGTCAAATTTATCGATCGATGTCTGTTTATCTTCGGAATAATCCAGTAGGGTGTACAATCGGGGATATCTTCACAGTAATACAGATGGTGGAAGGATTCAACAATAGACGGACGTAGAAAATGGCGTGATAGGAGTAAGCACAGACCATATATAAATCCAGAAGGATACGTTGGAGTATTTCAGCAGAGATGTAGAATAAGCACTTGTTCAATGTTTGCAGCCGTAGAAATACGCTTCAAGGTTTATTAGGAAAGCAGTTGTCCCAACTAAACCATTAACACTGTCGATGCACATTTAATAACCGAATCAATGGAATTTTAGTAAAGACTTATCGCACATTAGAACACGGTACTTTTGCAAAATGAATGCGAAATGAATTGTCATGCCAACGATCACGTGGACCAGAATTAACGTGTAGGACTAGTTGCCACGTACAAAAACTGTAACGGAACGAGTAAAAGACATGAAATTATGGGCGTTCCCAAATATTAATATTTTAACCGTCGAATAACCGTCAAGAAGGCAAAATTAATTTGTACGTAGTGTAGGTAACCAATGTTATTATGGAACGTCACAACGGGCATTTGTTTGACTTACCGCAATGTTCGAAGCAGGTATACTATCTCTGAGCCTGGTATTTCCTCGTGCAATTTTCTCTTTCTTTTCTTCTTCCAGAAGCTCGTCATAAGTATCAACACTTATTCTTGGTGCAAGTAGAGAACTTGGCAGGATAGCCGCGAAAGAATTGGTAAAACCACTCACTATATTATTAAACAGGTCATTGCAAGAGAGTGTATTCTCCGATATGCTAAAAATGTCTAAAATTATACCCGTTTACAAAAACAAATGATCCAACAAACATTGAAAATTACAAAACAGTAGCTCTGACATTAGCATTCTCAAAAGGTTTCGAATATGCAATGTTGGACAGACTGCAAACATATCTAAGCAAGTTTAATATTCTGTCAGAAAATCAACACAGTTTTAGGTCAAAAAGGTCTACAACGACTGCGTTAAATCAGCTACACTGTGTATAAAGGCTACGATATTTTGTGACCTTGGCAATGTATTCGACTGCGTGGACCATAACATACTGTTGCACAAAGATGGCATTGGAATACGAGGATGCATAGCAAATTGACTAACTTCGTTTCTTATAGAACGAACACAGTATGTAGAACTACAATCATCAATCAATACGGTCAAATCAAATCTGAAAAATGCAAATACTGGCGTGCCTCGCATAGGTACTGTTTCAATAACATTTTAATACCTAGTCGTTTTTTTGTTGCACATTCCTGGTTTTTTAAGTGACAACACAATTTAGGTAATAATAAGTAAATATCTGATACAAATAGGCCCGATTTTATAAAGCATAGTTAACTACGTGATCCAGCTGACGACGTGGTTAAGTAATGCGATAGGCTAATACGATCAACGATCACGCCTATGTAACCCGTATTAGCAAATCATGTTGCATTATTCAAACTTAATCACGTCATTAGCTGATCACGTATTTAAGTATGCTTTATAAAACCGGGTCATAGTGTTTATTGTTTGTTGCTTCCTTTAATTTTATTTTCAGAATTGGGTGATGAAACAAAATAATTCAAACTAAGGTTATTATCTCGGAAAGTATTATCTTTAGATATATGACATATTTAACAAAAATCAAAGCTAACTTAAAAAGCAGTTCATTCATGAAAAAATATACAGGGTGTTCTATTTAAAATAGTCGACTTTTGGCATTTTTTCTGTGGTCGTTAGAAGAAATTCAGTACGACCCTTTTGCAACAAATTTCGTTCAAAATCAGCATAACGAGAAATAAAACGGTCTTTTATTTATGATAATCTCCAATTTTGTTGCTCTGCTGCCATGAACAGTTATGATTTTTTTACTGATTGTTGATTTCGGCGACAATTTTTAAAAACATTTATTTTCTCCTAAATGAGTTGACTTAAGTAGGTAAAAGGCCAAACAAACTTGGTCTAGAATCGAATATGGACTTCAAAAATATAAAAATCTATAGGGCGTTCCATTTAAAATAATCGAGTATGATCCTGTACAGACGAAATTGAGAGCAGTGCGGGCCCAAAAATATTTTTAGGTTGTAAACAAGGAACATCTGAATAAGAAATGTTTCTTGATCTTTTGTCCTAAAATTAATATTAACGGTCCTATCGAAGAACGAAAGGCAAGTGGGCAACCCTGTATAATCTATCGAACGTAATCAAGTCAGTAATAGCGAATTGTGTGGTGTGCCGTCAGATTTGCGCTAAACCACAAAGTCAGATCATGGCTAATTTACCGTCAGATGGCGTGACTATTGCTCGCCCATTTTCGCAATAAGGGGTCGATTTTGCGAAGCCCCTCGTGACTAAATGTACCGAGTATCGTACGTACCGATATACATAAAGTTATTTGGCGATATTCGTATGTTACGTTACTAGAGCAGTGGGCCTAATTCAAGGATTATACTGTATACTATATTTCATGAAACTCAAAACAGAGTTGTGCCCCATTTGTTTCCTGGTGCGATGCAGTATGCATGATATTTCAATTTCATTCCTCGCAGTTGTATTGTAGGATTGTATCCCAAAATGTTGATCAAGATCAGTGGCAATGTGTGACAAATATCATGTCATTACCTACCTGTACCTATTGTAAATATGTCTTATTACTGTTCAGTGTTCAGAAGGTGTTTAGAAATAATTACATAGTGCAGTTTGCATGTACCACCTTTATATCATGATATACCTACTCGCCTTCTTGAATCAACCCCTTACTTGTACTTATAAAGCACACAAACTTAAAATGCTTCGTCACGTAACCGTCAAACTTTACAGCGTTTTTATATTCCTCTAATGTTGGTTCTTTTGATACTACTTATCGCACTAATAGAATTACGAAGTATTTTATTATTTTTACTATCTTATCTTAACACACCTCCTGATTGTGGTTTCCTTAATGCATTTTTTAAATATTTAAAGCATAAAAATTATCAACTTATTTTCTTAATCGTTATGTTTACATTAATGCAGTAAAGTTCTTTGACTTCAAGTACCCAACGGTTGTCTTTGGAATTGCCGTTTTATGTTTCAATCATGTTATATAACTTGAAACATATAAAACCGTGTGTCACGTTGGCAGGGACTGAGACCTATTTATCATCCACTGTCTAGTGCTCTATCTGTCTGTAATTAATAATAGTTGAACAGTTGACAACACAGTATCAGTTTTATAAAAGCAAATTTAAAATACTGCTACGTTTGACAAATGTTGAATTACAGTCAGGAAGACAATGATCGTGAGTTTCATGGTTCAAAAATGGGGTTGTTTAATTAATCTGGAAATAGTTCAACGTACATACTGATTGATTAATGTAAGGTTACTTTACATGCTTTCTGTTATTAACTTAACTAACGATCCAATGAGATATGTATCGATGTTAAAAGGTGCTATTAGTAACTGCATTAGCGGCTATTACTAAAATATCACTTAATTAACAGATAAATGTTTACATCCAGGAACTGACTTTGAGCTAAGGCACGAATTTTATCTTTAATAAAATTCGAGACCTTTAAGACTATGGTGTCAGGATCAGTGTCACATAATTATAGTGATTATTGAAATACGACGCTCCTTATTGTATTTGCTGACCTTTAGGACGTGATTTTCTTTTTCACATTCTCCGATAATATTGTAATTATGGGAAATGTGTATTTTTTTCCTACTTAGGTAATAACGAAGCATGATTTGGGTGTAACCCCATTTAAAGAATCATCATTTATTTCAGAGAAAGCCTTATTTATACTTCATTTAAACAAACTAAGTGATCATTATACAATAAGCCAACATCATCAATAACAGTTTTAAACCTGTCGAACAATTATCAAAAACTTCAATCGATTGACTACCGTAAGAAATCAGAGCATAAAATCTGATAGGTGGAATTTTGATAGTCTTCAGTTTCATTACGTTTCAAATTGCTTAAATAAATGCTCTTAAGCGTCGTTATTTTCTTTAGTTTATACAGATAATTATACACTACTCAGTGCCACATCTGACTTTATTAGCATTATTTTAAATTGAATTTTTTTTTAACCGCGCAAAGTTATCTGTATATCTAACAAAGCTGACCAGTAATATACTAAATTTTTGTTCCAACGTTATGCCTTTATTTATCAATAACACTAATTAAGATCCAATCGAATGTAGAAGATATAAGAGTACTTAATTTGCATTCTAAAATTAAGAGTTTTTTTTTTGTTTTATACGCTACTTACAAACATTTATGTGGAGAACTGGTATTACTTTATAGAAAATGAGGCAATAGCTACCATTGATAGCTTTTAATTAAGAATTATTTATTTAAAAAAATTCATTCATTTAAAAGTTGTTTGAGTGGGTATTAGTTGAATGATTTTCTAATTGACCTTGATTTTTTTAACATTACTGTGCTGAAATTTAAATGTGCACTTTTAAAAATTTATGGATATCTTTTATCTGTTACGTCATTAGCGGTTAGAATTGCTAATGATGCCCGCAGTGTCCATAATGGTTGATTAGGACGATGGGGGAGACGGTGTCTTCTTTAAGTTTAGTGTGATTGGCCACTTTGCATTAGGAAGGGGAATGGCGGATCGTAGATACTGAAGTTCACGTCGGCGATGACCTGACATTGTGATATAATTTAGTACTCCAGCTATTGCTCAAAAAGTATATTATTAATGACTGATTGCGAAAGTAGTAAAGAAAATATTCTTTGTGAATGATTATGTTGAAGGTTGGTAATTATACGCTTAGCTGTGAAAATTTCAGTTGATTCTTATGTGATAACTTCGGGGTTAGTACATTAATGTACAAAAATGTTAAAGGCACCAGGTAAGTATAATACTATCACACCAGTGTCAGCAGCAGGACGTTACAGAATCACAGACAACCCAGGCCACGGACGAGCTTGCGATAGCTCAAGCGAAAAACCACTTCTGAAACGGGCTGTGAGATTACACATAAAACAGTCAAAAAGGATATTTGAACAGTATTAACAAAAGAGCACTGAAGACGTTGGTTTAAAATCCCATGATAAATCTATCTTCTTACAATGGTGATGGTCACAGGCAACTATCATCTAAATAAACACTTTCACGGGACTGCCTAATTAGTCCGTTATTTATTGGTTGTGGTGGCAAGGAAAACGAAACTACATACGACGTCAACTGCCGATGTGTGCTATTGCTATACACAAAAACAAGGAAACACCTGCTTACAAGTGAAAAGATTATACAAGAGGCAGTAACGAAGATTCTCCTTACAAATATTTTGGACTGGGAGATACAAAAATCTTCGGGGAGTAGACAATACACTAACGAGGAATACATAATACGACAACAGGGCACAGTGTAGGAGGTAGGAACTATTTCGAGCCTCCCCTTGATAATAAAGGAATTTATTTCTTTAATAGGTTAAATAGAAGTAACAAATTAAAATAAGGAAGTTTTGACCCTTGAGAAATAAGAAATCGTTACCTAATGCATGATAATCTAGTGTCTCTAATAAATTCACACTGGTGAAGAATTGGTCAAAACATCGAACTAAGTTTATGTTTTTGATGGTTGAAGCAAAATTGGACGGCCCGCTTTCCAAGTGTTAATGATTCATATCTTTTCCTGATATTGGATTTCCAGAATATACATTTATGCCGTATGTGCACCCAGAATGAGAGTCGCAACGAAATCCCAATTTGAGAGCTCGTTTAGTTGGCTTAAGAGGCATATATTATATTGTTTTACTGATGAGCGTCCTATGAATTTTGTCATTGATTTGTCGATGCTCCGTAATAAGTTTTTGATGAATTTGGTGGTTTTTCGGGTCGAGAAAAGAAAAAAAGCTTTGAGGCCAGGGTCATAAATCTATCGCGAGATATCGCCTTTTCAATTGAGCGATTTCCCATCGACTTTTTTGACTCCAGTAATGTTTCAGGCCAGGTAAACGATAAGAAAATAAAAAATAAGAATTTAGGAATCTTGCAAGAAAAGTACGATTTGGTTTTCGTTTTGAAGTACTAATCCTACGGAGTTTTGTTAATAATAAATCGTGGTCACCAACATCAAAAGCTTTCGCCTTCGACACTATACCACTAGGGTTAATATTTTATGTATTTACATAGATAGAGAATACAAGCGGATTAGTTTCTGTAAATCTTCCAAAGAAAAACCATGTTACCTGGGGTTAATTATGTTTTTCACATTACTAGAAAGTACCTTATAAATGATACGTCCAAAGACTTTATCTGAACTATTCACAGTTCATACTAATCTATAGTTAGTTATTTCAGATTCAAGGGCCGTTTTGAAAAATGGTTTCACAGCTTTCCTGTACTACATTTTGCAAAGATAAGTTAAAATAAGGAACAACTACTCACCAAGAGATTCCTTGAGTTGTTTGAAAATATAGGTGGGAATATCATTTGGCTCACTACTCGTTTTTGTTTTAAAAGCTTCTTTAACACCAAATAATGTCACTACATCTAAATTAAAACTATGTACTTGATTTAAAATACTACCCAACTATGTATTTATCATATCTTTGTTCTATGTAGTACATCATATAGCACTTTAGCCTTTGATCACAATAACTCAGTACCTACTTATATGACAAAAAGTATTTAACATCATATTATCAATACAGTTTTCATCATTTTCACTGAGAATAGATTATAAACATTTGTAATTTTACCATTTCCAGAATACGAGCCATTACCATTACCATAATTAATACATTCATAAAAGTCCGCGATATTAAAATCACCTACAACTATCATATTACCACACTTCCGTTTTTGAAAGAGCTCAAAAGGCGATCAGTTCTCCCGACACTGTACCTCGTATCAAAAAGCTTTTTGTACACCCCTATGGTCATATCTTAGTCAGCGTCAGAATATCCTAGTCATTGCCAAGAATATTAGTAAACAATTCTTTAGTTTTTTAATCAATTTTGATAATAAATATTATATGTATAATTGAAATGATCTTCTTCCATAAAACTATGACCGAATGAAGTCTATAATATTGACAATACATGGCTTTAGATGGATTAAGATCGCTTAATATTTATACCATCTTGCAATGCAGCTAAAACTCATTGTATACCGCTATTATTTATTTAGCAAAACGTAAATATTTACAAAAAGCCTCTTGAGAGGGTACCAAATCTATTGATTATGTACAAATGTCACATAAGGATGCAAACCAATGGGAATGTGAATCTGAGTCAATTTAAAAGATGCCTTTTCAGTAATCGCGATTAATTTGCTTTCATGGTTTCATCGGGCCATATACATATAACGGAATCTGGTAATCTGGGAATCTGATAAGGTTATTTTGAAAGTGAAAAACAATAAACGGTACACAAAATCATAACTATGAAACTATAGAGGCCTTTGAATAAAGTCCTAGGTTGGAAACTGGGCTGCTGTAACATTTGATGTCGTCTAGATACATGATAAATGGGAAAAATTCTGTTTTGTCATTTCTTAATTTGAAAGCGGCTGAAAGAAAATAATACTGTTCATTTAGTTAATTATAAATCAATTTTCATGTGTGTTGTAGAAGAATATTTAGGACTCAACGGTTGATTTTAACTCATACTATTGGTTAAATGCTTAAACAACGAAATTTTCAACGCGGAGAGCTTGCTTGCTACTAGTCATACAATTACTAGTCAAACGATCTTCATAGCCTACACCGTACAGTATCATGTATTGCGTTCATGCAGATCCACTAATCTTTGAAGGATTTGGTAATTCTTTTAGGTGATGTGGTAGAGTTTTGTAGTGTTTTGGCTCACAACGTAAAAGGCAAAGCAAGCCTTTCAACGTAGGCTGTGGAACAACTATAACTACGCGGAATAAGCCGAAAACTAGTTATATTGACAGAGTTGATTGTGATCGGCGCCAAACCATTAAGAACCTCACACGAATTTCGCAATCTTAGTCTTAGTAAGAACGATGGTCTACACCAGGCCCGTGCGCAAGGGGGGGGGGGGGGGGGTTGGGGGTTCAAACCCCTCCCATAACCCCTTGAAATATAAGGAAATATAATAATATATGTGTAGTTATTAACGTACTTTATAAATACATACCTAATTATATATTTAAAAATAGATAAATATTGAATACATACCCAAATTTCAATGCTTTAAACTAAAGAATAATGTTAAGGAGGGGATCAATTATTGTCTTAAGTAACCAGAATTTTATAACCACACTCCCATATAAAAGTCATGTTAAAATTGGAGTTTGGCATGCATTTCTGGACAACTTGCTGTGGCCATAGTATTGCTCCGATCATGGAGTTTTATGTCTCAAAATGACCCTAAGAACATTCTACGGCTCATATGCCTATTTTTAGCCATGTTTTAGCAAAAAGTATAATGTTTCAAGCTGTCTAGGATGTGTCAAAGTGACAGATATGCATATGCCAAAGTGACAGATACTGTTTTCTTGCGATATTTTGCGATTCTTTCAAAATTAAAATAGAAATAGGATACCCCAATGCGATATCGATAGGCATAACTGCCGTGGGGTCATTTTCAGGTATAAAAGTCAACAATCCCACCAATACAGTGGTCACAGCGAGTTGTCCAAAAAATGAAATCATCTTTTCCAATGGGAAGTGAACATTTGGCGTACTAGCACGAAAAATTGTCGTTGCATGACAACTCTTTACTTCAGGCTAAATTTCCTCGTAAATTGCTCTCATTTTTCGAAAATTTCATCAAATTTCATCAAACAAATTCGTAGAAAGGTGCCAACAAACTGGGCAGACGTAAGAGAACTTTGGAGGCCTTCAAGGCGAACTAATATTGACAGAAATCAGGGTCAAAATTGGATCGAAAAAAGTTCTTGAACCCCCCCTTAACCTAACTTTATTATTGGGAGTATCGCAACCTAGTTTATGTTTTATGAATGTTTGGGCCCGTTTGAGGCGTTAATTGAAATCATTCAATCAACGTTTGAGGTCTTCCCTGTTCCCAACCCAACCCCTCCCATGGACAAATCCTGCGCACGGGCCTGGTCTACACTTGGGTTAAGAGAGCTGTATCATTGTTTCGTCCGATAAAGGAAGAAAAACCAAAAATATTTCCAAGCCACTAATTGAATCAAAAACAACTGGAGGCAATGGGACTGGAAGCCCAAAGAATCTGAATAAGATGATTGAAATTAACACTCTTCTTTCGCGCCCAAAGATGACACATGACTCCAAAAATTCAGAATCTAGTAAAGTAATCATGGAAATGAAAACCAAGGGAATTGTAGAAAGTGTCAACTTTCGCACAGTCATTATCAATGAAAATAAATAAGCGCAGTGTATAATTAGAAATACCTTAGACACCTTGCTATACGTATTAAATAACATTTTCTTTAATAATTTGCTTGCTTTTCTTAATGTAACGCCTATATTCATTCATGCGCTAATAGTATATACAGATAAATTATTACCCCATTGTCCTTTTCAATGAAACACGTGATAATTGCTGGTGAAAGGTTACGGGTATATTTTGCTTGCATTAATACACAACCTACACAATTATCACTTTATTGCGATTCGAGGTTGATTGATTATTTTAAAGGTGTTGCGCTTTATAAATTATTTTACTTTACATAACATGAATAGTTCGTTCACAGTGTGAAATTGTTAATAAACGTTCACTTCATTCTTTTTTAAGATACCCACCTTCTTCAGTTAAACTATTTCCATACGAAACGATTTGTTTTAGGGGGGAACAATTTAAACAACGATTCTAATAAATCAAATATTAAATCTTCACCTCAGCACCATTGTGTATTTTTTAAACAATTTATGTTTTACACTCTTTCAAATTCAATTTTCTTCTTTTTAATTAACTAATAATGCTATTTCTTCAGGCTATAAAATTAATAGACCTGTGCGGTATGAGTTATGGTGTATATCGTTTTTAACATAAACCTTTACCTCCTTACAACCTCCCACACGTTTACTTAGTGAATATGCAGTGCTATATTTACAATTCTAACTATTTTGACAAAATCGTAAATCACACTTTCGCCCGAAACGTAACCTTTTTTCAAATAGGAATCGACGGTCAAAGAAGCCGGCATAGTAATTGATAAATTAACGCTTTTCAATTAGTATGCACTTCTATTAATATATTTATAAGCAGCAAACGAGTATAGAGGTGCTTTTGTATGTAAACATAAATATTAAATAGCCTCAAGTTCTTTTCCTACATGCATCACTAAATAGGCCTTTCTTTTAAGGTATATAATTCCTTTTTTGTCTGTAAGAGAAATGGGACAGTTCGTATAAGTTAAAACAGAATTTTAAAATGATTTCCCACGACAGTGTTATGGAAAGTGTTTGTTATAATAAATTAAGTTCCATATATTGAATTTGTACATATTAAAACTGCATTATGTATAACGCGCACACATTGTCAATGATGCCCAAAATCATCAGAGTAATAATATTAATTAATATACTTATGATACATAAATTCGTTTTTGTCAAAAATGGATACCTTAGGTCGCATTGTTATTCAACACATTGAAAATTGAACTTCCCGTAAAACGACGTTATATTGATTTTGGATATAGTGCGCTGGTGTAGACTAAAAAAGGGTAAACTATATTAAGAATATTACAGTCGGAACGCAGCTTGCACCCTTTTCCACTTCCAGGTTATTTTAAATACTACCCACAATGCAAAAAAACGTTTCTGAAATGTTTTAGAAACGTATCTCTGAAACATCTCCGAAACAGTGACAGAAACATATAATGCACTATAACATAGTCAGAAACCTCCCATGTAGCACCGTTTATTGGCTTTAGGTTAGCGGAATATTGGCGCAATATTGAGAGATTGGGGCAATATTGTCGAACTGCAGCCAATATTGGTTGAATATATTTTTGTAATATTATACAAATATTGGAAATACAGTATTTAGTGAATATAAGAACAATATTTGGAATATTTATTAAATATTGCTATTTAATGTAAATTCAAATATTGTTCACACAATAATGTACCAATATTGGGTGTACAATATTACTATATATTGAAAATCTATATTTAAGCAATATAACATACATATTTGTAATATTAAGTAAATATTGATATTCAATGTAAATTCAAATATTGTACATACAACAATGCACCAATATTGTGGGTACAATATTACTAAATATTGAAAATCGATATTTCACCAATGTAGCATATTTACAATATTTAGTAAATGTTACTATACAATATAAAGTCAATATTTATTTATCAATAACATAACAAAATCGTGTTTTCAATATTACTGTATATTTAGGCTACATGAAAAAAATATTCATAAATAATAACGTTACTATACTTTTTCAAAATCCGCCGAATGTTAATTTTCGCCGATTTAGAGATATCAAATAATTAAAATATAATATGAACGTCCTTCTCAATGTTTTATAGTATTTAAATTTAAATTCCAAAATTATATAATTTTCCGTAGTTCAGTTGTTTCATGGCCGACTTCTTAACCGAGTGATCGATGGTTCGAGTCCTACTTGAAGCAGAACGTTTTTTCAGCATCACTGATCTCCTCCGAGTCTACATGAAGTGAATGGGGTTCCTGGGGAAGGTGCCACCGAAGCACATGGAGGCGCTGCGCACTGGGAAATACTCCCTCGGAGGAGTTAGGGCTCTGTGGTGACGCAGGTCACCCCTTTCCTACTATTTTGGGACACATTACAAAACAATAATGGGCCAATATTGTATAAATATTTTCCTCAATATTGAAATAATATCGATTAGTAATATTTAGCCAATATATAAAATTGTTCACATTTCAATGTTGGGACAATATTGTACATTAATATTCTACCAATATATTTACAATCAAATCCCAATATTACACCAATATTAAATGTTACATGGGCACTAGGTTTGAAACAACACAAAAACATTTTATGTTCCTTGAAACATATCAGAGAGTAATATATTGATATGTAGGAGAAATGTGTCCTTATAAATGTTTCATATGTCAATATTTGACGTGTCTCGTATATGTTTCACTTGAAGTATAAAAATATTGGGATGTGGTAGAAACTACGGCACCGAGAGCCCCAACTGCTCCCAGGGGCTCTTTCCCAGTGCGCAGACCCTACACGCAATATGCAATATCACACATCTATTTATAGTAGCACAAGAATAAATCTATTTTTCGAAACGGAAATTTTTCGTTCCAATTAAACACCAAATTATAATTTTCGTTAAATATATGTACGTAAAACAACCACATTGAAACGCGTATTTTTAGTTTCTTACGATACGTTTCAAGTGATAAGGTAAAGATTTCTGGTACAACACTACTAAACACATTTCTGTAACATTAACTTTAAAACATCACATTTTTAACGTTTCCAATATGTTATACGTTATCACATTCCAAAAAACACATCACAGAGATGTATTTTTGGATACATATCTAAAACATTCACACTGAAACGTGTATGTTTTATTTCTTACGATATGTTTCAAGTGATAAGGTTTCTGGTACAATACTACTAAACACAACTCCGTAACGTTGATTTTGAAACATGAATATTTTGTTTCAAACGAAACATCATATTTGTAACGTTTCTAAAATGTTATACGTTATCATATTCCAAAAAATACATCACAGACATGTATTTTTGAATACATATCTAAAACATTCACACTGAAACGTGTATGTTTTGTTTCTTACGAAATGTTTCAAGTGATAAGGTAAAGGTTTCTGGTACAACACTACTAAACACATTTCTGAAACATTAACTTTGAGGCATGGCTGTTTTGTTTCAAACGAAACATCATGTATTTAACGTTTCTAAAATGTTATACCATAGGCGAATTAATACATAGATGTCTGACCAATGTATTCATTTTTTTGGTCAGTTGTGGGGTGCGGACTATACAGGGTGATTCACGACTATTCCCTCGGTCTCTTGTGCCTAAAGGGTACAAGATATCAGCTTCATTTTTTGGTGACATATGTAAATTGATAACGACTATTTTTTAAAATTATTTTCACTTATACAGGATGCTTCACAAAATTGTAATATATCAAAGTTAGGTTTTTTTAAATGCAACCCCCTGTATTTTATTACATTTTTAGATTATACGTTAAAAACAAAGGTAACTTTATTAAACGTTCCCTATACCTATCGCTTACCAATTTTGAGAAAATTGTGATTTTATGAAAAATATTCAATTTAAACAACGCCTGATAACACGGAAACCACTTACTTTCAGTAACACAAATTTATATCGATTTATCTTGACCTTTAAGGGTTTGATTTGCACTACGTAGGATTTCGATTTTTTGTACAGGGTGTTTAGAAAAAGGATTCATATTTTATATTTTTCAAACATCAATAACTCACTTAACTTAAATGGAACACCCTGTATGTTTTTATTCTATGTTGAATAACTTTTCATTTTCTATCAAAAACTATGAGTAATTGGTATGTCTAAAATCAACGATTAAAAAGTTATTAAGATTTTTCTCTAAAATTTCTTTGAAAATTGTTTTGTTTGCATTCTAGTAGGCCATGATTTTTTTATTGTAGTTGATAATTAGATATGGGATCATAACTTAATTAAAAATGAAATGAATAACAAGAAGCAATCATTTATGGAAAAAATGGTATAGTAAATGCTCAATATGATGACCATTTTCTTCTATGCACAACCGCACTCGATTTTCAAAAGATCTAAAGTTTCTCAGGATCGCCAAAACGGATGGAGCCTCAATGTATTTGGGAGAATTTTAATTTTTTGATGGAAACTTGAACGGAGTAAAATTTTTACGGATTTTAGAACAACACTTTTTCGAGTCTTCTTGATTAAGTTTGTTTAGATATAATAATTATTATTATTATCATTAAAAATTTAGTTTACAACACTCCACCTACCACTGCTGATGACATGAAGATTAGAATAAAGGATGCGTTTGCTACTATAACACTATAACGTTAGAAGATCTCTTGAAAACGAGTGCGGTTACGCATAGGAAAAAAATGGCATTTACCACAGTATTTTTTCCATTGCTTCAATTTCATTTTTAATTAAGTTTTGATCACATATCTAATTATCAACTACAATAAAAAAAAATCATGGCCTACTAGAATGCAAACAAAACAATTTCCAAAAAAATTTTAGAGAAAAATCTTAATAACTTTTTAATCGTTGATTTTAGACATATCAATTACTCATAGTTTTTGATAGAAAATGAAAAGTTATTCAACATAGAATAAAAACATACAGGGTGTTCCATTTAAGTTAAGTGAGTTATTGATGTTTGAAAAATATAAAATATGAATCCTTTTTCTAAACACCCTGTACAAAAAATCGAAATCCTACGTAGTGCAAATCAAAGCCTTAAAGGTCAAGATAAATCGATATAAATTTGTGTTACTGAAAGTAAGTGGTTTCCGTGTTATCAGGCGTTGTTTAAATTGAATATTTTTCATAAAATCACAATTTTCTCAAAATTGGTAAGCGATAGGTATAGGGAACGTTTAATAAAGTTACCTTTGTTTTTAACGTATAATCTAAAAATGTAATAAAATACAGGGGGTTGCATTTAAAAAAACCTAACTTTGATATATTACAATTTTGTGAAGCATCCTGTATAAGTGAAAATAATTTAAAAAAATAGTCGTTATCAATTTACATATGTCACCAAAAAATGAAGCTAATATCTTGTACCCTTTAGGCACAAGAGACCGAGGGAATAGTCGTGAATCACCCTGTATATGGAGGCACCGTCGATCACAATGCTGTCACAATCAACGCGCTACGTCCTACTAGGGTGACTAACTGAGTGACAACGCTATTGTGTAAGTAGGTCTTTTCTCAGTACGGTATACTTGCCAACAGTCAGTGCTTTCTTCAAGGGACTTCCCTACTTTGTTAATATAGTGTAGTAGCCCAGTTAATTGATATCGTAATTTATATTCAAAAGGCGTTTGGCCGACTGTAGACAGTGAAAATAATAACTTGTGGCGCCATCTGTACTCGCCGTCCCAGCGGGTTCGTGCAAGAATTAAGTTAATTAAAAGTAAAGTTGCACGTAAAAATGTAGTTTTTCCATTTTTTTGTATGAAACTGCTTAAATAATTTTTTACATTGGTAATAATTACATTATGCTCGAGTAGCTGCCATTTGGTCATCGCAACGCTTTTACAACTAATATTTTTTATGTGAATATTACATAAAATATACATAAAACGTATATAAATTCATGTACTACAGATATAGAAGAATTACATCTAATAGACATATACAGGCCGTTTCATTTTGGATGGCCACCGACAATATCTTCAAAACCAAAGGTCTTAATTTAATGGGATAAAAAATTTTATAACTAAATCAGACATGAGAAATTCAATGAAAATATTTTTAAACTATAAAAACAACCGCAAGAGGGCGTAACTGCTACGACAAACACTAAAAATCGATTTTTTCAGTGGAAATGCCTTACTAAACTACAATTTAAAATAAGTTTTTTTAAAGCTTAGTTCATTTCAAACAACTTTTGTTTTTGATGTTTCCAATAATAAAGCCAGGGGGCGCGGCCAAAACCTTACGAAACAAAAACCACTGTAACTTCTACTAATTGTTAGCCGATTTGAATGAATTTTTGATTATTTGAAAGGGCATTCAACGCAGATTCTGGGCTTATAATCATACTTGACAATAATCGTTTAATACATTTGATAGAGGTGGTTATCTCCAACTGAAGTTGTTTTTCCAAATTTTCTCTAAAATTGTAAATGGAAGGATATCATTCTTTTGTGTTGGTTTTCTAGAACTTAAATGGTCTAAGATACTGGAGAAAACCCCGTATTGTCGTTTTCGAGATATGACCAAAAATGTCATTTTCTGGTAATTTTTCACTGTCGTAGCAGTTACGCCCTCTTGCGGTTGTTTTTATAGTTTAAAAATATTTTCATTGAATTTCTCATGCATGACTTAGTTATAAAATTTTTTATCCCATTAAATTAAGACCTTTGGTTTTGAAGATATTGCCGGTGGCCATCCATAATGAAACGGCCTGTATATTATTTAGAAAATTGCTGACATCGTGACATAAAATATCTCTTATTTTTCTTCCAGTTTTATAAAAATCTAAAAAGCACTTATATAATTTATATGTATTTTATATATAACTGTGTTTGCTGGGTTTGTAACCCTTACGCAAAATTTAGAAACGTTTCATGAATGTAGTGGGTTCAGTGGGTACTTACCACTTCCAAAATAATAAAATAAATAAAAAATCGCTAAGCTACCAAAAGTTTTATGGTACGAGAACAAATAATAAAATAGTTGCTTAACTCTGTTCTAATTTTAGCAAAACCTTTCATTTTTGGACAGCTTTAATAATGGACATGTGTGCTGTTTGTGGCAGTGATGTTGACAAAGACTATACAATATGTTGGTAAAAATATCCCCATAAATAAGCATAAGGTTTTGTTAGTGAATTATACGAATAAGGTAATCCTGTCGAAATTTCTGATAGAATCCCTGTTATCTTAAATGTACGTTTGACCAAAGTCATTAATTGTTTTTTAAATTATACTAACCATCTCTGCACATAAATAATCTAAGCAATAGTCAAACTAGAGAATATTTTGTTGTTTTATGGACCTTTTTACCTACAGTTCATAATTTCATATGCGCTTGAAGCAATCACTTTAAAGTTGCTGTTTATATTTTAGTTGATCTACACTACATAGGTAGATAAATGGTAGATTTTGTTTAGATAGATTATAAATCTATTAGATACCGATTATAGTCGGGATTTTTAAAAAAGAGACGCGCCATAAATCATCTGCATAATTATTAAAACTAAAATTGCTAGTCAATACTGAAAATATGAAATTACAGGTTATGACGTTTTGTGTTCGTTCGTAAAAATTTATAACAGTTGGTTATAAGTAAATGTGGTTTATTTACTAACCAAAATCTTGGCCATGGCCCTATTTTCAATTAGAAACTAAACATTCTGAACTTATTAGTCACAACGCAGATTTATGTGAGGTAGTGTTTCGCATAGCAAAGTGTTGTAGGTCGTTCAAGCATGTGTATTAAATAAAATTTAATAGCCTGCTCTGAAGGAAACATAAAATTTAGGGAACAGTTGTTGACAAGCTTTACTTTCTCTGTTTTGTTTTGTGGGTTTGCTCAAAAATTCTTTTTGATTTTAGCGAACGAGGCTAGAAAACAGACCCCTTTCATCTTTGGAACAAAGAATGATCGCTTTTCACGGAAAATATAATTCGTCGTTCATCAACTACATATACAATGTTGAATGTATAGTTTGTTAGAACAGAAGATGTGGTTGTACTTAAAAAACATTTACATTTAAACTTTTGATTATCCTGAAATTTCATAATTTTCGTTGGATACCTGCTTGATAAATATTCATTCATCGTGTTCATTCTGATTATAATGCTTAACGTTATTTTCTCTCATACAAATCATTCCGATAGCCAAGTTTACTTATTTCTTTATTATATTTAAATTCAGACATTCTCTTTAGTATGCTGTAGATATATCACGCTTTTACTATAAACTAGAAACCAATAGACGCCTACAAAGTGACTAAAGTTATTACATTAAGAATCACCACAATTCAATCCTTTATATTGACTACTGTCCGGTAGTTTGAATGGTAAAGCTATATAACCCACCGTTTTCTTCCACCCACAAAGATAAAACAAGAGATTTATTGTATTTAAGAACAATACTGTAAAGTTACTTCATAAATATCCCCACATTACATATAATTGCCGTAGTAGTTAAACCTTGATGATTAATTTTATTGGCAAGATTAATCACTAAGTGGATATTTTTAAGGGTGCGGTGGTCCATTTGGAAGATCGCCGACTCTACATATACATTTTTAATAATCACGGATTGTTCACAGAATTAAAATGTTTATCCCCATCAACTTGACATCTACACTATTCGAATCTTGTACCGTGGTGCTAGAAACAATAACAATAATTTTCATAAATAACCCCTCCCTGTCATTGTTATTTGACACATATTATTTTTAAACTGTAGACGTCGTGGGGAGTACACATAGTAATATGTTTTATTGTAGTATCTTGTGTTACATCTTTAACAATAAAGAAACTGAAGTACTAATAATGTGGACATTTTTTATCATTTTAACAAATATTAATGTCATCAGACTTATGAATTATTTTTCTAGCAGACCACAAATTATTTAAAAGTTACTTTGGTAACACAAGCTTAGTGATGGTATCAAGAATCAATTCGTTAATATTTTGTACTTCAGACATGTAGGTGTGTTACATTTTATTTGTCTGTGAAGTTGTAACTGAGGATTACATTACTATAAATATGTATATCTATCTAATAGAAACAGCCCTTCGCTGCCATTCGCTTCACAATTTAAAGAAATAACACAACAGCTCTACACCTAAGTCAATTACTTACTATCCGCACGGTATCCACGGAAACAATATATATTACCTATACTTTCTTGAAAATCAGCAAAGGACGTTAACCATAGCTAGAAGAGGGCAATTTTTGACATAAAAATTACTCTTCATCCTTATTCGCCCCATTTAATGTAACCAAAATCGGTAAAAAGATGTAAGTATTGCTAATTTCTAAATTTGATGTGTTTTTATACAATCCATCAAATGGTTATATGTATATAATTTATAAAGGGAAGTCCTGTGCACAGAAGGATGAACATACGAACACCTTTCTTCGTCAGACGTTATTCCTCTAATTGCCCAAAACAGTAGGTTGACGTTGATGAATAGAAATACGAAATTTTGTAAATGTGCTCATTTCTCGACATGTTGCAACTGTATTTATGGCTAACATTCTTCAAATAGTTAGCTGATAAATAAACGTACAAATAATAGAATGAGGCAGGTTGTTTTTGGCTTTATTATAACAAAGGATATACTGAATGGTCCGGGATCACATGATGCATTTAGAATTCCCACATATTCTATAGCACGCATTGAATATAAGTAGGTATGCCGGTCGCTTTAAAGCCTGAAACACAAATAGTTACCGTGGCAACGTTGGCGTATGTTTTGGTTTAAAAGACGTGCCAAGATGCAACGAGTAATTTATATAAGAACATATTTCCTGGAAGCGTCTCTTGTATACATGCATGTGTTACTTCTTTGGGTAAATCCATAAAATCATTAATTACTAATTTTTGACTATCTCATCAGGGAAGGTTTATCATTGATCTGGAGACGTCTGGACATCTGGATGTTGTAATTATTGATATTCAGGGAGTTTCGCTTCGGAATGTGGCTGGTCTAGTAATAGTTGTTCGAGTGTTATAAATTGTGTCTATATAGTTATTGCTTAAAATTTTTTTTGTAAAGATCCGGTTGTGTTAAATTGTGGCCACCATAAGACATAAGTATGTATCTGCTAGTATCTTAAATGAAGAGGATCAAAATTAGCTTCACATAGTACTGCTTGTCTTGGGGTCGTTCGAAAAGCCTCGATAGCTGTATGAATTCCTTGGCATAATGGAGCGATGCAAGTTTATTTAAAAGGTATACACGTACTGAACGGTACACAATGTTAACATCATTTACCTGGTTAACTGCAGCTTCTGACTTATTTCCTTCTATGGACGAGATATTGAAAAGGCATTGATCGTCAACGGATAGTTGGAGTTTAATGTCAGGTACTTATATCAATACTGACTAGTTTATTAATTGCGGCGAGGAATAATGTTACACTTAGACCCTTGTGGTTTGCTGTTCTCTACTGACTCTCGTGGAGGGTCGTACTTGAATTTCCCGCTGAGTCAAAAAGTTGTTAAATGTTATGAAGTTTGCCATATTTTCCTTTATATTCAACTCGCAAATAGTTTTCAAAATATTATATCTCCATGTACAACCATACGCGATTTTTTCTAAGCAAAAGAGCTTTGCATTAGCGTCCTCTACCAGGCTGTCAATTGAACTGCGCTGGTTTCGGAAACCGAATTGAAAAGGAGACAACAGCTTGTAATGTTGTTACCGCTAACTACACACTACATTTACCAAAATTCATACCAAAAAGAGAATATTTAAAAATGGGCGCTAAAACTAATCTTTCCTTCCACATTTATTTAACTTTCCCTAAAATTTAGTTGTTTCGTAGCATAAACCGAAAGGAGAGTGCAGAGTTAAACAGGAGATTATCGAAAAGAAAGAACTGGCAAGAAAACTTCTGGATTACACAATTAATTAAATAGAGATCAATTACAAACACAACACAATATTAGTACAAAACATGAAAAGTTGAATTGTTGATTGTTGCAAATTACAAATATTACATTTAATACGCAAATAATTAACACAAACAATTTAAATCACACACAGTTACATTTACAAATAACATAGGGACATGAAAGCAAGTTAAATGTGCCGTATTTTGTCAAAATACCAAAATAACACACCCTTAATTGTTCTAGGTTAGCTTTTATGTATTTAAAACCACATAACTCAGCGATATTCGATCTTACTCGCATCCAGTATTGGGTCGTCTATTCCAGTTTATCGCCTGCGGCAGCTCTTCGGTAGCCTTTGGATTATATTGCCTTCTTACCAACTTACAATTATTATTTAATTTACAGATTGACTGGTAAAAGGAAGAAGCTAAAAGTGGTCATATTAGATATATGATTTAGTTTTAAAATTTACTCAAGGTTTTACACTCTTCTTAATTACTTATTGCCTCAATTAATTTAATTTAAAGCCTTTATATTAATTGGCTGTTAGAAATGTCTAATTTATACTTCACGTGCTCTCTACATTCCCAAAAATCGAATTATCACCTCAATTCTTATCATTTATATTTAAAAGTTGTACTTTCCATAACAACTTTTGCTTTATTGATGCCAATGGCGTAACATGAGTAACGGAAGGGTGCTATGCCCGTTACATCTACCGGTTAAAACACGTTACAAGTAGCACAACAGGTACCTACTACACAAAGGAATCTGAAAGGGCTACGCAAAGACCCGTTACTTAAGAGTTGGCTGTGATTCTCAATATCTGTGCATAACAAAGATAGAATTGAACGCAAAATTGAAATCTGTCACATCCAGCAATTAACACACTTTTATCTATTACAGAGGAACAGAGGACAAGGTGCTAGTTAATCCGATCCTTCGAATAGGTAACTGGCTCCTCGTACAGGGTTCGCCACCTAATTAGTTGAAAGTCGAGAAGCGATGAGGACTTAATTAATTATATTTATTGTCTTCATCTCATGGAAACTCTACGCGGGACAAATGATTCGTACTTAACATTCCCGTTTAAAGTCACTGTTGGAAATGCCACGGAATTCCATCAAATATATAAAAGTAAGGCAACAGGCATCGTCGACACCTCTACCTCAAGCAAGTGAGAAATAATTACATGAATAATCTCAAAGCAAGCTTAGCCGCTATACTATGTAGAGGAGCCTTTGTGCAAAATTTCCATCTCTTATTTACATGTAGGTATCACGTAATTTATAATACAGAATATAATGACTCAAGCAGTTAACAAATGTAAAACAATAAATTAAAATCGATACTACCTTGAAATAAAACACAAAAATACGTAATAGCTATTTATGATATAAGTGTTAAAAGTACTATTTTATTTTGTGAGTGAAAAGTTTGCGAAACGAGTGAAGCGAGTGGAGCAATTTCACGAACAAAATAAAAGTTACTTTTAACACAAATATTATACAAAGTTTTTTGTATAACTGTTCTATTTTGATAAGAAAATAGAAAAATTAATACATATTTCCATAAACTGTCATTTTGACGTCTCTAGGTTAACGATTTTGGCATGTAGCGCACTGTATAAAGTTCCGTGCCTCTCAGGTGGGGTTATCTCAAGGTTATTACTTTCATCACTACACGAGTCTTGTATTTATCATTTTTATACAGCTGAAGTAAGCCTGTCCTAGCAAATTCAGGTAAGTATTTAATCATCTTGTAAGGAATTTTGACGTGTCTAGGGGCAGAATTTTGTCTTTAGAGCCGTTTTAAGGTCTCTCGTAGTAAAAGGACCATTTCAATCCAATTCTTGTTCAATGTAGAAGTTTAGAGGCATTTCTGTCGATAGTTTCACTTGTAAAAATTGTTCCTTAAAGTTAGCGTCGCTACTGTTTGTCTGACTGCCCGTTATATTGTAATTTTGCTGGCGCAGGCGCGGTAAAAGACGTTTCGGTCAAAACGTTATTCATATTCATTGCTGCTGCACTCTAGACTAGTAACGCGATCAGCCTTCGAATGATTGGTAGATTGGTACAAGTCCATCTTGAGAATAAAGCGGAGGCACCTTCTTTTGTGTGAAAATGAGCACACTAATTGCACATTTACGGTGATCATTTACTATAATTTCTACAACTCACCCTCAATCTTATGCAGTTCATATCGCATTGAGAATATTACTAGATTCAAATTTTAATTTTTTATAAAACATCATCCCTATTAAATGCGTTTGTTCTGCTTGATCTAGTAGCTTCTAGATTGTGTACGCTTACAGTATTATAATCTCTTTGCAAGTAATTATAAAACCAGCGTTTTCCGCCTTGATTTGACTATCTACATATTAAATTTATGTTAAATGGCGTCTTTATCTGCGTATTCATAAGCTAAACACCGAATTTTAGGTGCTACACCATTAAATAAGTCAGCCATGATATACCAATTTTTACGACCATATTTAAGTTGTTTAAATGACATTTTTATAGGTATCTAAAGTAAAGGTAATTTTTAATGAGATGGAAAGGTAACTATTAGGTTTTCATCATTACTTTACACCAAGTTAACATTTTATGGCAACTTTATGGGAGAATTTAGGACACACTATGACATTTTCAACTTACGCCCATTAAAAATGTCTTATCTTGTTGCTTAGAATGTATTTCCACTACTAGTTCGATGCAAATATTGTATAAACGTATGCTAATCACCGTTGATAAATATTCACAATTAGAATATTTCGTAGGCCGTAATATACTAAAAGGAGTTATAAGAAAGAACAGTTTATGACAATGTAATCTAAAGATTGGAATTTTTTTTCGATGTCTCAATAATTTGTAGTACCCAAAGCGGTATCCACGCAAAACACAGTGCACCCGTGATACCGATACAATAAACATTAAGAAATAAATCCTCATCTATACTAGTTCTTTTTATAGGAGATGATAAAATTGATTCAACATTAAAGTTAGAACGAAAGTGTTATTTATTTATTGTCAGTAGCCGTAATAAATTAATGAAAAAAATCTTGAATTAAAGAAACAACATTAATTGTTAGAAATTATACCATAAACTGTTTTGAAGTGATTGAAAAGAATGTGTAATATGCAAATTGAATTTCCCATAGTAGATCTATCAGTTGATAGAACAGTATAAAATGTATTCAAATTTTATCTATAGCATCATCATAAACAAAAAAAAATGATTAAAAAATAGATAACTAAAACGAGCTATAAAATGACAATAAAATAAATTCTACTGTGTTAGTATTTTCAGTCAGATCGAATCTCGTTGAAAATGGAAAGCAATTCTTAGAAAAGCGTTGAAATACGCACGTAATTAAAAACCAGAAATATTGATTTTTATAAATGTAACTTCGTTCTACATTTTTTTGTCTTCATTAACGATACACATTATATTAAATTGGATCAACGCTTTGTGTGGTATTTAAATTAAGAGTTAAGTATACATTTTCCAGTCAAATTGGGTAAGTAATTAAGTAAATTTAAGTTGTGAATCTATTTTGGGTTGACGCCACTCCGATATGGATGTAAAATTAAGCAGTTTTGGATAGCAGCTTTATGACGTTTGATTTATAAATAATTAAGTTTCGGCCTTTAATGTTTCAGTGAATATTTCGAATGCCAATAGTAACCATTTATTACGCAATACTAATTGAAATTTAAAAAATATGTTGTTATGCAACCAATAAAAAGCGTTACTAATTATGTTAGTCAAATTCCTGTAAAACTTTGCTTGTAAATGTTCACAAAATTATGCATGATTTGTGTTCAAAAATTTACCTAAATGATAATAAAAAATCGCATTTCATTACATGCGCATAGTGTTGATAATTCTTGTGTAAAAATTGATTAACGGCGTTAGCGTAATTATATCGGTAGCGTATTACATTTCAGTTTTACCTACTACATAGTAGGTACATCGCTAATTCCATCAAAGTTATCGAAAGTATCTTACTTATTGATAATTATAGCTTTGCGGTTTATGCTAACTCTTCTTTTAATGTTCAAATTCCACTCTAAAAGGAATTTTCTATGTCAATGATATTTCCTCACAATTAATGGATGGCTGCTGCCGATATTGCAACAAGTAGTTACATTACCATCATCTAAACTTATTTTCAATCCCTACAATATGTACAGCGGCATCTGTTCCAGTAATTAACCAATCATTAGGATTGAAAATGTTATGTATTTAATACAAGTTGATAGCCAAAATCCATTATTTTTTATTAATATCCTTATTTAGATCAAGAACATCAATTCAATTAATATAAAATAGATGCACCTATATTTGGATGGTTTTAGAAATTCTAAGTTTAGAAATATAAATCTTGATATCCATTGACAAGACATGTGTATTACGTAAAAATGATAAAGGGGCAGTTTTCTTAAACGATGACCTAAAACTAGTTTTTGATTTGCTGTTATTATCAACCAATTTATATTTATTACTCACGTGATGTAACTCTCTACATGAGCGTTAGGTAGGTATTATTAATTATATCCTTCAAAGTAGATTCTTTTAGTTTTCTTACATGAATTCATCAATATGTATAATTAAAAGCGAATAGACAATGGGGAAGGGCACCTGTTCAGTTGAGAATGGCAGCTATTTCCGGAACGTGACGGTTAATTTGAGAGGGTGGTGCTATTTCGAATCCAGTACTGTGTAATTAAGCCTACGTAAAAATGTCAATAGAGGCGGGGAGATTGATGATTCATTGACAGCAGTAATATTTTTATTAAATTAATGAAATGAGTAATGGAATTTTGCTATATTCCTGAAAATACATATGTATAACATTATTCGCACTGAACATGTTAAATTAAATAGAATTTCTGAATTCATATTGTCATATAAAGTCAAAACGGTTCAAGAAAATCAACACCATTAATCGAGAAACGTTCTGATTTCTTTACATATTATGTTATTTAGATCATTATTCATATGGATATTTGACATAAATGTGGCAAATATAGACCCGTTAACGTTCAATATATAAGATCATTGACTAGTTCTCCATTCCTGTTTTAAATCGAATGATTAATGATACGTTATGCAATAATTAAAATAAAAAAAACCAACAACTTTAGGAACAATTTGATATATAATTCGTACCTTATGTGATTCTTTTTAATTTTAGACCAGTTGATTGTCTCTCAAACAAACGTTAGATTATGTAATGTGCGTAGGTTGGCATTTTTAGTCAAACTTCTTCGTGTTATTTAAAGCTCTCATTGTATCGCCATTATTGGTATAAGAAGGATAATTCGCACATAGGCGATCATAAAATCGATTAATTGTTGAATTTTTACTATGACGATCTAGATGTGAAATAATGAAACTGATTCAATTACAGCTTAGCGACATGTTCGACGTGTTTAGTCATCATCAAATCAAGCAATTAATACAATAATATGAACAAAATCTTCTATAAGAAGAAAATACAATGGAATATACCTTTAAATGATGAAAAACATAATGAATGTCATTAAAAAAATGGTGGGTTAGGTAAATTTTTTTAGGTTAGGTAACAATTAATGTAATTAATTAAATACTTATGGGGAAAACATTTAATTATTATAAAATATTCTTGCCGAAAGTATGATCACAGAAATAAATTTAGTTTAAAATCTACATGTTAACTTTTATACAATTACATATGACTGATAATAAGAAGATAATTGACACATTTTAAAAATTAAGTGTCTTAATTGTAAAAGTTCGCTAAGGAAACAAAATTAAACAAAACAAGAATATACAGTGTGTCCCCGGATGGAGTTGAGGAAAAAAAATTTTATTATTGATTTTACGACAAAAAGTCATTTTTTAAAAAAGTTCTGCTTGTTGAGTAGATAAATTCACCATCAGAAAATCTGAGATTAAATGTACAGAATGTTCACAAATTAAGATAACATGAAAATGCTTCAACAGAAAAGTATCATTTATTGCATTTTAGAGTTTTCTGTTAACAGAAAAAGTTCTTTAAGAACATAAAATTAGTAAAAATACAAACTCTTAAGTGTAAAATTTGAGTATTATGATTGTATGTTGATAAGTTTAATTGAGATAACGTGTTATCTGGATGTTTAGAATTTTAGTTTATTCTATCTTTTAAGTTATCTTCTGTTTGAGTTCATGTAAATCTTTTCAACCGAACCTTTTGTAAAGGCGTTTTTAGCTGCTCCTATATACAATAAAAATTATTATTATTCTTATTATTATTATCTGGAAATTAATGTAGATAACTATAATTAATCTTGACGATCAAAGGTTGTTGTATTTTCTAATAATATTGAACTGTAAAACGTCATTAATTGTAGATTTGTCAGTTACTTCCCGTTGGAGTTGCAAAATGTTAACTATCGAAGAACGTATTTATTTGATTAAATGTTATGGAATTGGTATTTTTACTAATGTTATGTTCTTAAAGAACTTTTTCTGTTAACAGGATACTCTAAAATGCAATAAATGGTACTGTTCTGTTGAAGTATTTTCATGTTATCTTAATTTGTGGACATTCTGTACATTTAATCTCAGATTTTCTGATGGTGAATTTATCCACTCAACAAGCAGAACTTTTTATAAAGAATGACTTTTTGTCGTAAAATCAATAATAAATTTTTTGTCCTCTTGTCAACTACATCCGGAGACACACTGTATATCCACCAATTGAAATTTAAAATAAATTTAATAAAAACGGAGATTATTTTGAGATTGAAATGGGAAAGAAATTGTAGAGGGACTTTCACCAAATGAGGTGTATAATTAATGTAGCATACACGAGCTATTTATTACTTTTAGGGTTATTTAAATCGATTTTGTTGAGAAACGTCGACTCACTGCAAAAGTAAGTCGCGGTCGAAAAGAGGGCCAATTGGGGACTATGGATTGAAGTAAAATTATGGAAAATGTTAAGGTGGTAAGAGAGCCAGAAACGAAAAAATTACAACCGAGAACTTGTTCTTTGTTTGTTTTTGTTGAGATTCAGACCTTCATTCAAGGCAGATAGAGGTTATTTGATTTTATACAAATAATGACTTTCTAAAAAATGTAATTTTTTGCCTTTTTTCCAAGTTCTAGGAATGACCTGCGAAGAGGACGTGCTTGGCCACAGCTGACGTATTATGTAGGGCCGGGCAAAAGTTTCAAAAATTGCTCAACTAGTTTGCTTTATTTTGCTGGAACATATTTCACCATCAATTTTTTTGCCTATATGATTGTCGCGACGGGTCACGGGCGTTTAATTAACGCGACTAGGGAAATAAATTCATCACAGATTGGTAATGACAGACACGATTACTTACACCAGGGTTACTATTATGTACCTAATGGCCAATACGGCAGAGTTGGATATACACAATCCATACAGAGCGTTCTCTGGTCAGTTCTTGCATGGGTGACCCATTCATTAAAACGGTGGGAGCGCACGACGTGTTCTTGTCTACATCGCCCCACTACCTCAAATCCCCTGTAATATGCACTCTGTGTGTCTGATTAACCCCTTATATTACACCATTACACCTTTGGGTATTATAGGGAATAGATTGGGAATGGGGATGGATTATAGATATAAATAATATATATAAATTTCATTTCTTTTTTTAGTTTTAGTATTATTTCGTGGACGTTTTTCATAACACGTTTTCACAGCATCAGTATCAAACGTTGGTTTGATGAATTTTTGAGAACATCAATTTAACTTTATGAGGTTACATTATATCTTTAATTATATTTAATGTTAAATAGATGTAACTGTTGGGACGTTACAAAGTAACGATTATGAAGGCGGACATTAGCAGTCGCTGCAACGTTTGTAGCATGTCCTTGGTACTTATTTGCTAACGTTAGAAGTTACCATAAAACGTTTATTTAACGCATATGTTACACAGTTTTGTCATGTGCGATATTGAGCTATGTAAGTTCCAAGGCCAACATGAAGTTTCTATTTCGATTTGAACCAAAGGTTTCATCCCTAAGCACATTCTCCAATAAGTAAACTGTTTTTTTAATTTCTTCTAGTTATTTTACTTCGAATTAAATAACATTTACAGCTTGATAGAATGGTTTGTCAAGAAAAACCATCATCTGCATTTTGACGTATTATGTTTTTGACAGTAAAATTTTATTGATCGATTCATTAATTAAATTGGAAATATTGTATTTTGTATCTTAGCTTTAAGTGTATATGTTTGTATAAGAACGTGATTGTTGAATACTACATTCTCCAAGAAAGTAAAAACAAGACCAAAGGAAAAAGTCTCTGTAACGTAGTTAAAGATTACCTTGAAGAAGAGGACGTGATAGTGCACCGTCACTTTGTTTGGTAAAAAAAACAGAGATTAGTACACACGTAATGTTGCTTATCAATAATATACCTTGAAATCCCAGAAATCTAATTATACAAATGTCGTATTTTTACTTACACTAAAATTCTGCTTCTTCCTTAATTATTTACAGACCCTTCTTCGCGACCTAACTGTTGGTTACTTTATGGAAATACAATTTAAAAAAACTAAATCGACGATAAACAAGATATTTGGTTAAAAAAATTATATACATATCAGTTAAGATTCTTATTAGATAAATTCGAAATTTCGTTTAGCTCGGTCACCCGACTTCTTGTCTGTGTTCAAGTAAATGACTTTCCATCTATTAATACTTAATGTAGGTACTATTGCTTCACCTGTTCATCGTCACATACATTAACAACTACCGATCAGCTTTCTTGTTCATTTAATTCGATGTTCCAGTTACATAAATTTTACTATTTCTAAAATGTATTATGTATATGTAATTGTATCTCCCAAACGCTAAACGGAGCTGGTTTTACCAATCTTTTAGTCAATCCACTTCGATTTTCTTTATTCTTACTCCTTGTACTTATTAGGGACTTTGCTCCTGTAGCTTACGCTTATACTTATACATTAACGATTTCCGTATTTCGTACCATTAACTGGAAAGAAGGTGCAGTTGAAATTGTCAAAAAAACAGCTGTGTTTGTTATGAAACTTATAACGCAATATTCCGAAAATCGAATTTACTTTTACGTACTCGTAATATAGTGTGTATTAAGTTTTCAACACCTGTGAGGTATCTGCGTTATCAGTAAAGATAAAGCTATGCCAGTTTCACAATACTCTGCTAATTGATCGTGAAACGTAAAATTCTGTTTTCCAGCTTCATAGAGTGCTTGAAAATCTTCAATTTCCTTAAGTCTCTATGTCTCTGTTATTATACTATTCATAAAAAAGCAAGAGCCGCTTTTGGGGTTCCGTTACAGATTTTCTCCCCGGTAATGACATTCGTTGTTTTAATTGGCTACCAGTGTACGTCACTTAACCCCTCAGCTCGATTTTTAATGGCGTATCTCTCTACTTCGTGTCGCTGAACTAAACGTTACAAATTTTGTGCTACCATTTTCACATTTTTCTTATAAATCGGTATTAATCGCCTTTAAGTGAAAAGCTTCAAAAATATAGGTCTGTTTGGAATATTCTGCTCATTCCAAGTGTCATTAAACCGTATTTTATTTACGAATTGTGTTCTTGCTGCGCTCTTGGAAATTAATAATCCTCGAGGTCTGTACTAATTATTTGTATTAAATATCACGTTTTCCTTTAAATTCCTGACAGTAATTCATATTATTTGTCCCAGCGTTTTTACGTTTTACGTATTGGTTTTACATTTCACGCATGGTGTAATGTAACCGCCATTTTGTTAAAGAATTTATTTGAGTTCTACCTGCAAATATTTCCGTTCTACTTACTGGCGAACGTCGATTGTTAGATTCCTGATATGATAACAACATTAATTGCTGCTCATCATCTCACCTCTAATTATCTCCGAATTTCTGAATTAAGGAAATTATTCATTACCAGATTTTCATCTGCTACCATCTTCCGTCAACCTTTAGAAACAAGAATCGCTAAGTTTACCTTTAACCTTATTTGTACTTATTATTATTTGAATTTGACTATTTTTTATTACCTAAATTGTGTTATACTAAATTATTTGATCATCCCATATTTTGATTCACTTTAAATAACTCATTTAATTCATTTTCTAACGTTCTTAATTAATTTTTTACTAATTTCGTTTATTACCTTTAAAATTACTTTTGTTATTCATGTTATCTTTTACCTTGATGAATTTAATTTGTTGGAAGTTAAAACTTAAACGCCAATTGCTAATTAGGTAAATGTCAACACTCGATACTGTCTCAAGTTCGTAACTGTTATATTTCAGTCCGTCTGCTTGTTGCAGCCCTCATTTCTGTTACTCTTTTGTTTAGATAATTCAACAGTACCGTGGTTGCGCAATCAGCATTACTGCGAAATAAGGTAAGATTTGCTTAATTACATCTACTGACTTTTGTACAGTTAACAAGTCGGTTGCTGATATATTATATTTTGTTACCTACCCTCATTATTTGTTATTATGTATTTCAGTCGTTCCCATTTATGGAGAATTCGATCTTCCCGAAGGGGTTTTAATGATATAGAGGATTAATAAACACTCAACCTTCCCCTTTGATAAATATGTTTAATTATGAATTAAAATGTTGGCGGCGACATGCTTCGGGGATAACCCATTTTCAAGCCGGAATAACAAACGTCCAATTATATAAAACTTGTCTTAGAAGATTAAAGGACGATTAAAAATTAACAGTAAAGTTAACAAGTTAAAATGGAAAATCGAAAATTGCGATAATTTGCACGAATCACAGTTTTAATAATAAAATAACGAGATCCCTCTACAAAGGGGATCCAAGATGTGGCAGAAGGGCCATGATAAACGAGGATGAATTAAAATTATGGAAAATTGACGATGATAACAAGCGAAAGTAAATCTACTTATTGTTTCATTGAATGTTGTGAAACAGTTTTGTTAAACATTACATTAATTGCTCATTCCAAGTGTTAACTGTTGTATTATTTTGTTTATAATAACCACGATTACCGTTATTCCAGTGTGCTTCATTACCGAATACTCATATTGTCTTTCAGCAGTCACACCTGCTGGTACTTCAAGCTGCTAAGATTTTCGTAGTTCTGCTTACCACCTTCAATTTTCTAAAGAACTATCGTGGCGCCCTAAGTTTACTTAACTTTATCCGTTAACTTTATATAATTTAACTTTAGCTTTGAGTACCCTCATTTGCTTGCTGAATTTAAATTCTATACTCATATCTAACCCACCCCCATATCCCCCCTTATAACCAAGCTTCCGAGCCATTGCATTATAAATTGCGTTACCAACCAAAAGTTGTCGTAACATATCATCTAAAAAAGAAAATACATGTTGAGCATGCAAGCATCAAAATTGTTACAACATACACAGAATATTTGAATGAGTGATTTATCATCCCTAACGTATGACTGTTTGATATGCATTTTAGTCTAAAGAAATAACGGCACAATTTTTCTTCGACAAAGCGACAAACGTTGAACTGAATCATAGCCAAACCCATTTCTTATGACTTAATCTGGAAAGCAATTAGTTTCATCACTTGTGGAACATTGGCACGATACTGCGCGAGTATTTTGGTGGTCGCTTTTATTTTTTTGAATATTGGTCGCCAAGTTTGTGCGATTTAAGATTTTAGAACACTTTCGGGCTTTTCCCTTTGGGGTTATCTGAAGTTACAGGCTTATGCCATTAAGTCCATGGCCACCAAAGGATTAAGAGGCGAAATTAGACGCTTATTTTGATTTGTGGAAAAGAGCACAAATGCCCAGGAAAGCCATAGCAGTCATTTAAGGGATGTGTTGTTTCGTATACACATGAAATTTCAAGGGTTTTCTACGTCAAACTATGTTTTATCTAAAAATCCATATCTTCCTCCCTTATTGTAATCTCCTTCAATTGAGATACGAGGAGTGTCACCACATTAAAGATTTTCAAAATCACCCTGTACCTACCTTAAAAGAAGGGGGGGGGGGGGAGAGCCTGAAAATTCTATTAACAGCATCGCTTCACGAAAAAGTATTGCGACTCTGTACTGAAAAAACTGGAGCACTTCATCACAACAATAAATTATTGTTGCGCGCATTCCATCTTTGTTAATGACGAAGGTACCCACAGAAGCGTCTAAAATTGGACACACTATATGTGTGTGCCTGTGTAGCCCCAAGTACTTTTAATATTCTCAGTTTCATGAAAAGCAACATGTTTTAAAACGAATTAATCAAGTGGCTACATGAGAGAACATAAAAAGGAATATAGTTGCCCTATTAAATTTTCGTATTAATTTGATATTAAGTTAGTATGTAAAATTCAAAATAGATACTTAGACCGCATTTAATCAAAATTTCTTCATTGACAGGAAAAATAATCTTCCTTAAACCACCAAACAACTCAAACAACTTTGGCACGTTTCACAACTTGTTTACTTTCTTATGGTGTTCGGGACTTGTTTACATTATACGATATCGGCGAAACAAATTTTTAGTAACCACTTAGTTGAAACTGTTGTAGGATGAAGGAACAATTTAATTATCTAAAATAAAATTTATTGGTTCGCCAATGACGATTCCAAATTTCAATAAATCTTCGAAAAAGGTCGGAACATCGCGATATAATGGGGCTAGAATAAAAGGTCAGCGGAATTATATACCAATAAATTTTATAATCTGAATGAAAATACCATTACTGAAGTTGATCATTTGATGCTCGAACTGCAGGATATATTTATATTATATTTCTGAATTAGTTTTTTCAAGGTATAAATTTAGCTGTTATACATGGAATGTGTGTATACGTTAAATAGATTCGTATCATTTCAACAAATACTCAGAATAAAAATTCTTTTCGTGCCCATTTAAATGAAATGTTATACATCACAAGTTTTAACTATGTACAGAATCCACTAAGTAAAAGTCACCAGTTGATATCACTGGCGGAAAATCGCCCACTCAGGTATATATTAAAATCGTGTTATATTGCAGCATTTAATTTATCAATCGCTGGTATCGGAATAGCCTCTTGTGGAATGTCCATTTCTATCATAAATAAGACGCTTTACTTACTATCTTTACAGAGCATTCCAATTGTTTAACGTAAAGTTTATTATCGTTTATGTCTCCCATTTAATTCGGATTGTGTTTTACGAGTGGAATAATGTTATTTACAGAAACTGATAAACGCTTTATGAAAACATTATGAACCGTACCGCTTTTTTACAAGATGCAACATTTATTATGTTGTTGTTTCGCAGATTCATTCTATATTATCCGTCAATAAATTTTTGCAAAGGAAGATTAAGTTTTATAAAATCAAAAATACATTCAAGCCTATTCCCAATTTTACTCAAAATCAAGTGTGCGAATTTCTGATGTTTTGTTTGACGAAGCCTAACTTACAAATGAATAACGTTCTTATATATAAAAAAAATAACTAGAGAGCCAAAATATATTACCATAGAAATAATAGAGTTAATTCAATGATACGTATAAACATTCAAAATGATATACAAAGAACAATGTGAACAAGAAATGGTGTAATTTTCAAGGTTTGGTTGAATTAAAATTGGGCAGTTTAACATCCACTAAGCTTTACTTTATGTAAATATGTGGGTGGTCCATCCGTTACTTAAAAGATTTCTATTTGTATAACAATAGAATGAAACGCCGACGAACCTGTGTTTTTTATAGATATAAACTATACATACACATAAACAAGTTTCAATTATAAGTCTTTATATTCTTCTATATTATTTGCATTTGGTGTCCTCGCAGTATCAACGTTGAATTTTTATTTCTAGGTCGGCATTTTTTTGATGCAATTGCACAAACGTGAATTAGTTTGAACCTACGTGCAAATCGATGTTAAATTGATAAAACTATTGTGGGTTTACAAATACGTTAATTTAGATAATATCGTGTATCTATTATGAATTTATTAGATCTTAGGAGGCGGTTGTTGTTTGTTAATTTAGGTAGAATAACGGACACTCTTATAGCAATTATTGAAACTGCTTTCCAAAAATGGGCTCATTAATTTACATTAATAAATTAATATTTTAGTCGTAACACCTGGTAATGTTCATTTCATTTTGACACTCTAACCCACCTCAATGTTGTTTTGAAGGCAAAAGAGTTCAAAACGATTAATACCGTATTACGTTATGATAATTAATAATAATTTAATAGAAAAAGATGGTGGAAAAGTTTTATTAATCAGCGCAGATTCGGTGTAATAAGTCATAGTGTCATAGTGTACAGCTAACAGATAATAAACAAAAAAATCATACACAAAAACAGACAAACACACACACTCAGTAGCTTAAAATAATTAGCAGCAACGAATAAATAATGAAAAATTATTAACCACGAGGGAGATTAGTGGTCTAAGTAAAAAATCGTCTATTGAATATAACATTACATGAACTTGAGAAGTGCTGGAAATTGACTCTTAAATATCTTATAATTCGTTGCTGACTTTTTATACCCATCTGCAGGTACGAACTAACTGGGCATGTGACACTACGCCGAATGCCCACAACGCCGACACGCTTTTTTGATGGTCCATATCGCCGACTAGGGACACTACGCCGACGGACACTACGCCGACTGTGCCCACATCGCCGAAAACTGTACAAGGGACACTAAGCCGAACATGACCACAACGCCGACTACTAGAAAAAAAATTAATAGGGACACTACGCCGACAGTGCCCACACCGTCGACAACTGTACAAGGGACACAACGTCGACGATGCCCACATCGCCGACGGACACTACGCCGACAGTGACCAACATCGTCGACAAGTGTACAAGGGACACTTCGCCGAATTTTTATTTTAATTGCAGACCCCGGAAGAAATGTTGCACTTGACTATGAAAAAGTATCAATTGAAAAAAAAATATACTAAACCTGCAAATAACCTAGGCGCTTTAGTGGCAATCTACGTATAAGTTTAGCATTACTTTTATTTCCAAACCTTGTATATTTATATATTTATTCGTTCGTCTTAGTGTCCCTTGTACAGTTTTCGGCGATGTGGCCACAGTCGGCGTAGTGTCCGTCGGCGTAGTGTCCCTAGTCGGCGATATGGCCCATCAAAATATCGTTTCGGCGTTGTGGGCATTCGGCGTAGTGTCCCGGCCCCGAACTAATATGTAGATTGCTTTTAGACACTTTCAAACGAAATTCACACTTCTTTCTAGTAGAATATTTGTGAGAGTCACAATATGGGCTAAAAATTGATTTTATTCGAAATACAAAATGGACATATTACTCAAATGGATTTTGTTTTAATCTCATATTTTAGAAAATTTGGTTTATAGGAAAGATGATACCGTATCACCTTTTTTTTGTAAGCTGTTCTCTAATGTATAGGATTTACCTCGGAACCCCATTGCGGATCGGGAGCGAAGTGCAGCAAACAGGCTTCGCCCGAACGGGATCAGGCGTCTGCTCGGCGTCGGACGTAGAGGATCAGACCTTCACGCAAGTAAAGTATTCTGGAACAAAGACGAATGCTTTGAACGATGAAGGAGTAGGAAACCGGGTAAGTCTATTAAGGGAGGAAGCGAGTAGTCGCGTTGACACCTACGTCACCACTGGCAATGTTTTGTACAGTCTCCATTACGGGTGGGTGATAGCGACTACTTCAGTAGACGAGGACCTGTTATTACAACAGGCGAATGGAAGAGCAACGGATGGAAATAAAAATGATAGAAGTGCCTAACCATCCCTGAAGCGCTGAAGGAATTGATGGCAAAAAGGACAAGTCGGTTAAGTTCATAGAAGATAGGAGGGAAACAATATAAATTAAATATTGATAGACATGATACCGAGTGAGGCAATCAAAGTAAGGAAGATGGACGAGAAGGGTACCAAATAGACAGAAAAGCGTGCAAAAAGGATAATCAAAGGTTATTTCTAATATGAAGGAATGTTTGAGAACAGTTCGGGAAAGATGCAAACATTGAGAAAATAGGTGTAAGGAACTGCGGTTTCTACTAGAGGAATAAGTGGAATCCATTGTCCTCTTTTACTCCAAATGGGAAGATCGATTTGTCGTGAAATAAATTTTTACACAAAACCTTTCCTCATAGACTTTAATGGTTACATAAAAAATTAATCTTGAAACATGAAAAGTGGGCTACAAGTTTCGACAACAATTAGTCGTCATCATCAGGCCACAAATAACACTAAGCATAAAATCTTAAATACTTACTTAAAATTATTGAGTTGAAAAAATTAAAAATTCAAAATTGAAAGGAGAATCATGATGGTGGTGAAACGATATTAAAAGAAAGCCTAGATAATTTATTTTATCCCCGACAGAGGGAAAAACAAGTAAAAACTTGCTCAAATCAGGGTAAAAAACCCGGATGAACAATTAAATTAAGCCATGCTAAAAGAAAGGTTAAGTAAAATCATGTGGTAAATGAATTTGTATACTTACGGGAAACAAAATGTAAAAGGTCAAAAAACTAAGGGGGAAGCATCACACCCGAAAACGGGGCCAGCACACGTGGAGGAAATATAATTCTAAAGACGTCGAAGAAAGTAACACGCGGCGTGAAGTGATAAGACAGAACAGAAATTACAAAATTGAAGAACGGATCCAAGGGGACCACCTAAAAGAATAGGAAGATGAAATTATTGGTTGACAAGGAGATTTTTGTTAATATTGAGAATCTCGTTAAGAGGAATTGCCACACAAACAGTAGAAAGGCAAGCAACTGCAGTTTCTGAGCTAGATAAGAAATTTAGAGACCACTATCCACGACCAGGAGAATCGGACTGGCAGATGAGTCGACCAAAATGGGTAAACAAACGACGATAATCGCCACCTAAACGCGTTTTTGCTGGTTTTCTATACAAATATGTCGTTACTACAAAATAAAGCTGTCCTATGATTTTGAAATTGTCCTAAAAAACATGACGGAATTTAGCAGGTTAGTAAAAAATTTTGAAAAATATGGAAAATGGATCAGGTTACATACAAACAAATATTTCCACAAATCTAACGAACGCGGTAACTTCGTTGTTGAAGTCACGTATCTGCTTTTCACATTCCCGTTTTAGAGACACAACGTTGCAGAAGCAATTAGTCAAATTAGTGTTTTGTAAATTCGAGTTTCTTTCTTAAAGGGTTGTAAAACAAAATGTGTAATATGTATGGTACTATAAACTTATACCCAAAAGTTAGTAATCATTTATACATATACAATTTATTGAAACCGTAACACAGGTGCTTTGTGTTTTCAATAAGAATTGAAGGTAGCGATTTCCTTGAGAAAACGCCATTTTCTCGAAAACGTATGGGGTCGCAATCGATTTTGTTGGAGCACAAACAGGCACAAACGAAGCACTAACAAATGATACAAAACTTTTCGTTTGTACTTCCAACGAGGCGTGAAGTTAGCGGCCTCCTGGAAAATGCTGTTTTCTCGAAAACGTATGGGATTGCAATCGATTTTGTTGGAGCACAAACAGGCACAAACGAAGCGCGAATGAATGATACCAAACTTTTCGTTTGTGCTTCTGATGAGGCCGCTAACTTCACGGACCTATTAAAATGACATTTTTTTTCGACTTTCTTTACATTAAATGATGAATTTAAAGGCAGTGTAAAAAACAAAAATTAATTGTTGGATATAAATAAATTTCTAAATATCATTACCCTTTCGAATTAATTTCATTTCAGATTCGGGTAACTTCAATACATAAAATACCCCGGTGTTCGTTCGTCAAGTTCAAGTGAGTCCAAACTTAAAGATATTATACCAAGATTTTTCAGTGTTTGATATGAACAAACGTTATTGATGTAGCTGCCATTTAGAAATGTCTCATCGTACACAGGATCTGTACGTAACACAATTACACCAATTAAAACCAAGTAAGATCGTGCTTTAATCTCAACAATTGCATATGGAAACTTGACATTTATCAGTATTAATGGCATAAAACGGTTTGTGAATATTGAACAATGAATTTGCACGAGAAACTCTTTATGTACCACGCACGAAAACGGTTAGTAATTTTTTTTTTGGAAACGCTTCACTTTATTTCTGTTTTTTTTTAAGAGAAAGGATCTCTTGTAAAGATTTAGTTACCATTATTAACTCGTCATTTCTCGACATCATGTGTATTTTTTTATCGTTTTTTTTTCACATTTCAGCACATTAATCTAGAAACAAAAATTAACTGATCCGTCAAATGTACTGGGATGATCATTAAATGGGGGGATTCTAGTCAATTAACGACAGAAATTTAAATTTTATTACATACAAATTAAAAGTAGTCTCCCATGACTGGAATGCTCCTTTCCATTCTTTCTTGTCACTTTGTAAATACTTTGTAGCCACTCATTTTGAGAAATACTTGAAAAAAATTCTCGTAGAAATTTCTTCAGATTTCTAAACAGTCAAAAATCACAGGGGCCAAGTGAGGAGACTAGGCCGGGTGAACCTGGAAAGTGACCTGGCTTTCATCCAGAAATTTTGATGTTGCTGATGTTGTGTGGGGCCTAGCATTATCTTAATGAAGGATAATGGTATGGATTTGGCGTCTTTCCTGGAGAGCCCGGAAGACTTGCGGTAGGCAAACATTGGTGTACCAACTTTGGATTCTTTCTTGACAACTTTGGCTAAACCGGTTGACCGACAAAATACCGCGTACCTTATCTTCCGAACATGGACTTCTCTCTTGGGTAAATTGAGCGGTTCTTCATCTTCAAGCACCCATAATTTGACTTCCTTGAAAGTTAAATTATCATAAAAGTAAACCCAAGTCTCGTCACCTGTAAAGAATCGGCTAATATAATACTATTTGGTCCCAATTTTCGAAACATTTTCAGGTTTTCTTGGCTTGCTTTCACTCGAGCTTGCATTTGGCTTTCATTGAGAAGATGGGGTACCCACTTGACACAAATGTTTCTCATTTTTAGGTCATTTCATATAGTTTTATGGGCTGAGCCGTAAGAAATCTTTAATTCTTCGGCTATTTGTCACACTGTAGATTTAGGATTTTCGCTTATGATTTTCCGTACTTTTTCTACAATTTCTCCAGTGACAATTTCAGTTGGACGGCCTGTGCTTTCTTCCTGGTTCAGTAATGTTTGGCTCATTCTTAAATATTGGTACATACCACTTTGTAAACTGTTGTCTTTGAAACACTATATCTTCACCAACCACTTCGTTAATGTCCTGCAAACAATCTGATGGTGACAATCCTTTTTTGAAATTGTAGACAATTCATGTTCGAATGCCACGGGACGTGAAAGTATTACTTTTACTTTTCATTTTTCCATGTTTGGACTTAATTAACTCGGGTATTAATTGGAAAATTTTTATGAAAATTTAAACCTAAGGCTGGGAAATAATATTCTTTTAGGTAAAATAAACTAAATTATGCTAAATGCTCCCTCCATTTAATGATCATCCTAAAATTGTGTTATTCTCATTATTTACTATTGTGAGCGTCATTCCTTTCCCTTTCCGCTACGTGACGTTAAATCGCTCCTTTTTTTGACGCAAATAAAATCGGATTTTTCATAAAAACCTTGAAATGCGAGGAGCTACTATATATTATATAAAGGTAACGAGTTCAAGTTCTGGCCGGGAGAAGGGAAAGAGGAAATGGCTGTTTCATTACTAATAGTGGTAATATATTTTTATAGTGGAAGCAATGAATCACAAATCAAAAAAAGTTTATTTTTAAGCGATAATCATCTACATAATTGAAAACCACAAGGTATTGGAATCTTATAATTAATGGCGAAGTTAGAAGTTGTAAGTTACCATAAAATATTTATCGATAGATTAAAGCACAGCACTAAATGTAGGGGAAAAATAAGAAGGTGAGAATTTATAACACACGAACGCCTTTATCCATTTTTGATCATAACTCTAAACATACAATATGCGTGTAATGAGTAAAAAGTTCTTCTATCGTGGAAGAACAGTTACAGGGCAGAATTTTATTTCAACTTGCCATCAGATAGGGGTGAACACAGCTGAGAGGTTGCGGTCGGTCGGTCAGCGTACTGTATCTGGTACTTCCATATCCTACTGTCATCGCTTACCACGACAGCGCCGGCATTCTGTGAAGTATGGCACGCGCTGCTACCATACAATAACATAACCGTTTACTGAAACCCATGAACCGCGGAAGCGGTGTACGTGTACAATAATCCTTGTACCTTTCTCTAAGTTGCCAAAATTTTTAAACAATAAATACGAAGTCCCTTCAACCGTGCGTGACGAAAGTTAAGAAGCGAAAGATGAAATCTCTGTTAACTCAATAAACTTATAGCACTGGACACACGAAATGACGTTGTATTGCCTGTTTAGAAACACGCTCCTGCTTAATATTCATTTAAGAAAGAAGATGCATTTTAAGTACACAGATTACACACAATAAACGCTTTAGGTTCTTCTAACATTATTTTAAATAACCTACAATAAAGGTGCTTCTAATAATGCTTTTAACACCAAAAATACAAATACCCTTTTGCTAGTTCTTTACAGCTAAAAATTCAAGGCTTTAAATTAATTTAGTCATTTAATTAAAACTTCGCAACAAAACAATAGATGTTTTACGAGCGCACCTTTTAGTAACGCTTATGACACCGCAACAAAATCGTACACCTGGATTTAAGATTATGCATCTTAGTGACTTAGTCTGACCTAACACAATAGAAATTCTTAGTCACACCTACTAACTTAATCTAGTGCGATATGGAGATTTTAATATTGACTTTACATAAATTAACCGATAGAAATACGTAGAAGAGCGAATCGCACTAAATTTAACTAATGGGCTCTAATAATAAAGATCTAAAAGACATTATACGTTTAATTAATATGCGCAACATGACATGTCGGTACCATTTACACCTACGTTAAAACAATGCTCAATTTAACTAAATAGAATTTTAAATAAAGTTGTAAAGGAATAACCAAGTTTAAACATTGAATAGCAGTCATTCGATAGTGGACCTTTAAAAGAATAATAAAGTCATCGATGGATCTAAAGTGTGGAATTTATAGGCATCTAAATGGTCGAGTCATGTTGTTGTATCGACATCCAGTAAAGTACAAAATTTTTTATGTGCCCTGATATTAAACTTAAGGACGCCCACAGCAACAGGTTCTTTGAATGCTTACTGAAATAAGTACGTTCAGAAAACGATTATAATAACAAAGATAATCAAATTCAGAATGCATGAGTAAACCTGCATTATTTTGCAAGATTCTCATCTGAGGTTACGGTTTTTCTTCATTTTTCTTCAAAAGTCGACTCCTTCTAAAAATTTGTAGTGTTTACCAAAATATTCAAATTAAAAGCGAGGAGATAACTCGATATTAAAGTTGGGGTTTGCAGGTTATGTCTTGTAATAAAATGAACTTTTTATTCAAAAGTATTTTTAGTAAAATAAAATTTACTTTCTGCTAGATTCTTTACTAAACTGTGAAGAAATACCTACGTTATAGGATTTAAAATTCCGATGAAAACAAATATGTTTCTAATATATTTAATTCCACTACTAAGGTTAATGTATTACTCATTTAACCTTTCGAAAATAAACATTTATTAGGATTTATACTTCAAACTTTAATTTATAAACAGAGGGATAGAAGAAAGCATTACGAGGTTCTCTCACATCTTTATACTACAAACCAAAGATACAAACACTGTTATTCGTTGTGTTACAACTATTTGGAGTTTTTCCAGTAAAACAAAGAGTGAAACTCTTCAAGAAGCTACGAATTGAGACATTAAAATTTTATTTAAGCAGTATTTAATGTAGGTGATACAAAAGTAAATTATTTATAATCTGCTTCATATTCTTCTCCAACTTTCATTTCGTCAATACATATCTTCCTTCCAGAGGTGGGTAAATAAAAATAAATCTATTTGAAATGCCTATTTAAAATAGAAAATAGCATTTTGTGTTTTATATTTCAAATACTTTCTTGTAAAAGTATTTTATATTTATTATTTGAAATAGAAGACAAAGGTATTTTCTATTTGAAATATATTTTTCCGATTATAGTGTATTGAGCATCTGTTGTACAATAATTACGACCTATTACTGAAACTTTAAGATCAATTGCAAGGTTCAAGGCATACATATTATGGAGAGCTTCTTCCACATTTAATTCGCTTACATAAAATTTTAAAAACCTTTGAAATAGGTAAAATATTTTAAATTTTGCTCTGTTCTTGTGACAACATTATTAAACAGCTTGCAAAATAGGTTTAAAGATTATCTATCACTCTCATCGGCAGTTAATGATGCTTTTAAATTGCGTTTGGTTTCACAAGACAATAAAAATACATGAAAAGCATTTTTTGTTTAAAAACTTATTTGAAATGCCTATTTTTCATTATGCTTTTTGAAAACCATTTTACCCTCCTCGGTTTCCTTCTCATCTTCTAATTTTCCACCTTATTTATTTACGTATATATTTTTTCCTTTATTTATTCTTTTGTAAGTTCTTCCTAATTGTAATTGTTCTTTATTTTTTCTATTTAATTTTTAATTATTTCATTTACAACTCCATTATAACGATCGTACTACAAAAACAGGCGGTTTTTTAAAATATTGAATCTAATTATCCGCTGATAGGGGCGCGGGCGGGAAAAAAATAAATCTATTACAGAGATATGACGTATCGTAAATGCCGGCTAATCAAACGACCGTGGAGGAGTCAAAGTGGTGTTTTATTTCTGCAATGTTGTTTTTTGTGAAAAATTGTTTTGATTTTTGAATATACGTCTCGTTTTTAATAAAGGCGAGACCTGTGTATTTGTCTGCAAATGTGACAATTAGGTTATATGTTGTTTTATTTTTTGTTTCAGGATTTTGAGAGTATGTTTATTAAATGATTTATGGGAAAAACTATCACATCTTCTCAGATACGGAAGTGGGATCCCAACCTGACATATTTATCTTCACGGATGGATCTAAAACAATGGAAGGAACACTCCAAAGAACTGAACTGAACTACCCAACCACTAGGTAAATTTCCGACTGTATTGCAGTCAAAATTGGTAGGATTAACGCTTAGTGCAAGAAAAGTTCTTATGCATAACATAAAGAAGAAAACTGTTGGAATCTCCAGTCACAGCAGGGCTGCCCTACAGGCACTCGGTAACTATAACATTACCTCTAGGTTGGTTTCCGATTGTCACCACGCATTAGGGCTAGTAGCAAGCAGCAACACCCTCGAGCTCGTATGGGTTAGGGGGCGTTCCGGAACAAAAGGCAACGAGAAAGCCGATAAGTTAGCCCTACTGGCCTCAAAACGCGTGTTTTATAGACCAAAATCGCCTCTTCCACTTACAGTTCCAATGGAAGCAATACTAACTCAAAACACCCAAGCCCAGCACAAGGCTAGGTGAAACTGCCCTCATGCGAGAGAAGACTTCAGAGGACAATCTCGTAGTCTGGCGCGTTTTTTCACAGAGCCATCAAGAAAGAACCTGTGGCTACTTGTGGGCATACTTTCTGGGTACTGTAAACTGAACAAGCACATGTACCGCATTGGCTTGGTAGAATCATCGTCTTGTAAAGGATTTTACATAGACGACGAGACGGCACACTACATACGTTGTCAGTGTCCCCCGCCGTCTAACTGAGACGATTCATGTTGGAGACATCCTGGCCAGACATGGCTGCGATTAGAGCCGCTTCCCTTTCCAGCATCCTCAGGTTCATCCCACGTGTGGGATGGCTTGAGTGATGTTGCAGGGTCGGACGACTCTAATCAGGGATGTAGTACAACGGGTCCGAATTGGAGGTCTATGTACGCGATACGCGTAGACTATGCCCACCCTCCTATCGTAATCCAGAATCCACAAGATTTATGTAAAGGCTTTTGTATTTGGTGTAGATGTGAAAATTTACTGACCGTTTTGTTATTTATAACATTTTTCTACAAACGTCAAAAAATGACAAGGTTTGCGCATTGATAACAATACGCGAAGTGACCCTTTTTTATCACTTTCCTACGTTACCATGACACCGTGCGCGAAATACTTACTTCGCGCATTGCATGCAAACTATATGAGAGTTTTGTATTTTAACGTTAAAATAAAATAATTGTCAACTTTTTCACGTTTGTAGAAAAAAATTTGTTTGCAACTCGTGAGCGAAATACTTTGGTGATCTCGACTATTTAAATCAGGTGATATTCAAAGAAAACTCAGAACCTCCCCTTAGAACACATCGACTTTCGCAGAACATATCCTCTGAGTTAAACTTGTCAATCTCGTGCGACTTCCATTTTAAGCCATATTGGCTTCTGCTGTCGCAATCTGCCTTAATCCAGTTCTATAATGTTAATTATTAAATTTGGTTGCACCCTTAGGGGTTGCTTTTATTAATTGTTTATTTTTATTGTGGTTTTTTTCCCCTCAGGTAAGTCTACCAAATTGACAATGTAATTTAACCTAATTCTTATATTTTTAGCACAAATTATGTATTTTCATATCTCATAGTAACTAGGTTGCCATCTTAAAAGCAAGTATTTGGGCGGTGCTTTTTATTAAAAATATCCAATACCTATATAAAATAAAATATACAACTTTTTTATAAATGTGTTATATTTAGTAATTTTTACGCCACATTCGGCGGTTTCTGTGATGTTTGCAACCTCCTTTTAGTTCATTTTAGTGTGACGGCCATCTTAAAAGAAAGTATTTTCGTATTACAAATTGGTATATGCGAAAACGAGTAAGTGTCGCTTTTGCATCCGTAGTCACATGGCGACTGATTATTGGTAACCTATTTATATTAATTTTGTTTTTTGCAGTCTGTGTGATTTTGTAACCGTTAATTCGGCTTGATAATGATGCCCATAGGGCTTCGAAACATGTGTTCTAAGGGGAGGCTCTGAGTTTTCTTTGAATATCACATTTCAACCTCTTTGCGAGTATTACGAACTCAATTATGTTATTTAAATCAGTTCTCGATCACCAAAGTATTTCGCATACTATGTAGATATAAAAATAACTAATATAGAGTGGTATTGATACTTTTTTTGTGATATTTGGTTTTTAATTGAGTGCTGTAATTCCTTCTTCTTAGGTTGAGCTCTATATTCGAGGTTTTCACGTCCTCTTCTAGATCTTGTGTTATTGAGTCATAATCTTGTCATATCTTGTTTTTTATCTCATCCTCTTTTTAAAATGTAGGTACCTACTATCCATTTCCATAACCATTTTCTATAAATACTAGCATTTCGCGGATGGTATTTTTTGTATTGTCTGTTGCTTGTTTTACCATATACTTCTACCAATGATACGGTTCTTTGGTTACCTCTATAGCTCAGTGGCGAACATGTCTACTCTAATTCATATGTCCTATTAATTTAGTCACCAGATTTTTAAAATTAATATGTATGTATGTCGCTTTCAAGCGCCTATTGTTAGCAAGTTATTGCACTTAAAACACTCTATACCATAGTGTACTATTATAGTAATTTCACTCGCTGTAGGCACTTTAATGTTTTGAGGTGTATCTTGAACCTCGCGCAGGTTACCGCGCATTTAAAATTGTAGATGTGAACAATATAATTGCAGAATAATTGGAAACAGAGTGGAATCTTTTTTAGTTTTTTTTTAGTGCAATAAGAAAGTATTCCATCGTGCTCTCAGTTGTACAGTTACATTGCTCACATGTTTAATTTTAAATGCGCAGTAACCTGCGCGAGGATCAAGATAGACCTCATATAAGATCAAAGTGCAGACAATGAGTGAAATTATTGCTTAAGGTATACTGTTGGCCAAATTATCTTTAAGTATACATCACAAGACAACTTCTTTTCTTTCTCATGCATTTTACGGTAATAATACTTTCCTGGTGACTAAAATTCTCCCGGATACTTTCCACGATCTTGAGTTTAATGGCGTTTCGCCACTATAAGCTCTAGATAATAAGTCGGCTCAATTTATGGAAGGCTGACATGACATCGCCCATAAAAACATCTTTATAAAGCTCAACTGCTCTGTTTTTAACAAATACAGCTCATTTTTCTAACCAATTGCTTGAACTGTAGAAGCATCAGTCCAATAAGACTGTTAATTGGATATCACTAAGAAAGTCGCATTTGTATTACTTATTCTATAAAAGTATAAGTGCAGTAACGCTGGTGCTGAGCCAAAAAGGTTGTAGAGGAGGTGATTTACTTTCCTTATTTTCTTAGCACGCGTACTGGTTGCTGCGAATAAAATTTCGTAGGTATCTTAATCAAGTCTACAAGACAGGAATGAGTAAAGATAACATCAGTGAAATTGCAATTATCTAACTTGTGAACAATTGTGTTGTAGTAACACTTACTAGATTACTGCTGCTGTTAAAAAGATTGGCTTATAAATTTCATGTAAAGTAAGTAATTTCATGCCTAGTTAAAAATAATTATTACTAATGTTATCTACTATAGTCAAGTGTGGTAAAGGAGTTACTCCAGATAAGGACAATTTTAGACGGCATTATTATAAGTAGATAGGTATATAAACGGTAAATAATGTGATCCAGCAAATGGAACGGCAATATAATTGCCTACATAACTTCAATATATTATTTCTTTCTTTTTTCCCTTAAATAAGATCGTTCTTGAAGTGTAAGATTTCCGCGAATTCCATTAAGCACAAATCGTTACATGATCAGAGCCATAAGTGCATGCCTTTGGAATTAATTACCGATTAAATATGGCTACTTAACATGCTCCTTATGTTGTGATCACCGATAATATTTTTAAAGCATAAAACTACCGCATGCAATTCCTATCGTATTATGTTTTAGTTTAATGTCGGTCGGAATAATGTAAATTTGTTGTTATGCATTTACAAGTGTAAATATGGCGGAGAATTTGGAATAACATTATTTTTTGTAAACAGAATTTTATTACCATTGCAAAGTAATGGCATAATTTATGTGCGAGAAAAAGTTTGTTGGATATTTTAAGTGATTTACAACAGTGTTATTGTTAAATTTAATTTTCTATCGCAACCTTTGCGCGCACGGTAATGTACCTGTTTTTTGTTAAACACTGAAATAATTACGTGCCGTAAATCATTAAAACAATAAACCTTTTCAATTAGTATTACCAATAAATTTCAATATTGACACTTATAAGTCTAGAGCCCGGATTTCTAAGCAAAATGCACATTTTTTTTCCACGCCTTAAAAGTAAGCAGAAATGTTACACCTTGCAAAGCACGCAGTAATAAGTCTATTGAACTATGCTTGATAATGCTTATAAATGCTTATTTCGGCTATTACGAATAAAAATGCTTATTTTATGATTCTTTATTAAAACTGCATATTTCACTCAAAACGTTAATTTTTTACGTTCTTTTACCTACTCTTTGGGGTTGCAGGTAGGGTGCAAGTGCGCGTTTATGACGTCATTTTTAAATTTGGAATAAATGTAAAAATCTTCCGACGCTTAGGACTGTAACCCCTTATTAAGATTTTCTTTTGTCAGGTCGGTATTAGTGGGGGACAGTGTATGGTCACAGTATAAAGATAAGCATTAACCTGTGGTATGGTCATGTCGTCATGTCATAAATCATACCTAAGATAAATAAATAACAAAAGGGATGACTTATTTGTTAAACTTCTGCACTCACCGCACAGAATTTCAGAAAAGGCTGACAAATTACAATTTTTGCACAGTTTACAACCATGATTCATATTTTAAAGTAATACATTAAATTAATAAATAATAATGCTTGAATAAAATTGTTGTGCATTATGCTTATTATGGCACTTATTTTTTGCATTTTACGTGCTTATTTGCCTGCTTATTTTGCTGTTTGATTGCGCTTACAATTCCGGGCTCTACATAACTATTAGGCATGGCTACTACTTTAATTCCCGCTTTCTGTTCACGATGAATGGAAAATTCTTATGATCATAAAAGTAACGCATTATATGGGTTAGCATCCAGAAGGTTATAATTTAGAATTTCGTTTTGATTTTCACAAGCACGTAATATTTTGTAAATTTTTGTAAATGTCATTTTAGAGGTTTTTCTTTCTTATTTTTCTATTAATGCATTAAGATAAATCAACATTGGGACGATATAATGTTTTAATATTTAACCCAGTATTATAACTGCAATGTTTTTCTAACGTAACACCAATATTGTATCTTCAACGTTTTATTTAAAAACAGTGGTTAAATATAGATTTATCAAAGTATTTACAATATTTTTATTATTTTGTATTAATTTCAAATTAATTAATTTATTTATTAAGACGCTGCAATTATGTGTAATTGGAACGAAAAATTTCTATTTCCAAAATATGTAACTATAAATGGATGTATGATCTGCACGTCCTCCTCCCTATTTTATAGTGTTTAACTTTAAATTGCTTATTTACTAAAGTCCTCTAGCCCAGTATGTTACATGGTTGACTTCTAAACAGGCGATTGATGTTCGAGGTGGTACGAGTCCTACTTGAAGCAAAAGTTCTTTTCATCATCACCAATCTCCTGCAAGTCTACACGAAGCGAAAGGAACCACCGGAGCAGATGCGGCTCTGGAGGCTCTGTACACTGGAAAAGAGCTCCTCGGAGCAGTTGTGGCCTCTCGGGGGCGTAGTCCTAAAAATCTCACAGTTGTAAAAATATTATTCACTAGTGTCACAAGATGGCTACCGGGAATAAGATGGCGCCTTTCACGTCGTACGACGAGTGGCAGTGGCGTAACTACAAAATTTGGGCCCCCACGCAACACATTTTTCAAAGCCCCCCCCCCCCCCCATACAATATAATATCACTAAATTTCTGTCTAGGAAATAATTTTTTTTAAGTAATGAGTAATAATTGCAGAGAGATACTCAATGATTCGGATATTAAAAAATTAATCCAAAAATTAGTACATAAAACCCGAATTTGTGCACTTGACTCTACAGAAAATCGGAAAATAGTGAAATGATTTTGAGGCGGCATTTATTTTATTTATAGTTGTCGGTATAGAGAGCTGTCGCGCTCTTTGAGGCTTTTCCGGCAAGTCGTGTCGACAGCGGCCATCAAAAGACAATAGTTTTTAGTTTTTATTATTTCAATATTTTCAATTGATTCAAAATGAATGTTACAATACAAATTAAAACACAGGTTCGCCGCCAGTTCTGTTCTTTTGCAGACACGAAACGTGCGACGGGCGTACACATAGTACCCCAAGGAAGGAGCATCGGCGAGCCTAGGTGGTATAGTTCATGCGGTTTGTTGCGAAACACTTTAACTTTTTTTTTCTTTAGAAACTTGCACAATTGAAAGGTGCTGATATGTAACTTTTAATTATTTTGTTTTCTTTGTCCGCCTCATGAACGGGGGTTGAAAGCATCAACTGTTATAAAAAAATGTATGGATTATTTTGAATTCTTATTTTCACTAATTAGATTTAAAAACATAGAAGGATCTGAATCCGAAGGCCTCTATGCATGTAGAGCCTCATCGCGTGGGTGTAGCTACGCCACTGACAAGTGGAATGATGAAGGTTCAATTTAGTTTATTATGATTGGCACAATGTTGATAAATCATATTCGACCACTATTGTTCTTAAACATTGTCCCAATTCCGAGTGTTGAGATTGGCATAATTTTGGTAAAGGTTATATAGCCAATATTGAAATACAATATTTGTCTATTATTGCAAAATGTTAACATCGTTAACTTGGGCCAACATTTACATATATATTCCATATTTATCCAAAATTGCTAACATATTGCGCCAATATTTGACCAATGTTGATGTTCCACCTGGGTTATAGGGATAAAGAGACAAGAGCTACGGGTTGTAATTTTTCATCGCTCGCGTTGTATGCGGCATCTCCCATTTACAGACCTTGGAAGACGAATAGATCAATTGCATGCTGTAGTTAAAACTAGAAGATTCTATAAAGTTTTAGTTAAGTCAGTCCAAGAGATCCGAGTATTATTTGTGTACGGCCATACTGCTTCCGTAAGAAACACACTACCAAAATGGTTTTATCGTTTCCAAAATGGCCACTTTGACATGAATGATAATCATCATCGAGGAAAACTGTAGGACGTCGATGAAAACTGTTTAAACATTTCAAAGTTCAACCATTGTATAACACTTGGAAAACTTCACGCTTTAAGTAAAAGTAACAAAAATCAGACCGCCATTGTTTAGCATTAAGTAGCAACTCTCCATGCGAAACCCTGATGCTTGTCCACACAAAGTAATGTTATGCATCTGATGTACCAAGGAAGGCGCCATCTACTAGGAATTGATTCCAAGGAATTATTAACAATTCTCCATCGGAAAATCTAAATCACGTGATATTGTTGTATTGTGCACCCTTATCCATACGACTACCAAAGAGAGAAACGCTGGCGGGGTTTTGACATCCGTCCTGCTCTCATTTAATTTTAATAAATAAAACAACCCCTTTGTGATTGTGACCTCAAAACATGGATTTAATTTTAATAGTGAAAGGTTGGTGGAAAGTTGGGTAAAGAGTTTTTCAAGATTTAAATAACAGTATTTCTTAAAGCGAGAACTCGAAAATTTGCTTTTTAAAATAATTTAATTTTTTATTTAATAAAGTCACTAAGAACTTACGAACCAACCCTTTTTAATTAAACGAACGAGATAACGATACAATAATTGTACTTTCTTTTATAGGCTCCTCGCAGCCTTTTCTCATCTGGATGGGGCACCTCTCTCCCTTGTTGTACTAAATTAGGAATGCAAGATACTCGGACCCATGTAAGTTACGCATTTTCATATTCCTTTTGTAGTTTTCTTGCCGCATAACTTATGTCTTCTTCATCGTTGACAACTACTTTTGGTCATCCATAAAGAATGGTAGAAACAGAGTGTCTTCTATCATGGCACATATGGAAGAGGGTAGGAGTGCGGTTAGTGATGCAGTCGATAAATGGGTCCATCTTTGCTATGCGACAAGGTTTCAAAGGCAAAAAAAAAACGTATGGAAGAAGAAAACGCGATACACTCTAAAGATTGATGAAACATGATTCTACATTTTGATATCTTTTAGGTGTTGAATGGTACTGGCGACTGCGTCCATTTGCAGAAGAATTTGGAGATTTCCGAATGTTAATTTCCACAAGAACTCATACATAATGAAACCTGAACAGCTTTAATATGAAGACTAGAGGTTGTTTCAGAATCTGCGCGATATCCATAGCGAGCTGCAAGCGATCGTTCAAGCAACTGAAAACGAACACTTTCGAATTCAGAGGTACGACGGGTAACGTGTTATAACATAACGCTGTCGACGTCGCAGAAGGCAAGAAAAGTGCACCTCTAAAACAACTTATGTTATGAATTTCAAAAATAGTAAATAAAAATGTTACATAAGGTTTAATAAGACTGTTTTATTTAAGTTTGTCCCAGAAAACTGCTGATACACAGGGCTGTTCTAAGTAGGGGTGTTAGGGGTGCCCAACACCCGGGCGCCACAGCTTTCGGGGCGCCGGCGCCCGCCGCGGATTCTAATAATTCAAAACTCATAAAGAAACATATGTTTTTTTTCGGCTTCAACATATTGTTGGCTTTTAAAGACGTCAGATACAAGATGGGAAAGTAGAGTGGATGCAGTTAAAGTTTTAAAATACAATTTAGATTTAATTTGTGATGCATTATACAATTTATGTAATGATTCATCTAGAGATAGTAAATTTAGCTAAATCTTTAATATCAAAAATAAAGAGTTATAAATTTGTTCATTGCTCGTTTGGTATAATATACTAAGTAAGTTAAATGTTATAAGTAAATTAATGCAAAAGTCAGATGTAATCTTACCAACAATAGTAACAATGCTTAAACAAGGGCGCCGCCAGAAAAGGTTCCCAGGGGGGGGGGGGTAAGTAGTATTGGAGGTTCGTGGCTCTAGCGTTTTTTCAAGATTTCGTACAAAATTTATTTTTATCTTTAATAACTTTTGCCTTTTTTCCCGGGCGGGGGGGGGGGGGGATTCCCCCCTTGGCGGCGCCCTTGTGCTTAAGCAAGTCAACGGTTAATTACAAGAATATAGAACAGATGATAGTTTTAAAATAATGTTAGAAGAAGCCAGAAAACTAGCTGAAGATTAAAAAAAAATACTTTTTCAAAATATTACATAAAAAAATTTATGAAATTAAATATTAGTCTTATTTAATTTATTTTGGAGAGGGTAGGGGGCGCTGTTTTAACTCTCACACCCCGGCGCCCAGTACCCTTACAACGGCCCTGCTGATACATATCAATAAATTAATATTGTACATGTTCATAAATCTATATTGGGCTACAATTTAATTAGTTTATACGGCCATTGGCAGGGTGAGTGTTGTGAGAGGTTGTACATGTACCAATACTTATTGTTAGATTTCGTATATCCATTAATAATACACACATAATACATACATGTAAAAAACTTAGATCCTGTTATTTGGTATGTATCGTTGATAAAACATCATGTTTCCACTTAATATAATATACACGTACACGTTTAATAATAACCTCATTTACATATATTTTAAACATTTTTTACAAACCATGAAGGGAAGGGTTTATCAAAGTCTCTGCCACCTTCTCAACAGGCGGAAATGTAACAATATATAATGTGGATTTGATGAAAAACAGTTTACCATTTTAGGTACACTACAAGCAAACCATAGTAATCTATGTGGCGATTTTGGCCAAAAGATTTTAATTTTACTTTCGTTTTCTCTTTGACATGCGCTATAAATAAATCTCTAACATATTAAAAATGGAATCAAGTGACATGTACCCACTCAAAAACAGTGAAGGAACGTTCAACGATGTTGGTTTCGAAAATGTGATACGCAATAGTTACACAAATTTTTCAGGTGTTCACAACATTAATGTAGCATAAAATTGCTATTACGGTATTAGAAGTTAAAACGTGGATTATGAAACGGGTATTTATAGAGATAGGTACTTTGTATATTAATCTGACGAGTTTCAGCGCATGTCAATGACAAATAATTCGGTTTAAGCATAGAACCATAAACCCAAAATTGACATTAAATCTTACTACTTAACGCTATAAAGTGCCAGCTTATGTAAATGTATTTTATTAAATGTAGATGTCAACGTTAAGTGCAGGAGATGTATAATTTTGCATATATGTTTTCGTAACGAAAATATTTTGACATTGTATAAACGACCAAGGAATTAAAAACGATATTTTTGACACATTTAGCTTATAGCTGAAACAATCTCAGCAGCAGGAGTATGTTAGATCGCGAAAAATTTGTCTCGTAAGTTGCAAACTAAATCGTTACAAGAATAACAGCCAAGTGGGAACCATAAAGATCGTATGTCAATCGACTAGATAAACCCACTTAATTAAAATTGTTATAGCTTTGTTTTTGAAGAACTATAAGTAATATAACATTTATTTTCCATACCTGCTTTTAGTATAGAGGTGGTGCCACTGATAGCGCTACGAGCAACTACCAGAAGAAGCTTAATTGATTGAAATTGTAAGTTAAGTAGAAGGTGAGTGTAGAAGAAATGTGATTAACTGTGTCAGTTCGTGTATATGTACAAAGATTCTCATATGGCACCATTATTTAACATATAATCTTCTAATACTGATAACACTAAGAAAATAACAAATATTCATTGGAGGTATCTGTGAGTGCAACTGTGGAACATGGTAAACCACTTACGTGATACTCTTCCTTGTTAGAAAAAACACATGAACGTGCTACACCTTCTACTTTGTTCTCACCGGCGAAGGAGTTGTAAAAACTTAATGTATATACTCTAGAAAATCATTTATTGTAATTGCGCAGAGTGTAAACTTCAGCTTTACACGACCTCATCAGAATGAGGGCTCGATTTTTTAGATACGATAATTGCATTAACAAGTGGGTGCCTTGTAGAAAATAATAATCCATTATCCACAACGTAATCAAAAAGTAATTTTAGAAAAATATAGGTGTTTTTGTTCATATACACAACGAGCATCTAAAGCAATCCAACAGTTAACTTACGGTTTAATAAATGTTCATATAGCTTAACGTCTCATGAAATAACCCTTTGAAAAATTATAGTCATATTTTACCTTAAGTACTACATTGAGTGGTTTCTTCACGAAAAAGTATATTTATTATTTCAATAAATGTATACATTTCTGTTGTATTAATATACCACTATGATAATCATGGCGATGGGTATCTAAATTATAGATAGATTAATTAGAAAGTAATCACACGCATGGGACACAGGAATGTCGGTTATTTTTATTTCATTAAAATCTGGGATTAAACCGTACTTTTGTAATAATGTATGTACGATACTGTCAACATCCGGGCACCATCAATCCGTGTTTATATGAAGAGTAGAGGGGCACATTTGCGCTTTTGGATAGGGAATAAGTAAAGACTGAAATAAAGTGAGGAATTATATTTTATAGTCGAGTCTGTTCGATGCTCCACAATTGAAGGCACTGATTGTATTCATAAATTATATGCACATCGCTGAAGTGTGTAAATTAAATACTTGAAGAAAAGGGGAATATCTTAATCACCAAGTATAATAATTTTACAACAATATATGTGGTTCATAATTAATATTGTTGTTCTTAATTATAACAATTAGTGCTACTCTCCAAACCATTACGTATAAAATAGATAATGATGTAACCCAAACATTAAGGAAAAAAGCTCTGAGCTTTTTTAGTAGAACACTTTCTATAGTTGGATTCACCGGGTTTTAGGTATGACTCATTGCAGTACAGTATGATAATCGACGTGACACTGTTTTCTGTTTCTGTAAATAAAAGTATCAGTAAAATTGAGAAACGTATGTCGTTCCGTTTATTTTATGTGCAAGCAATGAAACGTATGTCCGTGCGTTGAAACAGCTGATCGAACTGGATTGACAGATTACACAAAAATTGACAGTAGGAATTATTTATTAGTTACGACATACCGAGCGTCTGCATTGATGCATACGATTTGTAGCGATGAGTCATACCTAAAAACCGGTGAATCCGACTTTAGACAGTTTCATAAAGCCACACTTTACTTCATGTTTAAAGAAAACATTCCATTTCTGACGTTCCCTTTTACATTTTTAAGAATTAATTTAATTTAATACCTACATTTTATGTTCAGTGGATCCGCATTCTTCCATTGAACTGCTGTCTTTATACCCTGTGGTGCGCATAAGCACATTTCTTTGTATGTCTGCCTTCAAATTTCGAATTGTCTGTACCTACATAAACATCAGTATTGATTAAGCAAGTTTATTTTCGCTAATAATTCGCGGAAACAAACGTTTTTCCCATAAGCTTTTGCTCTGGCGTATTCCAATGCACAGACACGTTTTCCAATCATAAATAATTTTGAAAATATGTAAAGGCAAGAATTTCGTCACGTTCCTTAAAATGCAATGGAGTAAAGACTTCAGAATTACAATACGGCAACTTTGTGGAACAATCTTACCCTCAGATAGAACTGCAGTAACTTTCGAGAGCCAAAAGAAAGAAGAGTGTGAGAGAATAGAGACGTATATTTTCAAATCACTCTGCTCTGTTTATAGTATTTTCAAAAAACCTTAGGAAATTGTATCACGTCAATCCTAGACCTGGATGCCATACTATTTTGGGTGATCTAAAGACGTTCATTTTTAACTGAACATAACGAATGTCAACGATTCGAAGAACTATTGCTGTATAAGGAAAACAGCTTACATTTTGGGTACAACTGTAGTATTCCCAAATTTTTCAAGTTTGTAAGCTATTTTGAAGCTGTAAGATATTTTGAATAGATGAAGAAATATCTATTAATGTCGGGAAATACATGTTGTTCAAATATTTTTATTCTATTGTATGTATAATAAAAAATTGCAAAACAGTCTGTAAATAGCGTTGAATTAGTTGAAATTTGAGTAGTCAGAAAAATCTTCCATCTGGAGGGGAAAGTTGGCTACCACTCTAGAAATGAGATACAAAGAGAAAGCTGTAGGTATCTCTTACGAAGGGGTAGTTTATATTCTAGGTAATGAAGTGTAAAATACCTGAAAAACACTTTCGCGCGTGAATAGTGTCGAACCAAAGTTTAAGAACAATTCAATAGATTGTAAGCAGCGGTTCGCAAAATAAATTGAAGATAATGATTCAAGAAAAGTTTCCATAAATGGTTTAAAGTAATATTAACAAAATTAAGGTATCGAATAAATTATAAAATTATACATCCTTATGAGATCCCTTTGGATTTACTTCAAAAGCTGAACATTTTCCTTGGATAATGGAGAACTCGGTAAATTGAGAAAACGGTAGAAACTGTAAAGAGCTAGTTCTAAAACCTTCCATGCACGTCACGTTATTTATCTGGAGGAGTTCGATCCACAATAAACTGTCCGTAAGGCACTGAAGGTCGTATCGATACTGGAGCTAGGTAATTTCTTATTGGGAAAAAGGGAAGTCAAAACCAAGCAAAACTTACAACCCTGTATTTAATTAAATGTGTGTTGGTAAGATCTAAAGACAGGACAAAGATAATCCCGTTAACCGTTAGCTGTTCGAGAGCTTCTGTACAGGAAATTATAGAAATTCCTTGAATACCTGTAACAAAGGGTAGTGTAGACGTTACGAAACCAATATTACTAGGATGGAACCACGCAAAATCGATACCCCCTTGGATCCTATTTATTTCTCATTTAAAGGATATAAAGGAAAACATTCAAAAATTTATTTATTACGTTTTATTACTTGGAAAAGGCCATTGTTATCTGCTGTTTGGTAAGATGAACATTCTGTGCATTTAATATGTACAGACTAGCAAAATGACACCAATTATAGATGAAAAGCAATTGACTTTGTGGGAAAAACCAATGGTTAATCCGGTTATTCAATTTGAGATCGCCAGAAAATGTTGTATTGAGTATCATACCCAATAAAAAAGGAAAAATAAGCGGCTGTTGTTGCGACCCTCGAGGTGCCCCAGACGCAAGGATTGGGCATCTATTATATAGGCAAATTTTTGCAGTTATCCACGTGTCACGTCTAATTGCCAAAAAAATGTGCGCAAAGTTCTTTAAGCCCGAAATGTCTCAAAAAATGAAAAATGTGCTCACACTTTAACTGTCGCTAACATGCTACCTTTTTTGTATTGCAGGTGTAATCAATTAATCACGGCATGGCAGGAAATCAACTTAGTTTGACGATTCAGAAGGGAACTCACAAAACCGCCACCAACGCGGCGGACCATGCTCGCATCAGAGAAAAATTTGGAACAGTGATGGTCAACAAGAAACGTTCTGGACGACCACGAACATCCACGAGCCCTGGAAAATAAGAGCGGGAACAGGAAACACTCCTTCGATCATTACAAAAATCTCTTCGACAAACATGCTCTCAACGAAGACGATCCTGACCGGAGAGTTCAATTCTGTTAATGGTACCTGGCGAAATGTGCAGAAGATGCGGGGTTTTCACACAAAAATGTGTGGAGTGATGAGGCATCCTTTAAATTAAATGGCTTCATTAATCGCCATAATTGCGCGTACTGGGGTCCTTTAAATCGTCATGTAACACTTGAACACCATGTAAACTTACCAGGAGTGACAGTGTGGTGTGAAATATCCGCATTGTGCACCATTGAACCATTTTTTTTAACGGAGATGTTTGGTGATGACGACGAGATTTACTTACAGTAATATGGACCACTTCGCCACTCGATGTACGAGCTCACTTCGATCCCATTTTCCCAGACACATGGATTGGACGAAGGCGTAAGTACTATTAAATACCTTCAAATTAGAAATTGAAAGACAATATCGCGATATTGTAAATGTTTAGAAAATTATTTCCTTTTACTTTAACTGTATGAATAAATAGTATAATCTGGCCCTCTGTACCCCTCTCCAAAAAACGTATTCCAAATTTTAATATTGTATTGGCCAACTATAAGTATATATAAGCAAAGGTATAAGCCTTGTGTGTGCTTATGTTTGAAATATTCCCAATGAAACTTTCCAACTCAGTAATGTGTAGGTACTTATATTTAAATTATTAAAATCGGTAAGAAGTAAAGAAATGTGGGTAATTCCGGAATTCAGACGCCTCTTTGATACTATGACGTTTGCGGTCATTTTTTGTCATTTACATTAATGTACAAAGAATTAATATCTATAATTTAAATAAGATAAAGATTTTAGTAAGTCACTGTGAATTTCTTGTGGTTTCACTTGTACATAAATAGTGGCTACTTTCCACCTCCTCTTATCCATTAGGGTCGTGTAGGTATGCACTGAACAGATTTTACGACATGCTATAACAGAACGTTGTTGGTAGGAATTCCGGAATATGGTATTATCCGATTTTAATCTGTCTATAATTTTAAGTGGCAAAAGGTTAAATGTCTTAAAGTTATTTTGTTGATAGTTAAATTACATTACCATGCAATATTTTGTTTAAACATTAAAATACGGAATAGTGTGTTAAAATTAACACTTTATTACAAACTTTGTCTATTAAACAAATTTAAATTAAAAAAAAAAAATAAGCTAGCCATAAATCTGTTTAATTCTGAACGATAAATTGTTTTAATTTATTCTAGTGTTAAAAATTTCTCTTGTGTTGATTCTTTTATTGGAATTTGCAGCAAATTGTAGCCGTCGTCATATTAGGAAACAACAAAGTTTATTTAAAAGGTTCATGTCTTGTTTTTTTTTTCTGCAAAGACATAAACTACGTTTTTTTTTAGTCAATTAAACGAAACAGAGGTATTCCCCGAGCGTATCGGAACGTTACTGGATACTAACTTCTTGATAAATTGCAGTTGATTTTGTGCTTTTATGGAGAAAAGGCGATGCTTTCCTCGATAGACTTTGTTATTTTAAACCGCTAGAGAATTTTGCTTTGCGGAAGGTGCATCTGTGTACCTACTACAATTTAATTTTTCGATCGGCCATTTTATACACTGTATTATTATTCAAATTTCCTTTCTAATACATAACTTGAAATAAAATACATGCGAGGTATAAGAACAACATCGAGATAAATTATAAACTTTTTGTTTTCTATCATTAATCTTTACGGTTCTACAATCATTAGCATCGGGATTAGTTTACATTATAAAATTTATCCTATCAGTTTACTCTATAATTCATTACGTACATAAAAAATATGATCGCGTTTAAATTATGGTATTCTCAAAAGTAATTAAAAGTGAAGAATCTTGTAAAGGAGTGCATATTATTTAAGGACATATATAGAATTTATGCGACTGCCGAACCCGCAAAGAAGTTTTACGCCAGTAAAGCAGAAGAAGAAGGTAATAACTCATTTGCTTAATTTGAATACTAAGAAGTATCTGGTGCAATCAGCATACATCATATCAGATTTCGGCTTTACTGACTGTTGCACCTGTTTTTATGTCAGAGAGTATTAGGTTAATCACCCACAACTTGCTCTGCATTGCACGGACATGGCAAAATAAGTTACAATTTACGCTTAATTTCTTTAGTGTTTTTCGGAAAAGTTTATTGATGTTACGCTTTTCCAAAACATGGTACAGTTTGCAACTTTACTGCACTTTTCTTAAACCCGCCGTAACGGACTTGATGAAATGTTGATTATTATTGTATTCCATATGCATAATGGTTGCCTATAATCTTGAGCCTTTACTTTGATGCTGGAACATGTTAACTGTCACAAAATAAATCCATCATGAATATTTTTTAGGTTAAGAGGGTGTCGTTTTAAAGGATCATAGTCCAGGTGAAAGGTTATCGTCTGCTAATTGATAATCGGGGGGGAAATTTTTGAACTAGAATATCCTCAAGTAATACAGCGAGCTGTAATTTGGTTACTATAACGTCATGGCAGCTACGCTGACAGCTAAGTTGTCTAACGCAGCAACTGCGGCAGCGCTTTAGCAGCGATGTAAAAGCGCGCTTTCTGCCAAAATGGCGAGTCATAATCAAGCTGTTAGGAGGTCATGCAGTCATTTGGGTATGTCGATTGCAGCCAAAATGTATAGTTGTAAAAACTTTGCGATGACCAACTGGCAACACCCCTGCAGCCAATCTTATCGGCTGTCGTAACCTCACCATAGCCAACTCGCCGCGAATCATATGACCTCGATACAAGGAAATTTTTGTTTGTGCATAATGTAATTATTTAAGAGAAAAACTACATTTTTACGTGCAACTGTATTTTTAATTGTTAACTTAATTGTTGCACCAACCAGTTTTTATCTGAACTGATAGCCGATACTTTATTATGGTATGAGTGCTTGAAAGTTTCCCTTAACCGGTTTCGAAGCTTTGGGAGTGGGTGTTGAAAATTCTGAAAAATGTAAATTAGAGTGGAAGATGGGACCTAAGTCCACGCGTACGTAGGCCTCACTCCGGCCCTTTGTACTACCCCCTGCCGGACACACCGAGCCACGAAATGAATCGGTCGCCCATCCAAGTACTGCGACCAGAGCGAGCGTTGCGTAACTGTCAATACCTGCATGGATTGTGACTGTACATTCTGCCGTACTACCGGCTGTTTCGCGTTATTAGTTTAAATTTTGTTTAATTATACTGACCTCTATGTTAAAAATGACTAGGATTTCATTTTTTATTTTATTTATTTTCGATATAAATTAGGCGCATTTAGTCGATACCGATCTAATTAAAGGTAAGTGAATTTTGGGCGTTAGAGGTTAGTTGATTCTTTCTCCATATATTATTAAAAAGCGTCTAAACAAATTAGAAGTGAAATATTAAGCAAATTATGGGGTTAGGTAATGATTAGCTGTTTTTTGGTATTTAACTACAGCTAGATCGCTCTTATGCGATGCGACGATGCGACGATGCAACAGATAAATGAATTTAATTCTCATATAACTGTATATTAGAATTTCATTTGGCTGTAATGTACCCCATAGAAGCGAAATGGCTGTAAATGTTGGCTGTCATGGACAATATCACAGCCACATGGCATTCTCAGCTAAATTGTCTACTTCAAAGCGCTGTTACAGTGAAAATGTAAAGCTATTAAACAGCCTGTCAAAAAACTGCCATTCAGGGGCTGCCAAAACGTTTTCTCAGCCAATGTTTGGCCATGTTTGCTAAAGAGACAGTCTTGTCTTACTTGGGCTGCAAGCATAGATGCTTAGTATAGTTTACATACCTCATTACGTCCATAAACGAAACTTGTAAACAAATTTTTAGTCACTGGACCAAAATTTCTTCGTATCCATTTCTATTCCACTGTTTTTGACAAAAAACTACTGATAGGAATATTTGGCATGATAGCGCAGTACTGTACAAGCCAAAACGAAAATGTTTCGACTGGTTTAGTATGATAACGATTTTCTTTTCCGATTACTGCATGTGTACTGGAAGTTTCGTCTGCCAGCCTCACATAGGTGGTTTGCATTAATCAGACGAGGGTGACGGGGTAATTGACACAAAAGAGTGAATTACTTATCATACGAAAGATTGATAATATAAGACTGTCTGTTAACCCCCGAATGCTCTAAATGTTGCGAATATATAGGGTGTTAATCTCTTGGAACCTTTATCGGCTTCCTTTTGAATGTTGCTACGAGAGAAAGGCCATTGTTATTGTTATTTGCGACATTTAGGTTTGAAAGTGGCTAATAATCAATGTGAACTTTTGCAATTGTAAACGCACCCTCACCATGGATAGTTATACCACAAAATTGATAAAAATTTGCAATTTGAAGAAAATTTTACAAATAGTGCTGCTTCAACAGGATAGTACCTTTGGAAGCTTATGACGAGACAGGAAGTGCAATCCACATAACATCTCATCGAATTAGAACCGTACAGGCTGAACATGATTTGCATAAAGCATTTGTGAACATTAGATCACGATCACATCATGAAGATATAACATTTACGATCGTAGAATTTGCAACGCCATGTTACAAGGGGTTTACATAGTTATGAAATCAACAAACTAGAGGACGAACACAATTTTAATTTTCTACATAAGAATCTTAAGTTCTGTAAGTCATCCATGGCTTCTTTTCAAATGATTTCTGTGGATACTGCAGTCTTTTGTAGGCCCTTTCCGTTATTTTAATTTTGTATTAAGGGAATTTCACCACTTAAGCACAGCAACGATGTGTTTGACATTAAACAATATCTGTTTATTGCTTATTTAATTATTTTGTATTGGTAAATTTTTGTCGTGCTTTAAAGCTCTGGTTATTGCTTTCCTGGCAGAAATTTTTTTCATCATCACCTTCTTCGGCGATGAAGCAATGATTTTTTAGAAAAGCTCTACTTACTATACTGTGGGTATCACATTAAATTATACTTTTCCTTTCTTCAAGTGAATCACCCTATGTGCTATTTTTGAATTTAAGTGCCACATCGTTTCCTCTTAATTTTGTTTATTTGTTATACACGGTTTTTTTTGGCGTTGATTCGTTTAATGAAACCTGGTAAATATATGTGCCTTTGAAATGTAGTGACCCATCAAAAAATTAAGCATAATGCATCTACCTAACCGTCAAAGAAGACAATTACATTTTTTATGTAATCGCCATTAATATAACGCACTTATTCCAATGTTTCTGCAACAACGTAATGTCTTGAAATAATACCTTACCTCATTGTCCCAAAATACTGTTGGAATGCAACTAATTTACAAAACAATACGCAAGACTGCTCCAGATTCGTTAGCTATCTGAGGAAACCTTCGTCGATTGGCAAAAGAGTCTGAGGACGAGAATACTACTACAGATGAGACTTAAGATGGAGGTGAGAAAATGTGTTATAATTGTCTTTTAACAAGTAATTTTTTGAAACTTCAGCAATAACCAAAGCTGATTTTTATCTGGGAAGAACCAGATTTTAACTTCCATATATGGATATGGTTATTGCAAAGTGAAAGCTTCCCAATAACGAAAATATGTAATAAAAGAACACATCCAAGATTAAGAGCTTTATCTATATTGAGATAGACTCTAGCGCTTTTGTATTTAAAATATCTGTTTTAAAATTCTAATTCTACACAATAAGTGCAGCTGTATATATGTAAGATCAAAGCAATCTAATTGTATACTTTTATCCATATATAGTATTAAGTAATTCTCTAAAAGTTACATTCGAGTTTATATCAGTTTTATGAACCTTTTGTTTCTTGTAAGAATACATCCTTCAACCCGCGTTATATATTTGCGTGCTGCACATAATTGATTAAAGAGCTTTAAAGCACGATAAAAATTTACCAATACAAAATAATTAAATAAGCAATAAACGGATATTGTTTAAAGTCTAACACACCGTTACTGTGCTTAAGTGCTTTCTTATTGCTATATTAATTATTTAATCTTAGAATTATCATATAAAAAATTAAGGCAACTTAAAATTTTAGTAGTACTCACAATTAGATACCAGTAACTTTATATTAAGTTATCAATAAAAACGATACAGTTTTATTACTATTTTTAAACAAAAAGGTACTACACTAAAAGTTATATTGCAACTGCTAGCGTTTATCACACATTACTTTTAAGGAATCATAAAAATTAATAACTGTTTTATTAATGTCAGCAATATACAGGGCGTCCCAACGATCGGGAGGTGGAAGATTACGCTTATACTGTTGATTTAAAGAAAATTCTAGCAAGAGATTATTGTAGTCAACAAGGAAGAGCATCGTGTCAAAATATTTTTGAATACACACTATACCAAACATGTTTTTTAAATGAAACAGCCTATATATTTTTATATATTTGAATTTTATGTTAAATGCTCTGAAAAATGATATAAGTGTACGACTAACGCTCCTGAGTTATTGACATCTTTATGTAAAAATTGGAACACCCTGTTTATGAACATCTTCAAAATGGTACGTTTTTACGGCGTCTTTGATCTTCCGGGCCTATTTATTACGTGCAAACATGGTATGAACATCAGTTATACGAATTTTATAACTTTTTAACAAACGCCTTTGTATTGAGTAGTACATAACAATGGTGTACTGAAATGTCTTGAATAATTATATTGATAAATCTATTTCAATTACACTAGGAAGAACTTTTTCTGGAAACAATGCGTTGCCATCTTTCCTTGATGCTGAGTATTTTGCAAAGGAATAAATCAGAAATTGTATGGATAATGTCTTGAAAGTATACAAAAAGGTACGTATATTACAAAAATCTTCTAATTGAATACGATAAGTACCGAATTGGTAGAATTAAAATAAAATTTGTAGCTGTTCCTGATCCAGAACCCCTGTAGTCTCAACAAAAATGATTGCTAGAGGAAGTATCCTAACTAGGAATTTGGAATTGTCCAATTAGGCCTTTAAATAATGATTTTTGCTATCGTTACATTATTTTTTTTAACAAAAGCTCAACGATTTAACAATTTGGTATGTGAAATGTTTGTGAAACCCGCATTATTGATTAAGTCGTTAGGATATTATTAATACCTTACATTTTTTATATAAATGCTCTAAAGTATTTCTATTAGCCGAACATGTTTTAACAATTTTTTGTGGTTTTTGGTGATAGGACTTGATTTCAAACTAACAAATTAGCCATATTACTCATCTTGGTATCACTTTATTAATTATAAGATTCTTAAAATAATGATGGGAGGTAAAATTGAGTTACTGTTTATCAATATTATGCAACTTACTTTTTTCTTGTTTCTGGTCAAATTTAATTGCAAAAATAATATTTAGATCTCATTGAACCATAAATTACCTCAAATAATCACGGTAATTACGTGAAATATCACAATATCCTGTGTTTTTGAGAAATCTTAAATTTTATATCCATCAGTATTAATTGTAAATTGATGTAGCAGCTTTAAACGACAACTTAAATTATAGTTAATTGCTTTGCCTACGCTGCTGTGAAAATTAAGAACGTATTAACAACTAGTTAGCGATGAGTGAAGTCAGATTTGCTACAAGAAAAATTACAAGAAACAAAAACCATGGCTTCCGTTTTGAACGGTTAATCATCTTCCTAGCACATTAAGAGTCGTTTTAATTAATACGCGTCAAGTTAAATATATTTTAATATCCATAACTATAACTATCTTTTTAGTCAATCGCAGCTTTAGGAAACTTGATATGGTAACGGTTAGTGAGTTCATAATGTAAAAAAATGAAATCATTAAAATGGTCGACGGTTTTTGTAGATTAATTTGTTGTACTCCGATATTTATGTAGTTGCGTCATTTTTTTTAATTTTAGAGCCATATACCAATACGTTTTATGTGTCAAAAATAAATTACGATTTTATAAATGTTCCAAATATTTTCTTTAACAATATGCAAGCGGCCGATACTGCACGCGAGATAATAATTTATAATGACCCGAAGGAAGAATATATTGATAATTAAAACCGTGTTAAATTGATTTTTGGTATTATAAAATAAGATTAATTAGAAAATGAATATGATGGATGTTTGATATATATTACTGTAGGTGCAGAATGTTAAGTGCAGGTAAATCTTTTGTAGCTATTCACAAATCAAGCAGTTATCACCATATATTATTACATCTTGGAGCAATAAATTGGGAGAAATCATATAAATTAAGGCCGTCACATATCAGTTAATGATTTAAGAACTGGGTGGATAACATTGCTTCGTGGGAAATATTAATGTAGATTTCCTAGATTCAAATATTTATTGTTCATGCTATCTCATATTCTAATTTATTAAGTGGTGATTGCTAAACTTCTCATTTACATAGTGCAACAATTGTATTGTATTTTGCAGAAATGTGAGTAACTAAAGTAATTATTTTTAATTAATGGATTATTATGTGACCCAATTGCACTTCTGTTTTGGAATAGGTCGCTATTTGTTGTAACTGTGTCTGAAAAGTTCTCTATACAAGACTCAACTTGGGCTGATAATATTGCTTATCCGGCGGACATGGTAATTTGTAATGTTAAAGTTTGTCATTTGGATGATTTGGTTTCCCGATGCTGTATGCATCCACGATTTTTTGTACCTAATATGGAGCAACCATTCATGCGATTTGTGCTGTCGAGTCGTCTTTAATAACCAATTTCAGTTCTTAATCTGTAAAAACCGTGTGTGCATTGAATTTGGATGGAATCTTGAGATTATTTTATTATTATTATTATTTTACGTAAATACTAATAATAAATGTACTAAGAAATCATCCTCTTCACGCCATCTACACTTACATACCATCCACGTCTGAAGGTGTGTTATGTTAAGCTACGGTTTGTTAGAACTGTGCGCCGCAGACAACATACGTGGTTAGCAGAATCTGTAGCGTTCAACTAATTCGGTTTTGAAGAAAGGGTGTTTTGTTAAAACAGTGCGTGTTTGTATGCTGATAGGTGCAGTCAAAAATATTTATTATTATTGTGAGAAAATTCATCTACATTGTAACAATGGCTGAACATTTGTTGCTGGCAATAATTACTGAGCAAGAAGAACACGAAGAAGATCTTCTTTTGAGTTTAATTTGTCGTCGCCAAAATAAAACTGAAGTTTTCCTCCAATTTTTTCCCATATGTTATTTTTTATAGTATGGTCTTTGCAACTTTTGCTTTTAACGGTGCATAGTGGAGGATGTTCTCGTACAAGATCAATTAATTTCTCGTCTTCTTCTGCTGAAAACTTGCTTGCTATTTTAAAATTCGTTAAAAACTAACTATACTCCACTGTCACTGTGAGCTCAGCTGAAAGACTGCGTTGAAATCAAATCGAGTTTGATTCCGACCGAAAACGTGACGCACATAATTTTCTGTCTACCGTGAGTCTACCTGAGCAGGTTCTAACAAACCAACTACGCGTCTTCTTATCTTTTAGATTTCAACGTAAGTCCGAGTCGCACAACTGATTGTCTGCTTTGCGTCGCCTACAGTTCTAACAAACCGTAGCTTTACGCGGTCGAAATTTGAGCCTGAGATCCCCGACGTGAGGTTTAATGCTATACAAATATATCCACTGCACTACAGATGGCCACAAAGATATTATTATTATTATGGACGGTGCTTTGAAATGTTTATAAAGTTGGTTTGGGGATTTGGAACTTTTCTGAACCAATTAACATGAAAAGTGTTTAGTTGCTATTAAAACTCTGAAACCATATCTTTTATAACGTGTGATGTAACGTACCTACCTCATATGCACTTCTTACCTTTTACTCAAACTAATGTAATGACATTCCCCAAAATAGACAATACTGTAAATATTATTCACAATTTAAATTAACACTTTTTAGTTTATAATAGATATCACTAACATAGTTGTGTCTAATGCGCAAATATCATTTTATTTTGCAAATTCACTTAAATTACTAATAACATTATCAATATCTTTTTTACACAATTGTCCTTTTTTGTCCTTATAACCATAACTGATTACTGAAGTTTTGGACAAAATTGATGAATTCCTGTCACTCGGTTGGTTATTACTTGACTTATCCAGCAGTAGAAGACGATTATACCGGGAGTTCGGTCTCAAAGTCGAACATAGGGATTTAACGTAGTATTGAACGTTTTTGTCAATTGTTGCTCGCCTATTTAACTTAGAGACAAGGTAATGACAACAACAGAAAGAGAAAATTATTGCGATTTAAATAATGCTACTGGCAAGACTAAAAGTGCGATTTATTCTTTTAAAATACCAACTTAAAGTATGACACTTTTGTATTGTAGTATTAAAATTAACGGCAACGAAATGTCGAACTCTTCTGAAATTAGCGTCACCATGAAAGGTTTCGCCATAAAGCCCTTTCTTCGTTGGTATTATCATTATTAGATAAATAAACTTTAATACGTGGTTTAACGTTAAATTCGTATTGACAAACAAACAGTACAAAAAACAATTGCTGTAAAATTTTAAAATCAAGGGAATGCTATTTAAAAAGTTTCATACTTTAGTATTTTAAAAGAATAAATCGCACTTTTAGTCTTTCCAGTAGCATTTTTTGAATCGCAATAATTTTCTCTTTCTGTTGATGTCATTACCTTGTCTCTAAGTTAAATAGGCGAGTAACAATTGGCAAAAACGTTCAATACCATGTTAAATCCCTATGTCCGACTTTGAGAACGAACTCCCGGTATAGTAATTTTGTGTAGGTACCTACCATGAATCTGGAAGATTTACAATTCTTTGCCAGAATGTAAGTACCCTTTGCCAGATCTGTACCGCAATTTGTTTTTGTCCGGTTTCCAGGCGAATATAGTATTTTGGTGTATTGTTTGGTAAATGAAGAAACGATTTAAAAAACTTTATTTGCACTTTTTTGTTTAAGTGCAAGTAATTTTTAATTTTAAATGAACAAGTTATTGGAAAATGAAAGTGAAATATAAAAAGCATCAATGTATAGATGTTAGCTTACCGTAAGTTAATAGTGCTGTAAATTTTGGGCAAGTCTTCCAAATCTCGGTTGTTGTTACAGACTATTTTATCAATAATTTTGATCTGTAACATTTCTAAAATCAAAAGTTTCTTGTAATTGCTATCGATATCTAAAATATCTTAATAGTTCAGTTCATTTAATTCGAAAGCATGTCAGCATGTGTACTTTTTGTATATCAAGATATACGATTCTTTAAAGGCTGGAGAGATGCTCCAATATAAGCTTTGTTGCAATCTTTAGAATTCATTTCGTAAGTTGTTTGTTTATTAAATCTTCTTTATTAATTTTGACTTCCACTGAGGAATGTAGTTTGATAATTTTGTTTGTAGGTGGAAGCGCAGGATTAACGTTAAATTGTTGAAGGTGTTTAAAAGTTAAATTGCCCTTGTTTATAGAAGGGATGGGAATATATTGTATTTCCGAATTTCCACCCTTTGTATTTTTGTCTTTAGGGTTTCCTTCATGGAGTGATACTAATTATTTTTGTAAAAATATTATCTGAAAAGGATTTTGGATTAATAAATGTTGAACTATTCAGTTTGAGACTTTTGTTTTGAAATATGACATCCAATGAATAAATAGTGTCAGGAAGAAGCATATAGCAGACGCCTGTATATGTCAAGGCGAGACGGAAATGCGGCCACGAAAAGCCAAGTTTGACTCACTTGGTTTATGTTATGTTGATGGTCGTTGCGTACGCGTATACTTAGTTTTTGTTTAAATTTACATTTTAACGATAAATCAGTGGTGATTTTTATTCTATTAGTGTGGGAATCACATTTCATGATTTCATAATGGAAGTAGTTCAATTCATTTAATTTATGTACAATTCGCATGATTACAAGTTTTTGTAAACACATAATTTGACGTTAAAACATAGGCGTCTGTATTGTTTCTAAGGGCTTAAACATTTGTTTGGCACGTTGATATAGTGTGTTTTATTGCTATAAATTACCTTTAAATAAGCGTTTGTAACCAACCTAGTAAACAAAAACAAAACTTAGTACTTACTATACGTAGTAGAAATCTATATTTTACTATTATTTTTTAAGTAAGTATCTTTTGCAACAGCACGCCATTGTCAAACAGGAAACAATCATCTGCCATATGCAAAGGCCATCGCGGTCTCACGATAATATTGCATATGCTTCTTCCTGACACTATTTATTCACTGACGACATCAGAAACTTTTATAAATGGTATTTGAATAGTAGGTATGTTTGATTTAATTTGAGTAAAATGATTTTTCTTCTAAAAACTCTGTTGCTATATTTGCCACGGTTGCTGAAATTGGAGAACCCATTGAGCAGCCGAAAATTTGCTTGAAATATTGCTTTTCATATTAAAAATAGAATTTAAACTGTACTGTACTCCTTGTAGAAGTTGTCCTTTTGTGAGTTGAATATATTATATTTTATAAATCAGTCTTACGATCTTTCAGAATTCAAACAACCAGGTTGGTTGGAATCTTTGTAAATAAGCAGCACACATAAAATCTGTAGAATTTTTTAATATAGTATTCTTTTCCTCCAATTTAGTTAATTGTCATCGATAGTCCTTTTGATACAAAATAGGTTGACGAATTTATGTAAGAAATTGTTGGACGAAGAGCTCTATCCTGTTTGTAAACCTTTGGAAGGAAATAGCTGGATATATAATTTTCATACTCATAAGCTCATTTTCTGTGGCGTTTCCCTCATCATACCAATTCACATTTTTCATATTTCAATTTTGATTTCTAAATTTAATCTATTCGTGTTGTTATGGCGAAGAGGGCTTCAACTGAGGTCGAAATATATATTTCATATAAAAAGCGTATTCAATTGACGTAAAAAACCGATACATAAGATTATTATTTCAACATTTCTATGTATTTGAAACATTGAAATTTTCTAATGTAGGCACATATTTTAATGGATACCTTTCTTCTTATGTCCTCTTCACAAACCTTTATAGCACTAGACGTCGTATCCTTGATTGTGTCGCAAACATTGCGCATAAACCGTTTCGTACCCTCGAGAACTTGTTTTCGTATATGGACAGGTACACCACACGAATTAACTCTATTTTACAATAAAATAAATAATCTCTCCACCATAAAATTCACCATAGAAACTGAAACCAACAAAACATTAAACTTCTTAGACCTTACTTTAACCAGAAATACTATAACGACGTACACTATGACATATACAGAAAACCCACCACCACAGACAGTATCATGCCACACAAGTGGCGGATTAACCATCGGTGGAACCCTAGGCAATTGCAAATGAGAGGCCCCTCATTTTCGCTGCCCCCCCCTCCCAGTTTCCCCAGCAGAAAAATACAATAAATATAGCATTTCAATAAAATCTTATAGTTTAGGCTTTTAACAAAACTAAAAACTTATTAGTGGGTATTTGTACCGCCACGACATTTTCACATATTTTCCGTCGGGGGCCCTAGGCAATTGCCTAGTACTGCCTATTGGGTAATCCACCACCCACACTGCTCACATCAGGCCCCCCAAATAAAAACAGCCGCATTTAATTTTTTATTCAATAGACTACTCACTGCACCTCTCTTCATAACAAACTTTAACATAGAACTAAACATTATTATACAAATCGGAAAAAATAAAAACTACCTATCCCCTCAAATACCTATTAAACATTTTCTACAAAACCAAAAATAGGATAACTCTGAAACATATTTACCCACACCACAAAGCAAACAACAAAAACATAACAATCCCATTCTACTCCCACACATACAACGATATTACACGCACCCTCAAAGCCCATAACATAAACATCACAGCCAAATCACACCCAACACAAGCCCAATTTTTAACTAACAACAAACCCCCACACCTAACGATTAATAAATTAGGTATCTATGAAATCCCGTGCAACGATTGTAAGATATCATATATAGGACTCACCACACGTAATTTAAAAACTCGCTTCAAGGAACACAGTAAAAACAATCCTAGAAAATAATCCATCACTCTAACAATTTCATCAATCCTCGAATACTATGAAATCAACAAAGCCATAAGAAACACTAACAAATACCTCATCAATGACATTACGCATTTCCCAGGACAATACGCCACTCATAAACAGAACGCCCATACCCACCAAAAATAAATTCTAACCCCACAATCCTAAGTTCACCATAACCACATAGCCACCATAACCTCCATACACCACATGCTCAAACACAGCTCCACTCTTCAGGTAAATTCAAAACACCCGTCTTAACTAACCATCCTATAGTCGCATAATTGTATTTATCCTACTAACTTATTCACACCTAAATAAGAAACTTTACTTACCGTTTATTCAACAATCAACATTCGCTCACAACATCTTCACCAAATAACAACAACGACGGTATAACATAACATAAATAAAAATTCACTTCACTAATATAAATTTTTTAGCTAAACCTGATGATGGTCTTTTACGACCGAAATCAATCGCTGTAAGAAAACAATATTATTAAAATTTTAGCTTACTTTCTCGTATACTAATTCTAGAATTATGCAATGTAAAGAAGAACTAAATGAATAGGGAGAAATAAATTATAATATTTAAGTAAATCTCCTTTGCAGTTTTTCCATGCATCCACAAGTTTCCTTTGTCGATTATATCAGTTACTCCTTTGAACATGTTAGACGGTGAGGTCTTTCCACAATGACAAAAATTTCATCTTTATGGCTAATAAGGTAGGTACATATTATTTAAAAATGTTTTTGTAGGCGACGAAATTATTCAGTATCTATATCTTCTTTTTTCTTGGTAAGTTTCATGCACCCTCAAATGGTTTCTGCCTGTACATTCTATATTTATAGATTGTCATTTGTTTTTTACTTTAACGGCCAATTTTACCTTTACGTTTTATCGAACTGACAGAATTGAATGTGTTACTTTCATCTTTTAAGACGGTCGTGATCTCCAGCAATTATTATTATTATCATTATTCATCTAGGCGTGAGCTCGAATGGACCCTACACTGTGATCGGCAAATGCAATGCTAGTATCTTTTCATTTATTAATTGCCCGTTCTATTTAATCAAAGTTATTGTACTGAGTGCCACTTAAAGTTTGATCTAAATTATTTCTCTTATTGCTGCTCCTGGTATTAGTCATAGTATTGTTAACATATAAATACAATGGTCATAGTGAGCGTTCAATATTAAGATGATATTTCTCAAATGATACCAACAATGGGAATTCGTTCACTTTAGCAATCAATTAATTTGCAAATGACAACATTGATACAGTTTATTTTATTCAGCTTATAAATATCAAATATTAATTAATAAAACACCATCATCGTACTACATATTAATAAATTAGTTTATCTTCAAAATTATCCATCTTTGTCAGTTTCCTATTTCGAAAAATAATTGCTAATGAAAGTAGTTGTACAACTGACGATTTACAAAATGAAAAGCAAAATTCTGTAGTACCTGTAATAATTAGCATTATTTCATTCCACGCGTCTAAATCGACAAATAAAATTTTCATTCAGGCGCCACATATTTATTGTGAAATCAAAATTAGCATTCAACCGTTAACTTTCCGTTTTAATTTACTGCTCATTAAAAAATGATTTTAAATTAACGTAAAATTATAAGGTCAGATCAAAAACATGAATCATGAAAATTTGTGTGAAACGAGTACGTTATTTCGAAACATTTCGGTAGGTACCTCTCTCTAGATGTATTACCTACATTAATATTCTTGGCTAATTAATTTTATTACTATAAATTAATTGAACATAATAAAATGTCCTTCATAAAGAAATTAAAGTATAGAAAATGTGGCGCCATCGAAAGGCAAACAAATTGCTATTATCTAATACAGCATTTGCAATCTGTGTAGGTGATCAAATAAAAATAAACGACAGGTCCGCCTACATTTGCATTGATTATGAAGTTTTCCTATTTCCTACGCTATACATTACCGTTTATCCTTAACCTTCCGACCATATTTAGATGATGACTGGATGACAGCAAATCTTCGATATATAAATCAAATACGCGTTAATAATTTTATGCAATTAATTTTGTCAGTCGATATATTACCATATATGGTTTTATTTAAGCAACACCTCAGCTGAAGAGATCATTTAAAGATAATAATTAAGATATATGTTACAAATTAAAATTTTAAATTGCAATTTATTTTATCCTTGAAAAATGGGTTTATTTTCTAAAAGATCTAATCTTTTACTATACAATCTAGAATATTTTTTTAATATAATATGGGTTGGTGCAAAATGTAATATGTTATACCAAGATTTTAAATTGCTGTTTTAATATTGTAAATTACACTAAACAAGCTGTGATAAACATACGTATTACACCTAATTGTAATGATGACTAAATTTGGTCGCGACTATGTGACAATCGACATTGGTATTCTGCACTTACTATTACTATAATTCCACTTAGGGAATTATGTGAATTAATGGAACTATTACGAGACAGTTAGGGTAAAATCACTGCATGTACGGACAATTAAAATTAATACGGACCTTTTCTTTCGAACAATGACACAATCGTTTTAAATTTATTACTTTTGTAGTCATACCCAAAAACGTAGCGTTTATTGACAGAAAGTGCGAGCCAGAAGTAAGAGAACGATATGTCAACAACCAATAAATTTCTTATAATATTGCAGATAATGTTGCAAATAGTCGATTACTGGAACAATTTTTGTAAATTTATATGCCTTATTGGGTGGTCTGTAATAATTTAATAACTATCACCTTTTACTGTCATAAATTTTGAAATATTGTATAAGAATAGTAGTGGTGTCTGTATAAACCAGTGGCGTCTCGTATAATATTCGTTATTATCGACTACTTTATGATCCTGAAAATAAATGGGCATGATGCGAATATCATTATATTATATTATCTACAATTTTTTGCTTTAATGAAAGCTAGTTCCAAAACATTTATTGCGAGATAACCGTTGTAGGGTCGCGAACGAGTCGACGCTTAAGCGTAGTCAAATTACGCTATTAATTAGCTATCTACTTAGGGCGTTACTAAATGATTTATTTAGATGATATAAAATTGTAACAACATATTTTATATTAGGCGTGTACTATATTTCTGTTAGCAAATTCAATCTAATAAATTAATGTTACGTTTCAGCGCAATAAAAAAGACCGCTCGCTTCTACTGTTTTAAGTACTACTTAATGTAAAATATTTCCGAAAAATTAATACTAAGTTTAGGAAAGACCATTATTTAATTAAAATTTAAATCAAAATTTCTTTTAAATTATCTTTACAGCAGATCCAAATATAATTACTAGAGCTAAATCATGTTCCCCGATAAACAGTAGCCTAAATCAAAGAAGCCGCTTAACACGATACCTTAGATTAGTTTTAGTTTTGATAATATATAGATTGATCACATACATTCGTTTTGTGAGATTTAATATCAAAAATTACTTCTTCATTTGTGATAAAGTATTTTTCGTACTTATTTATTATTACTGTTCCACTCCACAATAAATTTCATTCATAATGATCTGCATTAATCAAACAATTTAGTAATCCATTTAAGTTTTAACGTTTTAGAAGGCACCTACCTATGGGTCTAAAACACAAGTTATTTCCCGATCGTATTTCAAGCTGCACTTTATTCAAATTGTTTATTAAATTCAGCCGGTTTTTGAACTTTACAACGAAAAATTCAATTTTACTAATCTAGAAATGTAATTTAATTAATGCTTTTTTAACTCAAATACAAGGGTCGGCATTTTTGTTTTTTTTTTATTTTGTTCTGCATAGTTTAACTGTTGACAAAAAGGTGGATGCAAATCACGGTACCTATGTGTTCAAAATAACGTAAAACGTGGATTTCTTGTGATTTTAAGATTTTAAGGCACCTCACCTTTATGTTGAAATATTTGAAAATAAAGATTTCTTACCAAAACTGTGATTTCCAATACAGTTTCTACATTATGTGTGGCACTGAAAATCAATACAACCCTTAATAACTGATAACTGAACACAGCACAAGTTGAACGTTACCTACTTGTGTGAAAAAGGGCAAATTCAAGGATTTAATGTTTTGTGAGGAGTAGCACAAAAAGAATATTTTCTTACACGCCTAAACAAAGGTTTAAAATTAACGAAAATATAATAATAATTATTGCGATAAGAAAAACCTTAAAGGTTTTGCTGTTCAAGCTAACAAAATGTATTATTATATCCTGGTATTTAAATGCACATTCAAGAATAAATTTATTTTTGTCATACATTGGATTTACTAATCCATTTCTAAATACCTGAGTGCTTTACTGAACATAACACAGATTTTATTAACCCCTATTTCAAATACCTGTAACCAGGGGTGGGCAGTCACAAAATATGTACTTGTATTGAAAATACAGTATTTGAAATACATTTGTATTTTGTATTTGATGATTTTTCCCTAAAGTATTTTATATTTTGTATTTCAAATACTCTCTTATGAGTATTTTGAATGTTGTATTGGAAATACATTAATGTATGTATTTTGCCCACCGCAATGTTAACGATAGGTTCAGAGTGAATTCTAAGTACACATTTTCAAGAACATATTTTTGTATTTTGGTATTTCAAATGTTGTATTTGTATTTTGTATCTTTAAATATAATATAAAAATACTCGTATTTTGTATTTCAAATACATTTCTAGGAATATTTTGTAATTTGTATTTGAAATACGTTAGTGCATGTATTTTGCCCAGCTCTGTCTGTAACGGGAACGCTACAAAAGCGGGATTTCTTTGTGTTTTTAATCTTTAACTATTTGGATCATGAATTTAATCATCCCCCCGGGGGGATACCTCATGGGTATGAAACCGACTACTGGAGGGATTAGATTTTTGTATGCCACCGAGTAATATAGTTTCCTACACCACCCTTTTGTTTTAAAGTATAATGAAAGGCTAAGTATGAGGGATGATATTTTAAATGACTTTTTTAGAATTCGCGTCATTTGCGGGTGTTTTAATAGAACTGGTATAATTTAATTTTACTAAGTTGGTATTACCGAGTTAATTCATAGCAAATACTGTAGTTAATCCACTGAATTTCAGTGAGTTAACCTCAAATAAATTTTGAATTGACAATTTGAAAAGTAGTAGTTCCAAAAAATTCTCTAGACTTTTATGTCAAATATTTATTTAAAATTGTTTGCAAAAGGCGCAAATTCTAAAAAATAGTATAAAAAACTCATTCATAAGGCTTTTATGGCGCTCATCGTTAAGAAAACTCGTGGCTGCGTCACTCGTTTTCTGATTCGTGCCATAAAACCTACCTTATGAAACTTGTTTTTTAATATACCTGCTATTAAAAGCCGAAGTTCCCGTTGGTAGGATAGTGCTGCTTGCCAGAAATCCAGTAATAACGGAGGGGTGGATTGCAGCCGTTCTCCCCATATCAAGTTCAAGGCTCTCTCTCCGAGTGAAAGGTTTAGTTGATTTAGCAAAGGTCGTGGATTCCTCTTTTCTCGTTCTTGCTACTTCCTCTTCGATAGTTTGATAGGTAAAGCCTAAAAGTGAGTTTATGTTTATTTTTCAGTTGTTGTATGAGAGAATTCTTTAAATGCTCCTCATATAAGCAGATTCATGTACGCTAATTATTAAGGTTTTTTAATACGTTTCAATTCTCAGAGTGTGTAGCATCAATCGGCATTTAAGATAGTCATACATCGTAATTGAATAAGAGTTTTGTTTTTGTTAATGACGTCATGCTGGTTATATCACAAATCCCAAAATGTCTTGGCAACAACAATGCTACGAGAAGCTGAGTGGGCACTTTTCGTTTATTTTTTACTAACCAATGGGATTTAAGTTTGATTAATGATTTGTATAGGTTTTTTTATTGGTTTTATCCATTCCGAATTTTTATAGTAAACGCCTTTTAGTTGTGGAAAGTTTTTTAAAAGATTGAAAAAATAAATAAGGAAGTAGAGGGCATCCATTCAGTGATACACACGGCCAGTGGTAATTTTTGCAGTAAAACTTTTTAAAAGTGGGCCGTCACATCTAGTGGGCACAGAAACAAATTTATTACGTCAAGTATTTTGAACTTCTGAAAATTCAATCGTTGAGGGTAGAATCCAGACTAAACAACTGTAAATTGTGTCAGTCATCCAAAGTAGAGGTGTAATACTTTCCACGAGAAAAGCAAATTGTCAGATATTTATTCAGTGGTAAATTTCAGAGCGTACGGCTAAGCACTAGCTGGTGATTTATTGTAACCTTTTTTATCTTTTTTATGTCATTTTGTAAATACAAGTCAAACAATTCAATATGAACAATTTTCAAAGTTCTTGCTGACCATTTTCCTCAAATTATATTGTACCTAAGATTGTGTTTTTATATTTATTTTTCTATCGAAGATTGCTCCTAGAATTTTTGGTTTCATTTCGTGGAAGTTAATGAGTAATTTATGTTAGGGAGCTGGTGGCAATTTAGGTATATGATTTCATCGTCGTTGATACTAAAACGTAATGTAGTCAGCAACTATGTGAACTAGAAAAAATAGGTGGCGAGCTTACGTAGCTCTAATTTTTGTTTATAAATAATTTCGAAATTGTAAAAAAAAACCTGTCAAAAATTATATTATCGTTTCTGTCATCAATTATATCTTATTAAATACATTTTATAGATAGTGAAATTAAAGCTGGCAGAAGTCAGGATTGTAGGAATTTTTATAAAAATAATTATTAAACTGTAAAAAAAATAATTACTACTATAATCGTCTTTTGAATAATTATTTTTATGTTTTATAGAGTATTTGTAAATATAAGAACGAGGTGGCAGACATCTACAACTCTGATTTTAGATGTTGTTTGGAGGATCAAACGTCGTGTTTTGCAACATCTATATTTCTCTCATTATCTCTGTAACCTTCATTTCCTGTTTAAACCATGAAACCACCTATGCTTTCTAACTTTCATTTCCATGCGAAAAAATATAATATAGGTACACAAATAATATTAGTGAGTGTATATTTGTACTCCCTTGCAGCTGTCCTCAGGCACAGAGTACCCCTACAGAGGGGAAAGCTAGCCTTCCCGCTAAAACATCAGTCGCCATCTTATTAGTAGTTCTACAATCAAGCTTCATGCTTCGTTGATATATTGTGTTAAATTCATAGATATAGAATAAAATACATTGTACTTGATCTTTCAGTGGAATATTATCATAATGACCGAATGGTACTAAAATAATATACAACAATGTTTTATATTTGAATTGGAACTACTTAAAAGATGGCGGAAGGTCATTTATTCTTGACACCAAAAGATCAAAGGTACCGCCGTAGCTTCCCCTCTGTTGGGTACTCTGTGCCTCAGGTAGTAAAATACTTCTGCCTTCGAAAAGACAGTATCGATTTTTTCTGCCTTTTTCATTTTTATGCTTTCCATTACTAATAGAAATATCAGACTTAAAGGCAGAAACGATGTTATAATTTTTTTTTGTTTTTTTTTAACACTTGCCGCAATACTGATTATTAATGCAACATCATCATAGTGGCAGAAGTAATTTTTTTTATCTCTTATAATACAACTTCGATAATTATTCTAATCTGCCTGACGATGAAGTAATTTATTTTTTATATATGATAATAATTAGAAATAAAATTAATTACTCTAAAACATAGTAGGAAAATTTTCTGCCACTAGCATTAATCTTTTTTTTATATTAAATACAATTTATATCTATCTATCTATTTATATCTATTTATATCTATCAACAGAAGCGATAATATCGTTTATGACACTTATTTTTATTATCTAACATTTGTCGCAAGCTCCTATTATATTTGATATTGCAGGAATTAATGAATGGCAGAAATTGTTTAAAATGATTATTTTACTTAAATAGTACTCTAATATTATCAACCTCTGCCAGACGATGAAATCATATAAAAATTACTGCCACCAGCTCCCTAGCTATGAAGTTCGTGTTGTGTTCGTAAGTTACAGAAGTGTATTAAGTCTTATGTGCTTCCTATACGGATAACTAGGAGTTGGGTCTCGACCTCTGCGCCTGCGACCTCCAAAATAGCTGGTAAAATCTAAACAACAGAACTCAGATTATTTGTCACACAAATTAATTTAACAGGCGGCCTAAGGTTCGGTAAGTAATTAATTTGAGTATTTCAAATAGGAGATTGTACTTATAGTTACTCAGGACAATTAATCAGAAGAATAATTAGGACTACTAAGGATTAATTTAATAGTAACGAGGTGTGAAATTCAGGTTAGAATTTATGAAGCAGGGGGTTACCAAATGGTGATCTAATTACAGGTATTTTAAATGAAATGCAACAAATTATTCAACTGAAGCCTCTGTGAATCCAGGAAGTTAATTAACCTTAGGAGATCTTCCATATACTCAATCAATCTCAACGTTAATTTGCTTTCGGTCGACAACTTCACCATCCTTTTCACTCTGGCTGGCCAACGACAGAATTTTTGGTTTAATTTTAATAAAACACCCCTATAACCAGAGTTCTCACGTGTTGGGCTGTAGGAATGCTTTATTTAATTAATATTCGTAATTTCGGAAGACTACTTCCCAACCAGAGTTTTCACCGACTGCTAGGAAGTACCTCACCATAATCAAATAAAAAACCCTTCAAAGGAATTATTTAGAGGTAATGAAAAAAACAACTAAAAGAACTTTCTGGATAAATGAACGGCTTAGGGCCAGGTACACCAGTAAATTTAACTGATGGTTAAGCTAACCTTCGGTTAGTTACTATGGATTAGCCAATCACAGGCACAGTTTGCTAACAACTAAATTGTAATTAGTTTAACCCACAGTTAATTTTAATGGTGCTTAATGAATATTATTTACAAAAATGACGGCGAATCGGTGATTAATACAAGTAACAGGTTATTTAATCAGGTAGGACAGGATAATTAATTCAGGATGAGTATCGGATCGGAATTGAATTCTTTAATAAGTGGGTTCCCGTTCATATAGGTTACGTCTTGAGCGGGGGATAGATTAACTCATGTAGGGTAGGGATTTACGGAGTGCAAAATATCTACCGCTCTGCCCTCTATGCCTGAAAATTTTAAATTTTTTTAGGATTCCTTATATAAATCCGAATTATAAAAAATACAAATTTTCCTTACCTTACAAATTTATGGATAATTTCGCACGGTCTTGCACACTATCCCAATGAATATAAACAAGAATAAGGTAAAGTTTAATGATAATCGAATGGAAAGGTTTGGTGTAAATAGAAGTAGTTTGTTTTTACGATATTAAGCCCAAAATTCTGCCCACTCTAAGGAAAAATTAGTTTTTGAAAATCTGAAAACTGCTTTAAGAAGTGAGGTATTATAATATTGTTAATATAACTCTAAGGTGTATTCCACTGAAAATTTATGTTATTTCTTTACGTAATTGTAAATACTCGTGAATGAACTGTATATAATATAAGAGTTGTGATGTACATCTTTTAAAAAATAAGCCAAGTTCGTTTCCGTATACACAACTTTATGGCCTTATGCAAATACAGTCACGGTAAAACCCACATTTTTAAATTTTAAATTAAATCGAAAATTTTTGAACGCATGTGTTACTTATTTCTGTGGTAATAATAGGTGGAATAATGGCAAGAAACGAAAATACGAGTATTCGCATGCAATACAGATCGTAAATAAAATTTACACGCATTACATTGGGTGGTCTCTTTCGTTAGTTGCAAAATGTGCACTTTGGTGTTTAATTTCATACGTGTATTCTGTCTTTCAAGTATTTTATTTATGACAGTATTTTTAAAAAATTAAGCTCGTTGGTGACGTAGATGATTTATCCGTAAATAAAGGATTTCGTATGATTTATCTCTGTCCCCCTTAGTTTGTAGTAGCCACATATCTACAATAAATTACATTATTTTGACGATAAAGCATTTCATTCAATTCGGCCCTCAGTACAATTGGTTTTAAGTTGGAAAATATTTTGAAACGAAAATGGAATAAAGCCCCCATCTCGCCCTTAATCAATTTATAGTAGAACGGTAGTCAAATCTAATTTTAACATTTTTAAGAACGACGGGCATGAACTTGTGTAATATGAGGAGCTTTTAAATTGTCTCCGGAAGTACGCCCAAATTATCTTATTCCATATAAGTAAAAACTCCATTTGGTACACCTAATATATTATTATAGTACAACTATTTCTATTAAATAAGGTGAATGCAAATTAATTGACCATATCCAATCAATATGTTTATGTAGGCGTGCAAATAATTGCAGATATTCTTACTGCCTTTAGACATAATTACTAATTACCTATCAACATAAAAGTGAAATAAACAATTGCACCCAGTTTTACTACTGATATTTAATTACTACACAGAGGTTACGTAATGTATCTACGAGAGTATTTCGTGCCACATTATTTGTCTAATTTACATACATCGATTCAATAATCTAATCCAACGTGAGAATGTGTATAATTATCATTAGTTCGGAAATATTACGATAAAAAATTGTTTAATCCTTACATCCCAATAATTGGTTCGCCTATCAGTTTTATGTTTTAAGGTTTTTGTTGATTAATTTTAAAAGCTTTTTATTGAAAAATCCGTATTAGCATTAAACGAGAACTGTCTGGAACCAAAGTTACCTTAATTAAAATGTATTAAATCGCATGTCAATTAACATCAATGAAAGCAATGAAATATGGGTATATATTTTTATCGATATTGATCGAGCTTTTCGATTGCTGAGTGGTTATTGAAATAATTTGCATAATAGCAGAGAGATAGTCATCTTGATCAATACATATTAGAAGGGTACGCGGTTTTAATTGCGTTATTCGAATAATAAAACGCTTACGTTTGCGAATCTGCGGCCCTAATTGAAGGTAAACGTCCTTTTACTGTTAACAATAAAAATAGTTAACACTAAACTGTACGAATTATTCATTTCAGCAAGTAAATTTGCTAATAATATACGGTTAAGTAAAAACTACTTCTAATAAGTGCTGACTTAATGTTTCCACCATTTACAGAAACTAGACTTGGCCTTTTTTGCGGCCCCTTTATTTCTGAAAATGGAAACTTGGTATACATATTCCGTTTTATTTCCGTACATTTATTAGAAATGTTTTTGTACGACGACTCATTACATTATATATTGTAACAACCAATTCTGTTATTTCTAAGAGGACATAACTTATCCGACCGGAGGGCGTAAGAGATTGCTTTTAAAACAATATCGTTAACAGTTACTACGTAGTCTACGCATATTAAAAAATCTCGCGCATTCTTTTGCCAAGGAATTAAGACTTTATAATTGCGCCCCATTAACATAAAAAAAACTCGCTCATTATAGGCACTAAGGATTAAGACGCTAACTCTTCAATAATAATTGTTAATATCCGTTCTTATTACTCGTTCCGGCGCAAGCAATTGAACACGGTGTATACCGCAAACCTTACCACAGTTGAACACCCACAAATAGGAAAAAATAAGAATTTCTCATGATGCTCAAGGACCTCCCTTTAAGTTATAAATATTCATGTTAGCTATACGTTCGCGGGTAATAATGGGTATGATAGCAAAGACATGACATTACTCTGTATACTTTTTAGATTTATATCTTTGATTTGCAATAACTTGATAATTACAACTTTGATACAGTTGATAACCACTTTGGTGGACGGGCGAACGGTAAGAACCATAGTTAATTATCGAATTAAAAGAATTTGGACACTAACTAAAGCCATTAGAGGCCAGGTAATTACAGCTATATGAAAACAAAATGGTATGAAATAATCTCGTTTGTTAATTAAGTAGTAAATGCTTCCGTTGATATACAACATTTAAACTTAAACAGTTCACAACAGTCTAATAGATAATATTCTGTCGCGGTGATTGCAAGTATAATTAACTACCTACTATTAAGTTGAAATAATATTCAACTATAATAGCAGTAGAGGATTAAAATTTAACTGTACTTTTATTAATTAATTATTGAACAAAAAATAAATAGATAAGAATTTGCAAACAAACTAAATTACTTAATTATAAGTTTTAAAATTAACTACAGGATCTTTGCATGATTATTATTATTATTATTTTTAGTAAGGAGTCGACATGAGTAATTCGATCTTATGCAGTTGATTAATTAGTGGTTATTTGGGAATTAGACCAAAAACGCGTTGCGTTAACTTATATACTTATTTAATCAATATTTCGCAGAAAAAAATTTTCACCTTATATGACCTCAATTAGCTTCAACAACGTGTTAACAATTATTATTATCCTGATGAAGCAAAAATTTTTTCTGCGAAATATTGATTAAATATATAAGTTAACGCAACGCGTTTGTGGTCTAATTCCCAAATAACCATCTAATTAATTTTTAGTAAATATATAAACATCTCCAAAAAGCGTAAGGGATGAATCAATTTTGCACAACTAATAAAAGGTATCTTTTAAAAAATTAATCGTAATATGAAGTTGAGCCCGTTAAGGTATCTGACAAAAATATTCATTTCAGTCAAAATAAATCATTTCATCGTTGAGATTTTGTTGTTAATCTATATTTATCTTACTTGTTCTGTAAGTGTGTTAACGAACACATGTACGCATAATGAATTACATAAAATGAATAAAATAGGTAATAAATAACAAAATGTGGCATATTATTATAATAAATTTATAATAATCAGAATCACTAAGTTTTGTATTATTGTGCTTTTTGTGAACACGCTCGAGTCAGAAAGTTACGTTCACTTTTTTTCGTATTACGTGATAAATTCTTATATTTCAGTATGTGTATATTTTTAAATAACTATCTTGCTAACAATGTATGCATGATTCACATACCTGTTCTCCAAAGGCTATGTAGACTTTTTTGTGATGAATGTTTACTTATTATTAGTAATGTAGTAAAAGTAGAATATTAAATAGATCCTATCTTCACTGCCATAATTCAAAAATTTTGTTATCTAATGCAATTACGTTAGTTATTTTAGCACTTTTTATATGTATAAACAGCCGTCAACAACTTCGTAGTGTGTTTATCGCTGGTTTGGTGCTCAATCAAATCATATGGAGGACCTTATGAGATACGCAGAAGAACCAAGGAGAACATAAAACAAAAATCGAATTTTTTTAAATGGCGCAAGACCTTGATAACAACGTGTCATTCAGGAAACGGAAAATAAATGAAAAGGACTCAACGATTGATGGGAAAATAAGTGTTGCTAATTGATAAAAAGCAGTCGAAAATTTATGGTAGATGCGCAAGGAAAGTTGTCGACTGAATTGCTCGATCATTTATAATTCGTGACAAGAGAGTATGATTTTAAGGAAAAGAAGTGTGTGGTTACGTGTGCAACATAAAGCAGAGTCGTTATCTATAGAAATGGACCATGATGGTTTGTACATCAAGTAACGCAGATTCAACAAACTGTGGGGGAAGAGTGACATAATGAGCGTTTGATTTACTGCGTTTATAGTAAGATTATGCTCTTTCTTCATTTTCGTCATTTCCTTAATGCATTGTGTTAACCAGGGAAGAAACCTTTTCGTAAAGCCAAATGTCCACATCGGCGCAAACATATTGAGCAGTTTCTTGAGGTTTATTTCTTTAGCCGTACGTTATTGTATATTCAATGGGTTGGAAGAAGCAAAAGGCTACTATTTCTAGATAGAAATAGTAGCCTTTTGCTTCTTCCAACCCATTGAATATATTGAGCGGTATTTGCAAATTGTCATTAAGAAAATTGCTCTCAACATCTGACAAAAAGTCGGCACCAAATGGATTTTTTTTTAATTTTTGATTTTTTGAAAAAACTTGACTGCATTAATTTGTACTAGTCTGAAAACCTATTTAGCCCCTATCAGATATACCGAGTTAGAAAATGTCGGTTTTAGAAATTGTCTAAATTCAAAAAGTGCTATTTTTTTATTTTAACATTATTTAACTAAAGAAGACAATATCGAAATTGTTTTGATTGTCGGTGAGAGTTATAAAACGCACAGGGAAGCGGTAACAATTTTTAACGAGCGACTTCCCGACAGACGCATTTGCCACTCAACCATTACTAGGATTTTAAAGAAATTTAAAAAGTTCGGGTAGTGTTGATAATAAGTTTAAAGTTGATGCAGATGCAGACTGTTGTCGAAACTCCACGAACTCCTTTTCGAGAAATCGCTCAACTGAATCCAGTATCCAGCACAACGGCCAGAAGAATTTTGAAAACAAATAAATTAAGAGTAAGACCTTACAAGCCAAAAAATATCCACACGTTGTAAGACCGAGACTCGGCTAGACTTTAGCTTTTGCATTCAAGCACAAATAGAAGAGGACAAATCATTTATTAAACATGTGCTTTTCAGCGACGAATGTAGATTTTCGTCAAATGGCACTGTTAGTTCTCAAAATTTTCGGTGGTGGGCTGACGAAAATCCCCATTTTGTCATAGAAGCACGTCATCAATGTCTGGTGTGGAATCTTTAATAATCAAATCATTGGACCATTTTTCCTCCGATAAAATTTTAATTCTGAGAGGTACCTGCATTTCCTCCAGGATTACTTTTTTAATGTAATAGAGGATGTTCTATTAGATCTTCGCAGAAATATGTATTTTCAGCAAGATGGTGCTCCAGCGCACGTTCGCAATTTTTTTGATTATCTTTTTCCCCATAAATGGATCGGAAGATTTTCGGAAATTGCTTTTCCTGCGCGCTTTCCAGATATAACACCATGCGATTTCTTCTTGTGCGGATATCTCAAAAATGAGGTCTACAAACGCAGACCTTTCAGAAATATTAACCATCTTGAAAATACAATTAGAAGTATCACCTATTATTTTATTTGTGGTACACTCTTGCTGTTTTTATGATTTTAGATTTGGCGGAGGAATGTTGCAGCAAGTTTATAATTTTTAATTCAGCGTGATCACAAAAAAGTATTGCTTCCCTTTTTGTTTTTAATAATCATTTGTTTTATGATTTTAGATTTGGCGGAGGAATGTTGCAGCAAGTTTATAATTTTTAATTCAGCGTGATCACAAAAAAGTATTGCTTCCCTTTTTGTTTTTAATAATCATTTGTCTGAAGAAGCAAAAGGCATTTTGCGAAAACGTTAATAATTTTGTACCTATATGAAAAAATGTAAACCACTGACAAATGATTATTAAAAACAAAAAGGGAAGCAATACTTTTTTGTGATCACGCTGAATTAAAAATTATAAACTTGCTGCAACATTCCTCCGCCAAATCTAATATCACCTATTATGTTGAGGCATGTTTCAAGAGAAATGTATGAACGAACCATACTGTGTATTGAAAGGGACGGAGGGCACGTTGAAATTTAATTTCTATTTTGTTTTGATGCTATTTCTTAAAATTATGCAATATTATTTTATTAGTTACATAACAGAAGAAACAATATTACTTTTCTGTAAATAATAACAAACCTAAAGGAATAATTAGCAATTTCTATTATTTTTTCCAATAATAAATCTTTAACGTTTTTAACGAAATCAAATTGAATTTTGAAATCATGTTTTAGTGGAAGTTAAAGAAAAAAACATGTTTTCTGGTCTTGAGATTGTTCGGTAAGCTAAAACTGACAGACGATGAAAAAATCTTGCTTAATTTACGATTAATAGCACTTTTTGAATTTAGACAATTTCGAAAAACGCCATTTCCTAGCTAAGTGAGAATCACTCGGTATATCTGATAGGGGCTACATAGGTTTTCAGACTACCTACCACAAATTATTGCCGTAAAAAGTTTTTTTAAAAAATCCATTTGGTGCCGACTTTTTGGCGAGCATTGCATATAACCTTCCAGGGAATAGTATGTAGTTAAGTGGTTAAATAGAGTTAAAGTTACCGAAAGCTTGCGAAATCTTGTAGATGAAACATTGTCACCCGTCACTGCCATCACACGATCGGGATTATATAAAATATAATTCATAAGGGATAACCGAGTCTAGCGCGTTCTTGAACTATATAGGTATGTGGGTTAAATCCTGTCCTTGAAATAGATTAAGGTCAGAGAGGTGCAAGTCAGTTAATATTGAAATCACCCAAACACTACAATTTATTAATGCATGTTAGAACGGCGGCTACAGTAGTTTCAAATATGTTTAAAAAATCATTTATGTTCAGAATCCTGCTAAGTTACAGTGTCACACAGTTTAGTGAACGATTTCAGTTCCTCTACATAAACTATGTTTGGTAGATATCGCGAATCATTACTTTACTTGTGATGAACTATACAATGATTAAATTTTGTCATTGTTACACAGTTGTGGGTTTTTATGCCACTTCCTACCATCAGCATACAACAAATCTAAGAACTACGGCTTGCACCACACAAGCTACGACAGTTCTTACCATATTATGAAGATTAAAGTAGGGAAATTTTATAATTTATGTGTGTAGGTATGCGAAATGACTATCTTTTCATCTTCACCTAAAAGTGTATAACACTAAAAAGAGCAATAAATGGTGTTTTTATGTAGGTAACTATATATGTAAAAGTTAGAGTTAATAATTTATTACGTTATCCTATTCTTCATATCATTACTATATGTTGAATCCATTGTTACAACATATATGCTCGTTGTTTCTAATCTTTATTAGCTACGGAAATGTCTTCCCTTATCTGAGAAATGAATGTCTTTCAAGGATGTGACACGCTATTAAGCTTTAAAATTAATTGTAATAAATAGTGGCGACAAATTAAAAAAAATTTAATAATTGAACTAGCGAAGATGTAACTTGTGTGTTGTAAACATGATTGTAAACAGGAGAACTGCCACTTAATTGGCGACGATCGAAGACCACCAGCTACGAATTGTTTTTATAAATATATATAAATGACATCTTTGACTTAAGACTTTGTTCGAACTTATGAAGAAAGCATGCAACAGCGAAGTAAAGCTTTATGAACGCGACCACCCAATACTTCATCTAATTTAAATAACAGATCATTTAAAAAATCGTTCCTGACCTATTATCTAGTTGTTTGTAAAAAGTATCTTCGAGTCATAGGTGTGTGCGGTCTCCCAGAGGAGTAACGATTTTATGTTAAGAAGCTCTTAATTGTGGCTACTGGTCGATGTCGAACCTGTAACATATTTGCACGTAACAACCATTTAAAATTAGTGATAACAGTGCTAAATATTTGTAATAAGATTTAGGAAACGAATTTTATTTTCTGGTGGTACTCGCAATAAACGGCGAACGTTTTCACGATTATGTTAATTTTTCATACAAAGAAAGACGCTTGTATTTGTGACAAGGTAACAAGAGGATATTTATGGGTTTCTAATTCAGTACGAGGATAGGTTTCATTAACATTTACTTACGAAGATTGGATTATTACTACACATCAAAAGGAAACGGATTAACTTTTGATTTGAACTAGAGCAGTAACATTCCTATTTTTTAACTTCAACTTTAAACTGAACGATCTCATTAGTCATTTTAGACATTTTCGTCTTCCCTTACCAAATTTGAAGAGTTACACCAGTTTTTGACTTGCCAAACGATTTTTAACTAGCTTTTTATTGGATAGGTATTAAACCCACTTCCGACTGCGTGCTCTCATCTTATTTACTACGTGTTCGACGTTTACAACCGGTGATTTCGTAGCGTTACCTTTGATTTTTGAACGTATACGTAAAATGTGTTACCTAGGTTAACCGACGATATATAAAGATGTGATGATTGTTATATTCATTTATGAGTATTTAATTGTTTTACATCTCATCTAACAATAATCTTCAGTTTTCAGGTACTTTACACACAATAATTTATGGCGGTGCGTGTGCGCAAATAAAATAATAAAATCAGATCTTTATAGCTCACAATTAAACCCCCTTGTCCAATATTTGTATTCTTACGAACGATTTAAATACGATAAAATTATACTGCAGGTGCTCACCTAAACCTCAATAAGTGTAATTTGAAATCAACTTTAATTTGTGACCACTAAAACAAAATTAATTATGTACAGCTTGAGTTTTATTGCACTCAGCGAGCGCAATTCAATTTTCAATTTACTCTGTGTTTATTTTAATTAGACATTTTTATTTAGCTTGTTAATAAAGAATCTTTACAAATTGTTGAAGTTATAAGCAAACATTTAACGCAAACGTTTAGCGCCTTTTAAAAAAAATGTTGAATAATTCCGACAAACTGCTAGGGAGGTACCAATTTAATTAACGGACTGCAAACAGCATGTTTTAATGATATTCCTACTTGTAAATTTACTAATATTTTTAATAAAATAATGACCACCCGCAAGCATTTGTGATTATATTAACGTTGATTGAAGTATTAAAATAAACGGTAGTAAGTGCAAATATTCTTTATAGCGTACTAGTGGAAACCATATCTTTGAGCATTAACGTATAGTATTAATTAAAGGAAGCTAATGGTTATTATCTTTAATGCAAATAATGCTAATTAAGTCTTACCTACCTATTTTTTTTAGTAAGACTAATAGGCATGCCGTTGTTAAGGACATTCTCTTGCGGGATTAACTTCTAATAAATAGTTTGTACATTTTTCGTTTGATAGCAAAAAATGAGGCTGAAGTTTTAACTTTCTCAATTAACGCAGAAAAGCAACTCTGGAAATGCTTCAAGGTCAGGAGGATTTTCTCTACGTCCGTTTGGGAAAGCAGCCATCTGTCAACGGGTACCTATTTAATTGTATGTACTATGAATTCAATTGTCTGTAGTAAGGGTCGTGGTCTCTTTTTTTCGTTGTAATACCAGTTAGTACTAATTTTATCCAAAAGTGTAACAGTAATTGCCAATCGTCCATGTATCCTGTCTCTTTAACAAAACCAGGATATTAGTAGAGCGACTCTTCGTTGCTTCTTTTTGTATAATCTTTTTATTTCCATGTAGATGTTTGCTTGTCTACGTGTATGCGTTTCGTCCTCACGACAACCCTTTCATAACGGGATATTGCACAGTCCAATACTGTATACAAGTCATTCAGACGGTAGTGGCCTGTGACTATTTTCAACAGTAAGATCATAAGTGCTCAACAGTAAGATCATAAGTGCTCAACAAAATAAAAATCTTGCCTGCCAAGAGTTGAGAACGAATGATCTTCGGTTGGAGAATTAACTGAATGAAGCGTTAATTTACTTTTGTCAAAATGACATTTGATTTTTTTAAATAGGTTGCTAAAATAATTCTAAAACATTGAGGTAGCGGCAAGAAAAGTAGCATACATTCTTTTCAGTTAAAGAAATTTGTGATTGGTGCATGTGACACTGTTCTTAATGTCTCATTGGTCTACAATACTATGAAGTTAATTATCAACAGTAAGATCATAAGTGCTCAACTCTTGTCGGCAAGATTTTTATTTTGTATGAGCAGTGGTTGCTTGGCAATTAAACGAGATCAAATTGACGAAAAGACCCGAGCGCGAAGCGCGAGGGTTCTTTTCCCAAGAATTTGATCGAGTTTAATTACCTTTTAGCAATCAATGCAAATAAAAAAAATAAAAATCTTGCCTGACAAGAGTTGAGAACGAATGATCTTCAGTTGGAGAATTAACTGAATGAAGCGTTAAATAGGTACGTCAAATTTTTTACTTTTGTCAAAATGACATTTGATTTTTTTAAATAGGTTGCTAAAATAATTCTAAACCAATGAGGTAGCGGCAAGAAAAGTAGCATGCATTCTTTTCAGTTAAATAAACTTGTGATTGGTGCATGTGACACTAATCTTAATGTCTCATTGGTCTACAACACTATGAAGTTAATTATCAACAGTAAGATCATAAGTGCTCAACTATTGTCGGAAAGATTTTTTTGTATGAGCACTGGTTGCTTGGCAATTAAACGAGATCAAATTGACGAAAAGACCCGAGCGCGAAGCGCGAGGGTTCTTTTCCCAAGAATTTGATCGAGTTTAATTACCTTTTAGCAATCAATGCTCATACAAAAAAATCTTGCCTGACAAGAGTTGAGAACGAATGATCTTCGGTTGGAGAATTAACTGAATGAAGCGTTAAATACGTCAAATTTTTTACTTTTGTCAAAATGACATTTGATTTTTTTAAATATAGGTTGCTAAAACAATGAGGTAGCGGCAAGAAAAGTACCATGCATTCTTTTCAACAGTAAGATCATAAGTGCTCAACTATTGTCGGAAAGATTTTTTTGTATGAGCACTGGTTGCTTGGCAATTAAACGAGATCAAATTGACGAAAAGACCCGAGCGCGAAGCGCGAGGGTTCTTTTCCCAAGAATTTGATCGAGTTTAATTACCTTTTAGCAATCAATGCTCATACAAAAAAATCTTGCCTGACAAGAGTTGAGAACGAATGATCTTCGGTTGGAGAATTAACTGAATGAAGCGTTAAATACGTCAAATTTTTTACTTTTGTCAAAATGACATTTGATTTTTTTAAATATAGGTTGCTAAAACAATGAGGTAGCGGCAAGAAAAGTACCATGCATTCTTTTCAGTGTAAGAAACTTGTGATTGGTGCATGTGACACTGTTCTTAATGTCTGATTGGTCTACAACACTATGAGGTTAATTATCAACAGTAAGATCATAAGTGCTCAACTATTGTCGGAAAGATTTTTTTGTATGAGCACTGGTTGCTTGGCAATTAAACGAGATCAAATTGACGAAAAGACCCGAGCGCGAAGCGCGAGGGTTCTTTTCCCAAGAATTTGATCGAGTTTAATTACCTTTTAGCAATCAATGCTCATACAAAAAAATCTTGCCTGACAAGAGTTGAGAACGAATGATCTTCGGTTGGAGAATTAACTGAATGAAGCGTTAAATACGTCAAATTTTTTACTTTTGTCAAAATGACATTTGATTTTTTTAAATATAGGTTGCTAAAACAATGAGGTAGCGGCAAGAAAAGTACCATGCATTCTTTTCAGTGTAAGAAACTTGTGATTGGTGCATGTGACACTATTCTTAATGTCTCATTGGTCTACAACACTATGAGGTTAATTATCAGTGTAAGAAACTTGTGATTGGTGCATGTGACACTGTTCTTAATGTCTGATTGGTCTACAACACTATGAGGTTAATTATCATCGTAAGTTTTGTGTTCGTCCTGCTACATTTTAAGATGGGTGTTTCATGATTCATGTCCTATAAGTGGTTTTCCGCTGGTTATCTGCGATTCCCTTTTCGCGATTGCCTTTTGCCCCAGTCTTATAGAAATTCTGCAGCTTGGTCCATTGTTTTCCTACATTCTAGATCCCGTTTCCTTATTGGTTTCGGAACCGTTAGTGTAGTACACTATTCCACTCAGCTTTCCTTTACTGGAGTTGTTCTCTGAGCGAGCAGCACTGTCCTAATTACTTCGCTTAGGGACGATGAGTTTCCATAGCTGCTATGGGGGTCGTTATCAATCAACCAGAATCTGCGCTGCACCCTGTTAAGTGTCTTTGGGTGACGCATACGTAATGACTGGTTTAATAATTCAGTGGATCACATTTTGAGAGAGATCCCACTTGCGCTTGAACGTTTACAAGTCTGCAGAGAGTTTATAGTTTCCTCACAACGTTCTCCAGCTGTCTAACATAACGACCAAGTATCTTACTTCTCTTCCACTACCTGCAGCTTGGCGCCTATGTTCTTCAGCTTTGTCGGCCCTTCTCTTTGTGAGAAGAGAGTATGGTTCGTTTTTGTCGGATTAAGAGACAAGTCCTCCACTCCGCATCACACATCCACTAATTTCACAACTTCATGCATCACAAGTAATATAGTTTCCTCAAATCTACCACATACCACAATTACTGTCATCGGCATAGCCAAGCACCACATTTAATGGACTTCCACAACCAATTCCAGATTTTCAAACTGAGTGTTATAATTTTTCCATACATTTTCAGACGTTTCGGTGAATTTTTTTGTCAAGCAAGGATACCATTGCGTATTAACGAATTGTCAAGAGCGCTGCCAACTAATTCGCCTTGGCAGTATCTAATTGCCTTGAGCTTTAGCGTAAATATACGAGTGTGCAACGATACTGACAAGTAATATCTACTGAAGTTCAGGTAAAAGGAAGAAACCTGTGTTTGCTTTGTTATGAATGTCAATAATGAATCCGTGACAAAAAAAGTGCCAAATTCATAAATTGTATTCTTTAATCTCTGTAATAGAGTTAATCTAAGACTGTCGAACTATTTTAAACTGGCACTAAATGTAGGAATGGCACACGATATCAGAAATATCTGCAATCATTTTCTAACTGTCTTTTGGTTATGATATTTTGGAATACCGTATTTGTCATACCAATCATCTGAGTAATTATAGCCACCAAATAAAAAAAAAATTTTGAAAACATCCTCGTGGATCATCAATAAACTTCGACTTCCCGCCTCAAAAAAGTGAATGCGACTTCGTGACTAATAATAAATGTACGGTACTACATTTTATGCCAATTACCTCGTACTTTTCTCTTCCTTTCAATTGCATTTGCTATTTTCTGGCTGTCCAGTCTGTAGAGTGGAGTATTACACATCCGCATCCTCATTTTTTGAATGTAGTATTTCAATTGCTGAAAGTATGAAAGTAACTTGTCGGACAACATTGAAAGTCGTTTAAAGAGGCGCGCGCCTCCGTCATTTCCCATAACATTCTTCATCTACTTCGTATTACTTCGCAGTAAGTGGAAAATATGGTGCTTCTAAAACTGCAGATAAAGATATTTTGAAAGTTAGCAGCTGTTTGAAAATTCAGATCAAATCGTTACTGTAGAAATGAAAGGTACAAAACCCCTGTGGAAATTGAATCAAAGCCTTTTAAACGATAGGACTTTTCTTTTGATAATGATGAATTTTCATTTGAAACTTCTAAAATATGACCCTCTATTTCAGAAATATAATATTTTGGTTTCGCGAGTCCACAACGTTAAACACCTTTAAATCAATGTTTCTATTTTGAAAATAGTGTACAACATAACGGTTAAGAAAGAATTCGTCACAGGAACACATTGCATCCGAGTTGATTTTGTTAGGAGGTTAACAGAGACAGCAACAATTTATTAGGCGGATAATAATAATAGTTTATTGACCAACAGAAAGCTATATGCCATTTAGAGGTCAACACACATATGTATACCAATCAAAATCGTGTGCCTTATATGCAGAATACAGAAAAAAGTAATAAATAACTATAAGAAAATAACATACATATAAGTACTGGACTATGATACAAGCCTAACAGTGGTAAGTTTAAAGTAAAAATTGTGCTAACTTCAATAATTCACTCAGACCTAGACCCATGAACGTCACATAAACTACATATTTTATTGAAGTTCAAACACATGGTGTGTATGGGCGAGTTATGTAGAGCGTTTGTCTTCGAAGGTAAACAGTAGAAGGTTGTATCTAAGCGCGAGTTGTACTGGGGAACGTGGAAGTTAAGTTGCCTCAGCAGTTGCGGGGAATCCACTTTATTATGCAACAGGTTGTGCAGAAAGTTAAGCTACTCCTTATTATTCTTTCTTCCAATGATTGAAAGTGGAACCTATCTAGTAAGAAGGTTTGGGGGTAACCCCTTTCTGACGTATACAGTTTCAAATCATCCACAAAAAGTAGTACATTGCAATCCAGAGTGTCACATAGGTCATTAATAAATAATAACAATAACAGCGGACCTAGATTCGAGCCCTGCGGGACTCCGGATGATGCACAATAACACCACGACCTATGGTGGTTATAAATGACATACTGCGTACGGTTCTTTAGATACGATGTGAACAATGACAGAAGGTCTGCCGTCTGTCATCTCTCAATAATAAACCAACGAAGTTCTCTTTTTTCTTAATTTAAAGTCTTCTTTCAAGCAAACCAATTTTCTTTGTTCTGGCCATTATTTTATTCGTTTTATACGTTTTATTCGTTTTTATTCTAATTCGAATAGTGGTATTCTTAAGTATTCGAATAATTGTCGATTATACATTCGAATATTCGAAAAAAATTGCCACCATACTCACCATCACAGTTTACTATCTCATACAAAAGAATATCCAAGTTATTAAGATACTTCATTACGTCACTTTAAACGCTAAGAATAGTTTTGGCAAAGGCTACCTAATGCAAATTCGAATAAAATATAATTAACACTAAATATTTGCAGGATAATAGAAACATCATTGATCGTGACTGCCAATTCTAAGATCAAAATTGAATCATCAAACATGTCCATTTAGTACAAAAGGAAATTGTTCTTTTGCAGTAGTAAATAATTGTGGCATACAATAGACCTTTTATTTAGGCATTCTTGAAACTCCCTTATGTAATGATCACTTAGGTATCTAATTTGATAGGTTATTTAACTTCTCTTCTTCTTAAACATTTTTCGTAAACAAAAGAAACATTCATTAGTATTTTTCAATAATTATACAGTATTGTCAATACTACGGTTAAATCAATAGGTCGTAGGTTATTTCGTGCCTTGTTTGCACCGATCCTTTCCAATTATCTTGATTTATAAAGGGATCTTTTCAGTTTAAAAACAGCATTATAATAGGCTTAACAAGCATTACATTTCAGATAATAATTATTCGTAGAACGCGTGTGAATGCTACATGCTATACCTATATTACTTTCTTTACTTTAAATAGGTATAGAAAATAATGTCATTAAGGTAAATTGCGTCAAGTTATTAATCTGGCCGAATTATATAGTGTAAATCTATGACTCAGTTAGCGAGACATTTTTAGGATTTAAATAATTTTGCTGCCATATTAGGGTCGAAAAGCTTAAGATCAAAGGTCTAAAAATAAATCATAGTAATTTAATCTAACCCGTCCATATATGTCATGAGTGAAACTGGGTTAAATAGTTCTCTATTATTTATATGAGATGCTAATTTAGTTTAAATTGTACTTGTTTGAGGTTACAATTTTTTGCATTGTCATGACCTTCAATTAACGTATAATATACGAAAGGATTTTACTTATAAAGATTTTCGAACAACCATAAAAAAAATGTTATTTCGACTTCGATTACAGGAAAACTATGTTGAAAGCTCATTAATAAGGAATTGATTCATTGCCAAAACTCACGAAAGGATGGGGTTTTCAATTTTGATCGTAAAAATTGTTTTTTCTATATAAATTTCCAAAAATTTATTTTATGAATATTAAAAAAAACTCTATATATAAAGTTTAATGCGAAGCAAATATGTTAATTAACCGAATTGTTGGTTAAACAATTTTTAAGGATCAAGCGACACGAGGAAGGTCGGCTCTTAGCATTTATAAATGAATCTTCTCCGTAGGGATTCTTAAGTTTAACGATTTACAGGCACACGCCAAGCCAACTTATTTACAATATCCGTAGATATTTAACACTAAAACATCTTATATTACGGTATAATGTAATCGTAAACTTAGCACTAAATTCTAAAAATGTTGAAAAGTTAAAGTTCATTTTAGAAGAAAAGAAAAATAAGAAATATCGATCTTTTACATGTGCATGTTTAGTTTAAATCAATTTTTGATCGTTGTTGGTGCTAGTTTAGCCGCCATTAAGATAAAATATTTACGATCTTATAACGGTGTCAATAAATTCAATAGGAACCTTTAATATTTTCTTTACCGATACGATTATACCACACTTCTATAATCCTTCCAATTAGATACTATAATATATTGTTCTCACTATGTAGCGTTAAAGTCAATTTTTTTGACCATATGAAATACAAGCGCCTCCAAGCTAAACAATAACTAGAAAAGAATTTTAACGATTCGTTATTTTTTAGTTTGAATTAATTACCAAAATTATACAGTCCAAGAGCGAATAAAAATGTAACAATATTTTACCTAGTTATAACATTTATGTGCACGAAGTGATTAACATCTTTATTTTAAGTGTGGCTACATTCTTTAATTTATTTATATACCACTTTCACTAACGTATTGCTAAACATTTCTAAAAGTGTAAACTGTAAGTTTATGTGATTATATCCATGGTTATGTAAAAAAAAACGTGTTCAAAAGGATATTAAAAATTTGGAAATATGAAAACTATAACAAAACGAATGAAATTAATAAAGAAATAACTGCATCAACATTTATTAGAGAGATGTTGAGGTAAAATTTACGATACAGATACCATACGTCACAGAGAGACGTGCGATTAAGTTAACTAAAAATTTTGATGAAGATTTCAGTTGGTATTTACATTAATATTATGTAAATCTTAGATTTTTAAGACAAGATAACAATTTTTTCATCATAAACATTTGTACAACTTAGGAATTGCTGTATTAAAACATACAAAGGATTGGAACCGTTAAATTTTTTAAATCTAAATAATTGCAAGCACATTCAATTTTCTTAATTGGTTAGTATTTATGACTCTTACAATCATCTTTGATAACTAACATGAAATAGTCCTAGTAAATGAGAAAATAACAAAGCATTTGTCATTTAATACAAAATATTTTTATAATTAAACATACGGTCTTCATTTATAGGTTCTTAATTAATGCTTCTTCTTATATAAAAATCGTTTAATTACATTTTATTTTTAAATAATAGCTTACACAACATTAATTAATTGATAGCAGATGTAACCGGAAAATTAAAATATACTCACAAAAGTATTTGATCCTGAGTTTTATTACTATTTTATTTTATTATACTGCATTGATTATTTTGATAAAGTCCCTTTAATTTAAATAACAAAAATTTAATAACAAAAAACTAATGTAATATTTGTTATAAAAAATATGATACCAGGTTTGATATTTTACGTACAAAAAATAACTTACTCGTATTTAATTAAGACAGACCCGTTTTATCGATATCTTACCGAAAGTAATATAAAAAGGTTTTATTAGATCATAAAATTTGATCTTACAGCTACGTCAAAATTTAAATTGTGTAGATATACATATAAGTTTTTTTTTGATAAAATAATTTGTTCGTGATAAATAAACATTGATATTAATATTATTTTATTGGCCCGACAAAATATAGAGCAAAGTTATACAGATGCAGAGGGTCATATAACTGAAATGGAGGTATTTGCAATCGAATAGTTAAATGAAAATTACTATTCTTCATTATTCAATATATCAAACGAGCCTTTGTAAAAATGACAGAAACACTGCGCCTGAGATTGTTGTAGTACATATTAGTCTGATTGGAATAAATACAAGAGGTGTTTTCTTTTTGCATCGCAACAGGTGTGCCACAGGGTTAGGCAAATGCACAATTATCACGTGATTGAAGCACCTTGCGTCATGTAGACATTTCTGCCTCAGGTTAATAATAAAGCTTTTAAAACGAATAGGGTTATTGAGAACTGAGTCAAATTATTTTTATAAAATGAATGGTGTGTATTGACAGAGGTGATTTAAGTGTGCCACAAAATGCAAAAAGAAAACACCTAATGTTTCTGTTTTTTTGGTTGTTTCAAGCATCGAATCGCGTCTCATATATTAAATATTTTTGTGGATTTTTGGTATTGTAATTGTTGTGCGTCGAACCCATACTAATACACGACACCTCAGCTGTTTAAATCTAGACATGTTGAAGAAGTTTGAATCGGTGTGTGCAGTAAGTATTCACTTGCTCTATAGGTTGGGATTAAATCATATGGTTTTCGGGGAAAACAGGCAATAACGTCGAAGAACTTTTTCTGTTAACAGTACCTAAACTCTAAAATGCAATAAATGATACTGTTCTGTTGAAGCATTTTCTTATCTCAATATGTTGACATTCTGTACATATAATCTTAGATTTACCGATGGTTAATTTATCTAGTCAACAAGCAGAACTTTTTATAAAGAACGACTTTTTGTCGTAAAATCAATAATAAATTTTTTTTTCCTCTTGTCAACTCCATCCCGGGACACACTGTATACTGTGCTATACTTCTTTTTTGATTAGTGTTAATACGAGGGAAGTATCGTGGCAATACATGCCAGAATTTTTTCAGTAGGTAAGAATTTAAATTCTCTCTTGTATTTTTATATTTAATTTTATTTAGTTATTTAATTCTAGTTTACACTAATTTACTGTTTTTGTTAATATTTAGTTTACTTTAATTAAATTTATAAGAATATAAATCGAAATTAAAAAAAATCTTAATAAAATGAATATGATACATAAATAATTGTTGAAATTTTAGCCATTTTATAAATATTTTTCCTTTTATGTAGTTTTCCAATTTTTGATAATACATAAGCGTATTGGTAGGGAAAAAGGTTATGAATCATTTTCTTCATTAAATTACCTTCAAGAACAAGATTCTGGCTCTAAACATGATTAGTCGATATTTCTAACTTCGAAATCATTATATAGACCGATCTTCTTGTGGAAAAATCCAGCGTTTCTCCTACTATCAAAAATAGAATTACAGACGGAAGGGTTATCATCATCTGTACCAGAGAATGAAAGTGATTACTTGAAAATATCAAACGAACACGGTCCTTCAGAATTTATTTGTTACCCTCTTCGCCAACTGAAGGAAGAATGCCTGTAATATATAACGAGGTTATAAAGTAACACTTTCCTTCCGTAGCGAATGGTTATTCTTCAATCAAGCGAATAATATTTATACTGTATTCCTTTATTTGCTTAACGTAGCCGGATGAATTTTTACACAAAATTTGAAAGTAGGAGGCAGAGAATCGGACAACATGAATCCTTTATAACACAGCAGGAAAACAGAGAAAATCTACTACCAATATTGTAAAATAAGGAGAAACAAATGTTCGAAAGAAGATATAAATCATACAAATCATTATTCATGTCATGAAATGAAATGATACATTAAAAATGATCAAGATCATGATTGAGGAGATTTTCGATAAAAAATGTCACTAAAGCCTTTAATGTTGACAAATCTACACTAAATCAACATTTAAATAATAAAAATATCTCCAAGAGAAAGAAAAATCGATAAATGGGATTTACTGTTATTTCTTGTGCCTCTCTTATCTCATCTGCTTCCATTTGACAATTTCATTTTTAAAGTGCTCTCTGGTCTCTCTCGTCTCTTTTCTAAAATTCTTCATTGCTCTCCATGCCTGTGATATCTATGTCCCCCCCCCCCCCATAGACTTTTGTCAATCTCCTCACATCTTCGGTCCCACATCTCGTTCTTATTTTTTTCTCCAATATTTTTCTTGTTAGTGTGTGTTAAAAAAAAAGAAAAATGAACGAATACTTAGAAACGAAAAAACAATTTTATGATGAGAATGGATAAATAAACGATTTTTGAGGTGACAGTAAAACGTGAAAAAGTGTTATTTTGTAATTGGGTTCATTTGTTTTAAAATAGTTTAAAAATAAATAGCAAGAACGGGCGTTTTTGTTCAGTTTCTTAACGTACCTTTAACATTTCCTTCTCTATTATACCGTGCGTACACTTTCCTCTCTTCGGAGTCTTTCGTCCGAAGCCATGTTTGATATGCCCCTTTTAATGCCTACTGCATTTTTAATTTCTTCCGTCCACCAGGGTTTCCTTTTTTGAATGTCTCTTGGCTTCCCACGGCTTCCATTGCTGCTTGATGTATTATTAATTTAATTCTTTCGTGCTTTCTTTCTATTCGTCTCTTTATCCACTTCTTCCATTTTCTTTGCTAGTCTTAGCTTGAATAAAAATTGCGTTGACTAAAAAAATTATTTTTAACCCTCCCTTTAAAATTTTGAATTACACAAGTAAAAGTACACATCACAGTTTTACCCACGAATGTCTAATTATTACCTACAATAATGCAGTGTAAAAATGAGACACATATTTTAATTTTTTTACTGAAAATGACCTATTATTTGATGGTTTTCGAGTTATACATATAATATTGTCACTTACTTTTACACCATTTAGTAACTTTATTGCATTAAAAGTATCATTAAGACAAATAAAATTCAAAATTTATACCACTCAATCCTAATCTATATACAGGGTAGCCCATTAGTGCGAGGAAGTCCAATATTTCATTCAATATCATACGGATTAAAACATGTTTCAAATAACAGTTGTAGGATGCGAACCAATGCATATTTGTAAAATATTTATAAACACGCAGCGTGCTTCACCTAATCGTGGCACCGTGCCGACATGATTTTTTATGGAACATGCTATATTTGTTGTCATATTCCGATTGCTCTCTTAAGATGCTCTGTGTCCATATTTTTGTTTTTTGTTTTAAATGCAGCGTTCCCAATTTTCTGAAAAAACATGGTCTGATTAAAAAATGCTTAGGCTCGTTCAGTTTTAAAAATTTGAGTCAATTTTTGGTGCACAAATTAGTATCTAAAGGTCGTAATATACAAATATTTAATTTATCGATTTAATTATACAGGGTGTTTTACAATCATTCGTAAAGTTTTAAATTTAGAATAGGAAAACCTTTGATATTTTAAATGGAACACTCTGTATATTATTATGTAGGTCGATAAAACTTTTCAATCTCTCCAATTCATGTCTGTACTATGTGCGTTCTAAAACTAGTAGTTTTTACTGGCGTTCCAATTAAAATAACAAACCTTTTCCTATTTGAAATTTACAAAACTTTACGAATTATTGCAAACACCCTGTATAAGTAAATTCATAAATATTTATATATTCACTAAGGAACGATCTTTACTAATTTGTGTACCAAAAATTGACTCAAAATTTTAAAACTGAACGAGCGCAAACATTTTTTTATCAGACCATGTTTTTTCATGAAAAAAATTGATAACTTGGAAACGCTGCAACATAGAGCATTGTAAGAGAGCAATCGGAATGTAACATCAAATATAGGGTGTCCCATTTAAAAAAACAGGTCGGCACGAAACCACGATTATTCGAAGCACCCTATATGATTATAAATATTTTACAAATATGCAATGGTATCCTACAACCTTTATTTGAAAGATTTTTTAATCCGTATGATATTGAATGAAATATTGGCCTTCCTCGCACTAATATATAAAAATGAATCGCTACACAAAAATGTTGCGTTTAATCCCAAACAAGCTACATTCAATTATAACGTGACCATCGATTATTTCACAGCAAATTGTTGCTATTGGACCAATGAACGTTGTGTGTCCACATCGGTCCACATTGCAAGACATTTAAGTTTAAAAATGAAGCCCCTGGATTGTGTTGCGCCAGTGGCCAAGTGAAATTGGCACCAGAGCAACTACATTTATTGGTTTCCGGAAATGGGCCAGATTCTATACATTTTTTGACTTGATTGTGATAATACAATAATTGCTCCCAAATGACGTCATTTGGCGTAACACACAAGTTATTCGGATAATGTTATGCCTACTTTCAAGGTAAGTATAATAGGAAGCAATAAACTTTTACCACCATGTGTCTGGTGCAAAACACGTTGGCAAGTTTAAATTGACATGCTGTAAAATACGTTGGAACCGCCAAAAGCAACTGAAGAATTGAAGAATATTCATAGCTCAGACAGGACAACGTCTGTCGGGTCAGTTAGTGTAAAATAATAATATACATTACATACTATCATATAACGTTGACTGTTACATTGTTATTATTCTGACGTACACGCCTTAAAACGAGAAATTTGTTGCTTAAATTTGTATCGAATAATACAGATCACCAGATAGATAAGATCTTTGTTTGGTCAACATTAACTTATCTATAACTTTTGTTGTTAGTTGAACAGAAAAGTAAAATTACATAATTAATAACATTTCAAATAATAACGTACCATTTAATTTGTTTCACGTTGTTTCACATTATAAATTTTCGATTTTATTGTCATTTGTAAACAAATCAGGTCAAATACTGGACCTTCTTCTATTCCAAAATGGGCAAAGGCGGCCACGCTAATTGAAATGGTGGGCTTTTTAATTGACTAAATGTTTATGCCTACCATTTTCGATCACGTTTTTGGAGGTTAGTGTTACTATAATTACAAGTGCTTAATTAAGGGAAGAACCAATTTGCTTATAAATAGCGTAATCTCAAAGAATATTCCAGTAACCTGTTACGCCTATTTAAATAAAATATGTAGACAATTTCCATTACGAAAAACAAAACTATTATGTTAGTTTAGTTAGTTTATATTGACATTAACGGCTTTAACTTAATTAAATTTAAAAACTAAAGAGAGCGCTCATCTTATTCGCGAAACAAAGTAAATATAGATGGCAGCACAAAAAATCGCGATGGCTGTCGAATGTGAGACAGCTGACTTTTAGTTATTTGTTTACCTTGGTTTATTTCGTAAGTTAATTGTGTTCAGCTGCTATTTAAAATGCCATTAATATCATTAACTGATATTATGACTTACGTTGGAGTTGGATTAAGACCATTACAAGGAGGAGAAGCCGTTCTTAATGCGGAATATATTTTATTGTGTGGTCATAATCCACAATGGGATATTCATTCATTTTATTACTTAAATCCTTAGTTCCTTCTGTCATTGCTTTTCTTTGTTCTAGTCTTCTTGATTGCTTGTATCCTTGTATGCTAACTCTACATTTTAGCATCGTCGTCGTGATTCCTAACAGGAAATTTTAAAGACGGGAGATTTTTTTTCAAACAAAATTTAAGAATGAATCATTTGCTGATTGGGAATTCAAATTTGGTACCCTTATTAAAAAATTGTTTGTAGAAGAAAAAGTTCAAGTGGTTTTTTTTTTTAATTTTTTAAGATAGTTTATTCTTATAAACAATAACAACAATAAATATAAGTTACGTTTCGCTGTCAACTAGACAGGTTCTTCGGACATGTACATTTAATTGTTATGATTGAGTAAAAGATAAAATTTGTAGGGTAGGTATATACGAAAACCCATCACAATTTTTCGTATACCCTTACAAATTTTAATTTTTACTCAAATCATAATAATTAAATGTACATGTCCGAAGAACCTGTCTAGCTTACAGCGAAACGTAACTATTATATTTATTGTATTGACAATTAAGAATAAACTATCTGAAGAAACTAAAAAAAAACACTGGAACTTTTTGTTCTACAATTCTACAAACATATAATCAGCACTCAACCATCAGTATTACTCCTTAAGTTTTAATTAAACTTATTAAAAAAGTAATCTTCATCTTTTGTCACCTTGGAAAATATGAAAAGAGCGTTTTTTAGCGCAATATGACGAACATGAGGTACACTACAATAAATATTGCTTTTTGCTCAAGGTTTTTTGTATTCATCCACAATTAATTTCAACTAATAATGTAAAAAATAAGTACACAATTTACACAAAATCAAACCACAAGCTAATAAAGCACGAACATATGTCTCACTTTCAACGGTTCAGAATTTTACCACTTGGTGCGCCTACGTCGCTTTGTCGTATCAATATAGAACAGTGGAACAGAAATAGAATAGTCATAAACAACATACACTAATAACATAATGATGCTAAATGTAAGCAGAATCCTATATTCATAATTAAATTGTCTCGTGATTTTTTTAAGATCGCTTAATAATGTATGCCCAGAACTATATTTATACGACATTTTTAAATTACAAAATCAAATTTATAAAGTTTTCGGTGTCATTGAAGAATTTTTAACTTCATAAATTTGTTACGTATAATGTAGGGCTGTTTTTTTTTTAATTTTCATATAAATGGTCAGTTTAACTTTACACCGTCGTAATTAAATATTGTTAGTTAGTGGTCGGTTGAATCAAAGCGCCGTATAAAACCGTAATTCCAGATCGTACGAAGTAATTAAAAATTCTTAACTTAATTTGTAGAAGGTTAACACGGGTACGGTCACGATAATGCTATTAGCATGATTGTAATGAACACTAATTTATTTACAATCCTTGTTGTGTAGTTTTCACCCTTTGAACCAATTCTTATTCGGCACGTTTTGGTAACATATCGCGTTAACTCTACTTTCACTGGTTTTGGGGTGTGACCAAGCAAGCATTAGATTTAGCTTAAAACACTGTAAGGAACATTCTTAGAAAAATTCTCTAGGCGCCGTCGTACACTTAAACGTTGCAGCTTACTTTGTATTTTTATATTGATACTTATTTCGAAATTTCTTAACACGTTCGGCTTTACAAAGATGCTAATGAGAATACAATAATAAAGAAGGTTGTGTCGTCACTTTTCAAAATAATGAACATTGATAATCGATTAAAATTCAAATTTATTAAAATTGTTATGTCGTCAATTAATTAGTATACAAAATTAACCACTGTTTTCAAACTTGCCTAACTACAGTAATTTTAATATAATATAAATTTTCAAAATACCAGTTAGAAAACACTGTTAGTAGCTGTCATCAATATTTTGATTGTGAAATTAAGTAAATAATATAATAATCCCTAAAATCTAACATAAAATAAAAGCCTTAAGACTATTGCGTGTATATGTATGTATAGGTAACACATAAGTAAAATCGTATTAAGCTCATAATGCAAAAGTAGAATTAACAACATTCCTTACATAGGATTTTTTTTTGGTATATCTTACATTCCATTAGAACTGAGGCATGTATAGAATAAAAAAATGTCAAAAATTGATGATTATTTTATTAATTTCTTGTAGGCGTCTCTAATATTTACTTGTTTTTAAATTGCCCTATTAGCAAGATAGTACGATATTCGTGTTTTTCAATTACAAAGTATATTTTATATAATTGATTATTATTTCTCATACTTCTTTTGGAAAATTGCTTGTAAACTATGTAATTACATGTGTCTGGAACGTCCGCTGCTAATTTTATACCTTATCAGACTTGAATTAGTTATCGCCAACTATGCGGGTTTTAAACTTGTTTTCTATACTAAAACCAATTAAATTTCAATACTTATAATTAATAAATCCTTTCGGTTAATTAGGAGATGCTTGCTTCTTTATTAATGGTTGTATATTAGGCTGCCACTGTGTATACAGATAAAGTGAATCAAATCTGAAAAAGTTGAAATCTATTTAAAGTGACATAAAAATTTCATCACCCAGCTGGGGGTTATGGTATTCTGATAATTCTTAGGTAACAAATAACTATGTTTAAAGGAAGCGGATAATTAAAAATTTAGAAGAATTTCATGAATTTTTATTATTAACGTTTTACTCGCCCTGATTATTACAAAACACGTTTTCAACGGGGAATCGAAACCTGAACATGTGTATTAAAGTAATAATTATTCCGTACGTTTGCAAAGATGGCCGTTGTAAATATTTCATCTACTAGATTCAAACATATTTGGACAAGAATTTGAGGTTGCTAATGTAAGAACGTTTGAGAGTGGATGGTCACCAAAGCTTCCGCAAAAGTCGTTGGCAAAGCGACATCATAAATGTCTTAGAAATTTGCAATTTTAAGTACAATAACACTATAAACTAGTTTACTTTGGATTTTACTCGAGACATATTACTTTGCATATGTGGGTCTCAACGATGAATGTTAGTAAATTTATTTACGTTTCACACCGCACTTCAAAGGATAATCTACATTAATATTCTTAAATCTTAATTATGCCTTTTGTACAATACTTCTACAAACTATCTATTTTCAAGTAAATCTAAACTTTTCTTTCGCAAGTGCCACTCATATTCACCTTTTAGCGTTCCAATAAATTAATTCACACCAATGATCCAATGATCAACCCACGGGCGATAGTGTCATTATTAATAATGACATCGAGCTTTAGTTTTATAGCGTCTTTACCCATAAATAAAAATATTATCATTTTAGGGAATAAAGGTATGTTTTTTTATCTATTTCCAATGAAAGCTATTTGATATTTAAATTTCATTACTATGGACTGGATTGACATTTTCTCGAGGACCTTTTGAAGAAATTTTACAGGATGACTTATAACACGTAATGACATTTATTTAGTTTTTTTAAATTAAAAAAAATATCTGTGTCAGAAGGAAGCTAAACTCATGGACCATTAATTTATCGATCGGGGTAGATACATCCTACCTGAGCGAAACAGCTTCAGGGTGGTCTCGGCAGTTTTGCGTCTTGCTGAAAAATTGCATGGATTCTGCGGATACAAACGAGGTTTTGATGGAACTCTTACAAAACCTGTCAAAGAAATTAATTTTTGCATGTGGCACTGTGAGGTCCAAAGTCGTTTAGGAATAGTTATTTTTGTATCTTGTACACGAAATGCCACTTTGGTGATCGAGAACTGATTTAGTCGAGATCACCTAAGTATTTCGCGCGCGAGTTGCAAACAAAATTTTTTCTACAAACGTGAAAAAGTTATAACAATTATTTTAACGTTAAAATACAAAACTCTTATCTAGTTTGCGTGCAGTGCGCGAAGTAAGTACTTCGCGCACGGCGTCGTCATTTCGCGCACGCTGTCATGGTAACGTAGGAAAGTGAAAAAAAGGGTCACTTCGCGGATTGTTACCGATGCGCAAACCTTGTCATTTTTTGATGTTTTTAGAAAAAGATATATTTTCAAATCAGATATTTTAGATTTATCATAGCTTGTAACTGGTTGTCACTTTCACTAAGTAGTATAAATAGATCACTTTTGTAACGCTAACGATAACAGCCTTGCTATCGAAACGCGTCCTATTTAATAAACTCTTATTGTGTTTGTTAGTGTTAGCAATGTTGTGTTCAACTGGCACAAGGGTTCTTCCTATAAACTTGTAATAATTTCTTTAGTCTCTAGTTAGAAATCATTACAAATTTTACAAATTTTAATACTTTTTCTGTAATCTGGGTAGCCCTCGTATACTTCTTGCGACTTTGTTATTACAGTTCTCGTCGTTTCATTTTTCCGCACTATGTGCCTTCATTTTATTGTTTAATTAACTAATTTGTTTTCCAACTATTTTTTAGTATTATTTTTTTAGTATTATTACGATTTCTTAGCTTTTGTTCGTAGCCTTACTTTTTCGGCATGGTTCTACTTCCCTTTTAAATTTGTTTTAAAGTTGTTTAAGAGTTGTATCGCTTAATTGCTAATGTTTTTTAACCTGATGATGCCAATCTGTATTTGTCGAAACATGTATTTCCCAATTTACAATTTTCACTAATTTAACTTTAATGTAACTTTAACTTCAATTAAATTATTCCTTAAATATTTTTCGGAAAAAAATACGTGCTATGATTGACTGTTAGCAACTTATATCTTTTTCTTTATATTGTACATTGATAAATATCCATTGATACACAGATTGTTATTTTCTCGGTTTTCTTTTTCTTTATTTCTAAGTTTTATTATTTTTATGTTTTGGTATTATAATTATGTTTTTTTTTAGCTTTTCATTACATGGGGTTAAGTGGGGGAATAGCTTTAGCTAAACTTCGCATCATGTCGGTCATTTATTGTGAATTAATTGGCTCATTGTTTATAATTTTATGCTTTAATTTTAAACCTTTCTTTTATAACATTTATATATTTCAATAAAGACGATTTTTATTTTTATTTATTTTAATTTGAACTTTAAATCAGCTTCACTTTCACTTTTACATCAATTTAACGTAATTCTAATGCTTTAAACTTATTAAATTTTATATGGGAAAGATTTTGTGATTATTTTTTCAAGAATTTTTCGTTCTGCCCCATTTGGTGAATCATTTAGTTGATCTTAGCAACTTTAAGTTTATTAGAGTTTAGATTTAACATCGCTAAAATGCTAACTTTTTCAAAGACATTATAAATAACTAAGTTTCGATGTTTATTAAGGGCTACGCAAAAGCACTTTTGATATTTTTCTGATGAATACGGGAAATGACGCATTAATTCGACGTTTTTCTCCTTCAAATGATTAATTGTTCGACGTGCTGTGTCCTGTGTCGGAGCTGTCATTGTCATGATAGAGAATTATGTCACATTTTTGGGTTGTGTTTCCTAATATCTTCGAAAAATTACTGTATACCATTCAGCATTAACTGTTCTTCGGTCGTCTAATCTAAAAGAATGGTTGCCACATTTCCAGAACAACCGAAGAAATAAGCGATCATTCTGTTGGAAGTGCTTCTTGAACGAATAATTTTTGTGGGATTCGCATCATCTTGTAACACCCAAACATTGGATTGTTGCTTAGTTTCCGGTCTATACAGGTATATTCAAGTTTCCTCTCCTGTAGCGAGGTTGTAGACAGATTTAGCAGTTCTTCGGTCGAAATTTTGAAGCATTTCCTTACACAAATTACGTCACATGCATATCTTCCAGGAACAGTATCGATGTTTTTTGGAATTTCAACCGATTTTGGTCCACCTTCACGAGATTCATCACTGACGGACGCACGATCACATCGGAATTCTGTAAATAGTCTTTTCTGGTGGTTTCTCATTACCAAAAGTTGATCGAAACGATTCTATGCATTGTTGTTGAATTACATCGTTACAAAAATCGTAAAAAATTGCGCAACGAAAGTTTTCACGAGTAATTTTCATTTTTTCGAAAGATTACTTTCTTCAAACGCTCACTGTTAACATACTACTTTGCCCATTTCTAAAGCGCCTCTGATTTAACACAAAAAAGTTGAATTTTTACGAATATAGTAATGACATATTTCAATAGCGCCATCTAGTGGTCATTTGTAACAATGTAAAAGGCATCTCTCGTAGTCTAGTAGCAGGTAGGTGTAGTAGCCAGATTTCTTTAAAACAATCGATAGTTCTTATTTTTTGAATGGGAATGATCTTTGGGCAACAAAGTGCTGTGTATGACAGTTAAGTTACAAAAATAATGATCACATGGATCTTCAAATAGTCTGCGTATTTAAAGTATCCGGAAACCAACCGTGGTAGATCGAGATGCAAATACAATTAATATTTTTCCGTACAATTGGTGCTGTTTTGTTCATAAAAGTTACGATTTAAAAGTTTACTTAAGCAGCCATGTAAACTCAAGTTATAATTGTATTTAACAACTTCGCCACCAAATTGTCTTTGGTTTTTGAATATGATAATAATAATACTTACATGTTATAGATTAATTATTTAAGCCCAATTTAAGTAATGATCAACGATTACACTGCATATAACTGAGTTACCTTTTCAAATAGTTTAAAATAGTTCTTTACAGATCAAGGCAGGATATACACTTTCCATAAATTTTCAAAAAATGCCATTAGATAACATGAGGACACTACTTTGGGTACTGACGAGTTGAGAAAGTAACGAAAGTCACCAATCATAGCATTTGTTTAAAAATACTCATGTGAGATGGAAATTATATACGTCATACCACTTTAATGCGTGCTTTTACTTATTGCTATGTTGCTAAAATAATTAATAAAGTGTTTAATGTGTACCATAGAGATTTCTGAAATTTCGCAAGAATGATAGTGGAAAACAAGAACAATTTTGAAATATAAATGAGTTTTAATAAATGGCCAGTAGTCAATAAATCATTTTGAAATTATAAAAATAATCAAGATATTAAAATGTCATTATTCAAATCAACATTACCTACCTATCTATAATACAAAATAAGTTTATCGTATTTTATTTAATTTTTTTATTGCATTGGTCGATGGTAAAAGGAATCTTTACGACATCAAAACAACTATGTTGTAGTAAATGAGATATAAACAATTCACGTGTTGAATGTACAGTTAATAATTACTTTCATTGTCGGTAATAATTCAGATAACACAGGAATCTGTCTACTGACGGAATACAAAATGGTTTTGATAATGAACATCTTACTTAGAAGTAATAATAACCCTTGAAAACAAATTGCCGTTGATAACAGAATTAAACGTTAGCCGGTATAAAATTACAGACTGGCAGTTTATAACGCGGAAAGAAATAAAATGTTGTGCCGATAGCCTATTTACACTTCAAGGAAACATTTTCAAAAATGTCTGCATGTAGTCGTTTTATTAAGTAAGTTCATGCTCATTAAGGATACAGCACTCTTTTTTCCATAATTAATCGTATTCGTGATTTTGGTTCATTATTAAAGCAGGAATCTCGTTCCTGACACTTAAAGTGTGCAGACCGTCTAAAGGTTACTAAAAAATTATATACAGGTACACTATTGTTCTCAATAAAAAAGTACCGGTTTTTTCTTCTTTCCGCGTATTGTTTTTCATGTAGAATTGAAAAACTGCGTTTGTTTAAACGTTGTAACTGTGGCATTGACTAATAGTGCTCAAAACGTAACATACGAAGCGAATTGTTTACGATCCTGTCAATTTTATTTCCTAGAATATTATTTAAGCCTAATATATGATGTGCTTAACATCAAATAAAAAATAATGGACCAATATTTGTTTAACATAACCAAATACATTTAAGCACTACTAAATAATAATAACAAAGTGTGAACAATTTCCTTATTCTTTGACATTATTATAAATTTGAACTGCCTGGGGTTTTCACACCTGCATTTTCAGCTATAGCACGACAATTATATCAACGATTGATTCTAACAAGACCCTCGTTTCATAAATTATGCTTCACACAAGGTATTAAACGCATTAATCGACGGGAGAATCATAAATCATTAACACTTATTTGAACTTGAGGTTAAACTTATAGTTTCTAACGTAACCACACCTTCGTACATACATATCCAATTTTTTACTGGCCCGATTTACATTGCCTTGTTCGAAACCTTTGAATGCTCATCTTCGTAGCTTTCATGTTTACATTTTATTGTTGTACAAATTGATAAAGTGTGAAGTAAAAGAAATACTGGCTATAATTCACCTTTTCTCACCTTCTTTGATACATTATATCTAAGGGCTTTAGCATATGTAATTATAATTATACAATTAATCTCAGAATAGAATGTCTTATAAAAACAAATTAGCCGATCTTCAGTTTACCATGTTAAGAAATATTCCTTTTCCTACACCATATATCTGCATATTTTTAATAACTAGCCTAAAGCATCACCAGTGGCGGAATGAGTAAAATATTTTGAGAAGGGGTACCGGTTACCCCACACCAGTAGTAGCCGCACAAAAAACTGCAGTCGTCTTGGATGTAATTCGATAAACTAATCAATTACTTCACAAGCCAATACTAAAAATAATTGAATTACTATCTTGTCAAATTAAACACTGTATATTTCTATTGAGAAGTAGTAAGTTCAACTTAAAAAAACAAACGAACTGTAAAAGAAAAGTTATATTCAGTTAGGCAGTTAATTTTTTTTTTGGTAGAAAAGAACGTACATATTTTAATTGCATGAAATGATAGACTTTTAGACTTAGAGTTTTTTTTAATTAGTTTCAGTCACACTACTGTGGAGATCTTTTGTACAAATTTATCAATCTCTTCGGAATCATTTAAATCAATGAGGTTCTTATGAATTTTCATTAGCGCAAATCTATTTGACCATTCTTGTCTCGTGGTTATTCTCAAATAAATTTTGATAAGTTTCATGGATGAAAAGCTTCTTTTCCCAGTGCAAGAAGTTACAGGTGAAACGCAAAATAAATGCAAAGGCTTCTGACTGTTTGGGAAACATGAAATTGAACCGTCACAAAAAGTTTTTATTGTGGTAGATGCTCTTTTTGATTCTGACTGCAGTGTTTTCGCCACATTACTGTTCTATGTCTCTGTTAAATAATAAAGGGTTTTCCAACAAGAGCTACCAGATTTTATTACTAAACAAATTACACCTTAAATGAAAAAAACTTAAATATCTATATAGGAATGAAAAGTATGACCGTTACAATTATGTGTGATTGGCCAAATGGCAACCGCGACTCCTTTGGCACGAAACCACCCGTTTGCTGAAATTTTCAAAGACATCACCGCACATTTGTGGTTCAATCTCAAGAATTACGCGTGGAATCTCGTCCTTTAGGTCATGGATTGCTTGAGGATTGTTGACGTATACTTAACTTTTTAAGTAGCCTCAAAGAAAATAATCCAGGGGCACTAAATCGCAGGATCTCGGCGGCCAATTGACATCACCATTTCGGGAAAGGATTCTGTCTCTAAATTGTCTACGTAACAAATCCCTTGTTTCATCCGCCGTATGACAAGTCGCACCATCTTGTTGGAACCACATATCGTTCAAATCAATATCCATTATTTCTGTAGCCAAAAAGTTATTTATCATTGTGCGATAGCGTTCGCCGTTCAGTGTAAGCGCTTGCCCATCTTCACTTTCAACAAAATAAAGCCCAATTATGCCATCAACCCATAAACCGCATCAAACAGTGACACGTTGTGGATGCATTTCCTTTTCTTTGATTTCCATTGGTTTTTCACTGCCAGATACGACAATTTTGCATGTTAACGTATCCATCAAGATGGAAATGGGCTTCATCGGTAAAAGTGATTTTGTTGCAAAAATCGTTATCAACTGCTTTGTTTTGAAGCACCCCGTTAACAAACGTACGACGCTGACCTTGGTAGGCTGGCTTCAATTCCTGTGTCAATGTAATCTTGTATGCGTGGAGAGCTACATCTTTCTTTAAAATTCTCCACGTTGTGATCTGGGTAAGTCCTTATTGCTGCGGCCGACGTGCGATGGATATTTTCGGATTATCGGCAACACTTTTACGAACTGCGGCAATATACTCCATAAATAGAAAAAAATTTATGGAAACATTATGGAAACTAATTGTGTGAAAATCGAAAGATAACAAACGGAAAACTTTAAGATAAACAAAGCTTCGAGGTAAATAAGATGATGTACTGTCGACAGTAATATTGAACTTAACCATTAGGATTAAATTTCTTCTTTTAAATAGGTGAAGAAAACGGGAAATATTTAGAACAATAATGGAACTGAAGAAAACAAAATCAAGATGAACAGGAATAATAGGTAAAAAACAGAAGAAGAACGTCCCCACGATATTATCAGGTGAATAAAAAAACCGTGGTTTAACTAAATAGTAAGAACGGAATTAAATAATAGCAAAAAGATAATAAACTGCGAACCAGTGGGAAAAGCAAAGAAGAGTTAGATCAAGATAAAACTGATTTAACGTATCCAGGGAGGAGCAATCAAAGACATCAACTATAATTAATACAAAGGAAATAGTCAAGGATAGAACGGACTGAAAATATGAGAAAGAATATAGGGGATTTATCAACCTAGAGAAAGAAACGGATTTTAGACATAAAGAATCGCTGAAATGGTCAAAGTGGTAACACCATCTTTTTTTCTTTTTCTACAATTGCTCACCTGCCACTCATCGACTTGTAAGCAACAGTGGGCCAGAACAAAGATTCTCCGTTTTGAGCTACTACAACTCGTGCACTTATGCAGTTGTTACACTACGCTAAACTACTGGACAGAACCTATGTGGCGTACTTACCAACAACCTCCTCTACTGATTCCGTCAGATTGACTACTTTTCGGGTTGTACTTAATTGTTGGTGACGCTGTCACGACAGTTACTTATTCACCCAATTTAAATCTACCACCTTACACCGTATCCATTACTACGAACCGTTACCGGTTAGCAAGTCCCCACGCGTAATCCTTCTATACCATATCTCAGTTTCCTTGCCTTAACCATCACAAGGAGAAAGAATGAATGCATAAATTTCAAATACCTACCAAAATATATAGGTGCGGGGTGCGCAACTGAGTTTCCGGTTTTTTTATCAATGAAAGATGGAAAATTTCAAGAGCAATAGAAAAACTGGTTTATTCAAAGTATCGTCCCTCGCTAGCTACACATGTTTGCCAATTATGACCTTACCAAGTAAAAGCCACGATTTTTTGCATGTGGGATTCTCGAAATATATCCGCTTCTCATAGCCAGTAACAATTCGATGCCGAAAAGTCTTTCTTTTGTGCCGCAAAAGCTAAATTTCGGAAGTGGCATCCATCTGTCGCTCATTTTCCTTTCGTTCGAGTTTTTCCCACGGCATGTAAGCGGTTGAAAATACATTGGCGACTTGCAAATCTGCGTCCTAAATTATTTTTGGTCCATCGGAACGCTACTTTTCAAAATCGCCAATTCCGAAGCGTTTAAATATGTTCGCCGTAGACCTGCTCAAGCAAACGACGTGCTTCAGCTGCTTTTTCTTCAAGTTAAGCAGAAAAGCTAAGCTTCCCGCAAATGCTGTTTATCTGGTACTAAACTCGACATCTTTATTGTTAAAAATATATTATTGCGTTGCGATGTGTGCTGGTACGTATGTCATTAGCGCCATCCATCTGTGAAATACGGGAACTTGTTCGTGCACCTATGTATTTCAGTATCTTCCGCATAGTTCTTAGTCTTCATCTGCTGCTTCGTTTTTAGGTGCAAACGATACAGCTTTGGGCGTGCAATGGAGAGTTTTAGTTGAATTTAAAGCAGTACCTATACTAAATGATATAATTCAACTTAACAATAAGAAAACTAGTTTTAAAAAAAAAGTATCACGAATCTGTAATTTTGTTAACGTGGAGGTCCCTACTTTCCTTTTTTAAGGTAATTTCCTTCGTAACGTAAACAAATTATCTGTAGATTTTTTATGTCAGCTATAGGTACATTATACCTGTGTGACGTACGGCCAACGAATTTGAATTTGTGTGTAAACTGTGTGATTACTGTAACGAATATAAAGTATTCAATTATTAATTATTCTTATTGTAATTACCAGTTTCATAATCTCTCCAGGTTTAGCATAAAAAGTAAGATCAATGTATCTTCAGTGATAGCACACTCTCACATAAATTAGCAACTTCCACATGAACACGTATGCCTATATCTATCACGGTGCCGTAAGCAGTGACATAATAGAATGTTCCACATTGCGAGTTTTATCAAAACACCATCCATAATTCAAGAGCATCTTAGTATGTGTTTATGGACATTCCCACGACACACTTGTTCTCCGATGCATTGGCATAGAATTATTTATCGAATGATTTTCATTTCAATCTGTTCATTTATGTTTATTGTTCCTTACGGCTGCAATTGATCCGCCCTCGGTTAGGAGCGTGCGAAAAGTTATAACATCATATATAATCTCCCCCTTTTTAACACGTTAAACTCCCTCGAGCTTTCTAGCTGCGGTATACCATTACTAGAGTAAAAAAATGCGCTTAATGAACTATTTTTCCATATGGAAATTTACGACGAACTATGATTCTTTTTTTTTGTTATGGAGATAATCTTAGAATTTAAAATTGATTTATTAATAATATTTGCCTATATTTAATCAGAACTCGTGCTTAAAGTTTATATTAGAAACTCGCCTACCTTTTTTATATACTAAATCAAAAATAAAGATGTTATCACAGCAAGTTATATAAAATGTTAGTAACGGTCAATTCAATAATGCCATTCGTTGGTGATTTTAAGTAAGCTCTATACAAACTAAACTTTATAAATATTTAAATTTATTCTAAAGCAAATATTAGAGGATGGGTTTAATAATATGTAACTCGATACCACTTAGTTTCTCATAAATCTTACCGATGCATTATCTGATCCTGATGCTCAATAAAATTAGGCACTCGCCTACAATTATAATAATAGATAAACTAGTACCGTATTCAATAAACATAATCCGTCTTGCCCACATTAAGGAATGTAAGGTTATGTTTGTTATTAAAAAATTTGCTTGTGGCTACATCTCTTCCTTTTTAATTTGTGGACCATGGAATATGTATGTGAGGAGATTCCACGTATTGATATTAATATAGAAACGCCCCAAGAAGTGATATTTGTTTAAAATACGATTTGGTCTGTAGCTATTTAGTGCAAGGTTTTTAATGCGAACGAATTTCATGCTCTTATCGGTTATCTTCATATTATGTACATGTTTAGTTTCATGCTGTGAAGAAAATTGCCAACCGTGGTCTTTTTTTTAAAACTTAATACCCTTATGAATTGCAATATTATTCTATCCTTGATTCACGAACGGTTTCAAAGATTTTTGTTTATTTACTTTTTGTTCATTTACTTTTCAAATAAAACCTGGACATTTTTATGTGTGAATTTTAAAATCCCTTTAAATTAGGCTTTATACACTTTTTCATATAATTGTTTGTCGCTAAATTCATATTTATCTAAATTGAAGCTTTTTCTTCGTAAAAGTCAGTACGTATTGAGTAACTATCGAATGTGCTGAAGATTTATTTAAGACTTTTTATTATCTGCCAAGGTTTGTTTGTGTCTCAATGCTTGAAGGGACGAGCCTGTATATGCGTGTGAAAGAGAGCTGGTAAATTGCAACCCATGCAAAACAGGAACCAACATTCAACTATCCAAAGAGCGTTTCACATTCATTAAACAGTTTAACGAGGTGGAGAGAATGGACAACTATAGAAACTTTACCCAGTCACTGTCAGCAAAATTCTTTAATTTTTTCGTCCAGGAGAGCCACTTTTTCTACACCAAGGATACATGACTCTACCTGTCTCTGATATTGATCAGATGTAACAATCGAGTAAATCCTAATGAGGACAATAAAAATCATTGGTAGACTAACTCATGGCTGAAGAACCTCCAGTAGTGTACTGGAAAGGTGAACCATAGCAATGGCGTGTATGCTGATAATCTGTGAGGAGTTGGGACGTTTTTGTGGTATCTCTACGCTTCTTTGTAACTTATAAAATTACGCCTTATTTATTTATCCTTTGTTAAAACCCTGCTACTCCAGAACAAGAAAGATACCGATTTGCGTAAGTGCAATATAAAAAGAAAAAGTTACAACCTCTGAACACCAGGTTAAAATAGCGTCGGACACAGTGCTGATCCAGAAAAATTTATTCAATCGATTCATAACACACTCCATTTCTAGTCACCGATAACTGATCATCATTAGTGTAATCATTGGAGCTTCACACATCAATTTCCACATGGTCCAAAAACTGAAAACCAAATGAGTAGAAATTATACATTGGCATCTATTCCATCCGAATGGCAAATCAGAAATTTTACGTCGATCCACCGGCGATTTTCGAGATTGTGTGCACCAGAAGGATAGAAAATCAGAGTTGTACCAGCACTTCAAGTATGAAATGGTACCATTCCAAACGTTACTGTCCAATAAAGAGGGGAAGGAGAACAGAAGGTAAGTCTTTTCGCTAATAGGTTTTCATCATACACCAACATCACTTAAGACACTGAGCATCTGTTGCATAAAGTCGCCTATCACCACAATACTTGCTATTTTTTCACTCCTGCGGTGACGCTATTGGAAGAAAATACAATGTTGAAGGTACCTTAGGAGAGGTTTCTGTTCAACGACCCCAGTAAACATTGCCTTTTAGCACTGCTGTGCTCACAATTGGTGAAGCAGTGAATCGGAGCAAAACAGCAGGTAAAGAACCCGATGGTGATATCGTTAATAGCTCTCTCCATAGCCTTCGAAACTGTTTTGATAATCGGTTGAACTAACTCTGTCTGCTGGATTTTAAAACTTGTAACACTTTCATTGAATTATATGAAGAAGTGTTATGCTCATCGAGTTCTTTTTACAAGGGGGTGTGGGTGTCCGAGGTATTGTTCTTCTTGTAGATGGGATGCATATTAGAGTGAATAAAAAACTTCTAAATCTTTCAGTCTTTTAATCCCAACTTCAAAATATTTAATTAAAGGTGACTAGTTTCGGCCTTTGAACTTAGGCCATTATCAAACCAGAAATTATTATAAAATTTAAAATACAAGGAGCCTCCAACAAAGGGGCCCCTTAAAACTCCATAATGGAGGTGATAAACCAGTTGCAAATTTGCAATTTTTTTTTGCAATTTAAATTTGAAGTTACAAAATATAAAATACAAAATATGAAAAAAAAAAAATTTGCAACGGGTTTATCACCTCCATTATGGAGTTTTAAGGGGCCCCTTTGTTTGAGGCTCCTTGTATTTTAAATTTTATAATAATTTCTGGTTTGATAATGGCCTAAGTTCAAAGGCCGAAACTAGTCACCTTTAATTAAATATTTTGAAGTTGGGATTAAAAGACTGAAAGATTTAGAAGTTTTTTATTCACTCTTCTTTTTACAACTACATTTCGTGTAAAACCCCATTTTCGTGGGATTATTCCTTTTACTTCCCAAGTACGAAGTAAAAGGGAAGTATTGTATTAGTGTTCCAAAAAAAAAATTTGACCTATAGAAATTTTTACATATCTTGGCGTTTCTGAATACGTAGATTCAAAATATGAAAAAAAAAATTTCCGTCTGTCGTCTGTAGTCTGTACTTAGTCTGTAGTCTGTACGTACACATTCCTTGCAACGCTCTAAACTCAGAAACTATTAAAGTTATCGAAATGCGGTTTTCGCCAATCGATTACATTCGGGCCAAGGACGAAAATTCTGATATTACCTTTGATGACGTCACTTCCGGTATAAGCTAAAATGGCGGCACTCATTTTTTTATAAGATAAAGTTGCAGTTTTTTAAATGTAGTTTAAAAGAGTGTTTTTTCTGAATATTGGGCTATACTTATTTTTTGAAAAAAGTGCTAAAAAAATCATTTTTAAAAAATGACTGCAACGCTCTAAACTCAGAAACTATTAAAGTTATCGAAATGCGGTTTTCGCCAATCGGTTGCATTCGGGCCAAGAACGAAAATACTGATATTACCTTTGATTACGTCACTTCCGGTGTAAGCTAAAATGGCGGCACTCATTTTTTTATAAGATAAAATTGCAGTTTTTTTATGTAGTTTAAGAGTATTTTTTTCTGAATTCAGTAGTACACATTTATTTTTTGAAAAAAAGTGTTCATACGAGGGAAGTCTCGTGGCAACTTGCCAAAATTTTTTCGATGATAATACGAAACATGGTGAGTGGTTTTTGTTGCGGATGATGTGGCACAATGCACAATAACGTTTATAAGTAAAACACTTGAAATGGTTGATTGTATTTATATACTGTATAAGCTTGATTTAATAATTGATTAACAAGTGAATTTACATTAAAGTAAGAGAGTAAGAATCTCCCTAATGATTGGAATAAGAATCCCGTAAATTATAGTTAAGAATCTCTCAACAATTAGAGTACGAATCTCGTAAATATTGGGAGTAAGAATCCCGTAAAATTTAAAGTAAGAATCTTGTAAAAGTTAAAGTTCGAATCTGGTTGAAATGCATATTACACCGTATATTTAATACAACGGTACAAACAAAAAAGGGTGGAAAATACAATAATTCTGATTGGTGGGAACATAGATTCATGCAATCTGAGAACTAATTGGTAACAAGTACTTAAGTATGATAGACGTTTTTAATAGGGTAGACTTCAATTTGTGTTAAGGTAATAATTTAAGAAATACTAGGGTTGACTAAATATGACGTTTTGGTTTCGTAGGCATAACTAATTAAAATAAATTATCGATAGGTAGGTACTTATGACTAAATCTAACAGGTCTGAGTTAGTAGACACAAAAAATTAAAATGAATTATGTTAAGTATCGAACAGTTTTATTATACTTTTCAAACTCTGTATCCTAGGACATGCTGTAATTAAATTCTAAACTTGAACTGATTGTTCAGCAGATCATTTCAATGATAAGTAAACTTCTAAATTTCGTCTAGGTACGCTGGAATTTATGTGAATCTTTATGTTCGTAAATCAAGCCCGTTGTCACGGAGATCAGACAATTAAGGTAATTGTGTAATTGGCAGCTTAGAAGAGATATAATTTTGATACTTGTGTAAAAAGTGTTCAACATCCCCAAGAAATCAAAAAAATTGTTTTGAAAGGAATCTTTTTCAGCGAAATGGGACTAGTGCTAAAATTAAAGTATTTATTAAATAAAAATGTATTGAATCTGAAGCTGTCACTTTCTTTAACAAAAGTAAAAATAGTGAAGTCAATAATAACTCAATATTTACTGTAACTTTGTTAGAGATCTTACACTACAATTCGACCGGATATCTTGAAGCTCGACTCTATTAGGTTAATTATTAGTTTAGCATATATTAACAACATAATAACTTACGCTATGAATGTCTATATAAATTCTTAAAAGTATATAACATTAAATATAGTTAATTAAGTCTAATCTTATCGATCGAATACGCATATCTAAAGCCTCGTTATCAATATGGATGTGTTTTAATTTTGTTTTTTTTAAGCATGTAGCATATTTCAAAAAACACCCCATGCGGAGTTGAAGTACATGGATGTTTAAGGTTGCGCAACATAACATTGTTTATGTATCATTCAATTTCAAAAGAAACCATCTTACAGAAGTTGTGAACGAGAGAACTACGTATCTCACACGCATCTACAACAAAAAAAGACATTGCGCATTCAAAAAACCAGTACCAACTGATAGACGTGTAATATTGAAGGTGTCGACTACAAAACTTGTCACCTACTATTAGAATGCACATTAAAACTATTATACAGGGTGAGTTTTTTTTCATTCTTTGTATGGGGATCTCGGAAACCATAAGAGTTACACATTTGCTTAAATGAGGAAAGATTTGCATCTTTGGAAGACTAATCCAGATACGCTTTTGTTGATTTAAAAAAATGCATGGCTTACTAGATATTTGTAAAAAAGTAAAATTCTCCAAAATCGTTTCAGCCCTTTAATTCGTTTATTTCTAAAGATAGATAAAAATTGTTCAAATACAATTTGTAGATAATTTTGTGCCGAATACGCCCATTTACATCTAATCTGCTAAACGCATTAATAACAACTTCCTGCAGCTCATGCATCTTTTATTCCTCCAAATAATATCTAGTAAGCCATGCATTTTCTTAAATCAACAAAAGCGTATCTGGATTAGTCTTCCAAAGAAGCAAATCTTTCCCCATTTAAGCAAATGTGTAACTCTTATGGTTTCCGAGATCCCCATACAAATAATGAAAAAAAACTCACCCTGTATAATAACGCATGTTTAAGGATTTTAGGTCGTCGATAAAAGATGAGCTTTTACTGCTCCAGATATAGCAGATATCGTGGTCCTTAAGTAATCTTCGAGATTAACCTAATTATTAGTTCTCAAACGTTCGCTGAAGTGGCAATGCGCTGCTTACGAAGCTCAAATCTTATCAACTAAAATCACGAAGATTACATTATGTTTGAAACCCTTATACGAACACACAAGGAAAGAGAGAAGTCGACTCTCTTTCTTGATTAAAGATGAAGGATGAAGGATAATACCTCGGATAATACTCAAATGGAATGCCACTCATTACAAAGTACACGAGGCAAGTAAGCGAAATTTATCTTTCTGAAATTATTCCCTAAGATCAAATTTAACCAAACCCAAAAAGAAGGAATAGCTGCAAATAAACCCGACCATGAGCCCATTTATTCTCCTTTAAAATCTTCCTTAGGGCAACAGAAAGTAAAACCCATTAAAAAAGTATGGACAAATCATATTTTGTTCCCAATTGAATGAACGAAAAATAGTAATGGGCAATGCCTAACTTTCAATGGTTAAATAGATGACATATTTATATTTCTTAGATTCATTTTTTGTAGCTAACGATTAAAGAGTTGCAATATTTGCTTTGTTTTTTATTCCTTTTCTTATTCTTTATCGTATTATTTCCAATAACATGTTTCATCTCATCCCTTCGGTGTACGACCAGCTGAGCTTTTTCTCTATGGTGTAGTGATCTATATTTTTAACATCCGCTTGGTATGCATGATCATTACACTGTCTAACTCTACTGACCACCGCTCTATCCCTACTCATGCGGTCACTTTCAAATTCTAATCAACTATCACAGTATCCGTGCCCGCCGTATAAATACATAGTTTGACATTTACCGATAATTTATTGTATGTAACTCTTGTTCTTTTTCTATGATTCTATGATTGTATGATGATTGTGTTATTTTAAGAGTGAGTCCATTTGGTAAAGGTACGAACGGATTTCTAAATTTCTTGTTCGTTAAATTGTCCTGCCGAATTACACTCGAGGTTTGTACTTATACCGAGTAAATTTGTGTTGTGTAAATTCTAATCTGTTTCCTTTAGCAATTTGACTCGAAAAACTGTCAACCAATAAAAATGCGACACCGAAGGTCTAATTGCTAGGCAACAGATTCTTATTAAACAACCCAAATTTATTCGGTAAAATACAAAACCTTTTGTGCAAGTGAGTAAAATACGGCTTCAGTATCTTTCCACTTATGGCACTTCCCGACACCGACCTTAGTACTTAGGCAAAAGCCTTTTGGTTTGCTATTTACTCCAAAATATTTTAACAAGTTCTCATAAAAGTACGTTGTGTTGTATCTATCACAAATGATCGTTAGTTTATTGTCAATTTATGTGAATTTCCTTTCCATTCTTTAGGAAGAAATTAAAAGGGCTACTTGAATGAATCAATTGGTTTCACGAAACAGTGATGGTGACTGAAGAGGAATCACAGGTACATTGCACTACCATTTCAGCACAATAAATAGGAACTGGACTGCTCAAAAACTTGAAGATATTCGAGAACGTGCATTTACACGTTACTAAGTAGTTTAGTATAATGTCAGACAAGAAAAAGCGTGGTCATACAGAATAAAGTTAGGTGAAAGCCTTGAGTGCGAGCTTTTAAGGTGTAACATCAATTTTAAGTAAAGTAAATAAAAAGCGTGGTCATACAGAATAAAGTTAGGTGAAAGCCTTGAGTGCGAGCTTTTAAGGTGTAACATCAATTTTAAGTAAAGTAATTCATTTGGGAATGGTCTAGTGGTGAAAGAAATTACGACACCGACAACCCGGGTTCTATTCTCACTCCCGTCAGAATAACAAAAGTTGATTTTAATCTAGAATATTGTCGTAGAATGGTTTTTTGGCTCCTATAGAACAATTCGTTGGTCTTACAGATGTTGGAAAATGTTGACTATTGTCCTTTGTACCGTGTCTGGTTTGAAATCCAAAACATTCCAAATGTTTTCAAAAATGCCTTTGCTATTTGGAAAAAAGTCACAAACCAGTACTTTCTCTTTAGGTCTCTCATGCTATAAGGTGATCATGATCAACATTTCTTTAGACTACCTACGTTGTTGTTATACCCTATCTTACACATCTTGGGTGGTGGTTCGGCTCTGAAAGAGGGAAAAAAAATATTAAGGGGAGGTTGCGAGTCGTTTATTATCTTTACTACCCTATCTTACGGTGTACAGTTCCATAAACATTTTGTATCAATCTTAAATGATGAATAAATACCTATCAGAGCCGCCATGAATGGTTGCGAAATAATACGTCTATGTTATATGCAGAAGAGGATCACTGACAATATTTGTCTCCATATATGTACACTTGATTTAAGACCTGGATATTGTAATAAATAAAAAAGCATTATTAAACTAAGCACTCGATTATTAAACGAAAGATCAAGCATTCATATTTTATAAGTTATAAAAATTATACTGCCTAAGCGCCACAGTTGAAATATATTTGTCAAAATTTATTGCATGTAAACATTTGGGAATGCGGCCTTTAAAATAGGACTTTAATAGACCGTAAAATTCCTATATAATATATAGCATTGTTCTGTTTCTGAACAAGAATAGAGACATTTGTAGTCATTAAAAATTTATATATGAGTATTTAGTTTGAAATTAACACGTATTTTTTAGAGTATTACCGACATATTTGTATTGGGCCGAAATACATTTTTTCCCACGCGCCTTCTAAGGTAATTGGCAATTTCAGGAGAAAATTTGCAAATTTAGGTTTTCCGATAGAAATGCTGACTCAATTTGTAACAAAGTAACACGTAATTGTAATATGTAGTAATACTGCCAACAAAAAGTTACAGATTCTTGGCCTATTTTTTAAATAAATCACCATGGTTTTACACGGTAAGAATTTTACATTAATATTGCAATTTATATTCACAAAGAGTTGATTTTAACAACACGATAGCGATAAACTTACATTATGCAACTTATAATCTACAGGAGATTGTTTTAAAAAAATGTTTATATAAGTAAGTATATAAAGCACCAGATACATCTTACGTATGAAAATGGTTACATCAAAGTAGGTCCGACTAAATTTGCTTTAGATTCTGTTTGTACTCACTAAGAAGGTAAAGCACTAAAGAACAATACAACCAGCTTCTCCCTACTATGATTAGATCTTTACATAATCATTATGTTTTATTCAAGTGCGTTAGTGTGTAGCGGCTTTCTTCTCGTTAATTGTGACTCATTTGACCTATGACCTGCAGATCTGGCGGCGCCGGCTTAGTAGTATGTATGCAGACAACCATATAAACATGTTCGGCACCGAATTTAATTTTATTGGTTTCATTAAATTTCTGATTGCATAAGTACAATTATAGGTAACCTTAACCTGATTATTATCTGGTTTTCGTTTACATAAGTTATTTTATTCCGAACTTATTTTGGGTTCATCACAAGTTGGAACTTTAATAAAAAGAGAAAATGATCAATGATCAATCTAATCATACTAGAGAATTAAATAATTTCGAATTAATGATTGTCTCGAAAATGCCATCAGGAAATGACCTTTTTCTTCTACTACTTTGCATAATAATCCTGTTGTACTGCCGTACAAAGTGTAGACCTTGTTTACATATGTATGTAGAATTTTCGAAAAATATGCCGCATGTAAATCTCACTGAGATTAGTAAGATCTTCTTAATTATCTTCGTATTAAAACAATGCATACTAATATTTGCCCACGGGAAAAGGTTGATGAACAATAGTAGCCCACCTTATTGAGATATAGTAGCTTAAAATCACCCCCACAGTCAACTAGATGTAGGTATTACAATGCCGCCCTTCAGAAATAATATAGATGTCAGATATCATGTTTTATTTTATTACAGAAATCTACAAGAAATTGTTTGTTGAACAGACAATATTAGCATAACATTGTTCCTTAAGAAATACAATTTTCAGATTTATTCTCTATTATTATTTATTATTATTATTCACCCATGGAATAATAGATTTGAATACCTACCTAATATCATTTTTTCCAAAATTTAGAACAACTGATTATCAGCATTATAACAAAATATTAAAGCTGATGAAACTGAATTCATTAGCCGTTGTTTTGCTAATATCGCTTGGGCATCCCAGTTATTTAAAAGACCACAGAGATAAGGTACTTAAAATGCTGACGGATCTCGTAGAATGATTAGACTTTACACGATTCGTATGAGAGGAATATTATTACTGCGGTGGGAGTATGACATATATTGAGAGTAGAATCGGAGGAGGAACGGCAATATACAAATGTATCTGAGTCAAATTAAATTTGTCTATACCTTCATAATAGTAGAAGCTTTCATGGCCCGAAGGCTTATTTCAAGTCCAAGCGGATAGCGAGGGCTAGGAAAAGGTTGTAGGGACATAAAAGCAAGTTACGCCAGAAATACATACACTATTTTATGCACAGATTAAATATTTATCTCAAATAATTTAAATATCGCATAAACTTGAGTAGATATGTATCAAGGCGCTTGAAATACGTTGCTATAGTAAAATACGTTGCTATAGTAAAATCAGTAAACAAGGGTATCCGTTTTAACTTTGTTCAAAAACTGTTTACTTCCGTTGTGAGATCTGGTATTTTAGATGGATTTTTCAATAGATGAAGAAAATGCGATGGCTTGCGAGGCCGAAATTAACGAGTTGGCTGAGACAGCACGAAGTAGTGCTTTGATACCCGAAAAATCAGAATTAAATGGTCCGACGGGCTATAAAGAGGCCGCCAGCCATAAAGAGTCGTTTATTTTCAGGTGAGTCAGGTAATAATATAAACCTTATCATTATGTAACTGTGCATAAAATAATATATAATACCTTCAAATGCGATAACTCTTCCTGTATGAAAAACAGTCGTTAATGCTTATTTTGCAAAATGCTATAGTCACATAATGGAAGTAGAAGACACCACGTCTTACTTACGACCACACATGTTCAAAAACACACACAATGAAACACAATACTTAATTCTTCTTCACAAACTAAAACTACTACAATATGACATTAAAGAAAGTACATTACAAACACAAGACACTTCAATAACCACCCATATGATCCTTCTGTTACATGTTTATTATTAATGATGATTATAGTTAAACATGATTGCTTTATAAACACATATATTTGTAGTTGTCGTATGATACAATGATACATGCATGGTTGCCAAACCTATATGTAACACCTTCTAATTCATTAACACCCAAAAGCAAACATAACATATACTCAGTACTCACAACCTCAGAACAGACCATTGTCACAAAACACAAACAGTGCGATTAGGGTCGTCTGACTACAGTTGGACAAAGCAGCCATTCATCTTGCATTCTAATTACTTTTATATTAAAGGAGGAACAGTTCCCAGATCACAAATAATAATTAAAAGCTCCTTATAATTGTAACAGTATCAGTATACTTGGTGCTGGTTTGCCTAATCGAATATTTTACTATCTAATTAGCCCAAGCGTCTTCCTTGGATAAGTCACTTCATCACAGCACCAATTTACTTGAAATCACGACATTGTACCTGTTTATTCCTTTTTGACGCTGACTATCTTTCTGGAGTTCACACTAGGTAGTCGTTTATCTAATTAATGTTATTCTGTGATAAGGGCAGGGAACTACCTATTCCCGTACCGCGTTTTACTATCACCATCTCGTCGAAAGGTCGAAGTCAGAGGATGTATAAAATGGAAGTGAACGAATGAAGGAAGTGCTAATGGAAACGCCGGTAGGATGAATTGCACAATTAAGAACATACGTAACTAGATGCAGGAATACCATTTAAGCCTCGGTTTATAAAAACACGTGGAACACCAGTGCAAGACATCCAGGAACATCTTCAAGCAGCTGCAAAGTATTTTGAAAAGACTTGTGGAGGTCTCCATGCAATAAATTATGTGTAATTGCCGGATCTGATTGTACTGTTAATATTCAGGAGCCGTTTTTTGTTGTTCTTAGAACGATAGTTTAAGAATGAACTGAGGGAACAAAGAGAGAGTAACTATACAGCAATGACAAGGGGAATGGAACGGAAGAATGCCTTGGGATAAACACCTATCATAAAAGAGGAAGGAAATGGAATATAGAGTACACCGTATTTAAACTATGGGCATGACGTACCCCAAACGAATGCTGAACCAATCACAAACCAGTATTTGAATCTTTTTTCTAAGGAATAGCAAACGTCAAAGTTGCTTTGATATTCTGCGTATTTCAACGGCGGTGTCAACAATCATTATTTTTAGCTATTATAGTAATCACTATTTTGAGGGTTATAGACAAAAATAGTGTTATACACGGGGGAAAAGTAAATTTTAGCGCTCGCATAATTGTCTTAAATTGACGATTGAAAGGCCCCCATTTCTATTTCGATTAGGCTATAATAGATTGGATTAAATTAGATTTGGCATATTCAATAAAATAACTTTAAAAACGTCAATCGGTAATAAAAACATTTAATGGTTCTTATATGCTATTTTAATCCTAATTTTAGATTAATTACTTAAATGTCTTTCACAAAGTAATTTCGACTTTTGCAATCTAATTTACTATTTACATCTAATTTACAATCTAACGGTGTCACTAAAAAATAGTGTTTTCCATGATCGACTTTGGAAACGCTACTTTCTGTTTCTACCCCTTAGCAATGAACGTTTTTCAAGGTAACGCTCTCTGCTGACAACGGCCTCTGTCTCAGTAAGTCAGTAACATATTAAAGACAATGGTTCTTATACGAATTACTCGACTTGCTTTGAACGTTTAAATTTGAACTTTGTACACAATTTCAGGTTTTTTTGGAATCACTATTTTTGTTAAAAATCTTACAGACTAACGAGTAAGCTTAGAAACTTAACGATAGGTTATGATGACCCCAACTAGAAAACACAATAATAAAGAAACGTTGAATTTTTTATTACACAATTAAGTTTTTATAATGAAAATAAAACAAATGTATTACTTTTAGCTATTATGCTTAAAAAAACCTATGGATCTTCACCATTTCTCTTAAACATTACGATAACTTAAACCTGATAATCACATCATGCGGCGATATGGTCGTTAATTGTGACATAATCGCATAAATAAAATTCCCCTTGATAAATTAATATTGAAAAGAAGATTATGTTTAGTATACAGGATAATCGAATAACACTAAACTTATAATTTATAGGGAAGATACTGGCACAAAAATTAACTTTATCAAAATCATTATCTTAAAAAATATTTTTACTAAAATCTAAAATTTTTAATAATCGTTAAATAAATTACATTATATTAAAAATTAATAATTACTACATTATTCATGGACCGCGTATAAAATATAAAAAAAACTACAGGAGTTTATAATCGTAGAACAAAATTCAGCAGGAGTTTGAATACTTAAAAAGTATCCACACTAATATGTTGGGTATTAGAAGGTAACGTCAAAATGAAACTGTGCATGTATAATTAAAATTAATAGATTTTTAACAATTTTAATTCTTATATTCTGTGTAATCAAGATAAAACATAATTAATTGTTGATATTCGATATATCGGCTAGAGTTTAAAGGCAGTTAATGTGGTATTGCTGGGTGTATTAAATTTAAAGGGATTATAAATTTTTTTAATTTGTATATGTAATTGAAATTTAATTAGGTACTATATGTATCATCTAACACTAGTATTTATTTAAATTAATGCCAAGCATTCAAATTAATAATTAATGATATGGGATTCTTACGCGGTCAGTTCTTATATACGGTCATTAAAAAGCTTTCGTCTTAGTTTCAAAAGTGTAGCGCACCAAAGTAAAATTTTACCTAGTTTAGGCAAATTTCCTTCATTTTGTGTGAATGTATTGGTATTTGAACAGAAAGTTGGTCAAAGAATTTTTAAATAACTATGGATTTGCAAAAAAACACAAATGAGACCTACCAAGATGTAAAAGCTTTATTTAATGTTTTTTGTGTTTGTGAACGTGTTCGCAATTTTAAGAAATGTGTGCAAGAAATCACGTACGAATTGGGACGAACGGACGAACCGTGAGACATTACTTATAGAATACCTTTATACAGTCCACTAAGAATTTGAAATATGATTTCATATGACAACGCAGACATGTTTTGAATTTTACAATATGAAATTTGGGTTAAAACCGTTTTTATTTTTTGTCTACAAACTTATTGGTGAAGTAGCTTTTTGGCTATAATTTAGAAAGTACCAGGATACACAATCAACGAGTGAAATCGTCATTATATTGAAAACATAAATTAACCATAACAAGATAGGGGGTAAATAAGGATCTTCATAATGTACTTTTCAATAAAAATAAAATTATGACTAGGTAGTTAGATTTTATATCTTGTAATTACCATCGCAGTTTACCATTAAGGTATTAATTTATCTGTTAAATTTGAAGTTATGTTAATTACTACAAATTTTTAAATGAATATATTCATAATTTTAAATTTTTACAAATTATCTAATTAGTATAAAAGTTCTTAAAATTGTCAATCGCCAATAAAGTAAATTTAAATCATCGTAGAAAGTAACAGAGCCATTCTTATACCGTTGAAAGAAAAACGTAAGTTAAAACCTACGGATAGGACCACCTAAAAATATTATTACTAAATGGAAATTAACGTCATAATGTTTTACAGTCGTTTGACATTTTAGGCCACATGGACTTTGCTATTAACAACCATAATGGAGAACTACAAGGAAAGTTACATGAGGTAGATATTGCCAATATGTAAATTCATCACCATACCTACAAACGATAAGATTCTGCTACCGATCAAATACTTGTAGTTTGAATTCCGGAATTAACAGTAAAGTACTCAAGTGGCTGTAATTTCCTATTATCTCTATGTACTTGATATAAATATGATGGAAATGTTATTTATTTTCATAGATGAATGTAAATTTTACCACGTTACAGACTTCTTGGTAACAAATAACGCAAGTTGGCGGCTAGTTCTTCTGCATAAGACCCATCATGTCAGTTTTAAAGTCGTATCGGCTCCCCTGGAGTGTTTTGAACAGGAAACACGAGGCTAACATACGATCGCATCACTGGGCACTCTACACCATTCTTTTAACGATTATTACCGTACAGCGGCTTTGTCTCTAGTATAACTTTACCAATGGAATTTTTATAGCCACTTATATATTGTTTTCTATTTAGCTAAAGTATTGCAGCATTTATTGTTTTTGCAATTTGTTGGGCTTATACTATTTATAAAGCCTGATTGGCTTGAAAGTTTATTTCTAGTAGTGTTTATGCTACGATCCGAATGTTATAATAATTATGAGGCTATTAATTTAATTTAATTAAATTCGGTTTGAGCACTATTTCAATCTACGCGTTGTCGCGAATTTCAAGTTTGTTCTTATCGGCATTTATACGTCTGAATACTCAATGATGCGTGTAATAGAGACATCAATTACTACTATATAAACATATAGTCCGGGAGCCAGTGACCGTTTAGAGTTAGTCATTTCACAAAACCTGAACATTTTTCCTAAGCATTATTTGGTATCACTAGTAAGTGAATGGACCTCCAGTTGGCGCAGTTCCGGGGGGTGTAGCTGTGGCAGCCCCCCAAACACGTAAAATAATAATAAAAAAAAACTAATACCACAAAAGCTGAAACTTTGTTAACATGTTGATTATGTTATAAATAAATGGAAAAACGTAGCCAGCCGAATTTATGGTGGGGGATTATGCGCCAGCTTTTCAGGAAAAAGCGTGAAAAATATGCGCTGACTAAACTGATACCGCAAAAGATGAAATTTGGTAAAACATAATAACTTAAACGAGAAAAAACATCCAGCTTCATATTTTGTGGGGGAAAAGTGCCCAGGTGATGCAGTGAAGGACCCTACGCTCGGGCGCCTTATATCGTTAACTGCATCAGCTGGACACTTTTCCATCACTAAATGTAAAGCTGGATATTTGTTTCGTTTAACTTATTCAGTTATCTGTTGTATTACCCAATTTCAGCTCTTGCGGAATCAGACATCTATGCTTTTCTCATTAAACACAGCCAGCGCGTCCATGCTGTTATTATACTACCTCACAAGTTTGTGAATTTAAAGGTTTTCGCATTTTTTATTTCAATGGAAAGTACGTGCAGTTCGGCATGCGAGAAGTTTCGGCTGAGAATTGAGGAAGATGCGCAACAGCGCGAGTGAGAAAGTATTCAGGTTGGCAGAGATAAAATTACGTGCTGGAGAAAGTGCTTCTCTAGCCGCAACTTGTTGTCCAGGGCCGTTGTGGAAACTTTTCATTCTTCTCAAACCAAAGTACAACTAATTGTTAGTCACGGTCACAGTTAAATACACACAAATACTATAATTTTACCGTACTTAAGGGTCGTTAATGTGAAATCCCTCTCTTAAGCTACTGCTGTTTACTGCGCAATTGTGGGACTAACTCAGCATTAAATTCGGTTTGAGCACTATTTCAATCTACGCGTTCTCTCGTGTAGGAAATGTACTTTGTATAATACTGAGCCTAGTGCGACCGTTGGTTAATCGGATCTGCGACAATGTCCAAAGTACATACCATTTGTGTATTTTGTTCCAAAAAAATGGAAAACTCAATCGTATACAATTTTACACAACAACCGAAGAGTAGTATCGACGGATCAGCTTTGCCTCCCTGCAAAATTGAGCTGCACCAACACTTGCTGCGGACAACGTATAAGTATAGCAAATATTTGGGCACACGCTCATCTTCACTTTCCAACGGCATTACATCCGACTGATTTTGGATGGGATGAGAAGGAGGGGTTTCATTTCAAATGGTTCGAGGGTGAGCAGTTCCCCTCTTTCCTTGGTGATATAGCTATCGATGATGACCAAAAAAGTACTTAAGGTTAGAATAATATTGATAATTTCATTATTTTCTTTTCCATTTTATTTATATAATTTTAATTTACAAACAAAACTGAATAATATTTATAACCATTTTGTATAGCATCTAAACTTTTTTATCATTCATAATCCAATTTGCATTAAAATTTTTGTCTCGTGTGTTACACGTTTTTATATTAACTATTATCATGTATGTCTTTTAATATAATTATTATTATAATAGATGAGGACGAAGATATATCACAGATTGACAGCGATACCGAAACCGATGTGTTCGATGGCGATGAATTTTTGTAAATAAATATTAAAAAAATTTTTAAATCATTGATAGTAAACCTTTTTTACTTCCCGAGTACGAAGTAAAAGGGAAGTATTGTATTAGTGTTCCAAAAAAAAAATTTGACCTATGGAAATTTTTACATATCTTTGCGTTGCTGAATACGTAGATTCAAAATATGAAAAAAAAAATTCCGTCTGTCGTCTGTAGTCTGTAGTCTGTCCGTACACATTCCTTGCAACGCTCTAAACTCAGAAACTATTAAAGTTATCGAAATGCGGTTTTCGCCAATCAATTATATTCGGGCCAAGGACGAAAATGCTGATATTACCTTTGATGACGTCACTTCCGATATAAGCTAAAATGGCGGCACTCGTTTTTTTTATAAGATAAAGTTGCAATTTTTTTATGTAGTTTAAAAGAGTGTTTTTTTCTGAATTCAGAAATATATATTGTGGTATACTTATTTTTTGAAAAAAGTGTTTAAAAAAATAATTATTAAAAAATGACTGCAACGCTAGATACTCAGAAACTATTAAAGTTATCGAAATGCGGTTTTCGCTAATGAGTTACATTCGGGCCAAGGACGAAAATGCGGATATTACCTTTGATTACGTCACTTCCGGTGTAATCTAAAATGGTGGCACTCATTTTTTTTATAAGAAAAAGTTGCAGTTTTTTAATGTAGTTTAAAAGAGTATTTTTTTCTGAATTCAGCAATATATATTGTGCTATACTTATTTTTTGAAAAAAGTGTTAAAAAAATCATTTTTAAAAAATGACTGCAACGCTAGATACTCAGAAACTATTAAAGTTATCGAAATGCGGTTTTCGCCAATCGATTTCATTCGGGCCAAGAACGAAAATGCTGATATTACCTTTGATTACGTCACTTCCGGTGTAAGCTAAAATGGCGGCACTCATTTTTTATAAGATAAAATTGCAGTTTTTTTATGTAGTTTAAGAGTATTTTTTCTGAATTCAGTAGTAGGTATTTATTTTTTGAAAAAAGTGTTAATACGAGGGAAGTCTCGTGGCAACTTGCCAGAATTTTTTATTATGTACCTTTGAAAAGTCACACGTATATATCATCGAATAATTGTTGGCCGTGCTGTCTTGAGAAAGGTATAGATATGTGATTCCGCAAGAACTGAAATTTGGTAATACAACGGATAACTGAATAAGTTAAACGAAACAAACATCCAGCTTTACATTTTACAGCGCAGGGTCTTTCACTGCATCAGTTGGGCACTTTTCCCCCACAAACTATGAAGCTGGATGTTTTTTTCGTTTAAGTTATTAACTTAACTGTTGTATTACCAAATTTCAGCTTTTGCGGTATCAATTTAGTCAGCGCATATTTTTCACACCTTTACCTGAAAAGCTGGCGCATAATCCCCCACCATAAATTCGGCTGGCTACGTTTCTCCATTTATTTATAACATAATCAACATGTTAACAAAGTTTCAGCTTTTGTGGTATTTGTATTTTTTAATTATTATTTTACGTGTTTGAGGGGCTGCCGCAGCTAAACCCCCCGCAAGTGCGCCAGCTGGAGGTCCATTCACTTACTAGGGATGGCAAATAAAGCTGAGGAAAAATTTTCAGCTTTTGTGGTTTTGATCATTAGAAAAGGTCGCTGGCTCCCGGACTAATATGATTCCAAGTTGAGTACATGTCTTTATAACTCATTTATTAGTCACATGAACCAAATAGTCTTCTCAGAGAAACTAGAATTCTTCAGAAAATTGGCAACTTCCACAATGAGACTCTATGAAACTTGATTCTAATCAGGGTTCTTTTTCGAATTCATTATCGTATTATGTGATTCCGACATATTGCGTTGATGAGATTTACCTATTATAATGGAGTCAACAATTACCGATTTTCGTAACATTTATATATTCGTTGTCATAATTTGTATTTCATTATTTCTTGATTCAATTTCCTACCTCAACACTACCCCTACACTACCTTTAGACCGCCCCTAGACTACCTCCAGAGTACTCCTATACTACCCCAGACTACCTCTAGACCACTCCAGACTACCTCTACACTACCCTAGACTACCCCCACATTACCCCTAGACTATCTCCAGCCTACCCCCAAACTACCATTAGAAGCCTACCTCTAAACTACCCCTAGACTATTCCAGGCTACCTCCAGCCTACCTCTACACTACATCTAGACGACCCCTAGCCTACCCCTAGAGTACCCCCCGGAATACCCCTAGGTTACCTCTATACTACCCCATCACTACCTCTAGACTACCCCTAAACTGCCACTACACTACACTACCCCTAGACTACCCCTACACCAAACGACCAAATGGACCAAATCGACTAAACCGACCAAATCAACCAAACGATCAAATCGATCAAACCAACCAAACCTACCAAACGATAAGTAGATTTCATGTACGAAGTAAATGTAAACAATGTGCCAATTTGATTTTCAAAGTTTAGATGAAATTATATAATTTGTTCTTTTTTTGGAAAAATTATAATGACCACCCTTGGGAATAGTTTATAATGTTTATTCCTATTTTCTAGCTATATAAATCGAATTTTGTTCTAGCGAATGGAAATAGTTAATTATTGTTAAGCTAAAAATTCGCAGCACATACTTTCGTGCTAAAGGCGCATCCGCACTATGCCGATCGGCTTTACCGATTGGCTTTGCATTACAAGTATGTACGTGTTGTTCGGCATGATCCCAAAGCCGCGCGCCCAGGGATTATGTATCCGATTCTTGGCGGTCTCGGTCAAAGAAAGCCGATCGGCATTTTGCTGTGTGGGCGGCAATTGAAACCGAACGGCATCGACGCATGGCAGTTTGCTGTTGAGGTGAATAGGTACATTTGTAGTTTGAAGGAATATACAAATAAAAACAAACGGCACGACGTTCTCCTGGAAATTTGGGGTGAGCAAAGAAGGGGCAGATAAAAGAATTAGGTACCTGCTTAGTCACTTTGCACGAGAGGTGAAAAAGGAAAAAGACACTAATAAAAGTGGAAGCGGGAGTGACGAACGGTACAGAAGCAAATAGTTCGCGTTCAAAAATAATTGCAGCTGCAATTGCCACCATTTCGTCATCAACTTCGCTCATTTTTCCCAGGCTTCGCCTCGCGTACTCACTACAACTGCAGTGAAGACGTGATGCCATGCGGCCTTTGCTGATCGGCTTAGCCGATCGGTAAAGCCGATCGGCATAGTGCGGATGCGCCTTAACAATTTTTGACATCTGTGTATTGCGATTCATTACATTCTAATCAGGCATTTTTTTGTAAGGGCTCCCGCCGAGAGGAAGAAATATTACATAATTATGAGGTTCAATCGTGTGTTCTGCAACACGTAATACAACTTCTTCTCCTTTAAGGTCCAAATACTTAATAAAATTTCTTTAATAAAAACAAGTAGATATCTTGATATTAAATTGAATTTGATATAAAGGGGGAAAGGTGTGTAAGATGATGTTATTTGCCTAAACAATTTTCGTTTATTTCCTATGAAAATTTTATTACATTTTGGCCTCATCTCTTACGACACAGAGAAATGTTCACCAAATAGAAAGGTTTTTAGTTAGGTATAATATTTTTTCGTAATAGCACATACAACCATTTCTAGATAGTACCACGAAAGAATAAGCTGTAATTAAAGGGAAATTTCAATATATCCGATACTCAATTTATATTTGTGCCGAAAGACAAACAGTACTTTAACGTTCCACTACCCGTAGGCAGTTTTGTACACAAAACGAACACGAGATTTTCGAAATAAATTTTCTAATCACCATCCAGTATTGGAAATTGATTTATATGAAGCTTGTAGAAATACGTTAAGCACTATCGAATAATCGTTTGAAAATTACTCAGTATGTCGAATTGATTTCAAATGGCAAAACACTGTAATTGCAGTGCGATTCCACTTAGCGTTTTATGTATAGGATTATAGTGCCTCTTAATTGATTAATAAATATTAATTTAACGACAAATTACCAATTAAAACGGTATGAAGTGGTATGTAATAAATTTTCAGCGTAAATTCTTTAATTACAAACCAAATATGCTTAATTGTCATCTCGACGATAATTTATTGATTTTGGACTAAATCACGTCAACAGTTTTTAGCAATTTGATTAAAATCTCTATTTTAGTAAAAAATTCATTATGCAAAAGGATTTGGTGGAGTTTTAGATTTAACTTTTTTTGGTATTTTTTTATTTATGTTAACGAAATAGGATGTGACCACCTCCTACTAAGAATGGAATTAGGATTTAAAAAATCTGAAAAGATAAGCTAAATGAGCAATATAAATATACGAAAATATTGAAAGATATAAAATCAAAGAAGAAAATATCAAATAAAGAGGTTCCAGACACTTCACAGACATTAGGGGTGTACAATAAATGGAAAAGATTTAGAAGAATTGTATTAGAAGCCGCAGGAGAAACATTTGGGACATCCAAAATACTAAATCGCACGAGGAATACACACTTCAATTAGACTTACTTTTGACAATGTCAAATGAAGGTTGACCATAATAGGTTTTGATTCCAAAAAACATCGATGCTGTAATACACTTTGTTCCAAAACATTTTGTTTCGTTCCTCGTTTTTATAACTATAGGTACTTAAAAGGTTGACCTCGTATTACACAAAATCAATGACTTTCTACTAACCCACAGTGGATTTATATTCGCTTTATTGGCAAGTTTTGCAAGAAATAACTTATGAAAATGATACAAAAACAGTACCTACAATCCGTAAATTTGCTAGACAAAGGATCATTGGAGTTTTAGTCCGAGACAGTGTTTCTGGTACCTACTCTTCAAAAACGAATAATTAGTAACTATCCTGAATTAACAGTTGTATAGGAAAGAAGGAGATGAAAAGATCGTATAAAAAAGGTTAATACACAATTTACGTGATTAACAGAAATTTAAATTTTGGCTGTGGCTACTTTTGCCACATTTGAATTAGAAACTTTATAAGTAGAGATTAAAATTCATTCTGGCACCCATTATTACACGATAAAATTATCTTCTTTTGATGATAATGATCTAGATAGGAAAATCTGATGTCTTGATTAAGTGGAATAATTAATTTGTGTCGTAATTAAAATTTATTAGATGGAGATATAAATGTTCTTGCCTAATTGACAATTTTGAGAAAGAAACAAAAAATAGTTGACGTCTAGTGGCAGATACAAGATTATATAAAATTTTATTAGACACTTAAATATGTTAAATTATAACCATAAAGTAATTGTACCTTAATGTACTGTATTGTATATAATAAGTAAGTGTACAACAAAGTTCTTGAAGTATTTCTATTAGTGTGGTATATACCAATTTAAGAAAACTGGTTCATTCAATCAAGTTATCTTTTACATCTTATCTTAACAAGATCGTTAAGATATCTGGCAAATCACAAGTGATATAGATTGTCTTGTTTTCGTCCGTGTTAAGATAAGATTCTGTTATGCTTATAGCAAGTGTTACAACAGAGAAATCCACTTTAAGTTTTCTAGAAATTAAGTTGATCTTCCCAGCCTTTTTCAGTAGCTTTTCAGTTCTTGTAGAACGAGATTTTTAAGTATTAAGAGAAAATGTGCAGAAAAACAATGAAGAAGTTAACACAAAAGTTATAAGACCAGTTATTGTAATGATGGAATTCACAGTGTGAGGCTGATGGTTCGGTATTATTTTTACAGAGGCGTGTTTAAGAATACTAAATTAAGTTCGTATTGTTGTTTCATATTAATTTAATTTGCAAGACACGTGTACAGATGGGGAAATTTTACAAATTACGTACAATTTCTTAACAAATTAGTATGTGGAAGTTACAATACTATTCGTACAAAAAATGTTTGTTATTAAGCCTAATAGATTGTTATTGCCACTATGATGTACCATTAAACAAGCATGATATGCATTTAAAATATTCTAAATGACATAACTCACAAAGTGTAAGTTATTCCTTCACTTATTTTATCATACTATACGATTAATTAGGCAAATTATGCATTCGTCCTTGCTGTATTATTATTTCCATTTAAATATACGAATTGATTTAGGGATTGCTAATGTACAAATTTTTCCTGACTTGCAGCAGATCTAGAAATTTTCTTTCACACTCAGTTTTAAATATCTTCAACCTTTAATTTCAATATTATCAACATAAAGTTATCGGACAAATTCAGGGGAATAGCCTCGTTCAGTTTAGCTGGGTGCAGTGTTTTTGTTTTCTTTCTAAAAATACATGAAACCGATCGTGAAACGGATTCTTTCGCTTTTTATTTATCAGTATTAATGGGTGCGTTCAGTAACAAATCACCAGCATGATGGAATAAGCCCGAGGGTTATCGAAACGTGATTAAGCACATGATGATCGTATGGTGTGAAAGATCTTTTTTTTTGTTTTCCTCATTTTAACCCGTTCATTAGAATCAACTTTAATTCGTGTGATGTGATGTATGGTGCATTATTACAATAGTTCATAAAAGACTTTCAATTACTCAGATGACTGATTAATGTAGGTATAGCTTGTTTATTGCTTAAATTTGTAAACATGAAAAACGTGTGTAGCCTGTATAATTTTAACTGTAGTGAATATTAACAGTTTAGTAGGATCTATAATATGCCGTTGTACTTTTCACGTGATTGAGATCCCTAAGAAATGTATAAAAACTAGGGAAAACAGTTACATTTTCCTATCTAGACTGTGTCCCTACAATGTACTAATACACAGCTTATGGACCGTTGGAAGCAAATTGTCAAAACTGAAATTCGTTCAAATTAAGTGAAATATTAATTGTACAATACTGTGGTCGTAATGAAAGGCAAATCTGACATCTACTACCGTTAATCCTAACTCGCAACGTTATTTGTCCGCCGCAATATCCCTTTCTGCAAATTTCTATGTGCTTTATCGTAAAATATGAGCCATTCTTTCCTTCCACTGCTTAAATGCTCCAATAAGCTAATACGGAGCTTTGGGAATACTATTAAAATACACCCAACAACAGCATCGATCTCTTCCACTGAAAAAACCCTCCTAGTAAGTTCTTTCTTAGCTCAAAAAAACACCCAAAACGCCTTCCCTACCACTTTTTTCAGATGAAGGTGGTCGTGTAATATTGTTTTCACAGATGAGGATACAATCCCGAATTGAGTCTCTATTACGTCGTAATCTGCTTCCATAATCTTCTTCACAGCAGCAACGTTTCGCTCTCTCACGCCAGTAATGGGGGGACCTGCGGCTTTCTCGTGATCAATTGTAGTTTTCCATTCAAATTTCTTCTAGCATCTGTAAACTATTGCCAAGGAAGTTGCCTGATTGCCAAATGTTACTTTCTTCGTAGTCATACACTTACATCTTTCTACACATACACTTACATCTTTCATAAAGTATAGTAAATCATTATGCGAAAATGATCTGGGGTTAATTCCATTTTTTCACTACACTTGCGAAACTTAAAACTATCTCTTTCAAATGCTATTTAAGATAAATTAGCAAATGAAGCGAGAAATGTCAAGTAAAGAGTTCCTCATCCTTGTTTTCTATGGCCTGTCTACTTTCTTCATTCTCAATCATGAAGCTTGTCCCTCGGATATACTACCCAAATCTGTACGTAACTTATTGGACTCTTTCAACGTTGTAGAAGGGCATCTGACCTTATACTGTATTTACATGTACACCACGTTTATAACTCACTTTAGTGCGAAAGGAACATATATACAGGGTGTCCATTTAGTAGCCCGTTATTCAAGTACGGGTTTATTGTTAAATTTACTAAAAAATAAATATACGGGATTGCAATTAGGTTGAATGACGCTCCAAAAAGTATGGAGCATAAAACGTATATTTTTTAAATGGAATGACCCACTTTTTATAAGCGCAAATGTAGGGTGAACTTTTCAGTCGTACATTATTTTTGTATTAATACACGGCGTTGCCAAGTTATTAATTAATACATATTTTTTGCTAAATATCAACCCTTCCATTATACGCTTGTATTTTTTTAACGTCTTGTTTTTGTTTTTACGTAAGTTCGGTGGTGGACTTGGGTTGAATCAGAGTATTCAACCGTTACGAAACATTAAATTATTTCATACAGGACGGTCACTTTTTTTTGCTCCAAACATCGACATTTTCAAACTAATTTTTCTTCATTTTTTTAAATAGCACACCCTATTTATTATTGCATATTTGGAATCCCCGGTAAATTTTAGTGCAACTTTATTAAGCTTACCCTATACCTAAGTGCGATAGTTTTTTCGTAAATTGAGATTTTCTGTTCCTTACGGCAGTTGCTGGTGGCGCGATGAACGAGGCAACGCATAGGGCGGACACTCGAATCGAGGATACCGTTCAAAATGTTTGCCGTCTTGTACTAAGCACGAGTCTACTCTTTTGGTGAAAGTTTCATTACTTCATTCAACATAGCTGGAGTAATTTGGTGAAAAGACTGTTCAATCCTCTCCATCATGTTCTATCTAGTAGTGGCACCATTACGATAAACGTATTCACTAATTTGTTGTCTGACTTGTATGGAAAAGTGAGGCGGAGTTCCGTTCAGCTGCAACCACATTATCTCCGTAATGTAGTTAGGAAGATGCTGAGTTTTTTGAAAGTCTTCTGTCAAGAAATTTAAAAAGATTTGTCCTGTTAGCGGATTTTCAAAAAAATAAGGACCAAGTTCATAGTTATGTACGATTCCTCCCCAAACGTTGAGACTCCAGTTATGTTGGAAATGGTTGACGCGGATAATGTATGCGGGTTTTGCGTGTCATAAAAGTGAAAGTTGTGTCTGTTTACAAAACCATTTCTATTTATTATTATTATTTATTTCGTCCATAAACAGCACATATTTAAAAAAATAAATAGAACCTTATTTCATCGCATCCTCGATTCGAGTGTCCAGCCTATGCGTTGCCTCGTCCACGCGCCTTAACCAACGCGCCACTATCTACTGCCGTAAGGAATAGAAAATCTCAATTTACGAAAAAACTATCGCACTTAGGTATAGGGTAAGCTTAATAAAGTTGCACTAAAATTTACCGGGGATTCCAAATATGCAATAATAAATAGGGTGTGCTATTTAAAAAAATGAAGAAAAATTAGTTTGAAAATGTCGATGTTTGGAGCAAAAAAAAGTGACCGTCCTGTATGAAATAATTTAATGTTTCGTAACGGTTGAATACTCTGATTCAACCCAAGTCCACCACCGAACTTACGTAAAAACAAAAACAAGACGTTAAAAAAATACAAGCGTATAATGGAAGGGTTGATATATTTAGCAAAAAAATATGTATTAATTAATAACTTGGCAACGCCGTGTATTAATACAAAAATAATGTAAGACTGAAAAGTTCACCCAAGGCCCCTACATTTGCGCTTATAAAAAGTGGGTCATTCCATTTAAAAAAATATACGTTTTATGCACCATACTTTTTGGAGACACCCTGTATGTGTCTAAATAATTTGCAAATGTGCTTCATCCAACCTAATTGCAATCCCGTATATTTATTTTTTAGTAAATTTAACAATAAAGCCGTACTTGAACAACGGGCTACTAAATGGATACCCTGTATATGTATATATAAAAAAGGTTGTTTAAACGTTGATTATTTGTTCTTGGAGCCATTCTTGTGCAATTTTTTGTGTTTCGCAGTATAGATAATTTTTTTCTTCCTTCATTTGAGCCACATGATGAGAAAAATCCACAATTTTACGTTTGTATCAACAAAAAATTTCATTAAATAAATAAGAACACATAATACTACAAGGTGTTGATATCTTTAATAGTAGTAAAGACTTGTACAATTCGTTATGTGTGTCCGTATAGCTTAAATACTCACCGTTCAAACGTGTAATTTTCTAGAACATTGATCCGACTTAGGTGTTCGAATATACATAATATAGGGAAAAAACTATTTGAAGTACTATATCGACGTAAAGCTCACAATGATGTAATCTTTGAAAGACAAAGCTGTGTAGCAAATCTCTTCCTAGATCAGAAAAGCTTTTTGGCTGCCCATTCCAAATAGGTCGGAAATGTCCTTTTAAAGTTTTTCCTTGTTGTTGTATTTACTATAACGCTTGTCTTTGTTTCAATCCTTTTTCTACTTCCAAATTTTTAATTAGGTTTTTTGGGCATACTTTTGTGCCATATTGCTTTCTCCATTTGGTTTGTGTTGTTTGAGAATGATAGAGCACAATCCGCTTCCGGCGAAGTTGATTGTGTCCGTCGCTATTGACGGATCAAATTAGTATTCAGGAAATATGTTTAAATTCATAAGATAAATTGCAGTTCCTTTAAACTAATTTATGGTGCTCAGGGGTACTTCGTCCTTAGTTAACTCAATTAACAGGATATGTGTCACCATGGTTGGTATCATGGTTATAACTGGGTTATAACTACATACAATAGTACTCAGTGTTATAAAATTAAAACAAATACTTCCATAACATCCAACAATCAACGATAATATCATAACCACTTGGCTTACGGATTATCCTCTGTCAATATTACGGTGGTTTCCGTCCACTTTTGTAAATAACAACTGTTCTTTTGAACCTCATCTTCTAGTACCGAATGTTAAAGGCCTTAAAGAGATTCATAATCGAATCAAAAACCTGTGCTGGTAAACCATTTTTTCCCGAGGAGGAAAATTTTTCTAAGAACCATTGCCTCTCTTCGTATCCATTCGACTTGGTAACGTGGTTTTTAGAAGCCTTGAAATCTCTCCAGCGAAACGTATAAATGTAACTGTGACTGCTCTGTACATTATTTCAATACATACTTTCCGTTGGATAGATTAGAGAATTAAGCCATTTTTGCATCATATATGTTTCCAAAATGAATTACGGATGATAGTGGTAACATTTATCCCAAATTTTAATTCCTTCAACGGTCAATCCTTGCATCATTGGCATAGTAAATACAAAAACTGCAAAGTTATCTCATAAACGATCGTTTTTAGTCACATAAGTTATATAAAACCAGTTTATATTTTTTACGGTGATTAATTTTAAATATTTTTTGTGGTCGTCACAAGCAGGGCAGCGCAGGAAGCTTTGGCCCGTCTACATAGAAGTGAAGTTAAAAACTTGAAGGTGGGTTTAATGCTCCAGTGCTACTGAATTGGATATCAATTCTAATAAAGCGATTGTGGTGTTCAAGCTCAAGGTATACTTATTACTTAATATTTGCGCTTAATATTTTTCATGTATAAGCAAAAGAGAGCTGTGTATATTACAATTTATTTGCAGAGAGGGTGTTCGATTAATTCATCTTGTTTGCAGCCAAATGCTGCCGAGTTAGCTCTACAGTGTGGGAAGAAGCATAATTCCCTTCTTTGGCACTTTATGAAACACTTTAGCTGTGACAGTCTTCTGCTCCTCTCTGACCGGTACTTATAAAGCACACAGCGTACATTACTTTCTTTATTCCTCGCTGCTTTCTTATTATTGTTGGTGTGATCTCGTCTTCATGAATCCATACGCGGCTCTCTTGTCGAGTTGGCATGTTGAAAAATGGTATGTAAGTTTCATTGCCTGTTACAATTTTCGACAGTTCACTATTCTTAAGCAATGTTAGAGTTTCATGACAAATTAGTACTCGTTCTGGTAAGATGATGGGGTATAAAACGACCTACGAGATTTTTCAGATGAAGGATCTAATCCCCAGTTGAGCCTATATTACGGCGTAATTAGTTCTGTTATCTGCTTCCGTAATCTTCTTGACAGCAGCGACGTTTTCCTCTATTACGGTCTAAATGGGAGGGTCTGCGCCTTTCTGGTGATCAACTGTAGTTTTCAATTTGAATTTCTTATACAATCTGTAAATTGTTGCCAAGGAAGGGGCCTGATTGCCAAAAGTTGATTTCAATTTTCAATCTTTCTTCGTCGTCATACGCACTTAAACCTTCCTTTGGCCAGCTGCTAATCTAGAAAACTAAGAAAAACAATACAACATATAGTTAAAAACTTGAAGGTGGGTTTAATGCTATACAAAAGATTGATACAGTGTTGCTGAATTGGATATCTTAATATTTGCGTTGCAAGTTGCATATATAATTATGAAAACTGTTATACGGTGTTTAATGAGCAAAAAGAGAGCTATGCACAGTACAATTTATTTGCAGGTACCATATTATATTATATTATATTATATTATATTATATTATATTATATTATGTTATGTTATGTTATGTTATGTTATGTTATGTTATGTTATGTTATATTATATTATATTATATTATATTATATTATATAGTATCGTTATTTTTCTTGGGTGTGGAGAGGAGGTTCTAATTTTGTTCATATTAACATTGCAGATTAAAAATTAGGCACCTTATGCTTTTTTTCAGAAAGTTTAAAGTGTAATTACTAATTACATTGCAGGTAAATATGTTTTTCTTCGCTCTCTTTTGAAGTTTAGGAATACAAGAACATATTGTGGTGTTTTTCCCCTCCCTTCGTAAAAATTTCATGGCAATTTGGAAATTCCGCAATACTATAATTTTCGCAATTATTTTACTAAACGCGTTTAATACTAAAAAGTTGTAATATCCTTCTTATTAGCTTTAGCTTAAATATTTAATAAAGACGTTACTCACGCATTATTAGCTGCGAAAGTAAATATTTCTGTGTTAATAATGCTCTAATACTATATCTATCCGTGGTAAACTTCCTGAAATAAAGAAGTCGCGTACTTACGCTCATATAGAAAACATAAAGATAGAGTACAGTAACGAAGTTTTTCATCCGTAAGGATAACGATCGATCAAACGCGTGAGAACATCGTTTGATAATAGATGTTAGAAGGTATAACTCAACCATTAACGTAACTTAACTGTAACGTCTAGTGTTCCGCGTAATTTATGTCCTTACACTTATTTCCTACTGAATTCCCACCTTACCTCAGGTTGTACTTGTTACCCAATACAAACGACAAATCTCTTCAGTGGTGTAATACAATAAAATTAAGTAGATATACATAAGTATAACAAACTACAAAACATAAATAGTTAAGGATTATGAACTCGACATGTAGACGCTTTTATAGATCCATTAATACTAAGCGTGCACTTTCTTACATATTTAAAAAATTCTTCAATGGTTATCTGTAATCTGTGCATTATAGAAATAACGAAGTTGCTCGGTATTTCATAATATATCATGCATCGCTTTGTTATCGTTATTTATTGTTCTTCGTACTGCTAAAATAGTGTCACTTATATAACTGCATGGAAAATTTATGCGATAGCTCATGTAATTTCTACTCTAGAACTAGATTTTTCTACCTGCCGCTATATTTTATACTTGATGGCGAATTCGTTATTAATTTTTTAATCGCATTCATTTTGAACATAAATCATCAACGTGCTCGATAATATTAATTGAGATACAGTGAATTACACTACTTTTAAATTTATCCTGTGTCAACAACATACCATACCATTTTCTAAACACGTACGTATTTTCGCTTCTTTAATAATAATTAATAAGATTCCAATATTACAAAGGCATAATACATACATATTGATAATTTAAAGGACGAGAACTTCTACCTGCTTTTTATAAGAAGGTCAAACGAATAGGATTTACTTTTTTTGTATATTTTGCACCCCCTTGATGGAGCAAGCATTAATTTCCCTCAATGGATTAATGTCTGTTAGTACATAGGGTTGCTGGATAGAATTAACGAGAGAAGGAAGGTGTGTCTGTATCGTGATGAAAATTTTGTCAAATGGTGTCAAGTACAGTTGGAGACCCTCTGATCTTTTCCTTGCCTATTCCTAACAGAGTAAGTAAGAAACGTGTTGTTTATAACCATTTAGTGTGTGTAACATTGCATTGTCAAATTTGAATGATCAATTCCGTATAAGTGCAGACTTTGGATTAGCGTAGAGTGGATTTAATAATAATGTTAATAATAATCGGATATCAAAATGCGTAAGTGTAAATGCTTATTCAACAGCGAGTTGCAAAATAAGTTTCCAACGTTGAAAAAGGGAACATATATGACTGGGAAGCTTTTTGTACCATTTCAATTGCAAGCAAGAGTGTTACAAACATAAATGAGCATTTGTGTACACATAAACACACAACAAATTTCAGAAATCACATATTTTGTGAGATCAAGTGCGGATGAAGACCTCCGAATAAGAGCAGCTGAGGGTGCACTGGCCTATCACACCGTAATCACATGTCTTCCAATTCTTTAGAGATTGCACTTGTGCCCTTAACCGGGAAATATTTTCGGACTCTGCTACTGCAAAAAAAGCTTTATGCAATCGAACAAAAGCAACTGCAATAGCCACCGGAGTGCTAAGCCCTTTTTCGGTTGCCGAACTTAAAAGTGACTAGTAATCATGGGAGCACAAAATTATTTCCTTTAATTGTTCAATGTTTTCCATAAGCTCAAACAAAGTCTGAACCCCAACATAGTTGGTGTGGATGTGACTTATTGCCAGTAGACGCTGAATCTAACATCTTAAAAATTTATAATTTTTTTGCCACGTACACAGTACCTACGAACTGAATCCCTTAAAGAATTCTGTAACACCGTTGAAATCGAATACAAACAGCTTCTCTATCATTCCAAGACGCGTTGGTTAAGTCTGTTTCCAGCAATCGAGCGACTTCTGAAGCTCTACCGCCCGTTAAAGGATTATTTCCAAAATGTAGAAAGTTCGCCTGTTTTAATTAAACAGTTTTTTGAAGATGCTCTCTCGGAGGCCTATTTGTCATACACTCTATTATGCACATCGTTCACTCAAAAATAGAGATACTAGATAAAAGTGATAACTCTGTCCTTGAAACAAGAAACATACTTGCATCCATCACAAAAAGTTTAGACGACCGAATTAAAGAGAGTTTCTTGCCGTTGAATGTTCAGAGTATTGTAAATAAAGAAGATGAAAACAAGAAAAGAGAGTTTAAAAAATGTGCTCTGGATTTTTATAACGAAATGAAAACATACATTGAAGAATGGATAAAACCTGTAAAACCATTTGATAAATTTGACGGGATGTTTTTGCCAAATATAAATGAGAATACTCAATGGACTGTTATTGAAGAGACTGTTCTTTTTTTAAAAGACAAGAACATAAAAATTGACGACACAAAATTGATAGATGAGTGGGTGAATTTAAAATCATTCAGTCAAAACTTGAGCCAGCAAGATAACCTTTTAAATGTAAATCAACTTTGGTTACAATTTTTTAGAACACCGAATGATTTGTACTCGGAATTATTGAAAATTGCTCAGTATTTCTTTTGTATTTCTGCTCATAATCCCAATGTCGAAAGAATATTTTCACTAATTAGGTACACAACAATGGACGAAAGAAAGAAATTTATTCACTACAGAAACAGTCTCGTCAGTGATTAAAATAAAATTCAATTTCAAAGACTATAACTGTATTGATTTTTATAAATTTCTTTTAAGTAAGGAAGATATTCTAAAGGCTATTGGAAAGACTGAAAAATACCGAAAACCTGAAAAGTAAAATAAGCGATACGTTGATTAAGGCGGCTAAGGACAACTCCGCCATTTTTATTGCTAAAATGACCATAAAATGACCATTTTGAACGTAATCATCTAACAAAAATTAAAAAAGCGATGCATAGGTCAAATTCTATGTAGCATAGTGATCAATTAATGTAAACTTTCTGGTTTCAAATTAAATATTTAAGTTACAATCTTGGTCGAAAGTTGCGTAAATGTAGTACCTCTCCTTCAGAACTTTCGACCAAGATTGTAACTTAAATATTTAATTTGCAGCCAGAAGGTTTACATTAATTGATCACTATGCTACATAGAATTTGACCTATGCATAGTTTTTTTAATTTTTGTTAGATGATTACGTCCAAAATAGCAATTTTACCAATTTGAACTACAGAGCTCTCCTTAGGAGCCTTAAATATTTAAATAAAGCTTCTAATAATAAGATTTTATATTTTTAAGAGTATCTTGTTTTATTTAATGAAATTAAAAATGTAAGATTAGGATAGTTTTTTATAACACTTTAAGATTGTATTTTGTTAAGAGTATTTTTTTTTTATTTAAGTACAGCAATTAAAATATGAGATTAGAATAGTTTTTTATAACTTTAAGATATTATTTTGTTGAGTATTTTTTTTTATTTACAGAAATTAAGAATATGAGACCAAAAAGAGTTTCTTTGTATAATTTTTGTTTCATAAAAAAATTTGAGGCTAATATCTTCTTAAGATTTTGTTTTGATATAACAGAGTATAATTATTTTTTTTATTTTAAGAAATAAAAAATGTAAGACTGCTAACAGTTTTAGGGATTCACGGGCTTGGCTTGAATTTTAAAAGCTTGACAAAAAATCAAGTCAAGCCTACAAAAAAACAAGCCAAGCTTAAGAATTAACCAAGCCAAGCTTATTTGTGGGAAAGCTTGAGTTATCAAGCTTTTTCAAGTCAAACTTTCAAGCTTTTTTCAAGCTTTCAAGCTTTTTTCAAGCTTTCAAGCTTATACTTCTAAGCATTTTTTTACTATTCCATGAAACATGATTCTTAGAAGATCCATCTGATGATTTTTTATTCTACCATAAAATATATTCATTCGGTATAAAAGAAGTACCTACGTATAATTCTGGGTATATTTGAGATAGTCTGTGCTCTACTCAAACAAAATATACGGGTGATGTCCTGCAACGGTTTTTGATTTGTAACAAATCAGGAATGATAAAAAACTATAAATTAGAAAATGTGAATGCGTAGATATTCTGGAAAATGCACGGTCTAAATATAATGACATATGTAATATAAAGTTTAATTTTAATATTTAATATGACATACTAACTCTAACAATGATGAAGAACTCAGTTTTTTATTCTGACTTCCTTCTATTAATGACAAAGAAATTGGTAACTTTCATTGAATTATTTTTTGGTTTTACTATTTTAGTTTGAACAGGTACTTCGTCTGAAGATAAACTTTCTTCCTCCAAAACCCATTCCGACCCATTGTTTGAAAATGGTTCTTCGGAACTTTCAGATAATTTGTTACTCATAGTTAACAATACTTAAGCACTCAACGGTGACTAAAACTCACTAACCAGCAGTTGAGTAATATTGCCACAGTCCGACAATGAGCATACACGAATACACGTATGACGTAATGCGCAATGTGTTCCAACCTCACTACTCTTACGGGAGGAGCAAGAACGAGTTTGAATAAACTTGATAAAGCTTGATAAAGCTTGGAAAAGCTTGATAACCAAGCCAAGCCTGTATTCGCAAACATCTTTTCTTTTCATCTTAAAAAGCTTGACTTTCAAGCTCAAGCCAAGCTATTATATTTCAAGTCAAGCTACTTGGCTTGGTGAATCTCTGAACAGTTTCTCAAAGCTTTAAGAAGATTCTGTGTTCTTTCTTAGAAAAGAAAGAAAATTTAGTTTAGAATTGAATGAAAATACATAAAAAGTTATTTACAACAATTAAAACCACTTTTTATTTTACTGAGTAACTTTTAAAAAATCCTGTTTACATGTCCGGGATTTAAGCTACAAAATCCGGGGTCACGCTTCTTGTCCTGGTTACCAGATTTTAGAGATGGCAACCCTATATGGGAACTAATTGCAACACGACAGCGGTGCCGTAAGTCAAAGAAAATAGTGAAGAGCTGCACTCGAATAACTCGAAACCATTCCCGATAGAACGTTTAATAATTGAAATAATAATGACTGAGAAAAATTGCAAGCTACATGTTTCGACAATACAATGCCGAACCTGCTGCATGGTGTTTGTGCTTAATTTTCAATTATTTTACAATTCTGGCCGCTACTTTTTGAGTTGGTCGGCGTCATGTGTTCAAATAAAATTCAATAAAATTTTTGCCGCTTGGTATTTATGTAAAACATACCTTCAGCAAACTAATTAACTACTATACTTTACGTTAATAATTACTGGGCGCAATTTGCATAACAAGATTCTCCGATACTAGCCCTATCGCTTAAGATTTTTCTTTTATAAAACGGAGTCATATCCAAAGTTATTAAGGTGATGAAGGTGATTTTTAAAATTAAATAATAACGAGACTCGCGATGAAATACTTAGAACGTATGCAAAATTAGCGTCTACATCACGACATGAACATTCATTCTCACAATAAGGATTTTCGACTTCCTTTACATTAAATTAATTGTTGGCACGTACCCCAACATGGGCTAGTTTGTACCTCAACCCCCTGCTCCTGCAGGTAGAGAGGGAAAAGTAGTTTTAAAAAAGATACTTGCTAGTTTTAGATTTAGAAGAATAACTGTACAACCCTCGACGAGTTAACATCCAACAATAATTGTTGATTTCCATTTTTATTAAACGATAAGAGAAAATAACTCGGTGATTTATACTCTTATGAACCGCGCAACATTTGTCATTTCATTTCATCTCCAAAGTCTGGTACACTTTTCTTTTAATGTTTCCATTAGAAACGGTTTTTTAATTGCGGTTTTTACAAATCGTTTGCAACAAAAGCCCTTTTATAAAATTCAGTTGTCACCTTTAGGCTTTACATAGGTATACATTATTTTAGGTTTTGTATCCTTAGTTAATCACAAAATTGTTGATTCTTCTGTGTAGTAATCAATGAGTTTATTTAAGTGGAAAAAAGTATTTTGATTATAATACGTCTTAGAGAACCATGTAATACGAACTAAAATTTGTAATTAACGTAAGGATTCCTTCGTCTCTTTAAAAAGTTGTTTATGTGTAAATCGGAAGTGATCGGTAATGGGAGACGGTTGCACCAGACAACCATTACTCCTCTACACTTTAAAAGGAACATTTGACACCTTGTACCTGTCAACAAAGAAGTGGTTAAGAGTAACCATTATTTGAACATTATCTGTACGAAGCGTTTGCCTAATTACTTTCATTGGTACCATTAGTCACGTTTAATTACGTAAAAATTAGCGTTAAGTTGACAGCTCCGAAGAACATATTCCAGTCAACCGTAGAGTTTATATGCATTTTCAGACTAATTAGAACCTACGGTGTCAAATAAATAAGAATAACCACCAATTATCTACACACTTTAAATAAAATTCCTTGTCTGAACTGCTTCTAACACTCTGATTACCTTGAATCTTGATCTAAATGCAAGCAACATATACGAGTTAACTGTACGAACTATAAAGTAACTGACATCAAATTAGAAATTAGATCCAAGTTTTTATGCATTAATCTGCATAGTAATTGTACCATGGAGTAATAACCGCAAAACTATATTTACAGAACGGGAATAGAAAAATCTATGTACATAATATTAAACATTGATTTTACTAACAGGATACGGTCGAGTACATTACAGTTGGTGGATACGAATGCGAGTAAACCAGTATATTATCACTTAAAATTAATTCAGTAATCGTTACGTACTGAAGTGAGCTTATAAATTGTTGTTCAAGATTGTGATTTGGTAGTTAATCTTGTTGACTAATCGCTCAAAGAAAATGCAATAACTTTTACAAGCTACGCAGTACCTACAGAAAAATATCTTTATTTCAAAAATTCTTTGAATTCAAATGTGCTCACGTTTTCCATGTATATGCATCTAAGTTATACATCACAAGTGAAAGGTGCCACACAAAATAGTGGAAAACCAATGCAATACTGATAATATCCGACAAGACATTGACTGATCTTATGGACTCAACAAGCATTGCTGAATAGCGAAATCTCTGACACTCTTTATCTGATAAAGTACTTTGAACACTGTGACAATAATTGAACTACTAAGTAAGTTTAAAAGATGTTAACTACTTTAAATGTGTTTTAGGTCGATATAAATACTTCACTTTTACCTTTTGATCACAAGTAACCGGATTTTTTATTTAAAACTAAACAGCTTTACTTATACTTGCGATTGCCATTCTCGTTTGAAAGTTTCCCGTATTTTTTTCGTATAGTGCATCACAATATTTTTTAGGTGAGTTTGTTAAACTATGAATCGTAGTGCATTGTATTATTTATTTTTTATTTTCTCCATTCACTTTAATTAATTTTAGGTAATATGAAGATTATTGTACTGTCAGTAATCATTTTTTTTTGGAACTGTTCTTTACAGGGCACCCTCTATTCAATTAGCAAATCACGGATAAGCAAGGAGGCGGACATTCTATAATTTCATTTTCCGGAAATCGTCTTGGAAACAACATTTTCCTGCTTATTAACGCGCAGGAAAATGGAATTTTCCGGACTAGTACTCTAAAAACTTTACAAGACGCAAAATATAGTTTGTAACTATAGTTACCAATAACATTGACAAACTTGATTTTTGTGGAATTTGTAAATTTCGACATTTTTTTGTGATTTCAGGGAAAATTTAATACAAAACACGTCGGTAGAATCTCTCATGACTCGAAGCTTTAAGATACTCGGCACGAAGTGCCTTGTATTTCAATTTAGCTTCTCTTCAGTAATGTGAGCTTTTCCTAACTTTTATGTAAATAACTATTTCCGGAAATCGTCTTGGAAACAACATTTTCCTGACTTTACAAGATGCAAAATATAGTTTGTAACCATAGTTACCAACAAAATGGACAAACTTGATTTTTGTGGAATTTGTGGAAATTTCGATATTTTTATGATTTCCGGAAAAATTTAATACAAAACACTTGAATCAGAGCTTTAAAATACTCTGCATAAAGTGCCTCGTATTTCAATTTAGCCCCTCTTCAATTATGAGATTGTCCTGACTTTTATGTAAATAACTATTTCTTATTAATCTAATTAAACGCTTCTATTACATAATATTTCAATTCATTCCTTACCATTTGCCACATGAATGTATAAAGCGTAGGTAATAAAATTGCATTTTACAAATGCGTTAAAAGTCAGTCAAAAGATATCCACCAAAAGACTTAATTAATCACTAAAGAACGAATTTTGGAATTCACATTTTATTAAAATTTAACTAACGTTTTTTCAGAGCCGTTCACTTTGATGAATGCCGTTTCCCTGAGGGCAAGAAGCTCTCTCGACAGAAATAAATTCTTGACTCTTGCGTCTATCATATTTAGTGGTTTTGAAGTCTGAGCGAAGTATGAGCAGAATTTGTAAGGATTGTGCCAAATAATATCGGCGAGTCTCTACACTAAACATGTCACTAATAAATCAACATTTTAGAAGTTTTGCATTAGTAGAGTTCGTTGAACAACACTTAAGCAAATCTGTATGAATTCTTCCAACCGTGAAATATACTGTTATTGATGTTCCGAAAATAATTATTCGTTAGTTTGCAACCGTGTTTTGTCTTTTTGGCTGTTTATCAATGCTTAGAACTATTCACAATTGTTTATTAGTTCTTCTATTTGGCTTCACCATTTTAAATTTTTTACCAATTACTTGTAGGTTGCTTGTCTAACGTGTATCGATTGTTCGTACCTATAAAATCGTATCACTAACTCCTCAACTCTAATACAATAAGCTGATTAAGATGAGTTGAGATCTTAAGAATAAATTCGCGACTCAAAATTGAACGAATTTATTTAGAGCAAGTGAAAGCAATTATCGGACTGTTGACAATGGTCGGAATTGAGTTACTGTAGCTTAGTACTCTTCCGTAGGTACCTCATTTACGACTACACCCAGTGTTCTCAGCGTTCTCAGAATATCTCCCCATTTCGATGAATGTAATAACGTCTACAGGAGATTTCAAAATTATTCTGATATGCCATTTCGTGTAAGTGAAATAATGCACCCCAACTTAACAATAATTTTGAATGGAAAAACTTTGGAGCAAAGTTATCCTTAACAGACTATTACCATAATGTCATACAGTCCTAAAAGGTATATCCCTCAAGGTTGATCACAATCAATCAATCTTTATTGTATTTATTGAAATATACAATCTTAGTCAAAATCAAAATTGCCTCTACTTAACCAGAAACATAATTTTACAATTAATATTATCCTAAACCTAACTCAGACTTTACATCCCTTTCCTTTTTCTCTTTTTCTCCTTCTGCTCTCTAAAACCTCCCCCATCCATTTTTTCCCCTTTTCATCCTCCCCCAGCACCTCTCTCCAACCTCCCTTAGCTCTACACATTTCTCCACTAAGTGCTCGATATTTTCCCTTTCCTCTTCACAACCTGCACAACCTCCCCCCTCCTCCAACCAAATTTGTTGTCTTTTTCTTCATTTCCCACCCTTAATCGCGCCACTATCGTGATACTCCCTATGCCTCCTTTTCCCTTCAGGTATCTCGGTATTTCGTCTGTCACTAAGTACTTATATTTTTCATTATACCTTCCCTCTCCTATCCTCATCCATTTTTCCTGTATTTGTACACCCTCATCTCTCCTTACTATTTCCGCTGCTATGTCCCCTCCCTCCACCCTCTTACTCTCTCGCAATATCGCCTTCTTTCCTCCTATCCCTGACGTATTCTCCAGTTCTTCACCTCGTTCCAACAACATCTTAAAATGCCTCCTGCATCTCTTCTTTCCATCTTTTCCTCAAAAACCATCGCTCTCTTCCCGCCTTTATACGTATCTTCCTCAGCTGAACCTTCTTCTCCACCACGTACCCCGGGGTTTCTTTATCCAACCCTAGCACTCACCTCCAATATTTTTGTTGAATCTTTTCTATCTGCGCCCTTTCCTCCCACTCCCACACCTCCGCCCCGTATAACATCACATTTTTAACTAGTCTATCAAACAGCCACCTCCCTTTATGTATATCTCCCCTCATCCATCTTTTCCCCAGGACCCACACTTGGACCACTATTGTATTCCCTTTCCTAGTTAACTCCCTAATCTGCCCATTGTCTTAAGATTGCTCTAAATATCAAATTGTCACGTTATAATAAATCACTAGAACTAAAGGATACCTATAATTTAAACTAAATAGTCAACCTTTCCACTAGCACTAACCTTTCTGACTAACAACTAATTTATTTCCTATATTAACTACATTAAAATCTAGTATTAATATGGTTTGACCTCAGTGTAACATATATGAACAACTTTTAAAATGAAATTGGAGCTATATCATGGCATAATCATCTTTTCAACTATTAGCCACGAAGTAAACTGCCAACATATCATATAAATTACACAACACTAAAAACACCAAAAGCCACAATTAAATCGAACGCGTTTCAACAGCGAAGCTGTCATCATCAGCGAACAACTAAAATTAAAATACATAATTGATCTATTTATACTAAATAGGTACTACATTACATAGGTAAGTGCAAGTGGCGAAACTAGTGATAGTTTACAAATTCTGATAAGCCTAAAGGATCAGAATCATTATCATTAGAAAGCATTTCCTTGAATTTCTAAAATTTCATAACAGTTGATTTCATCCTTATTATTTACTTGCTTAACGAAGGAAATATTATTATACACTTTGTGATTATTTTCAACGATTCAACAGATCTATATAACTTATTTTGTATAGTTCATATCCACTGAGTCTTTTGGGTTACCTATAAGGTTTTGTAAACTACTTTCTGAAGTTGTGACCGCTTGCAAATTTAATTTGGAAAAGATTTTTGACAGACTTATTATATATGAAGGATAATTTGGTAATTTTAAATTTAACTTTAATCTTCTGGAACATTCCCCTAACGTAGTTACTCTTCTGATATTCTTCTTAATTTTATATTTCCTAATTAAATTCATAACCATCAGGCAACATAAACTTAAGAAGAATATCAGGGGAATATTAGGGGAATGTTCGCGTAGATCAGAATTATGTTAAATTTTCTTTTCTGCAAAAGAGACTGTATGGGACAGCAATGATTGAAGTATATTATACTGCGTAATCCTAGTCTGAATCAACTGGATCAATAGTGTATCAACTATTTACTTAACGTAATAGGTTCAGAAATTTTTCATTAAAGTAAAGGAATTTATTTCATATGTAGATACGACTCTAGAGATGAGTCGTGTATATTCTGCCAAAGTAAGCAAAACTTCCCTCCTACAAAAGCTTATTATTGTTACACCATTACTGCCCCACTGTGAACTGCTATTTAATTAATGGAGTAGGGCAAAATAATAACGATACCATATATGGAGTGGGTTAAAAGATAAAGAATAACTTGACAATCTAACCATTACATATGTCGTAACTTAAACAATATTACTGCATCGTTATTGTAAAATAAGGATTGCTAACAGGATCTTCGTCAAATATGGATTGCTTTAATCCATAACTTTGTTAATAATTAATTCCATTTTCTCAGTATGATCAACGAATCGCTCCTAAAATATAAATTATTGTTTTTTTAAGAAACAAATATTTAAATTACCTCTTATGTTACATTATTCAGTTTAAAATTAGAGAGTATATCGGACGATTTAAATTATTGTTTTCTATTTTAAAGTTTATGTTAGAGAATAACATTGTATAACTGAGAATGTTAATGATTGATATTCTAATAGGGTACTTATTTAGGAAAGATCGAATTTATAACTACTAACAATCCTATTTTATTACGATTGATATAGCTAATTGGTTACACAATGTTTGAATCCCCCGCTGTGTATTTTTTTGTTTAACATGTTATATAAAATTTATGATAGTTACATTAAATATAGATTATGGAAATTTGCATTTACATTAGAATATTTGTCGAACTCTTCAGTTTTTCTATTCTTATTCAGACATATCGAAGGAAAATAGCGTCACGTAAAACTTTTTTTGAATTTTAAACTCCTTTACGACGTCTTCATCGGCATTCTTCAAAGAGTCACGTATGTGCGTGTCGCGCCCAACTGACCTCTAACCTTTGTATGAACTACACAAAACCCAACTGAAAATCTGCATACCCTTTGACTCTCCACATAACGCAGCTGAAAATGTTTAATTATACCCCTGTAAGCTTTCTCTTGTCTTACTTTAGTTTCATTTAAAATTCATTATTTAAATATTACTAAACCGGGTCCTCCACAAATGAAATTTATCCCGAACTTATTAAGCTTTTTAAGCTTTATGCCGCCCGTTGATAATCTTTCCGTCTAAACACTGAAGAGTTGTTAACTAGAGAAGGCGTTTAAACGGAATTAATCTGATGGGATTTCTCATAAGTATTATATAAATGATATACTAAATCATTAACTAGTGCGTAATTGAAGACGTTATAATTACTAGTTACCTAATTCTATAAAACAGAATTTCATAGATATAATCAAAAGGATGATTTATATATTACAAGACTTCAGTATAGAAAATTGATTCTAATTGTGAAAGATTAAATATAATGATCTACTTGAATTTTAATAGGCTGGCATAAGATGAAAATTATAGAATCTAAACGACCTAATAAATATGGTTGAAATTGTGTTGCGTAATAAATTGATAATAAATTTAATTTTTAAAATGTTAGTTTAGTTAAAAATTTGCTATTCCATTATAATTAAGTGATAAATTCAAACAGGAGGGTCATTTGCATGTAAAAACGGGCAAAATATGCAAGAGAGAAATTATTCCGTAATTTTTAATACTAGGGTCTTGTATAAAAATATATAAAATTGGAAGCAAATTTTTTTAAAGTTGTACCGCTTCAAATTAAAAGTTATGGAACTATATATGGAATGACAGTCTAAATTCAAACAAGATAATAATAGTTTTTTGATCAATTTTATAAAATTTGTATAATTAGATGCATGAATTTCTCCATTTTTTGTTTTAGCTTAGTTATAATAAATAAATTTGTATAATATCTAACTATTTTTGAATTAATCTTCTGAAGAAATGCACTTCAACTTCATTTGACCAGCAAAATTATTGAAGTTCAATTAATGATAGGAAGAGGGTCGTTAATATCAGCACAATATTATTCGAATTTATATGTTTTAGATGTATTTAATTGTCGTTTAATAATTAACCAATTAGATAAATATATAGTTTATTTAGCCAAGCTATTAATTTTCAATAAGTTTTTTTTACATTATCTAGGTGTAAGCATTAGCAAAAAGTACGGTCATAAGGTTGCTAAAACATAACTATAACATAATTTTACAAAGCCCTTATCACTACATTATATTATCATAATAAACCAGGCCTTTATAAAGTAAACTGTTATATGTTTTAGTACGATTGCAATAGTTAATGTAAAAATCATTTTTAATACGAGTATCATATTCATGTTTATCGATATTGAATTCAACAGCGTTAACAAGATATTCAGGCAGATGTTTATGTTTAATATTGTAAATAAATGACAATGATCTATACGTAATGATTTGCTTTACATTCATTAAGTTTAACGAGTTTAACATTAAGCTAATAGGTGTGTATCTATTACATTTCAATATTGTTCGCATGGCCTTATTTTGAACTTTTTGAATCTCGTTAAGTTGGTAGTCAAGTATATTAAATAGCAACGTTGAACAAAACTGTATATGCGGCAATACAATAGATTTATACAGTACTGTTCTTACATACATACTCAATTCCTTTCCAATTCGGCTTAAAAAATATACTTTTTGTGACATTTTTTTAATGACATAATTGGAATGTTCTTTAAAATTTAAGTTTTTATCTAAAATCACACCTAAATATTTAATTTGTTTAACGTTTTCTAATTCTAATCCTGCAATTTGTACCGTATAATTATTTTCTTCAATGGAGTTTAAGTTATGCTTATTCCCTATGATCATATATTTACATTTATTTACATTTATACTAAGATCATGCGTAACTCACAATGTTTGATTACTTTTACAATATCATTTACATACAGTGTAAATAGCAATGGCCCCAGTACCGTGCCTTGAGGAACACCGTATTTATTTATTATAGTTGTAGAATAATTATTCTTATATTTAACCTTTTGTACTCTATTTGTGAAATAGGATCTAAACCATTTCAAAACATTTCCACGAAAACCAATTTTGTTTAACTTTTTTATCAGTAATTCTCTGTTCACCGTTTCAAAAGCACGTTTTAAATCGAGAAACACTGAAACAACCACATCATTTTTATCAATAGATTTTAGCCACAGATTAGTAACACTTATTATCACAGTTTCGCACGAATGACTAGTTTTTATTTAATCTGACATGTCTAGTTGTAAATATTTTCGATTGCTGTGATGATACCACCACCTGTTTGTTTATGATACAACGTGAAGACTTTTTGCACATGTTGCACACAATATTTTTTCTATTAGCGAATTCGATAGATTCTGTTCTATATTTAATGAAGAATGCATTACAAGTTGTCGTTTTTGAATTAATTATAATTTCAATATCACAGTTGGAACAATTGGTTATTTTGATAGATGGAGAAGCTTCATTTCCCGTAATTTTTTGAATTATCACGTTATTTTCATTTGTACAGGATTCGGGTTCTTCATTTAAAGATATCCACAGGAGATGAAAAAAGACTGTGTTGATACTACAACAACGCATGCTTAATTAACCAAATGTGATATTTTCCCAAAGTCAGAAGGTTTGTCATACAAGATCAGGTCATTTACACATAAAATTACAGAAAACGCATTAATAAATAAATAAGACGGCACTCGAAGAAGAAGTAAGAGAATGAACTTTTGAACATAGGCGAATCATGTACTGGAAACAAATTAATGGTGAATAGTGAATTGGTGGCCTATGTCGAAATGAGAATTGCTGACGGAAGTTACATAGTTCTTTAGGTTCAATAATTGGCCTTGGTTTCGCGCATAATTACGAACGATACTTAAAAACCATCGACCCTTCTTAAACAGGTTGAGACACCCGAATGCATTTTTGCTACGTATTTAACAGATGCGGAAACCATCTTGCAGAAATGTTTCTTAGATGCAGTTCAGCGTATACAGAAATACGGTCGAAAGAGCTTCCTCAATCTCACAAAATTTAATCAGTTCGTACCCGCTTCAATGAACCATCGAAAAACTCGGAGTAATAAGTCAAAGAGACGAATTCCCTATATCTATACACACTGCAATTTGTATAAAACCTATTATGATATTCGATACTGTGTTTTGCGAGAGTGTAGGGAAAAAACCCCCGGAAAAAAACCCCCCCGGAAAAAAAAACCCGTAAGAAAACCCCGGTAAAAAACCCACGAAAAAAAAACCGGAAGAAAAACCCCCGAAAATTGAAAAAAATATACTAAACCTGCAAATAACCTAGGCGCTTTAGTGGCAATCTACGTTTAAGTTTAGCATTTTTTTTACTTCCAAACTTTGCTTAGTGTCATGTTGCCATTTTGTATCAATTGAAAAAAAATATACTAAACCTGCAAATAACCTAGGCGCTTTAGTGGCAATCTACGTTTAGTTTAGCATATTTTTTACTGCCAAACTTTGTTTAGTGTCATGTTGCCATTTTGTATCAATTTAAAAAAAATGTACTAAACCTGCAAATAACCTAGACGCTTTAGTGGCAATCTACGTTTAAGTTTGGCATTACTTTTATTTGCAAACTTTGTATATTTATATATTTATTCACAGCCATCTAAGTAAAATTATTTTTCGGGGGTTTTTTTCCGGGTTTTTTTTTCCGGGGTTTTTTTCCAGGGATTTTTTTCCGAACCCCGTTTTGCGAATGGATTTTTATCAGATAAAGCATTGATGGAGCTACCTTTTTGTTCATTCCATGAAGTAGGTATCAGGTTTGTATAAAAATGTTCTGTGTTGCATAATAATTCGAGAACTCGTAAATTACTGGCAATTGGTAATAAAGGTTTATGGGAAAAATTAATACCGTTATTACTTGGTGGAGATAACTAGAAAAGTCAAAACGAACCACGTAATTAATCACAGATGTCGTTTAATGGTTGGCTATTAGACGTAAAACCTACCTATAGGTTGTGCCTTACTTTAAAAAAATAGCAATATATTAGCATACCTGCAATTTGCTGATTGGAAAAATCGATCATTTTAAATACCGGCTTCACATCAAGCAATATAGCGAGACGTAACTGTAATATTAGTAACATAGTTTTGACAGAGAGTTTGTAGTTGTAAACTGTAAAAATGGAGTTCTTGGTTTCTTGCACATGGTTTTATAAACAAAATGAAATTGAATAAAATTAATTTTTTTGGGAACCAGAACGGTGGTTATTTTGCGATAAATTAAATGCATTTTTCTGTTGGAATGGTACCTATACGTTGAAATCTTAATTTTTCAATATAGATGAATGAAGTAAGGCCTTAAAAACTTATCTACAAAAAATGGAATTACTTAAAGTTAATGCTTAATATAGCATCATTTTGTGAGGAATTTTGATTTACAAAGCTACAGGAAATCATTAAACAAGTTTTATTTTCGAAATTGATTTATGACAATTTAAATTACAAGCGTAAAGAAAATAAGGCAGACAATAAAAAAATAATTAAGTTGTCAACCTATTTCTTTAATGTAAATCGTATATTTAGCATTGATAAATCAGACATGATATTGATGACTATCATAACGGCACAGATGAGATTGAATGAAAAATGACCTTTGGAAATGTTACATAAAATTATAAATGAGACGTGGGATGCATTTATGGGGGCGATAGTAGCACTAGCAGACACGTTTGGTGACACTACCTAATCACGTCACTGATTTCAAAGATTAATATTAATGCCACGTTTTAAATCTGTTAAATTGAAACTTTTTCTTGTTAACTTAAACGATAAAATGTGCAAAACTACTACTTCAATCTGCATACACATGCCTAAATTACAAATCCGAAGCCCACTTTGACAGTTTCCAACCCGAAAGTAATGAACTACCAAATTTTCTGTTTTGTAGTTAACCAATTGAGTGCATTTAAAACTGTTATCTACAATCAGATATATAAATCTAACGTCAAAGTGCTACTAGACCGAATACACGCACAAAGGTGACACGTAAAAATTATATAACAGCCTTTAATAATAGATACTAAATAGGAGTAATTAATGTCTAAATACTCTTTAATGAATTTGATATATGAAGTTAGGGTATAAAAAACTGATTAAGCGTTTTTGTCAAACCAATTTGCTTTTACCTGACATTTCTTGGTGAGATATAATTTGACCTGCGGTTACGTGTTCAACGCAGCGTTATGATCTCCTATTAATCCTATTAATATTAGATTTCTAAGTATCAAATGTAATAAATTTTGTTATAATTAATAAGTTCGATTACCTACAGGACGAGATGTAATATCAGCAAAATCACAATAAATTGTTCAAAATGTATATCGGCATTTTTAATCGAATTACGGGAACATTTAAATTTTAAATTGGAAAATGATACAATCCCGAGGAGCGTGACTGTCTACAATAAATCTGACATGGGGGAGATACAAACAGCGGTCACTTCCAATAGGGTTGAAAGAGTGGGGTTTTTGATTGTTTTATGTTCCCGTTTATCGTGTTTACACAGATTTATTGACAGTTCTTTGTGATCTCGAATTCTGATATTTAAAGTTACAATTCACCATAGCAAAAAAATACAAAAATTAATTAAATCCTTGAAACCAGTATAGAAGAAAGAAGCCGCACTAATTATAATTGTAATTAATTGATTAATCGGAAATCAAGTAGTTTAGCGTTGTCAGTTCTGGATTTACGAGATTGAAAAAGTGTAGCAAGTGGATATGTTTTTAATATACTTACAAGAAAAGCTGAAAAGTATCTCAATTTTACAATCAGCCGTTAGTCAAGGTGAGGAAACCAATTTTGTTTCTGCAATTCATACTTTCCCATAAAGCAGAATTTGTTTTTGGAATGAAAAAGAAATGTTTAGAAAATAGGGGATCATATGTGAAGATGTGAAAGAAGTTCTTCAATATGAAGAATTTCATTCGGTAAGAAACTTCGTTACGTAAATTCGCGAATAAATTATTAGCGTTCTCGTTAAAGAATACGTTGTAAATACTTTATTTTAACTGTAAGGAGAATTTTATTGGGGATTAAGACCTGTCGTTGTCACTTGATAAGAATTTTTTATTTATTTGTCAATATTTCGCCCGTTAGATACAAGCTTCCTCAGGACAATAAAGATTATTTGAATTAAACCGACAATTATGAAGGATATTAAAACGAACAGTTTTATAGCATCTCATTTGGTTTCATAAAACGTACTTTCCTTTATTTTAACTTTTACAATCTTCACTCATTAACCCAGACCAGGTTCCATCAAGTAAATACATAAGTATGTTTGTCTTGGTATCATCACATAAGACTCGGTTTTAGATTTTGTTCCTGCTGTTATGTCACCACTGTTTAAACCTTATGGTAGGTATTGTATCTGCATACAACGCTTATTGGCCTCGGTATGGTAGTAAGCCCTAGTAGAGTAATACCAAAATTAATAATCCCTGTTACGTGATCTATGTACAAAATAAAAATTAAAATAGTGAGCTTATTATTTATGCTCAAAAGCGCAATTGCCCTCAATTGCATTGAGAAATATTAGATCTTCGTTTTTGGAAAATCGTAACGTTGCTCTGCAATTATACAACTGTCAATTTATCAGTTTTTTCAGAGTAATAATCGCATGAGAGCTTTCTTATTTTGAGATTAGTCCACCATTGCTAGGCACTAACGCTCGAGGATAAAAATGTGGGATTCCACATGGGATTATTGTGAAGTATAATTTCTATGAGCGGGTTAGCCGGCGATTGGTGATCGCCTCTTTCATCTTAGCCTGGTGTCTTTCCCTATCCTCTCACTCTCTCGTGGTAACGACCCCATTTACATATCCTGTGAGGATCTTCCAGTCCTGGTCATTATCTCGACAAATTTATGTTGTTCAGCTCGTGTTCCCACTTCCGCCTTTAGTGTTGCCCTCTTTCTACGTCATCGCGCGCACTCAAATACGACGTGTACCACTCAATCTTCATCCACGCATTCTGCGCATCTGACGTCCGGTCGATTCCAATTTTGTACAGGTAAAACCCATTTTCTTCGTGTCCTGTCGTAAATTGTGAAATTTGATACCCATCCTCGCCGGCCTACCTATCTATCCACCGGTAAATGTTAAGTTTCAGCCTCCCCATCCAGTACTCTGTTCTCATCCACTGCACTTGCCACTCTTGTCGTATTCTATCCTTCCCCTATCTCTCCTGGCCTGGCCCTGGTGAGAATATGTCGCAGTTAGGGTCCAGCTATGACCAGTAGACCGTTCATCTGTACTGTGGTGTTACCCACTTGTAATTCTTATTGCCAATAACCTCGTCACTTATTCGATGAGTCCCCCTCCCCTCATTTTCAAGACCTCTATTTCCTGGCAAGTACCCTTCCATATTGTGCATGATTCTCTTCAATGCTGAGTACCTACATATTGCCTTATCATACACCAGCTTACATGTTGTGTGAACCGTAAGCATTTATCTATCAAAACACCCAGTATCTTTATGATGGGTTCAGCTGTTATTCGCTGTCCAACCATCTGCAGTCTCTACCTGCCTTTTAATAACTGTCCTCAATTTCCCTACTGCCTCGTCCATACTTGTGTCCCTTACCACTACAGTTAAATTATCCGCAAACCCCACCTTTTGTGACCTGTTTCAAGCTTACTTAGCTACCTTGACAAGAATAAGGTTATGTTTTTTAAAAATAGATAAAGTGGAAAATGACCAGGTTTTTACTTTACTCTAATACACATCCCCCTCAGTATTTTTTTGCTCTTTATTTTCTGGAATCAAATGTATTATTTGGTCCTGTCTAAATTAAGAAAGGATGTATAATATCTGTTTATTATGTTTATTTTTGTGTTTTACGTTTCTGCGTGCAATCATATTTGAGCTAAAGGTTTATAAACATGTACTATCTAAGCAGGGGTCCACACATAATGAAAAAGCGTAATTAAATGTATTTGAAAATCTTAACTTCTTGCAGGAAAATTAATAGATTCAAAACGAACAGCTACCTAGACATTGGTCGACAGCCTTATTGCTGAGCCCCTCTCCAAAGGAGGAAGCAATAGTAAACCATGAATATGCAAATGATTTAGCGGAGGGGGACGCACCTCCTTGCTTTCGCCAAGAGCGTAGAAGAAGCTCCAAGGGCGATTCTCATTTTGCAGGAACTACTTTGTGACTACAAGCCGTTAGTACCTCAAGGACTGTAGGCAGCTTGGATTTAAAAGATTCCCGCTAAAATTTTAGTCCGGTTGGTGGATGGTATTGAACAAAAGTTTCGTCACTGGATTTTGTTAGTTTAAAAAAATGTACATGATGGAGTGTCCTGAACCAACTAAATTGGATCCCTGAGAAAACAATATATGGAGAGCGGGATTGGAGTTAGTTCACGGGCGACAGAAGAAAAGTAAGTTTTTGGTGTTTGAGACGTTCCGAACTCAGGTATATTGTCGTTCATTGTTTTATATAACTTACTCTATTCCCCTATCAATTTTCAGCTTTATATAATATGTGACTACTGACTGCCATCATAAACTTTAAAATTTGTAGAAGTAATGGAAAGTTACTGAGTTACGTAATTAGGTATCAGGTCTTGATTTGGGGATCCTTTAGTAGAATTGGAGGTACGCATTTGGGCACCACGTGATATTTAATGCGATGTCAAATATTTGCGCATTATGCAGTTTCATATTTAACTGATGTAGTTACATTTTAACAACTTGTACGCGATGACCGTCAGGTGTTATTTTATGTGGGGGCGTAATATGAACTTTTAACTGGGTTGGCGGTTTTATGTCACTACACGTTTTTTTATAGCATTCGATGTGTTTAAATTTTACATCCCTTAAATCTTTATGCAATTTATTGCTGTTTATGCGACGGATCCTAAGATCAATATTTTACCAATCTAAATACCCAAAAATGCAAAATATAAAAATGGAAAGCACCCAAAATAAGAGCAGCCTCAGTCAAAGTCCTCCCCCACAAAACCACATATCGACGATGCGCACTCAGGCAGGTACCAGCACCGCCGCTCTCAGGCGGGTACATCACGAAGCCGCACTCAGGCAAGGTACCAGTACTATGTCGCACTCAGACTAGTACATGGCGCACTCAGTCAAGTGTACAGTACAATGGCACCCTAAGCCAATGTACACGATTCGCCCGTGAGTCCGTGCGCCCTGAGTGACTATCTCAATACAAATAACAAAATACCAAATACAAGCCCCATAGTATAATTACCGTGGGCCAGGTAATAATATCAGTCACAGACTGGCGCCTGAAGCCAAATACAAAATACAACTACCATGAAAGACATGCTTCTCCCGTGAACCCTGTTACGAATTTTGGGATCTGTTACATAACGGCCTTTAATGAAATACTCCTTGCAAGGTGATGGGAGAGGCCACCAAAACAATTTAAATATTATAAATAAATAATTTAAATAAACATTAAAAGAGGGGAAAAAGAAATACCTGACGATAATCGCACAAGCTGAAAGCAAATTAGAGTAAAATTCAATGTAGTTTTGTAGCTAAGTTTGAGGGCAGTTGGAGCAATTCTTTCACGTCCTACCATTTGACAGGTTTGTAATTGACGATCACGTGCCTTGGTGACGGAGATTTAGTCTTTTGGTTTTCGAGTTGCGCAATCATTCTCGATTGTACCTGGGTACGCTACAATACGTTGACAAAAAAAAGAGAACCGTCTGGAAGTAATGTTAGCGGCAACACAACAACTGGACATTCGCTTGACCAACGGTTGTTGGCATTTTTGGCGTAGTTTGACGAAAACAACAAGTGAAAACTATATAAGAATATGTTCTTATTTTGTTATGTAAATATAACTGAAAACGAATGTTTAAATTTTGCGAGGAAAAGTCGGTTTCTACCATTTTCTATTTTTAATAATTTCACCTATCCCATTGAAATAAAGAAAAAATGGCGTACCTAAGTAAACAGAAACTAATTACTGGGCTATCCTCTGAAAAAGTCCCATTTTAAATACACTACACATCCCACTAAAGTAATGATAAGAAATCGTAACAGATTAGCTGCTGCTATTGAAGGAATTGCTTGTTATTTTTATAGTATAACTATATTATCTCAAACTATTCATCTCACAACATGAAATTGTATTGTGAAGCTTTAAAAAAAAATTTTTTAGAAATCACACCTGTAAAAAATTAAATTTGGATATAGTTTTGCGTACAAAAGCAGTAACTTGTGGAACAAAAAGCACACTTCGTAAACTTATTGGATATTTTTGATTTTTATGTACAATAGTTTATAAATGGAATAATTTGGTATTTCTCTCACGCAGAAACCACTTTTACATAAATTTTAAATTTTTATACATATTATAAACCTTAACCCTTTTTGCAAAAGTTAACTTCTTTACGTATGTAAAATAAACCAACATCTTTCATCCTTTGTGAACAATGGGTACTCTGGTGGAGTTAGAAAGATTCTCAAATTATCATATAGGTACAAGAAACTTTACATACCTAATTGAAAATCTGTAAGTAAATTAGATCCTGCTGAAGTTCGTAAATTTCTAGATTTTCGTTACAAAATCCAAAGCTTGAAAAAATACTTGAATACTTTTAGTTGTAGTCATAGGGTTACAATGTCATTAATTTAATATCCATTGCTAAATGTCGTATGTAATATTTTTAGCGTATAACAAAAGTTCTTTACAACACAGTAGGTCCATTTAACTTATGAGCTTTCAACTTCTGTAAAAGAAACATATAGGTAACAAAAAATAAAAATATGGTATTATTTGTATTGTAACAATGCCTTTCATTATACATGCATGTGCCAAATATATATGCAGCTCACGTTCCCTAGTTAGCCGCACATCTTTATGAATACCTTCGATGTTAACAATAGCCTAGTCAGCTTCAAAAGCGCCAGTTATCATGTGCTTAGTTTTTGCCGCATTTTATTTAAAGTCCAGTGGTTTCCAAACATTTTACTAGGCACGTTTTTGCTCTACATTCCAATCCTTTCAGACGTTATTTAAAATGAATTACATTCACGCTTATTTATCATCATCGTTCGCTTCATCTCGTGTGTTAGTGGCGCGACGTTAATTAGTATGACTGCTCGTATAAGTTACCGCTGATCATATAAAGGTTAAAAGACTTCATAAAGTGAAAAGTTTATAAACAGCAGACGTTAAGTAACGAACTAAAGTCAAAAACTATATACAGAAATAACGAGCAATACCAACTAGTTCTAATGGAGATGTCAATGTTCTTTATACTTACTGTTCTTTGAGGAGCGTAGAAAATCGAACAAACGACTGCATTATGGTTTTTATTCGAGAAGGAAGCCGCTTTTGTCATACTTAATTTCATCCATAACAAGAAACTTCAGTAACATCTTTTGAGTTTTTATTGTAAGTAGTAGTCAATAAATGGGATTTTAAGTATTTTTCAATTTTAGATTAAGTAAATACACTTACTTGAAAAAGCACCACGAGCGATGGAGTGGTAAGTTTCCATTGCACGTGAGGTGTTGAGACTTGAGAGCTACTACCTGCTTATTAAACCAATTTAATTATAAAGGAATTGTAACAGTTCATTCTATATGGGGCAAGCACGAGTGGAATTTGCACACCACACCATTAAATCAATCTTACACACTTACTTAACTTTACTTTACGAGCTTGTTAAAGCGCAAAAGATAAACATTTCTGCCGCGAGGTGTAAGTTAACCAGAAATATTTAAAATTTTAGTACCCAGACGACACTTTTAAAATAAATTACAGGTATCAATCGGTATATATTTTTAGTTTTAAACATTTACTTAAAGTGCTACAATCAAGGAGCGTATTTTTCATTCCAGCAGGTTTTAAACGCCTGCGTTTACAGGAATTTTGTTGGGACACTACGAGTGACAACATAAAAATAATGCTTTAACATTCTGGCGCTATTATCCGACAAGTAGGTACACAATAAATTATTATTATTATTATTATTATGAGTTAATGTTTTTATATCAATAATTTACGCGACCTAAAAAAGCGACTGACGAATGTGCATGGAAATTATTATTGCATTTATGTTTTTCAGTAGAACTAATTGATTGCAAACTTACCGAGAAAGTTGAAAAGCCATAATTTTAAAAGGCAAGGCTGCGTATGATGTATTTATTATTGAAATTTAATCAGAAGCTACGATGTGTAAAGAGATTTCACCAAATATGGATAATAGTAAATAACCCAATAAAGCGTGTAAAAATATACACCTTATTTATATCATATTTGCACATTTTACCTTAGTTTCTACTACAAACTATGATAAACTTTTTTTTAGAAATTAACTATGTTGGCTTGCCCATTATTGTTACCTAATTAACACTTACCGGACACTTGATTTAAATGGTATGTAAAACTTGAATTACAACAGTATCTACTGTGTTGCACATGAAAATCAAAAACCGTTGCTTGTGGTGTGATCTGTAATGTTTCTTGAACTAAAGGGAAGAGACTTTCTAGTACGTTTCCTTATTTTTGTTGTCTATGTAAAGTTAGCTGGTCATAGTCATGGTCATCTGACTCAAAGCGAATACACCTCTCCCTCTATTCTAGACCTTATTTTTCTAGCCGTAAACGCACGAACCTTTAGATTGTAATAAAGAAGCATTACCAAATAATATTACATTGCAAACTCTAAAACGTTGGACTAAATCTCAAAACACTAGAATATGATTTTTGCTGTTAGCCTTTTAACGCACGATTTCGCTTTCCACGGAAATTATGGCTGATTTTGATAATGTTTATTGATTAATTTTGTTTCTTAGAGTTGCCATGATTCTTAACGTAAATACCAAACAGTAACGAATTGAGAAATACTCGATCTGGTGATTAAAATTTTATCAAAATGTAACTTTGCTACTTTGTAAACCATAGAGATAGAAGACTGGAATGGCCACTGGCCAGCTTCATACTGCCCCCCTAATTATGCTGTTAACAAACAAGGCTTCATCAAATACTTTGGAACAGTAGGTAGAAGGTTCATATGAGGTGGAGATTTCAACGCAAGGCACACCCTATGGGGTTCCCGAGGTAGGGCATCGAGTAATACAAGATCTCAAACTGGGTTTCCTCTCAACATATAAACCCACCTACTGGCTCACCGACTCAGGCAAACTACCTGACCGGTTGAATTTCATTATAACTAAAGACGTAGCCTTAACCTACCTTAAAATTACATCAAGCCTTGACCTAACCTCTGACCACACACCAATTATAGCAACACTAGAGATAATGACCCAAAATTGTATAACAAAAGAACCGACTGGAATCTCTATAAAGAGATCATACACAATCGCTTGGATCTGAAAATCTCACTCCTAACTAATAATGAACTCGAATTAGCCATACAAGATTTCACAAAAATACTTCAAGAAGCTACTAAATAGCAACCAAAAGAATAAAAAACCAAAGACAGCCTATTCCTCCCCTAAAAAATCCAAATGGAACATGAGCATGATCAGATTCAGAAAAAGCAAACCTCATTGCGCAGCACCTCGAGTGTTTTTCAGCCAATCGCTTCTCAAATTTCCACCGAAGAAAAGCAGACATACAAAATTCTTTAGACATGCCATATCAATTAGCATTGCCCTTGGACAGTTTCACAGTTAAGGAAGTAAAAAACTTGATCAGTTACAATCTCAATCCTAGAAAAGCTCCAGGCATTGATTTACTTACTGTCAAACTACTCAAAGAACTACCACGGAAGGGTCTAATGTTACTAACCATGCTTTACAACGCAGTTCGAAGACTGGGGTACTTCCCGGTCCAGTGGAAAGCAGTGCAGGTGATTTAGATACTCAAACCTAGGAAATCAGCACATGAAGTTACATCCTACAGACCCATTAGCTTACCATCAGTGGCAGGCAAAGTATTGAAAAAATTTCTAGCCGGACGACTAACATCCATGCTAGAAGAAAATAACATAGTTCCAGAACATCAATTTGGGTTTAGGAGGAACCACTCTACTATACAACAGGCCCACCGAATAGTCGATAACATAAATCAAGCTTTTGAAGAGAAACAATACTGCACAGCTGTTCTTCTCGATGAGAGCCAGGCTTTCGATAAAGTGTGGCATGCAGGCCGCAAGTATAAACTCACGAAACTACTACCCCACCCACTATATGTTATTCTAAAATCGTATCTGGAAGGACGTTATTTCCACGTAAAAATTGGCCAATACCAAACGGCTCTCCACACAATGACCTCAGGGGTTTCTCAAGGAAGCGTCCTTGGTCCGCTTTTATATCTCGTGTATACAGCAGATATCGCAACAAGACCGTACTCTCTCACCGCCACCTTTGTGGCTTGTGTAATGGGAGGATCTAGCAATCAAAATGTTAGGCTTAAGATGTGCATTACCAAAGTATCTCATATTTATAAGGTTGAATCAATTCGCAGAAATTAATTTTCTTTTTAAACTTTCAGATACTTATAAATATGTTCCGAGATACGTTTGTTTTAGCTTTGACACAGAGATAATATCGCAAGCGTTGGTACAGGTGTACGTAAATGAAAACGTTGTGGCTTAAAGGGGGGGGGGTTAGTATAGTGCAACTCGAGATTTGATAAGGTACACAGTGTGTATTGAAAATTAATTGAGAGATAATTGCGAAGCTACCGTTGCGGTACGCAGTTGAAGATACAGTGCGTAATACGTGTTAGAGCGCTAAGTAATTACATCTTTTACATCTTCGAACTACGTCTCCGTAGTGAAAGGGTGCCATATTAAACCATCGTGAAGTGAAAAAGAAATCGCTCTAGTGCAACAATCCAGTGTAGCCGGATTAGGGGTACCTTTTGTCGAATCTATGATTCGAGACGTGATACAAACTTTCGTTATTCGGATGGGAATAAAGCGTAAAGTATCAACTATCAACGCGAGTTTCGTGCGTTTACAAAACACCGCCTTCTCGCCTGATACGGCACGAGATTAGTACTATCGGTGTCTCTATTTAACTTATGTATATTTGAGGGTACTGGAAACGTCAGTGTTGCGAATTGTCATTCCAAATATAACCAAATCAATGAAACATTAACTTTTACCGTGTTTATCACTGCTTTTCAAAAACCTTGTAGGTACATCAAATGATCGACATGGACAATAAGACTTTATACCTAGTCAATTTTGTTTTCTAATTTTGGATTAATAATTTTGAAACATTTTGAACGGATGAAAAATTCCTAAAAATCACTGTTTTCTGCCAACGAAAAATGATTTTTAAAAGGGGTGGTGGCGAGGTGGGATAACTGGGTTAAAAAAATCCCCGCTCATAACCTTTCGAGTGCGTAAAGTCGCACTGAATTATCTACGTAGTTTCAATTTTTTAAACAAAAATGTGAAATATTGAAAAAGTGTTATTTTTTTGAGTTTAAAGTGATTTTTCGAATCAATTTTCGCTTCAGATATTGATGAAAAAATCGAAGATATTCTCGAAATTGTGTAAATTTATTTTGTGTTACCTAAAGTTAAATTAAAGACACGTAAGTAGGCAAACAAAAAATTTTTCACAAAATGTTCAAAAAATAAATTTTTTTACACCTTACGCAGAGATTGATATCTTAAAGGTCATCTATGAATATTAATGGAATAAAAGGACATTATGTTGGTACTATACATCAGTCGTCTGCCATTTCATGTGAAGTGTATTACGAGATTCCATTTTTCTTTGGTTTTCTTTTCATTTATTCAGGGACTTAATTTTGGCACTATAATGTTCAATTTGTTGGAATAGTTATTCAAAATGTTTCATAACACGCTGGGTTTTTTGAATATTTCATGAGGTAACAATGAATAAACTTTTTTAATATTCAGTACACGCAATGCTAGGTTTACCTTCAAAAGATTTTTAAAGAAAACAGCACTACGAATTCTTTCTTAAGGTTGTGATGTCCAGAAGAATACTCTCCTCTTTGAAGATCCCTTTCCGTCGAGTTTAAGGAATGTGTTGATAGTCTGAATTAGCCTCTTCGTTACACTCTGAATGGATGAAAACGAACTGGAAAAGTCCTTAATAGTGCAGGCTTTAACTGAACGGATGGCGCCAATTACTCACTTTGATCCAAAAGGTGACTTTGCAGGTAATTTCGCATTTAAGGGATTAAAGTTGTCGTAATGTATGTTTGTACAAGCTTTCAACAATGATCTTAAAGCTTCGGCAATTTTCTTACTGATTTTGATGACTTTTTGAAACACGATTTCGATTTTGCATCCTAATTTATTATTTTAATATATTTATGGTTGCACCCCGATTCAGCGGTTCCCGATTCGGCGGTCCCCGTTTCAGCGGTCCCGTTTCAGCAGCCCCCGTTTCTGCGGCCACCCGTTACAGCGGTTCCCATTTTAGCGGTCACCCGCTTCAATGGTCCCCGTTTCGGCGGTATATCTTTTTCGGAGCCCCTTTGCACTGTTTCGTAGTAACTTATGATTAACGAGAAAGCATATCTAATGTTGAAAAAAATAATTTTAAACGATGAGCTCCCATCCTTTTACCCTTACGAAATTATTTGTAATTACTTTACTATAAATACGTAGAAAACTCCTGTTGTGAGCTATATGATTTTTCCTCCAAGTTGGAGGCCTTCTCGGGAGTTGTCGAAGGGAGGGTTAATGATGCTACACGTACTCCATTAACGCCAACATTTCGACTGGAGTTGATAAAGACTGGACCAACTCCAGTCGAAACGTTGGCGTTAATGGAATACATGTAGCGTCATTAACCCTCCCTTCGACAACTCCCTAGAAGGCCTCCAACTTGGAGGAAAAATCATATAGTTTACTATAAATATTTCTTTTATCTCAAAAGGTATTTTTTGCCAAAAAGCAGTAACTTTGTGATTAAAAAATTCTTGTACCTTTTACAATAAATCAAATAACTATTCAAAAATTAATTTTTCGGTTTCCTTCGTTTGTCTTCAAAAGCGCTTGGAATTTTTTATTTTTAAACACCATTTGAATCGATATGCACTGCACAAAACGAATCCACGACAAAAAGGCAAACAGGTCGTCAAAAGGTCGCGGTTTACTCCATCAAAAAGTTGATTTGAAAGTACTAACATGTGAACTATTAATTAAAATTAACTTATTCATATAGAATATAACCAATAATTACATGTTGTGGCAACCATTATTCTTTGTTTGAACCGCTGAAAAGGGGCACCGCGGAAACAGGGAGCGCCGAAATGGGGCACCGCCGAAACGGGGACCGCTGAATAGGGCGCCGCTGAATCGGGGTTATGCCATATTTATATATGTAAGTAATTATTTAGCAGCATTCCTCGAGTGTTTTGTCCCACTTAAATGCAATTCTCCTTACATTTTTTCTTAACGATGTTATTTTCCCCGTCCATTCTAATTCCACTTGCAACTTTTTTGTAGCAAGGAATTGTTATTTCTCACTCAAATCAAAATAGTGACTAAAATTCATTAATCTGTTCCATCCCAGCCCATGTAGCACCGTTTATTGGCGTTAGCTTGGCGGAATGTTGACCTAATATAGAGAAAGTGGGGCAATATTGTCGGACTGCAGCCAATATTGGGTGAATATATTTTTGTAATATTATACAAATATTGGAAATACAATACTTAGTGAATATAATAACAATATTGAGTAAATATTGCTATTTAATGTAAATTCAAATATTGTACACACAATAATGTACCAATATTCCATGTACAATATTACTAAATATTGAAAATCGATATTTAAGCAATATAACATAAATATTTACAATATTTAGTAAATATTACTATGCAATATAAAGTCAATATTTATTTATCAACAACATAACAATACTGTGTTTTCAACATCACTGGATATTTAAAATGACATATTTAGGCAACATGAAAAAAATATTCACAAATAATAACGTTATGATATTTTCTCAAAATCCGCCGAATATCAGTTTTCGCCGATTTAGAGATATCAAAATAATCAAAATATAATATGCACGCCGTTCTCCATATATTATAGTGTTCAACTTTTCCCCAATATTGAAAGAATATCGTTTGGTAATATTTAGCCAATATATAAAATTGTTCACATTTCAATGTTGGGGCAATATTGTACATTCATATTCTACCAATATATTTACAATGAAATGCCAATATTACACCAATACAAAATGCTACATGGGAGGATACGCAAAGTTTGTCGTTGTACCTTGGATTTATGGTTTCTCCGCAAAAGTAAAATAGAAATCGATGTAGATGCTTAATTTATTTAATACATTGATATTGGTAGCAACCTCCAAATGGGGTAAATATTAGGACAAAGGGTACTCGTTCAAACTCAAAACCTCCCCCATATATATTTATTTAGTAACGGTGACTAATGTCGACTTGAATCAGTCATCCTCAGGCTTGCAATTGATGATTTAAATTACAAAGACAGTGGATGAAATTATAAATTAAAAGGTTAAGTGAAATACTAAGGAGTGAGCATTTCATTGTTGTGACTCCAGTTTTTGGTAACTGTTTTCGTCATGTAAATCATCAATTGTAAGCCTGAGGAAAACTAATCCAAGTCAAAAATGGTCGCTTTCACTAAATAAATATAGATGGGAGAGGTTTTAAGTTTCAGTTGAGTAGATGCTTAGTGTAGAAATGGTTGTAACGTACGCACATTTCGAACTGTTTATAAATTGTTGTTACAATGTTTACAATTTATTGTTGTTCCCCTCTCTAAATAGTTTTTAAGATCGATCTTTGGTAATAACTGGCCCTTGTAACTACACAACATTTAAGTCTCCATTTGTGTGACAGGAAATAACAGTTTCTCAAAAAAGTAAAGAAAATTAATCGAAAATATACTGTAAAAATCAATTTCTTGCACGTGTAGTACTATTCCAAAATGAAATTGATTTAGTAGCTGTCGCGGTGGTCTTGTCAGCTTCCAAACAATCTGTTTGCATCGTCAGGATCATTGAGCTTCTTATTTGCAAGTCCATAAGTAGTTCATTTGCATTTCAACTTGTATATTTATTTATTCTTTTTTTATTTAAAAATACCTGAATTTAATCCAACAAAATGCTAATAAAAGTCGTTTAGATATTAAATTCATCACGGTACCATTTCGTATTCATATTCAATAAAAAAGGCAATTAAGTACCACCCGTTGATATTTTCAACAGATCTCGTGCTCCGTTTTCTCTCATATCAATGTAGAAGAATGGAAGGACGTTAAAAGCATCTAAGCGGACTGTCCTATTCTCACTAAAAATTAATTGCGAATTTGATAAATACCTTCTGACGCTTACTGATTTATGGGATTTTAAGATAGCGGCCGCGAAACTATGTAAAGATGCAGAATATATTTAAACATGCGAGAATTATGAAGACAAGTGCGGTTAACGTTACATGTAGGAAGTGAATTATTCGTGGCATTCTAGTAATCAACTATGCATTTCTTTCAAGATCGAGATAAGTGTATAATACACACATAGTAATCGCACTATATAATCACAAAATTCGTTTAATGTCGAAACCATTTTGCTTCGGGTGCTTGGTATGGGGTTGTATTATATGATGTATAAAGCCGCTTTAATTAAATTTATATTATGGGCGTTGGCTCCTTTTATAACAATTAATTTATTACGAAATTGTTTGCATCTATATGATTATTAGCAGTAAATTACTAAATTATGTCAAATTATATAAAATTTAAGGGTGAGAAAAAGAACTTTTGCGTATCGGATTATGTATTCATTAAAATATCAGATGTAATAAATAAACGTTTTAAAACATTTCTTTATTAAATGCACGCCTATGTCTCGTAAGTTAAATATTAAGATTGTTCAAAAGTATCGTTAAGCAAAACTTGATTTAAATACACGGGAGATGAAATTTACCAGTACAATAATAACTCATTTACCATATAGATTATGTCGTTTGGTTTATGTACAATGTTGTATGTATGAATGTATGTCATTTTTAGGAAGGCTTATGTACTACATCAAAGTTTTGTGAACGCCACAGATGCAAATATTATGTTGTCACAGTTCTCTCTCATTTCCTAATTTGAACATTCTCGTTTTTTCTGATCCAACTTTCGAATTCCTAGACCTACATTATTTTGTCACTCCACACTCTCCTAAGATTTTTTTAATTGTTCCTTTCAGCGACACATTACGTTTAGTTTTTGTTGCTCTTTAATCTTCTTAATACTCTTACTGATATTAACGTTGCGTCAGTTATTTGTTGATGTATCTTCCTTCTCTTGTTACTTAGGGTTTGCCTTTATATACAATTACTTTTTCCAACGCACCATTAAAATGTCTGACGGTTTAGTCAACACTAATTAGAATTACGAATTAGTCATTAGTCATTGCTCATTAGTATTGCTGTCTAAATTCATTTTACTTTAGTAAAAAAGTAACTTCAGTTAGGCCCAACCAATGATTTTGAATAATTTTGCTTTTGGACCATTGCAAATAATAGTTCATGTTTCAAGAATTATCTTTCACAACTTATCCTCAGGTTGCAAACCAAACTCAATACTAATTTAGTCATAACTTATTACAAAAGGTGTGTTTTGTGTCATGCTGTACTTCTACTTTTTCCTTCGGTAGTGAGTCCTATTGATACTTTGAGAAAGGATACATTTCTCAAAGTATTGATCTCATGAATTTGTTCAGGGGATTCATTGCCCCCCCCCCCCCCCCCCCGTCGCCGTTAAACATCAGCCACCGCCTAATAGGCCACTAAGGATCGTACCGTTCCCGCTATCACCTTACTCGTAGATGCTCTTGCCAGGTTGTCTAGGTTCTTATTTCCTTGTGGGCTACTGTCAGTAAACTCATTTATTCTTAGCTTTTCAGTTTTTTTTCTACAAATCATTAGGCTAGTTGTATCTTTTGGGATACCAATCCGGGATTAATCTTACCGCTGTTTTCTTGTTAAGCGTTCTTGCTATCTCTTTGGACTATTAGAGTAAGATCACCTGCGGACTCCACCTGAGACATCTGTTAGTCGTAACACGCTATCATCCATTACGTTCCATAGCACGGAGCCCGCAGGATAAAGCCTGGTGGTACCTCGTACTTACTGGGAGCTCTACTTCTTTAGCCTCTGATTTTTCTCAAGCATTACCCTACTGTTGAGGTAATTTAGGTAGGTGCTTACACCGAACTCAAACTTGTTTTCCTCCTTTATTTTCTCAATTATCTTTCGCAAAGCGTCCCCTGTGGATTATCTTTTTGTGATACCAAATTGTTTACATCTTCTTTTCCTCCGCTAAGCTTGTTCTTGTTACTTTTTGCAGATTTGAACTTAAAAATCGAATAATCTTATAGGGCCAAAGACCTCCTTCTTATCAGCTCGCTTCGTTTTCATACAACTGGGCATACGTATATCAGTAGCGCATTATTTATGGATGTGTTTCAGGTTTCGGATCTCTAGGTACTAATTTAACTACGTACTCTGGAATATTGTTTACAGGAAATTTCTTCGCCGTCTATAGTACTTTGTCTTCCACCATTTCTCGAAACGGTGCCGCGTCTGTCCTGCAGTCTTTCTGCAGCGGTTTCAGTGGAGGTGTATAGGAAAAAATTCCTGCGTCCTATTCTATGTTTAGATGATACTTTTGGCACTATTTGGTATGCTTTCCCTATATATCAGCATTCCGTACACACAAATTGTGTCATACCGCTCTCTTATTGTTTTTGATCAGGCCCTGAAGCGTCCTTTTCTGATCATTTAAATTCTGCTTCTTCCTTTCGGCAGTGTAACAATCCCCTAGCTTATACTGCAATGTTCTACGGGCTCTAATACACTCAAACAAACCTCTGCATGGTGATTTTCTCATTCCACCATCACTCGTTTTTTTCCAGTTTTCCTCAATGGCAAGGTTTGGTCACCCCATTTCATTAACACATCATTAAGTGTCTCTGTTTCTTGTACCGCGTCTTTCTCAATATCGTTACTTGTGGAGTGACCAAACCTTGCTATTGAGGAAGACTGAAAAGAAAAACGAGTGATGGTGGAATGAGAAAATCTCCTAAAAAAAGAAAATTCACGCTGTTCTAATGGATGACCAATATCAGTGAAACATGGAAGTTCAAAAAATTGAACGAATTAAATGTTTTATGGGAAAGGAGTCACCGAAAATTCATGTTTATAAACAAAATTGAGGTCTTTTGCTAAAGAATGGCGTATCTTGAAACCATAACTTAATTTCTAGCTAAACGGAAGCGTATCTACTATCTAATAAATCAGATTTCAATTCTTTTAAACGGAGCTTCCCCACATTTTCATCGTGGGGTTCGAGAATTTTTAAATGGCCATTTCCAAAACGAATGGATAAGAAGAAGTGGACAAGATCAGTCAACTTAATTTCACCGGATTTCTTTTATGAAAACAGGTAAAAGGAGCGGGTCAAACAAGCTTTCGAAAACATAAACTCGAAAATGTTGTTAAATGTTGCTGAAGCTTTTAAAAAGATGATACGTTTGTGTTTAGAGTCATTTGAAACATATCTTATAAGTAATTTTTTCCCATTATTTCTAATCTAGTAAATATACAGGGTGGGCCATTGAAAAGGAAACACGCCTGTTTTGCGATACTTAGACAGGTTTCTTAAAAAAACGCTCGGACACATCGATTCTTCATTTTTGGGGAACATCTTTTGATATGAAAGTTGACATTAACACATCAACCCCCTAGCCCCAGCAACCCCTAACTCAAGAATGCCGCCAAATTACGCCACAGATCCTCCAAAATCTAAGGAAACGTTTCGAGCAGAATTTGTATCATTGTATGGACGTTGGTGGCGCACAATTTGATCATTTGTTGAATTGATAAAAATTTCTTCTGACGTTAAATTTTGATGTTTTTTCCTACACAAAAATGTTTATAAACCTAAAAACAATCATGCACTCACATAGAGAATCAAGAGACCTTTAAAATGAGAGGTCACTCGACCACCTTACCGAAATTTTTGTTTTTGTTGGGGGTTGTTGGGGTTAGGGGGTTCACCTGACAAAGTCAAATTTGACATCAAAGTGTGCCGTTCAAAAGGTCAAAGGTGGCGTGTTTCATGATTTTTCCTAAACAACACCCCCACCTTAGCTAATCCAGAGGGTGGTTTTCATGAGGACGAAAAAAAATTGAATACAACTAATTTCGGCCATGCTGTCGCATAGAGAATTGTAAGGCGCTTCAAATGAGTGGTCGTTTGACCCCTTTTCCCTATTTAAATTCTTGAGTTAGGGCCGTTAGGGGTTGCTGGGACTAGGGGGTTGATGTGTTAATGTGAACTTTGACATCAAAAGTTGTCTCCCACAAATCAAGAATCGACGTGTCCGAACGTTTTTTTAAGAAACCGGTCTAAGTGTCCCAAAACAGGCTTGTTTCCTTTTCAATGTCCCACCCTGTATGTATTTAGTCAAATGTATTTGGTGTTAACTAGTTTTTTACAACCAAATAACCATAAGTAACTTTCTACACATTCAATTTATTAAATTGAATTTTACATGCATTTGACAAAAAATACAGAGTGTTCTATTTATGTGAAACGAGTTATTACCTACCTTTTAAAGCTTGACATTCATTTTTCACAAGTGCCACATAAAACCCTTGCAATTAGTAGTATTAATATAAATATACTGATCATTTGAATATTATATTTGATACTGCACAACACAGTATATTTCAAAAACTGTAAGGTTTAAGTGAGCTAACCTAATAAGTACTCGCATTTATTTTGTTCATAGAGGTGAAAAATGAAATAATATGCGGAGCTTTCCATTTGAAAAATATGACTGACACATTCTTCTCGTGACGTACCTTCAAAACATTTTTTAACTATTCACAGAAAATACGATTTATTACTGCACGGAATTCTGAAACGGACTTTAGTAAGAAAAATGGCAAACGAAAGTTACGCGGATTTCTATTATAAGCATCAAATATTTGCACTTAACTCACGTAATAATTTACTTAAAATGCAGTTCCACAATATAATAATGAAAGCCAAGGTCCCCAGATGTCCGAATACTTGAGGTGGTTGTTTAAACGCACAAATGGTAATTTTATACCTCAGCTTAATATTGCTAATTCATACAATTCATGTACGGAATTGAAAACACGTGCTGTTCATCAGCCACTCTCTAATAAATAATTAACTTAACGATGCGATTTATGTCACTAAAAGACTTTATATAAAAGTCTACCGTTGGTGTGCTTTCAGATTTATTACTGAATCCTAGGAAATTTGGTGAAATAAATCATTACTTCTCTGATAAATGGATCATGTCACTAAACAAATACCAACTGACATTTCATGTCAAACGCGAAATCTTACTAGACGTGCCTTGACGAAATCCTGCTTGGAAAATTAATATACAAATAATTGTTTAATTTCTTATTTGAATACTTTGAAAGCCTAGTGTACAATTTAATTAACATTCGCGATTACGCTCGTGGCTATAGTCAGCGTTGGCCCTTCTTTTATTTTGGTTAATTGATAATTATTGGGCGATTTTCTCTAATTGGCCTACACGGTGGTCTGTAGACACTTTTTGGTTCTTGATTATGCAACGCGAAAAGAGTATAAAAAATATAATTCACTAAAGTAGAAGGTTTTGTCGCATATGGCTGATCAGTAGCGTGTCTTTAAAAAAAATAATTACAGGATTGCTTTCTTGTTTGCCAATTATAACGTTATTGCGTTAAATAATAGCTTTTGAGTTTTAATTAAGCACGTTTTTTTCGTGTTTTTAATTGATTGTAATACTTCCATTTGTTATGAAACCTTAAAGTAGTTAAAAATATTCAATTCAATTAGCGTTTTTTTTTTTTTGTGTGCGGAAAGAATCATTTTCTAGAGCTCTTGGTAATTAAGCAAAATAATAAATCTATTACTAACTCGTATTTTTAAAAGTTTTAAATGATGCTTTGCAATCAATCATTCATCGAGATTTATGCGAATAATTACATACTTTAAATTTCGTGTTGTTCTGTTGTAATGATATACAATTATTGTTTAATGGCTATAATTATATTCACATTACCTCTAAATGTAGGGCCGTTACAGTACATCACTTAATATAACACAATGAATTAAAGATAAAATGAGTACACTCCACCTTACTAAACTTTTTATCTACTCTATTTAACTAAATACTATTACATTAACCAATTTAAGAGAACTTATCTCACGCTCAATTAATTTTATTGTAAATAATTACCTCTACATAAGGACTACAATCGTATTTGTAGATACTTGCAATATTAATCGTAAATTTATTAAACCTTCTCATTGTTGACATTCTTTTGACATAAAAATCAGTAAAAAATTTAAATTAGTACAAATTAACGACCATTAAATTCCATTAGGTATTTCGCACATTTCGTAAATGTACAAATTATAGCATACCGTTGATTTGGGTGGAATTATTTATTAACTTAGTATTCAAAAACCTTTCGGCTATTCCAGTAAAACGCTTTAATTTATTTTAAAAGAGTTCAGAACTATTCATTGAGTGAAATTGTTAAAATTCTATATTTCAAATATAAAAGAGCACGAAATGCCTTTAGGAATATGTAATTTTTAATGCTAGAAATAGTTTCATAAATTGTGATGCGGATAAGAATGTTTAAAGGAAGATGATCATAATTAATTAAGCGGCTCCGTCGGAGAAATCTAAAGGTATAAGTACACCTATCAATGAAGACACAATTTATAACACATATCAATATTATCGTTTCTTATTTTATAAGTTTTATTGTTTATAGCTCGATTTATACTTGTACGGTATTCAACATGATTTAGAAATCTTTCGTATCCTACAAAGAATTAGAATTAATTACGACGACTCTTTCTTAATTTAAAATGAAAGTAAACTGTAAATGCGAATAAAAAAATATTATTTATCTACTTTAGTGCAATATATCACTTGCTGCATTTGAATGAAGAAAGCACAATGAATGTTTGCAAAGTTATAGCGTAGGATAAGTTTGTAGGCGATATGAAATTAAGTTTCTAATGAATTTTGTATAATATGATGTTTTGGATTCAAACACGGTGCATAGATTATTTTCAAAAAAACAAACATCCCACAGTTCTTTTTTTCCATGTTTTTGAATAACGTTTAATAATAATGTAATTAGTTCTGTCTGTTTTAAATTTATTACCTTCTCCCCTTTTAAATATATAGAAATAACCTTTTACTTGAGAATTATTCAGAATAACAATTACAAATGTAAATTTTCTGTTAACAGACAGAAAAGAATTATATTTATAAAAAACAGAGCTATTTTGTTATTATTCAGTCAAAACACCCTTCTTCTTTTCTTTCACTACATATTATATTCTTTAGATAGAACCAATAAGTACTGATGAAATGTGGAAGAAAAGAAGAAAATGTATGAAGATTCGTGTAGTATTCAAGGGTATTTGAGTGAGACAAAAGGAATTTCAAAATAAATTACGTCAGACCAAGAAAAAATTAGATAATCCGTGTTGAAGACGTTTGCAAAAAAAATGAACAACTAATTAAGAATTGGATGATCGATTACATTCAAGAATAATTTCCTGTACTGAAGTATCTCCATAATAAATCTTTGGTTCAGAAGGATGCAGAGTTGAGGTCATATTCCAAATAATGATACTGTCATTTTTAAAATCTTCAGAAAAAAATTAGATCTTATCAGCGGCACCTTTTAGATGCAATTTACTTCAAAACCGATGACCTTACGACCACATCTTAATGCGCGTGTTTATTAACATAAGAAAACGAAAGAAACCGTCACATTTACTAATTTATGAAATAGAAGACATCCAGCCAATGATACATTTATTAAAACCGCCAACGAGAAAATTTTCATAAAATGTATAATGGAACATGTATTTCAAGATATTTTTACATAAAAATGTTGTTAATACTTGTATTGAAATGTAATACAAATATTTTATTATAACAAAATCTTTGAGGGAGGGGGGGAATAAAATAAATAAAATATGATCGTAGTATTACTTGAACTTTAATCAGCTTATTTATGGTTAAGTCTCCACATTAATTAAACAGCCGTATTAATTTCAAAACGTAACATAATTAATGCATCAGAGACGGTTCCACGCCCTAAAACAATTAATTAGCACCGGGGTGCGCTTTTATTCCACTAACTTTTAGCAAATACCTACAACCGTTTTATTTGCGAGTAGGTAGAAACAAATTAAAATGATACTCATTATAATTTTTGAAGAACTAGACCACCTGAAGAAATTAATTATAATCCTATGGAATTATACCAAAATGTTAAAACAATAGGTAGTATCACGTTTAATTACAAATTATTATTCAAATTAACCTTTTCGTTTGAAGATGTGTCATGTTAAATCTTGTGAGATCCTTACATCTCTGTTTGTTGTATTAGGGCGTTGCAGTTACGTAATTCAACAATGAAAGAATTTTTTTATAGAAATTAAACATGTTGTTTATAATTACACAATTAATCAGTCCCACCGATTAAGAATAATAAGTAGGTCCTCCAATCGTACTTCATCTACTTACATCGACCAATACGTCCATGCGATATAAGCGAAAGTAAATGAATTATATCAAAAGTAACGGTTAGTAGGGGTTCCAAAGAACGTTCACGTATAGGAATGGTGCCAACCTGACGGCGCGTCAGCTTCCATAGTCCGTCAATTGCTAATTTTCTAATCGATTTCTAAAAATTCCTCTTATTATTTATAGTAATGTTATATTACAAAACTAGTTATATAGCGTTCGCTTGATGTATGAATTGTCTGTAACTTTTACCACAGTTTTATACGCTTACGTGCGTATTCAGTTGTCACCGGAAGTATTCCAATAAATTATTTAATGGGGAAAAATTGCAGATATCAATAAATTTCACAGTTGTTTGTAGGATCTTAAAAGTCAAATATGGTAAAAGATTATTATTAATGAACAGTAGATGCTACAAAATGACACCATTTTAGAATTGTCACATGAATTCATTAATATAAATATGGTTTTATAGCATAAATTTCTTGTATAATACAAGATATGGCATGTGTTGCTTCGCACACTATTATCGATATTTATGTTATGAGATGTATAAAAGCGTGATTAGCATCTCAAGTTTAAATACCGTAAAAGTGAATTACAAAATGTCAAATTCACACTTCAATTTCATAATCTGTATAAAATAGTTGCTTTTGTCGCTTTTGGCAACATCCATTAACAGCATTCTATTGCAATCGTCATGCTATTACAATAGTCGTTTCACCTTTGTTGCACATCGTTAGATAAATAACACAAAACGAACGAGAATTTTTAGTTATAGCTTAGGATCAATAGCACACATGTGCACGTTCTGAATAAAACACATTCTTTAACAAACCTTAACGCCCTCCAACATCCCAACCCTTAACAATAACCTCAGAAAGGCGTCACTATTCATAATGACCAAAGATCTTTGAAGCTAAGTTATATTTAAAGGCTTATAACAGTAAGTTAAGTAGCGACTTGTTTCGATATGTTGATAATATCATCATCAGGCTAACATAGGTAAAGGTATATAAACATAGGGTGATTCTCCTTTTGCTCCTGTCTCCTGGCCCTATGTCTTACTCCTTTTGCCATTTCAGAACCAGAAAAAAATTCTCAAACGTCAACTGAGCAATTTTCTTTAATTAATGGAAACTTTCATCCCTTTTTCATTTCGCATCCATACAGGGCTTATTTCTGATTCTTTTAAACGAGAACTCCCTTTCGGTTTTCTATCGTTTCGATGAGCCATTCGTAGCGATAGTTTCTAGAATATTTTATGCTTTCAATCTTCATTCAATGTTTATATATCGTCACCTCTTTGCAGAACGCGGCCATGATCCATTAATTCAACACAGATTTTACTCCTTCTCTTATCGAACCATTTTGCTTTTGAATGACGTTAGTAGAAGGATAGAAGGGACCATAGCTGCGTAATCAAGATATAATAGCTTCTCGATACCATACATTTGGACGTTCTTATGCTATCCTAAACACATACGTAAACATTTTCCATAAGCAACTGCTTATTTAATTCTCAAAACACCAATATCTCAATACTGTTTTCTTTAATTTGACGAGTACTCTTTCAGGTGTAATTGCAACTTTGAAGTAAGTGTATAAATGTACGTATCGTATACAGCTCCACTCAGCAAACAAGATAGTCGGAAAATATGTCAACTAAAATAATGTATTTGAAATTTTTGAGGCGGCAAATTATTTGTCCAATCATATTTGAGAAATCTAAGGTGTACATTCACAGCTAAAAGTAAATTATTACAGTTGACAGCTGACATTTTCCGCTGGCGTTTTATTACTTAATCCTTTTATTGTGTTACTCTTGTTTGTTAAAATCAGTCTTTCTGATGACTTCTCATGCAGCATACAATACATTTATGTGTATCCAACAATACACATTTAAATTAAGCGCCAAAATATTTCTTTCCGGATTGTACCTTAAAAGCTACTCTAGCGCCGGTATCCCCTCTCCAACTATCTTGTTTGCTGAGTAGAGCTGTACTTCAATTTTCCTACAATTTAAAATAAGTTGGGAAATAGATCCGAATCGGTTGTTATTATGTTCGAGTTATTCCAAAATATCAGACTCATCGTGACTTAACAGAGAATCCGAGACGGCCATCGGTTCCATTGGTTTTGATTTATCCATCCCAGTACGCTTGCCAGTTGGTGGTCAGCTCGTTCCTTCTGCAGGAGAATCCAGTATCTTAACTAAGTTAAACCAAGGTCGTTGGTTACATGTGTTTATAGCATTTTGTTTCCAGGTCTCAACGATCCACCCAAGACACTCTCCCCAATCTTAAAGCGAATGTGGCTAAATCTCGGTGCATTAGTTATATTTATAAAATTCCAGCCATTCATGCCGCTACCATATCTTCCCAATCTTGCTCAAGGCTTACACCACTTATCACTATACTCTATTAATTTTGATCATTGGATACCTAAAGCTACCCGTCACCTTCACCCATCACCTTCTTCCTGAACGCCATACGGTCTATCGTCGAATTCTCCAATCAAATATATTATATATTATATGTATAACCCCTTTTCCTTACTATTTTTTTTATAAAACTTTCATACGACCTTTAGTGAAAGTTTATCCTTTTTGGAGTAAATCAAAGATGTAACAATATTCTGAAGAAGAAAGTCTTTAACCTACTATTGTTATACAAGATTCCAATTTTTCATTTAGAAGTTTTTCACGATTTTAGTTGATTGTTGAAGATCGATTTTATTTTTCTTGCTCCTTAGTCGCCTTGTTTTTAATATAAAAAATATTAATGATAAAGAAGATTGGTCATGTCTTTGTTATAGTTATGTCTTTTGTACTAATTCACCCATAGAATTGCCGAATTGTTACTGCGGTCATTTATCATCAGTTGCTTTAGAGACCTTTTTACATATCAATCAACAACATATCAGGTACTAGCTAATTTTCTATAATGTTAAAGTTTTTAGAAATCTTCTTTCCTTCAGCCATATTCATATGGTAAGTTTGTACCTTATTTCAAATTAAGTTTTCCGATTTTGCGTTTGCAATATTTTACTTGAATCTCAATAGTCTTTTTCTCCACAGACCATTTTTTGGTAGGCTTAAAGAATTTTCTGTTTTATCTAATATTAGTCAATTTTGGAAAATGAACATTCCACTTTGGAATTTTACTACCCAACTTTCTGTAAGGAACCTTTAACCACTTAACGAAGCATTTCTGCAGTCGAATAAAGAATATTTCATCGTTTAATATTCAATAAATTATGGAATCGTATTAACACCATTTCCTGTAGCACAAACAATTGTTTGTGACTGTAGTTAAGAGACAAGTTTCATCCATACTAAACTAAATTTACAAATAACGGAAAATTGGGCATGATTTCAACTTGTTTACGTCACACCAACGTTAATTTTTGCTGATACAACTGGTTTTTAATTAATTAATGCATTTACGCTAAATATGTGTATTACTGAACATTATTGGAAATAGATACCTTACATTCTTTATCTTACTTGATATTTTGTAAAATTTGGTTTGACACAACTCTTATGTAGGTAAATAACTAATTTGTTGAGTTTGCTAAAGTCAGCTCATTTTTTAATAATTCTATTATTATGCACAAATTTTACAGGATGAAAAGGTGTACAGTTAAGGTGCAATGTAAGCTGAAAACTACATACAATAATAATATACAAGATAAGAAGTTACCTTTAAATAAAATTTCCCAAAATTAGCTAGTATCTTTGAAACGATCTTGGCGGCCAAATTACTTCGGAATTTCGTGAGATTATTCTTCCCGGGAGTTTTGTTTGCAATGCAATAAATTCATTGTTTCGTTAGCTGTGTGGTATGTCGCACCGTCTTGTTGAAACCACATATCGTCAATATCCATATCATCAATCAAGGCCAAAAAAGGTTGTTAACATGTCACGATATCGCAATCCGTCGCTTGGTAAGCGCATTTCTAGCTGGAATTTCGAAGAAAAATGGCCCAATGATGCCACCAGACCAAGATGCGCACCAAAGAGTAATAAGAGAGGAATGTGAAGGCTTCTCAACATATTCCCGTGGATTTTTGAATGCACGAATACGGCAATTTTGTTTGCTTACATACCCATTTAAATGGAAATGAGGTTCGTCTGCGAAGATGATTTTTTCAGCAAAACCATCCGGTTATACCGTTGATTATACGGTTCTCAAGCGAAATTGAATTCATTTTAATAAATTGTAACCGTCTAATACTTTACATCTGTTAAAATAGACGCAATGAACTGTGACAGTTCTCAGAACAAGACACTACTGAAAAAAAACTGGAATTTGAAAGACCCGATATTTAATGAAAACATTACTTATAGAAGTTTTTTCTGAAAGATCTTTTTTTTACTATGCCCTCGGAAGTTTAAACAATACATAATACTTCCTCCATATCGATTACTTTGTTCGTATAGATTGTTGATATTGTATGGTTAACCATTGTACTTAAACAAATTACTTCATACGTAAAAATGAGATGCCCCTAACAATACTGAAGATTTCGTATTCAAACAATTTTATTTTTGTCAACTTCATTTCGTATATAAGTTTGCCACGTTGCACTTAAAGTACCCCCATTATTAAATTGAACTTGCTCCGTATAATGTGATCTGCATTAGGAATCAGCTCCTAAACGTTCGTTTTTATGAACTGATTTTTATTTTTAATTTCTGGCATTTTTAGAATATTTTCTTTCAAATCACTTTTTATTAATTAATCGTAGCACCATAAAATAAGTGTTTATGAAACGCCAAATAAAAATTTGTAGGTATATTAGTGAAACAGGCAGCTGGAGGCAATAACTTCCTGTAACAAGTTTAGCAAGTTTTCTGTTATTTCTAAAAGTGAAATAAAACAGATTTAAAGTAGTAATTAATGAGAGATAATTGTACAAAAAAGGTATACTTAAGTATAGGAAGCTCAAAGCAAGTGTATGTAAATTACATAACAGATTTGGTTAATATACATTTAATGTGTGCATAAATAGATAAACAAAAAATGTTAGTATTAATGGTTCGTTTCATGAGAAACTCGTTTCTTTACAATAGCTTTAAGAATAAGACCACCAGATAAAGCGACTAATACTCAATACTTAGTCTAAGTCAGTACGACACCCAAAGCTTTTTATCACCCATACAAATTATGACATGTTGAAATTCGATGACCCGTGAACTTGTCGTTAGGAAAAATTAGCATCTTTGACAAACAGCATTTTAACTGATTGCTACACCGGCAACGGTAATGTTCTCTTTGCATAAATTTTATGTAAAACACATATAATAATAATTCTTTTTCGTACTTTAAGGTTCGAATTTTACTATCGACAGTTGGAATATTTGAATATAAATCAAGGTAAGTATATTAAACGATACGTTTCTTATATCAATTTTTTATAAGTCAAAAAAGGTCAAACACCCACAATTAAAAATTACAATAAATTAACGGGTTAAAATTATATCTTCATTTTTATTCATTATTAAAGTTGTTGATCAAAATTAGGACATTTGTGGGCGGTTCCCATAATAATACAATGCGACATCAGTTTCACCGTGCTAATAATTTTTAATATTACAATGTAATCAAAATAAATGACGGGTTGTCAAAAAAAAAACATCTCCCTTTGAATATTATATTTTTTGCTTGTATTTTATTTTAATTATAGGTTGCGTTGGTACGAGGAGGAGATAACCCATATTGCTGCGAGCCTGCAATGGACATTCTGATTATATATTCAGATATTAAGATAAAAATATCTCTCTTATTCAGTTTCGAATCTTAATGGCAAGAGTGATGTTAAAACAATAAGCGTTTCTAACAGACGCCACAAAGACGTGTCAATAATGTACGTTGCCAAACATTCCATATAGGTAAGCGTTCTATCTGTTAATTTCGATGGCGTTTTTCACACTTCACGAATGTATTGTATGTCTATTACGAAAAACACGAATTGTAATTTGCCGCTTTTTTTCTCTTTCGTTCAACATTCGCGTGTAACACAAACATATAAAAATGTTATCAGATTTACGTGGTAATATTATATTAACAATCTTTAAAAGAGCTCCCACGAACCTATTAATTCTACATAATCCCGACTATAATTATGTGATGGTATAATTGTGGTAAAAGTTTCAATTACGGTCGTTAAACGTCTTTTATGAAGGTAAACAAAGTAAATTAAATTAATTAAGGAAAATGTTAATTACATGATTTTGTGATCACTTTGTGCAAATCTGTCAATCTAAATTAGTGTTAATAATTCTGCGCAGTTTTCGATTTTCAACACACAATAATTTTGTGAGATTTAACTCCTGATGAGAGCAAAGCAATGTTTATGTGTTTGTATAACAAACATTAAACACGCGCCTAGATTACCGATAGAAGTTCGCCCACGTAATAATTAGTAATTCAAGCCGACACCAAATGACGCCTACACATTATCAATCATCAGAACTTCCTATTTGCATCAAGGATTAAATTTTCTCGTTACTATCTCTTTCAATATAATTGAACAACTCACGTATAGAAAGTAAATTTTAACGTTTGAGTGAAAACTGATTATTAATTTTTACGTAAGATATTAGCGCCTTCATCTACAAAAATGTTGGTCCATAAACTATCGCAAGTCATCGCACACCTTAGGTCATATCGCTTACTTACAAAAAGGGTAAATTAGCAATTTTTAATTTATAGATCGTCGATTACTACAGGTCTACATACCTAATACATCATTTCTATACGCTTGACGCGTGTATTGTGATGCGGGCGAAGTCACATACGTGCAGTGGGGGCAGAACACATCAGGTAGAAATATCTACCTGCCTGAGAATACTGGACAGATCACAGTGTCCAGTTTGCGGTCCTAAGGAACGCACGTCTAGAAGCTGCGGAAGAATAAAGCACGTAATACTCAGATCTTTAACTTGAAATACGGTCGGAGACTTCAACAGTCAAACAGGCGCGAAACCGGGCTTTTATATGTACGAATTTAAACTGTGCTAAAACCGAGGTGATTGTATTATTAACTTATAAATTATAAAGTTCAGTAAGCGTGACTTGTAATCTGACGGATCTACGCGTACAAGTTCGATTAGTGTATAAATATCTTTATAATAAATTAACAATCTTAACGCGAGACAGATTCCGCTACTATTGCGAAATACATTTTTTGTATTTAATCGTAAGTATCTCTATTAGTATCGCCCATAACAAACATGAGTGGCGTGCAAGGACAGTTTTACTAAAGTGTAATGTGTTAACGTTAATTATACGATCATAATGGATTCTCTACTTCAATATCAAAGCGACTTGTCACAAAGACTCTCACAAAGTCTTTCGGAAATGACTTATCCCGATCCTAACAACAACGATGGATGCGATCTTACAACCCCTCCTAAGGAAGATAAATATTCGTTACGTCCGCGTTCGTTACGACGAACTACGGATACATCAAAGAAACACGAAAACGAGACTGAAAAAATGAAACCAATCAAAAATCCGAAACCCAAACAGAAACCGGCACCTTTAAGCAAATATAGGCGTAAAACGGCAAATGCAAGAGAAAGAAGTCGTATGCGAGAAATTAATCAAGCCTTTGAAACGTTGCGACAAGCAGTTCCACAGCACATGTCAGTGGCAAACGTCGGAACGAATGAAAAACTTACAAAAATTACTACCTTAAGATTAGCGATGAAATATATATCTACACTTAGTGCAACCCTTAATTCAGGCGATGCGTCCAGTATTGACATACTTTCCGATTACAGTGATTTAGATTGCCTCCTTTTGGAATCCGACGGCGAATCACTTCCATTATCCGATCACTCATTATTGGCATCTCCAGACTTTCCAGAATCGTCCCTCTCACCAGTCGACTTTGGTGACCCTCTTCTACCTGCTTTACTACACACAGATTTTACGGAACACGCACTTGACGCAACGGACTTTAGTGACTTTCTGTTGACGTAACGTTAGTGAAATCGAGTAACAAAACTCGAAAACTTTTACGACCCTGTGTGTTATACGCTTTACCTTAATATATACCTACAGTTATATGCAAAAAATAAGGGCATTTGTTATACGAATAAGGAAGGGTGTATTACGTAACGAATCTAAATTTCGCCCATTTTTGTTTAGTAAGGAGATCACAAAGTAAATCTTGCCTTTTAGTTTAGGGATGTACATTTTTTTATAACTATTTTGTAAATTTGTTACCTACGGATATTATTATTTGTGTAAGTACGAATTGTTAATTTAATAAAATGTACTTTAAAAATCCTTGTTAAGTCAATCAAGACTGATTAAGTCTGTCAGTTAAATTCAAGTATAAATTTTGGATGAGATCGAGCGTGAGGGACATTACAATCATGCATGATGACACTCATCAAAATGTGTAAACTAAGTTACTGTCTTAATTAATTGTGAACTTGTAAGAAATCGAGCGGCTTTGTACGTTGTAAAGGGTGGCTGGTGCAAAACTAAATTCCGTTTTAGTCTGTAGCTGTGATAGGATCAAATCATATGGCGATGAATCAGATAAGAATCCTTTTAAAAACATTCTAGCTACCTGCATTAACTAAAGAAAAATAATTCCCCGTTAGATCGCATCCATTAATCTTTTCCAATATTGAATTGCCCATTTAATTTTTTAATCTCCGTCTTTACAGGGTAAGTAGAAATTTTAAAGAAGTATTGAAGGTAAGTATTGCCTAATCAACAACATTGTCAAACGATCATAAATTTGTTTTTGTAGTTGTAAAAAGTTCATCGTAAACTTAATTAACCGTAGTCTATAAAATTGAGATTTTTCGTTGTTGCTTAAAAATTACAAAGCGCTCCTACATTTTATAACCATATTACATTTGTCGAAATTCATAAATTATTTGATTCGTGTAACGCCTACATTATCTATTGCTTATAATAGTCAAAAATAGTTAAACAATTGTGGGTGTTTCTATATAAAAGTGAATTATTCATAATATTGGAAACTCCCAATTTGGGTAAGTTCATTAATTTATATAATACGGTTAGTGGATTTAGATTACAAACGTAGAATAGCGTTTTAAATAAATAATTTAAACGAAATTCATTAAAACTTTCCATAAATAATTACTATTGAAACTTAAACACACCCAAAATTGCACCACATTATTTAAAAAGGTACATGCTTTATCGGGATAATTAATTTTAGAAGGGTAAAGCGGCACCAGTATTTTTCATTCCCTACAGGCAAAACCGAGTGAAATGCGCTTTTATAAATCACTCTTCTATAAGAAAATAATTATACTGAAAATTATCTGAAATGTTAGCACCAATACTACCAATTTGTTACGCGTAAAACTTGAAGATTATGTCTTTGTGCTCTAGGCGCAAGTAGATTCATTACTTACTGAAATAATCAACCTTGTTATAAGGTAAAGCAATGTAAGAGGGTAAACTGATTGCGAATTAATCGCTCCCTTTAACTCGTTCACTCACTCTAAAAATCAATATACTAATAACTCCATTTAATTCAAGTATTTGTAAGCGCTCATGTACGCAATTAATTAGGTATTGTCCGGCTCATTCTTTATTTTTGAAATTTGAAATCTTTGTAATCAATTAATTTATTAATACCAGCATATGATGTACAAAGTAATAAATTATTAAATGCGACGTTGAAGTACTAACTTTTATGACGCTTGAAAGGCAGAAAATATAATAATTTATTACTGAAGTTCTAGTTTCATCCAAGAGCTTGTTTGCATTACTACTAATTACAAAACTAACTTTAGAGTTATTTTATTCAGATGATGGTATAATTAGTTTATATTTAATAGTTTGAATGATCAAACAAATTTAATATCTAGTGGGCGGTTCGTATGAAAAAATGTAGTTAAGCGTCATACGCAAAAAACCGAACATCCTGTATAAAAACTGTCTATCGCGACGGATTCTACGTAAAAAAGTGCCGTAAGAAAGATTTTGCCAAAATCAATTATCTTTAATAATAACAAAGTTATGGAGCATTAAAGAAATCGACCAAATTCGAGAAACGGCCAAACGATTAAAGACCAAATTCGAAAAACACCCCCTAGCGGCCAAACGATTAAAGATATCTGAATTCTGGTTGCACCAGTGATTTTCACATTAACCACCCTCATTAATACCCATCCATAAGCACGGTTTTTTTGAAATGAAAATTATTTTCTTGATGAAGAGATTGTTTCTCAAAACAATTTTTTTGTGAATGCTCCTAAAACGCGCATTGTTTGGGGAAGGAGGAAGAGGAGTTTCCCTTTTCCAAACAATTAATTTCTATCCGAAGAGATTTTTACTCAAAGATTTGGTTTCTATGAAATGCTCCTGAAATTACCCTCTTTATTGAATGCTCCTTCCAAAAAGAATCAGGTTGTTTATTAAATAAAAAGTAACAGTTTAGAATCCGGGTTCCACCTAATTTCGCGAATTTTTTTTACGAATGATAGGAAACGGGTCTCTTATAGAAAAAATGAGAAAAGCTTTTCGCGAAAAAAGGATCTTTTAAAAAAAAAAATTTTTTAGGCGGCTAGATCACTTTTACAACCTTGATACACAAATAACTATTGTTAAGCACTTAATTGTAGAGTTACAGCCTACTGTTCAATAGGTAGCGTTACAGGTATGAATTTGTTATTAAAAAATACATATGAAAAAAATAATAAAGCAATACTCAACATATAAACGATAAGAAGAGTCTTGTTTCTCGTTTATAAATGGATAAATAATTTATTGGAGTATGGTGTTTGGAGAAGGGGGAGGTATGTTCCCAAAAAATTAAAATGGCAAACATTTCTTCGTGAATAGATCTTAATCAAAAAGATTATCTCCTTAAATCTGTAACTCGAATTTCGCGCTGGATTATAAGTAACATCATTGACTAAAGTCAATGGTAACATATGCAAATGGTGTTTGGGGGGAAGAGGATAATGTACCCTCGAAAAAGCAAAATGGTGAAAATTAATGTTAGAATAAGGAAGTTCTTAGTTTCAATTTATTACTAATTTATTAAACTCATAAGTATACGATACTTCCGGGGAGGCATGTCTTCAAAGAAGTAAAATAAAAGAAAAAAATTAATTTCTTGATGAAGAAATATGTGGAGGAGAGGAGGAATGTCCTCAAAAAATAAAAGCTTCATGTGGTTTTTGGGAGAGACCTGAAGCATATCCCCAAAAAATTAAAATGGCTAATATTAGATTTTACATAATATTATTTGATTTCAAATTTGAATTTTGAACTCCAATTGAAACCATTACAAACAAAATTATATTGCAAATTATAAACTACACAAGGTATGCACTTGTATTATATTTTTACCATGTCGCACTTGAATTTCATGTGTAAGTAGTCAAATTTGAAAACAGAAATGCTACTATAGACGTTTAACTTTCTAATTTGAGCTTGGATAACACGGAACGTCCATGAGAAAAATTTAAACAAATAATTTTTGAAATTTTGACTGCGGATTTAGATGATAAATATTTAATTTTAAATTCAGAAACTTCCGGCCTCTATATTTGAATCGGAAGTGTCTAATTTCAAAACTTTTAACCTTATTTCTACACTATAAATTCTCTTTGCTAATTAATATTGAGATATCGTATTGTTAATTTACAAGCTGTCAATATTATTGTATTAAACTTTTATTCTACGCGCAGCAAATGTCAAGTTTTGAATTTCAAATTTTAAAGCCTAAATGTTATATTTAACATGTTCATATTATACTTTTTAAAATAAATCCTTTAACTGTGATATTTTACTCTTCATGTCTCTTAAGATGTTACTTGCACTGATCTTGTAACAAACGACAGGTGCTTTACGGCCAAATAGAAAAAACTTTTAGAAAATATATAAACAATATAAAATTCCAGCCCTCTGCTCGTATACAAAGCAATCATTAACGATTTACTGTTGATTACTTCTTCTGCTTGCCGCAGAAGTGACATGTATGTAATATACGTATACTTACAACATACGTCATGGTACGAACGAGCCTATTATGTATTTTATCCAGTTGTCTTTCCTTCCTGTTTGTTCGTATCCTGCACCGCATCTCACACATTCTGCAAAAACTGAGCTGTCCCCTCCAGCATCTCAATTTTGGTACGGTTGTATCTTGGACTTCCCCCTTTTTGATGTAGAAAGGAAACTTTTCTTTCTTTGTACAAACTATACAGGGTAGACTATTTTAATCAATACACGCGAATATTTCGAAAAGGAAATAGTTTTACAAAAATCTTTCAAGAAAATTTGTATGGCTTCGAGGAGGACATTATCAATTTAATTGCAGATGGCGCCAGTTCAGCGATTTCATCAAGGCGGCTATTTTCTCAAATGAGAGTGAATTTTTTTACAAATTAAACTTGTAGCTGACAATAAGACAAATACAACGGTTTCTTGTTTTTTTAATCTGATCATTTATCACTAAGTTACGGTGTTCCAAAGTTTATAAATTAAGTTAAAGTTTCCATCCCCATAGTGTACGTGTTTTGTAACTCCACCCCACTCTGCACTTCTTCTTCTCTCTCTCCAGACTGATGAACACGGAATTTCCCATGCTTAGTATTAGCAAAGACTATCCTTCAGTCTTTGGCATTAAACAAGACGAACGACGTGGACGTGGGGGGGGGGGGCTTTCATCTCTTTGAGGTGCTTGATTAGTGTGAGTCCCCTTGCCCAATGTGGAAACTTTTACTAATTTATAAACTTTTTTCTTAGTGAAAATATTTAAACCCAATTCAATCGCAGAACATTATCCGCCTCATTTCACCACTTGATAAACAAATTTTTGTTGTCTGTTAAATTAAGCGTCGATCACACCTTTTCGATATTACGAAAAGAGTTGAATTTAACAGAAGATCTATTATTTTTTTAAAAAACTAAACTTATTTTCTCGGTTGGCATATCTTTCTCGCACAATATTTAATTACCATTCAGGGTATTTTCAAATGCCAAAGAGATCAGGAAATAGAATTTAGACATTTATGTGTTTATAATCTAAACTATATTGCACAATATCGTCAAAGCGGGATCTTTAAAAACTTTTCGGTGATATGCTAAAACATAGGATAGTATTTAAAAATTAGTGAGGAATTCCGCGGTTATTCACATTGGGAAGAACTTTTCTAGATATTTTAATGGTAATTTGCTGAATATAATAACGTTAGATTCCTTCGGCGATTGTAACACGACACCGTTTTAGGTCAACTAATTAGTTATTTGTTTTCTAATCTACCGACTAAGAGATAAAATTAAACTTCGTTTAGTTTCCAAATAACACTGTTAAAGCGTATAAAATAATAAAACATCCCAAACATTTTTGAAAATAGTTATTCTGCGTGGTTTCATTAAAGGACCTCCATCAATTTTTAAGTGTTTCAATAATTTAAGATTCAATAAAAATACGTTGACACAATTTCATAATCTGTCTTCCAGAAACTGTTCATCGATTTTAATTGCCTATATTTTCACTCTTCGAGGTGAAATAAGTCTTTAAGAATTGACATTTAAAATAAATTGTTATTTTATGTTTTTATTAGGTCTTGCCAAATTGATTCGGTAAACGTCGATTGTCGCTTTATTGCATTAAAGTGCCAACTACTTAAATTTTGTAGGCTCTAATGATCGACATAGCAATAATAATTTCAGTCACATTTTGTCAATATAGACGCTTTCACTAAAATGTCAGTGTCACCTCGATAATGCATAATCTTTATTAAACTTGATTTCTATAAGGCAACTACATTCTTTAAATATAAATGTACTGTATGAAAAACGATTATTTTACATGGAAAATTTTCTCTTATTATGGATGACTAATTTGTGTCAAAGGTGTTTATTTTTGTTTGTTACAGTCAGGCATCGATTGCAATCTTATGACATTTATAATGAAAGAAAGCGGTTTAGTATGTATTGAAATTCTTTATGTAAATAGACACCCTTACAACACTGTAATCCGAATCACCGCCTGTCTATAGGCAACCAAATGTTCACCAGTCCGGTATGAAATTGATTTGATTGTTTGTGTGTTTATTTTTGCAATAAATTTTAAAACGATAACATTTTTGAATAGAAAATGAAGAGACCTTTCAAACGATATATCACAAGTCCATACCTCCCATTTAAAAAATTGGGGGTTGTAACTTTCACTGGAAGGGGGTTGAAGATAGGGATCACATTTTCACGTTGAAGAATGTCAATTTATAATTTAAATTTGACGTGTTTCGGGATTTTCTATAAATATGTACAGTAACCGAAATAATGAATTTATTCCTTTTGGCTTTTCCACACTGTATAGTGTATATTATCCTAGTACGAGACTTGTTCAATAAAAACGTATCTTCTTTGGCCCATAAAGATTTATTAAATAAATTAGTGCGTCTGACTGAAAACGGTTAACTGCCCTTCAATATCTTTTTGCGTGGGCCAAAGATATGAAAATCAATAAAATGTCGTGGAGCTTCTGATTAATACATTTTAGGTGCTTTAAACTCTATCAGTAAGAGTAAGGGTCCTTTATGGTCGAAAAAAATGAGAACATCACCTTACCTGCATTTGAATGTTCCATCGATGCCAACTTGCTGAAAGGTTCAAAAGAATTACACCAAGTTTCGTCGCCGACCATTATTTACAGGAGAAAATCATTATCATTCTGGCTGTACTCCTTTTGGTGTTGAAAAGGCAAACCCATTCGCTAACATGTTTGGTACTCAGGCAATAGATGCGGAATCCACTGCCTGCACAAACTGTTCAGTAACCCAGTTTGTGTACGATGCTATGACAGAGCCTACACTCTACCGCAGTATTTTATGAAGTTTCTTTGATTGAAATTTGATGATTTTGTGTAAACAGGTCTTCCACACATGCCATATTGTTGTCTGTTTATGGAATGCATCAGGTCGCAGTTTATCATTTGTCGCCTCTTATCCATTTCATAATAATTTTTTTATTTCTTATTCTTCCATATAGAAATACTGATGTTTAATGTATTCTGCAACGGTCGTTGTCTTTGAGACATTCACAATTGGAGGAATGGCTTCTGATAATGGATGGAGCTCACCAGTGGCGTAATTAGGGGGGCGGCAGAGGGGGAATCCCCCCGAACCAATATAGGGGCAGTAAAATGAGCATTGTTTGCTCTATAGTGATAGCTGTGATACTTGAAAACCTTATATTTGAAGTATATGAATTTAAATTAGTAAATAAATCAACACAAAACCTTCCCCATAACGTTTATGGGGAAGGTTTTGTGTTGATTCATTTACTAATTAAAATTCATATATGTACTACGATTGCCCCATTTGGAGAATTTACATCCACCATTATGGATCAAATCAATATCTTATATTTGAACACCAAATAAGGTAAAACTGTTTTATGTGATACTACCTTATTATTTCACCATAACAACTCTGAAACAAGAAACATTAATGACTAAATAACGCCTCTTTACGTGACAACCGGTTTTTAGATAGCAACGGGCGTTATTTTTTATAACGCCCGCAAATGTAAAATTAAAATCAAGTTTTAGTTTTTATGAATTTCTCCATGTTAGCTCGTCTATTATGTAAATAAAGTAAAAGTCACTTGAGCTAAAAATCTTTTATTATTATTTCTAAAGGCTATCGATTTCGGTCTTTGATTTGACCATCCTCAGGCCGTGCTGAAATTGACAGTGTAATTAATTAAAAGGTAAGGAGGAGGAGCAGACGGTAAAATATAATACTCCTCCTTACCTTTTAATTAATTACACTGTCAATTTCAGCATGGCCTGAGGATGGTCAAATCAAAGACCGAAATCGATAGCCTTTAGAAAAAATAATAAAAGATTTTTACGTCAAGTGACTTTTACTTTATTTACATCTTAATCAACTTCTTGCAAGTATGACATAAAGTAAAGAAGGTACCTTAATTACTATTATGTTACAGCAGTAAAACTAGGGAACATAAATTATATGTATAACCTGATTAAAACGCCCGCGTAATTTTAAGCGCCATCTATGATTCGCATTGCGAAAGCTCTAATAATGCCCGTTTCCACCATACAAATTAAGGGATGCTTAAAGTTAGGCAGAACTTAAATGCCATGGCTGCGATTATTAAGACAATGGTTGCTATGGTATTTAAGCTGAACTTAACTTTAAGCATGCCTTAATTTGTATGGTGGAAACGGACATAAGTGCTTACTATCAATATTATGTTACTCTGTTTCTAGCCCGCAGCTGAATCAATATTTCTGGATAGCTAAATCAGTAAATCTTAACGGTCTGTCGCCCCTCCTGAAAAAACGCCTAATTACGTCACAGGAGCTCACTAGAATTTGGTTCTCGGGAAGGCGTTCGCGTGATTATTATTTCATCAAATTATTTTTGGTTTATGCTCATTCTTCGCGTTGTTATCTTGAAATGTTACCCTTTTCTTTGGAAGGACATTTGATTTTAGTAGTTGGTCCACCATCTAATTTAATTTGGTAATGTAGTCGACCATACTTTTTTTTCGATGCGTCCCAATTTTCATGTAGGTTTGTTATTCATATACCATCCCGCTTGCACTCTGGCTCTGTCACACTATAATTGGGAATTTTATGCAGAAAACTTTTAGTACAAATAGGTTCTTTTGATAGTCGTATTGCATCCAGTTTCATGCGAATGTCTTTTACCAGGTATAGTTGTGCTGGTGTCTTTCCACGTTGTAGCGGTATTGCTCGATCGTATCTTGCAATCTTGCCAGCGATAGTTTCTCTTCTGAGAAAGCTGTTTGAAGGTCTAAATACTCCTTTCTATAAGGCCATGTCGAGATGTCCCGATTCAATGCATTTCTGAATAATCCCAGAAAAATTTTACTTTCGAACATTTTTGCGTCGTACGATACTACGACTTTTGGTAACCCGTGTGCACAAAAAACGTCTTGCAAAAGATTAATTGTCGATTCTAAGTTGATGCCTTTTTCATTACTTTGAGATTTCTGCCCATTTGTATTTTACGTCAAATCAGACGTGAAAATTGTGCCCTTGAAAAGGGCTTTTGTCAATTTTCTTGCAACATCAACCCATTGATGTAATAGTGCTTTTCGGGGTTATTCTTGATGAGTGCACAATTTCCACAAGATTTGACAAGGTTCTCAATGTCTTTATCAACTGCCAAATGTGATTCTATCTTGAATACTGTAATCCAGGTTATCGATTTTCCCTTTCAGTTTTGATAACTTCATATTTTGTTCAGTTCTTGATGCGTTGATGTATATGTAGTTGAGTAAGGTGATATGTGATTTATAAGTTGATGGCGCAAGGTTTGAACTTCTTCATCCAGGATTGTTTCCATTCTACTTAATTTTCGGTTTGACTTGATAAAACTTGATAAAAAAGTCTACATTAACACGATCTTCTGCTTTCCGATGTTAAACTATACATACAATTCTAAAAAAAGTTACATATAGCGTAGTAATCTGCTAGAGGTGATTACTGATAATTCTGCATCTTGATGGAGAATGTGTGTTGGTGATCCCCAGTACCATTTTATTTAGGATTATCCAACTCCTTCTCAACTTTTTCTATCAGATCATAAGGTATTTCTCGATGTTATATGAAGATTGGTTCAGCACTTTCGCGTAGTTAAAGACAGCATGTCACGTTTGGAATACACCCAACTCGTGATTCGAATATTTACTCGTAAATAATGTCGTTACCGATTTTCCACGTTCACATTGCAACTTGCAACTATTCACGTGTATTTTGCCACATATTCTACAACTGAAATGTATTTTGTTTCTTTGTTATTCCTTGTTCTACCTTCAGTGAAAAGACGATTTTCTAGAAGTTGAGCCTATTTACTGAAAAAATAATGTTGCAAACATTCCTTCATCGTTGCTTATTCCTTTAAGTGAATTTCTAACCCTTCCTTATAATTTTTGAATGTTTCATTTTTTGGGATCAAATAAGGAATAAAGTTACACTTGGTTTTTGATTTACGACGGTATACTGTTGTTGATTTGCGGCATTTATTCCCAGCATTTGTATAACGGAATGGTTGAATGAAACAGAATTGTCCATATTTTGATGTGGTGTACTTTACTCAACATTCTGTATTTATTAGTAACTTCACATCGCCGCCAAACCTGCGACAATTCATTTCTTGACTCCTTCACCGTGTGAATTGTGTTGTACCTATTATACAAGGTGTCCACCTATATTTTCCCCTACTTTAGCTGCCTATAACTTCTAAATGGTTCAGGATAGAAATATGCGGTTTTAACTGAAATGTTTCATTTTAGTACAAGTACCTATTGTTGGAATCCATTGAATTATCTCTATCGATTTCGATTACGTCACAACGTAAATGGCGGATTTTTGTCAATTTTTTGGATTGACTTTTTTAATGGATCACCCAGTATATCTTTTTGTAGTTTGAAAAAACTGACCTTATCTATCCAGATAAGCAAAGTTTTTCAAAATTGGTTCGAAAATGATTGAGTGAAATGAGAGATGTAAAGTAAAAATCACAAATATACTCCGCCATTTTTTTCTTACGTAGTCGAAATCGATAAAGAAAATTCAATCCATTCAAACAAAACTTGTACTAAAATGAAACATTTGAGTGAAAACCTCATAGTTCTATCCTGAACCGTTTACAAGTTATAGGCAGCTAAAATAGGGGAAAATATAAGTGGACACCCTCTACTGGTTAATCCGATCCTTAAATGTAATATCAGGGGCCGTCCGCAATTTGCGGTGCCATCTAACCAGTGAGTGTTAAACCGAATTGGAGTAAGTTCAACTAAACTGGTTCAGTAATTCTTACTCGACCTATTGTGTTGAGATCTTATGTCATAGAAATTAACACAGACTTTCTCTTGGCTAATTAATTCATCCACCGAATATCGAAACTTTACCTGCATTTATCAAATTGCTTTTGAGATTACCTAAAAAGATCATTATTCTTTATTTACTACAATATGAAAGTCTTAACTGTGGTTTACCACGTTAAGAACCGACGATTAATTAGATCCTGTAAAAGAAAAAGTTCTTAACCTCTAATGCACGCCGGGGGGGGGGGGGGGGCACAAAAGTTTGTAGTTAGCCTAGTTCGATAGTTATCAATGTTTTAATCGTTTATATCCAGAAATACAAGACTTGAACACATGTTATTCATTTGAAAAAAATGTTTCTACCGCGCGCAAAACCTGAAAATATGAGTACAAGTATAAAAGAAAACTGAAAGTGACAGTTGAAGAAATTTTTATTGCACCGCGCCCCCCTTTTAGGGCATTTAAATTGTAAAGCAATTTTTGGCATTCAACGTAAATCTCTGGGGATGAAGAAATTAAATACCTTAACGCATTACCTCTCGCATAATAAGTAGGCCTGCTGTTATATGGAGTTATTGGAACTGTATGAATTGTTCCACTTATTTACTGTTTCTGAGAGCCTCACGAAGGCGACCAAGCTAGTAAATTTGAAAATTACGTCATTTCGTGCTAAATTAATGTATTTCTTACGTACTTAAGGAAAAGTAATTTTATACAAAGGACCTTTCTTTCTTTTTATTTAGCGTAAAAGAATACAATGTATTATTCCATTTGCTTATCTCAACTTAACCTAATTAATTAAGCTTAGCCACACTTCAATTTTTAATTATTTAAAATTAAATTTGTTAATGATTCCCAGTTGTTGCTCTGTGTATATTTTGTACTTGTATACCTGTATATTTATTTAAAGTTTGTGCAGGCATTTCTTGTGAGCAGCCAAAGTAAGTGTTAAAACTCCTAAGAAGTAATTTTGGATATTAATTACGTTAACCTCCTGAAATCCAGCTGCTGTCCGTTTCACTGACTGTATTTTTGCTAATTAATGTTCACTCTTAACAATTTCGATAAATTAGGCAACACACGAATTATTTTATAATTAATAGATTGTCAGTTGATTCTACAATCAACCTCCTTAACGGCGCGGCGTTTGTATAGCCCGCTGTAAAGTAGAAAACATAATAACCTTTTGTTTCTTTTTTGATTAATTCTTCGTCTAGCTTAATGCATAATAAATTAATATATTATTAATATAAATAACGTGAGCATAGCAGCGCAAAAAAGCGCATAGATTACTATCGCGTCATGAAAATCATATTTTCTTAAGCGGTAGTTACTTCTAAATTATATTAAACGTGCTAAGATTGAACTATTAAGTGGTTTATATGGGTTAAAGGTTAAGCAACGCGGTTAACGTTTGCAAGTAACTTACTCGCAAATTAATAACCGTGACAAGAAGGTCAGTTTGATTTAGAGGTTTATTATAAAATTCCTCACATTTCAATGGAATAAAATCAAAGTAAAAAAGTGTGTTGTGATGCCTTTTACATTCTGTAAATAAATTTAAATTAAACTGATTCCCTTGAAAAATATTAGTGACAAACCGAAAATGATTTAAATTAATAAAAAGAACATCACCTACGTGTTATGCATTGTTCGTATAATACAAAGAACACCTCTTTCTCAACATGGGGAGTCGAAATTCGTCTTTTCTTCTTTAAATCTTACATTATGACGAACCTTTTTCTCATCTAAACAATAGAATCACGGCAAGAATACCAGTAAAAATATTCGGGAGACTTCACAAATATTTGATTTGAAAGACGTTTTATTGCTTTCCATGTCAATATTAAGTATTAGTTATGGTCGTTCAGTATTATAGTACATTTTAAATTATTAAATTTACTTTGGTAATATTTCGTAACGCGAGTACAGGAAATACTAGAATGACTGATTTGCATTATGATCTACCTGTTAACAACTCTTTGAATATTCATTACAACTTACAACAAGATTATGTTGTACGTATTTTTTTAATTAACGACTACAATCTTTAGATTGATAATCAGATTTATCTCAAATCGTTAGTATTCATATACACCCACTTGTACTGCTTTATTTTGTTTAACATTTCTCATCTTTGAATCAAAAGCCATAAAAGTATCCCAGGTATTTAGAGCTTTTTAATTATGGAAAACCAATAAAAATAAACAATATTACAAATAAACGTAAGAATAACGAAATAGTAGCCTTCTAGGATTGAATCTTATTCAAAATTAGATTCGGCAATAAAAAATATGAATTCAAAAATTAATAGAGCCACATTTTTATATTTGCATATGCCTAGGCATTTATAATCTCAATGTGTTTAATTTTACTTATAAAACTGGAAAACACCCAAGACAGTTTATTAGAATATTATTCAAGTCCACACAAAATGTTTTAGTTCTGATAAGAAAAATTGATCATTATTAATTAGTAATTAATTAAAATTTACCAAGTATCTACTTTATCGCGGGTTTTAATTAAGTGCTTCTTTTTAATTGAATTCTTGAAATCGTTTATATAACGATTTGTATAATTAACAAATTTGAATGATCACAAATAAATATGCCTAAAAAAACTGGATCAAACTATAATAGTATATTTATATGCAATGGACCCGTCATATTCAAGTTTTCGATTAAAGCTAGCTCTTAAACTTGTCACGAAGTTTTGTTATTTAAACGAGTTAATTAAAAATGTACCTTTTATTATAAAAGTATAATATTTGCACCGAGATTTTGCTGTTAAAATGACATAAAAGATTTTAATTTAGTGCACGATATTGCGACTTTCGTTACCATAATTAGGCATCTTGCTGTTTAATTGGGAAGAAAGCTGTAATCAAGAGTTGAATATTGCTTTTTTTAATTAATATTAATGCATATCGTTATTTTTGTGCCATACGTGCAAAATCGATGTGTTTAGTTAGTACCAATGCACGTAATATTGATCATTAAAAATGGTTGCCAACCGAATAACACCAAATGAGGCAAAATAAAATAAAAACGTAGGTTTTTCTACAAAAACACGTCCTATTTCTCAAGATAGTTTCCTTTATGTTTCTCCTAATAAAGGTTGGAGCTCCTTCTAAACAATAACATTTATTGTACGGTGAACGATGATAATGAATAATTTATTCTATGTATGCATGTAAAGAAATTTTGAGAAGTCCTATTAAACATTATTTATTTTTGTTTAAATACGAAAAACACAGTCACCAGTTTAAAATATATTTCACAGTGATTTGTTTTAAAAATACGGAATTGTAAATAATTTATTCATTATCAATTTTACATACATTCATATCGCATTCATAGCTAATAAATATAAATACCGCATTTTACTATTATAAAATTGATTTCGAAGTGTTTAAAAAATGGGCTCTGGGAAGTTTCTTGCTGCTTTATTTTTGTGGTTGAATCTAGTACTTCTTTAATTGGTTTACGTTAATGTATCTACGACTAAATATTACAATATTTTAGTAATATTTACGATACCATCAAATTTAGTTAGTTTTAAGAGTCTTCTGGCTCTGGCGACAGTCACTTGCTCAGAGGGGACTGTTTGTACTGTAACGGGAGGTCACAAAATACTCACTCCCCTTTGCTCATTTCCTTATCAGCAGATATAGCTTTTAGGTATAATAAAGGAAATCTTTAAGTTACAAAATCTTATCTAACTTAACGACTAAATGCAAAAGCACAAGCTAAAGAACGTTCTACCCCTAAACCAATCTAACTCTATAGGAGAATAATATTTGTCCCTTCGTTTTCAGATTTTTTTTTCAATTTACATTAAAAAAATTTCCTCCAGAATACAAGAAAATTTATTTATTATTAATGAAAATCTTTGGATAGCCTTACAAAAAAAATTATTGTTTTGTATAACCACAACCCAAACAAAATAAATTAAAATAACAGTAACTTGCAAATAAATTTTATCTACCGGTCGGGTCGCGTCGGCAATAGATCTAATCATCATAAAGTTTTTCTTAGATCATCCCCAACTAATTTTCCCTTTTTTGGCGCAAACAATTACAAGAAATATATCAAGCTATTTGAATTTTAGCTTACAAATAAATTTTCCAAAGTACAGTTTCCAAACTCCACTATTTTCGGGTACTAAGTACTGGCAGAGTGCGTCTTACTTCACCTGGAACTTTACCTCTTCCACGGGAGAGAACGGCACTCCACCTCAAATTAATTTTTAAGATGATTTACAGAAGGAAAGTTAATAATTATTATCACTTCTCTTTTTTCCAATTTATGAACGTTTAAACGCATTCGATTTCCAGTTTTACTCAATAATTATGAAAGTTTTTTATTGTTTGCCGATTTAAAAATATTCATGATCTGAGTTTAATAAGATTTAAAAAACGAAATAGATAAAACACGCAGTAATAAAAAAATGTCAATCATTCGAGAATTATTCACAAATTTCCGTCGTAACAAGCAAAAAAGTTTACATCGAATCTCCCAAGAAAATTTTTTTTAACTTAACTAACATCAGGGCCAGAAACGCCTTTACTTAGAAACAATGCGTTTCAAATCCCGGCAGCAAGGCCGCTCAATTAAGGTGATGAGAATGCGTTATACCAGCAAGGTGAAAATAACCTGGATTGGGAGTCCATAGAATATAACTGTACTAAACCAATCGGGTTCCATATTATTGTCTACCGCCCAGGATTTGACGTGTACGCGGGGTTAAAGTGTAAGAATATTGATAATAATGTAGCAACGTGCACCTAGCTATAGAACCCAATCCGAGGTGAGCCTTCGCTGGGCCTGGCAGCCAAACTTGTGATTGAATGGACATTTTTCCCACTCCTTCCCCCCCCCCCCACCCCTCTTTACCGGCGAGCACCAAATCATGTTGCGATTCTATGGGCATGGCATACCCTTTTGGTTGCATTGTGGTTATACAAGGTGATGGTATTCTGCCACCGTCTTATTTTGAAGCGTCGATTGTGATTACATTTTGCAACCCTTGATTTTATGCCTTTTTAATTACTGTTTATGTGACGGATCCTAAGATCAATATTATACTAATATAAATATAAATCAAATAGGTTACCACAAAAACGCAAAATATAAATACATATTATAAATTATAAAGGGGTTTCAGTTAGTTGGCGGGGGATTTAGTCTTTTGGTTTTCGAGTTGCACAATGCACAGCCGTCTCTCGACATTGCACCTGGGTGGGTACGTTACAATGTAAAGAACTACTGATTCTGTGGTGGCGACTGGTCGAGATATCGAAGACCTGGATACTTTTCTAGAGGCTGCAACTACATTCATCGTTGTTGATGATTGAACAACGAACAAGAAGTATGAAGGAACCCTTCATGACGACATCCATTACACTCACAATGAGGACTTTAAGCTGTTTTTGTGGGCATATTGACTGTGAACATTTTAAGATTTTTTTCATCCCTGTAACCTGCACTTTCGCATGTACGAGTATTTAAATGTTGTGTTTGTCACATTTGCGAATTGTTGATATGCCGTACACCTTAGTTAAGTGTACCAAGTTTAATCGCTGGGTTTCTAGTAATGATCCAATGACTGCAAATTTCTCTCATTATTTATTATATGTATAGTGAACTAATTGGAGTACACACAATAAATGACTTTAGTTCGCATTGCGAAATTGCTTGTGAAATCGGAAACCACGAGAAAACTTACCTATACTGTTGACGTTGGAATACATTTTGTTGTATGAGCAAGAACACATCGACGCGAAGTTGCTGAAGAGGTAGTACCATTTTAAAATAAAATTGCGAGTTGTTGAGCGACTGTACTTATCCAATTCCAGAAACGGGGATATAGAACCAAGAACCTTGAAGATACATTAATAAATAAATTAACGCTAAATGTATGTGATACTTGGAACTTGCTATTGGTATTTTTATTAACTCTTTATATGTACCCAATAGATGTAAAATTTGTTATATATGTAAGAATTTCTTGAAAAGATATTAAATGTGCTGCGAGACAAATTTAAATGTTTCGATTTTATTTAAGCCATTAGCTTATCTGTACGTATATTTATGCTATTCACTGATTACAATCTAAACGTTAACACAATAGAAAAATATTTGCATATGTAAATCCGCTGTAACTTGTGAAAAGTTTAATAGATTCAGTATATATTGTAAGCTGTTAAAAGAGACAACAATTTTTAAATCAACATCAGAATTAAACAATACCTGTTTTTTGATCGGTTGTTTTAATTTATTTATCGATTGGTTTTATTTCAACTAGCCACACACAGAGAACTTAATTTTGAGGATGTTTAGAGTATAATTTTACACTATTCGAATTTTAGAATCGTAAATTTGCATAATTACTATTAGTTTAATGTCATAGAATCGATATTTGATATTGTCTAACAGGCTTCGATGGGACACAAAATTAAGAGACGAGGTATGCTTATCAAGGCTAAGTGGTTAAGGGGTGACGTTTTTTATTGTCGGTGCCCTTGTCGTTATCTGCTTCTGCTTTATAGTGATCCAACAATAAACCAGTCACATTGTAATCATAGTTAGCCGGGACCTCCACCGTGAACACCCACATAAAGTGAAAAAGCTCGGTATATATCAATGCTATGGAATGCCATCAACACCCCATCGATGTACATTCCTGCGGAGACGTATCCGATACATTCTTCATATAAATCACATGCAAAGTGCAGAATTTTGCAAATCGTCACATTTAAATATAGAAGTGTTAACACGGAACGGGACTGGTAAATGTAATATAATAATGTACGGCATAAATCAACTTAGCATGAAGTACATTGTTATGAAATACAAGGTGTGTATGTAGCATCTCGCGGATAAGTAAAATTTCCATCTAACATTTAGTGGTCACACCTTTTGTAAGGAAGTAGCATCTTCCTGTCTGCTCATTAGCGGACATTGGAGTGCTGTCATACGAATATAAAATATACGGGTGGTCTCTCTCTCACTTCAGTTTCTTGTCATGTAATTGAATTATGGTACCTACTTGCTTGTTACTTCTCGATTGTTACAGAAACAACCAAATAGCAGCAAATTAGGATTGAGTGCTTTTTTCCTCTACAGTTATGACGATTTTGGAGTATCCATCAGTAACTGAATGCTTAATTTCTGATTTATAATAATCAGGAAGCTCCTAAGACGGTATTAATTCTATTAAACTTAGAAACGCGTAAAAACGTGAAAATGAAATGTGATACATCGGCCACCTCTACGTTTTTTCTATTCGTCCCGTAATAAACCATCATTGTAAACTGCCTCGAGTTTTTCGCAATCTGTGATTTACTTAATTAGCGAAACATACACGATTTACGTACCTCCTATAGCCAAAGGAAGGTATTTATTTTTAGAAATATCGGTATGTCCGTTTCCGTTACTTTAGGTCTGTATGTAACCCATGTAACATGTAGGGCAGGATCTTTTTAAAACGTAGTCTATTTAACACAGATGTTGGTGTTAGAAAATTGAAGCAACTGATTCATGATGGCATATTTCTCTAGTAATAGGCAACAATTTTGAGTCCCCGCAACTTTTGGCATTGGGCCCCTATATTTCAACTTTAGAATAAGATGAGATGACGAGATAAAAATTTTGCGTATACCTGAAACATATTTTTTGGAGATGCGCTCCGATACAAATATATTTTTTTAGTAAAAATCTCTCCTCATCATAATCAGAAATGCTCTAGTGAGGGGATTTACTCCAGGGGTAGTTAGAAGCCGATTGAGATGTAATGAACCTGTCACGTGAGCCAATCTGCGCGAACGATTCATTTGACCTTCAATTCAGTAGCGCCGTAAACATTTGTTTAAACGTAAAGTAGGGTTTTTTTTTATTTTATTTTATTTTAAACCATTGACTTTATTTTCAATGTCCCAATGTATACAGGGTGTCCATTTAGTAGCCCGTTCTTCAAGTACGGCTTTATTGTTAAATTTACTAAAAAATAAATATACGGAATTGCAATTAGGTTGGATGAAGCACATTTGCAAATTATTTAGACACATACAGGGTGTCTCCAAAAAGTATGGTGCATAAATCGTATATTTTTTTAAATGTAATGACCCACTTATTTTAAGCGCCTTGGGTGAACTTTTCAGTCGTACATTATTTTTGTATTAATACACGGCGTTGCCAAGTTATTAATTAATACATATTTTTTTGCTAAATATCAACCCTTCCATTATACACTTGTATTTTTTTAACGTTTTGTTTTTGTTTTTACGTAATGGTGGACTTGGGTGAATCAGAGTATTTAACCGTGACGAAACATTAAATTATTTCATACAGGATGTTCACTTTTTCTTGCTCCAAACATCGACATTTTCAAATTAACTTTTCTTCATTTTTTTAAATGGCACACCCTATTTATTATTGCATATTTGGAATTCACGGTAAATTTTAGTGCAACTTTATTAAGCTTACCCTATACCTAAGTGCGATAGTTGTTTCGTAAATTTTCTATTCCTTACGGCAGTAGATGGTGGCGCGATGGACGAGACAACGCATAGGCCGGACACTCGAATCGAGGATACCGTTCAAAATGTTTGCCGTCTTGTACTAAGCACGAGTCTACTATTTTGGTGAAAGATTTCATCACTTCATTCAACATAGCTGGAGTAATGCGGGGAAAAGACTCTTGAATCCTCTCCATCATGTTCTATTTAGTAGTGGCACCATTACGATGAACGTATTCACTAATTTGTTGTCTGACTTGTATGGAAAAGTGAGGCGGAGTTCCGTCCAGCTGCAACCACATTATCTCCGTAATGTAGTTATGTAGTTAGGAAGATACTGAGTTAAATTTTGAAAGTCTTCTGTTAAGAAATTTAAAAAGATTTGTCCTGTTAGTGGATTTCCAAAAAAATAAAGACCAAGTACATAGAGATTCCTCCCCAAAAGTTGAGACTCCAGTTATGTTGGAAATGGTTGACGCGGATAATGTGCGAGTTTTGCGTGTCATAAAAGTGAAAGTTGTATCTGTTTACAAAACCATTTCTATGGAACGTGCATTCGTCCGTAAACAGCACATATTTAAAAAAATAAATAGAACCTTATTTCATCGCATCCTCGATTCGAGTGTCCAGCCTATGCTCGTCCACGCGCCTTAACCATCGCGCCACTATCTACTGCCGTAAGGAATAGAAAATCTCAATTTACGAAAAAACTATCGCACTTAGGTATAGGTTAAGCTTAATAAAGTTGCACTAAAATTTACCGTGAATTCCAAATATGCAATAATAAATAGGGTGTGCCATTTAAAAAAATGAAGAAAAGTTAGTTTGAAAATGTCGATGTTTGGAGCAAAAAAAAGCGAACATCCTGTATGAAATAATTTAATATTTCGTCACGGTTGAATACTCTGATTCAACCCAAGTCCACCACCGAACTTACGTAAAAACAAAAACAAAACGTTAAAAAAATACAAGCGTATAATGGAAGGGTTGATATTTAGCAAAAAAATATGTATTAATTAATAACTTGGCAACGCCGTGTATTGATACAAAAATAATGTACGACTGAAAAGTTCACCCAAGGCCCCTACATTTGCGCTTAAAAAAAGTGGGTCATTCCATTTAAAAAAATATATGATTTATGCACCATACTTTTTGGAGACACCCTGAATGTGTCTAAATAATTTGCAAATGTGCTTCATCCAATCTAATTGCAATCCCGTATATTTATTTTTTAGTAAATTTAACAATAAAGCCCTACTTGAAGAACGGGCTACTAAATGGACACTCTGTATAACCTAATCTAACCTAAACACTTAATGCTTTCATGCGTACTTATAGAATTAATGTAGTTATATGGGTTTGATCGAGGACGTGTTAAAACGAGATCAAATTTTGAAACACTTCTTCAACACAAATCATATACTATGCATAAAATAACAAACGAAATTACGAAACAAGAGGTGTTTTCTTTTTACACCGCCACAGGGTTAGGTAAAGGCACAATAATCACGTAATTGAAGTGCCTTGCGTCAGAAGACATTTCTGCCTCAGGTTAATATTCAACTTAAATAAAGCTTTTAAAACGAATAGGGCTATTGAGAACTGAGTCAAATTATTTTTATAAAACGAATGGTGTGTTATTGACAGAGCTGACTTAGGTCTACCACAACGTGCAAAAAGAAAACACCTAAGGTTATCATAAATTTTTTCTTCTTGCTTGGTTGTTTACAGTCATAGAGTTTGTGATGATTACGTTTAATGTTCATGTATCATTTCTGATCATTTGATCTACACTAATTGTAAACAGTGATCATAGAGTTCACTGTTTACAATTAGTGTAAATCAAATGATTGGAAATGATGCATAAACTAATGCCCAAACCTTCTCAATGGGGTTTAGTTCAGGGTGATAAGGTGAAAGGCGCAGCATTATATCAATCGTAAATGTCGGGTTTGTCGTTTTGCGCCTCTTTATAATTTCATATAACTCGGGTTTTGTCATTTTTCCATCAAATAATAAGTTCTTTGCTGTTAGCCAATCGCACATTTCACCTTTTACAGAAGCAGTCGTAGGATCTTTTACGGCTTTAACATTATGGTATGACACCTTGTCCATAACTAATACACGATTTTCTGGTAAGTTTGGTATTAATTGTGTGTTTAACCATAATTTATAATTTTGGTAGCTCATTTCATTATGATAATCGCCAAATTTAGATTCAGACTTAAACATAAGTAGAGCATTCGGTATAAAGCCATGTTGATTTCCAGCATGTACAATAATAAATCGTCTTCCTTTAGAAATAGGCGCTTTTAGTGTGTGATTAAATCCATTAGCTAATCCAAAGAAGTCATTCCCTGATTTCACTTCGTCTTCGAAGAATACTGCAACTTCTTCCTTCACTTGCATTTCCTCGCTTTCAAGCATGATATCAGTCCTCGTACTCTGCAGTAATTTGCCATGGCGTCGGCCAAACCTGATATAGCATGACCGCTGGTATTTAGTTTCCATAGCAATAACACCCTCTTCGCTCAAACGGCCAATCAACTTTAAATCTTCCAAGTCTGTAGTCACAACACGTAACTTGTTGTCTATATCGTATGCCTGCATGTTCACCAGTTTCTGTTGTAGCTCCGTCACAGAAGATGCAGAGAGTTCTGTCGAAGGTGGAGTGTGGAGTTTGTGTCTCGCAAACTTCTGCCGACATTTTTGTCGTGCCATTTTGCCTTTTTTGCGATCAAGTCTTCATCACTGATACCACAAAGATGATATACCTATTTTTCTGAGAGGCTATCCAGTACCCTAAATGTTCGTATCTTCTGAAGGAATGTAGCAAATGAAAACTGTGATCCACCAATACGATCAAACGGGCAAAGGACAGGTTCAGAACTCGTTGGGGACCGACATAGAAAACACAAAAGTGATAACTATCACATAACCGGCTCAATGGATAGGGTCCCTCGCACTACTTCAGATAGGAAAGCGGACGAAAGCTCCTCAACTTTTTGAAAAAGGATTGTAATTTTAGTCGAGTACAATCTGTAGGAGCCGACATGGTTTCTTGGGAGTTATTATTCTGCCAAATTAAAAGATCCCAGTCCCCGATACGATGCAATCAAACGGTAATCCCAAGAATCCACTTCGTCTATCAGGGAGCAAAGGGATTTTCAATATATCTTCTCGGATATTGCCAAAATGTAGAATTTATAATTTATGTTAGTAAATAAATATAAGTAGGTATGTAAACATTTCATCGTTAAAATGATGTTTGGTTGCAAATTCCTTCTGGACCTACCAGCCAATCGAGATTGTTTTCGAAGGTAACTTCATTCGCTGATTTAGAAAAGGAAACAATTCCTTAGATGGATTTTACTAAGGAGTTTCTTAATCACCTAAACAATAATTCAAACATTAAAAAGGACGTTACGCTTACGAAATTTAAAACAAGTTGTGTTATAACGGCACAAATACAACAAACTTAGGTTTATCTGTCTATATACAGAAAAATAGTGGATACCATTCACCTGCAAAAAAGGAATTGATTAAGGCTGTCGGCGACATAAAGCTAAATCTAAAGGCAAACGACAATTATTATTAGAGTGGGTAGTTGACATTAGTGTCTAATGTATCGGTACCAAAATTGATGTTACCTCAATATAATTATTCTAAACTAAAGTATCTAAATGCTTCGTTCTGACTTTATTATGTTAGTTTAACAGATTAAAAGCCAATGACAATCTGAATCTAATCAAAGCTTTCATTATGTCACATCACGTGGCTTACAAAATTTGCATTGGAAAACGTCTCATTAACTTTATGTGAAATAATTGATAAAAGTTTTGTGGGTTCCGTAACTTCTAATCTTCTGTTTAATGTGGTTTTAATCGAGGGAATAAAGTTGGTTTCTTAATCATAATTGTATATTCGAACAATATCAAGCAGAAAATGGTCGGCTGAATTGATAAGCTATCCACACGCGTACAGCATTGCAAGTAACATTATCATAATGTCCATTCGCATTACAGCATCAACTGCTAGGTTCCAGGTGGTCCTTACTTACTTAATGTGAGGTCTTTTCAAAAGTGCTATCATTGAATACTAAAATACAAATCTGACGTTGAAGTGTACTTTATGAACCCTTCGCTTTACGCGTTATTATCACATTTTATTGTTTCTCTTTAGATTTACATAGTAACCGTCTCGCGCTAGTGCAATCCTGCAAGCTATAAAATGCACTTATAGGATTTTAATAAATACTTATAAATCGTGAATTGACCCCAAGGACGTTCGATCGAAGATAAAGTCATCACCATTATCGTGATGGTGATGTGTAATATAATTAGTAATTCTAAATTTATTTCCAATAGTATTTGCAATTAGGTATCTATTGCCTTATATAAATTTTTATGTGTGAGGACGAAAATGATAATTACCTCTAATGAACTATTATTGCCTATATATTTCATACCATAGCTTTACTACCCATAATTATTTTAATTTTTATTCAGTAAAGTGTGTGTTACAAGACTACCTTAATTTATTTTGACATTTTTATTTTTACACTGTAATAACTACATTAATATTCTGTTATTTATGCAATTAACTTCTAATATGAGGCATAGATTTTTATTATAGTACTTACAGATTATATTCCTCTAATTCTTTCCTTAACACATGTACATTCTTTTTAATAAGGAAACTTATATGATTTGATAAAATTAATTAATTAATTTTGCTTGAGTTAATAGAGTTGTTCAGGCATTTATGACATTTTTTTAAAATTTATGTATATTGAATGGATGTTTATAATAAATTACCATCATACGAACATGCCATAATTTGGTATTGGTTTACGGTGGGAGATTTAGTAATATTTTTAATGTCTTAATTAACTTTATTAACTAGTGTCGTGAATGTCTGTTATGAATAATCCTGTTGATGACTGTTTGAAAACAACACGATGGCAGCTATCTGACAAAAAATCTCAAAAAACCTTTAGATGCTATGTGAAATAATCAAAAGGCACGTTTTTTGATTTATTCGTGAAATTAATCTAATTTAATTTAAATAATTAATTTTTTAATCCTGAAACTCACTTTTTATATTTCTCATTGGTCATTAACTTAATCTTCGCATTTTTGTTGACAATGTCCGGGGAGCGTTGAGGTAAATACTTTTCAGAAATCAAGGACTAAAATACACAGATTGTATGTATGTTTATGTATATGAAAAAAGTAATCAAAAGAAATTTAGAAGAAGTTAATATCCCAGTTGCAATTCATGGATGATATTTTCCAAGATTATGAGCCTAATTGGAAATAAGGCGTTGTTGATAATTCAATAAGTAAAAAAAAATAACTTTTCTAAAAACGAAAAATATGTCGCCCTTTGATTGATTACTTTTTCTGACATAAGACATCTTGGATTTCTGAAGGTCAATTAAAGCTTTCAAATTGAACAGGGTTTGTAGTTACGTTGGTAGTATTATAATACTTGATTTACGTTGAAATCAGTTACAGATAGGTATATTATAGGTAGTTTGCAGTAATCAAAAATCAGCGTAACTCAAGCTTGACAACGCTGAAACAAAATGAAAATTAAAAAGGAATTAAATTCGAAAACAAAAAAAATTGCAAAACAATCAGAAGATCCAGAAGAGATGGTACGAAACAAAAAATAAGGACGAAGATATCTACACAAATAACAAGTATAAAATTAATCCAATAAAGAGCAATACGAGTAAATGGATGTTAAAGGATGTTTTGGAACTTTGTTAAATTGTTAAAAAAACACACAAAGCGAGGAAATACTCAGAATGTTAATTAGTCTAATGAGCCACGCCCTTAAAATTTTCTAAGAATACTTTACAACAGAATCAGATCAAAATGTGGATAAGATCTTGAATGCTCTGGGGACTAGAGAAGTACTGTATGCGCTTCATGTTCTACTACAAAAGGGCCGTGAACAAAGAAAAAAGTCTTGCGTGCTTCATGAAGGAAAAAACGTTTGATAAAGTCCACGTGACACTAAAAAATATACGAATTGATGACAAGGACATTGTTATCATTGAAAATTAGTACTTGAATCAAACCACCAATGTAAAAATGGGAAACAACCTCACCAACGAAATTCATGTCAAGAAGGAGCCAGACAAGAGTGTATTCAACGCATTCAGATCAAATATTTAAAAAGCGGTTGAAAGGCAAACGCAAGGGGTAAAAATAAATGGCAAATTACGCGGATGATAGACCTTCCCCATAATTATTTATTGACGTAAAATTTGAAAAATGTCTAAGATTAAAGTTGACGGTTGTTAAAAATTTAATTTGACGAATATTTAATTCAATTACAACATGTTTCGACCTAAGTCATCATTAGGCTAAAAGGAAGTGTGTAAACCTTAAAACTAATATTATTACAATACTTACTAAAATTGGCTAAGAAGTTACAGTATAGTTGAAAAATTGAAATGTATGAAACGGAGAGCGAATGAGATGAAATTAAAAGTAAAAAGTGTTTAGCTCGGCATGACTAAAACCGAAGGGTATAATAAATTAAATTAACAGGAGGGATGAAACTTACAAGCTACATATTAATCAAGAAATAATAATAATAACCATTTATTGCCAATCTGATCTTGATGACACTAATGAATTGCGTAATTGTACAATAAATGTTTCAGATAATACCTAATATACATATACTATTTTAGATGATTAATGATGATGATGAACGTGTATTGTACAAACTGTTCGAATATGATCGAATAAAATAAAGAGACAACCATACTGAAAAAGAAAGGTTAGGAAACGAAGACTCTGGTAAAAGAACCTACGGGAAAAAAATTAATTAGACCATCAGAAGGACAAACAAACTAACAAAGCAAAATTTAAATTTTGAAAATGTGACCTAAATAATGTAATAACCCAAACAAGCCACAAATATAGAACGGCAAAATGGCAGCCAGTCAACTCGTAAGAACGAGAGAGAAAGAAATGAGGAAGGGGGAAAACAATACAGAGGACAAAACAAAAGTTTAGAAACAAAACGACTAACAATTAAAGTCAAAAATAAGTAGGTTTTTATTGATATTGAGAACCTAAGAGACAAAGACGGATTTTGTTTAAAAGAATTGATTCTTTCATAGGTTTCAAGTAGGTTAAGCCTCGTGCCTTTATCACACACATGTAAGATATCATAATTGGAATTGCGATCAAAGGAGTGACCACGGTCTAAGATATGGTTAGCAAAGGATGATTTAGTACCCATGTTATTATTTTTCATGCAAGAGTAGTGTTCAGCAAATCTAATATTAAACTTCCTACCCGTTTGGACAATATAAACAGCACCACAAGTGCTACAAGATAACTTATAAACACCAGATTGTAGGAATAAAATGTCACTAACCCTTCCCCATAGATATATATTTATTTAAATTAAAAAGTTGAAGTTAATTAAAGTTGAAATTTGTCGATTGAATTAATTATATAATATGACTACATGTTTCGACAATTATTATTGTCATCAGGCTGAAATAGTAATACTATAAACTAACATGTTATGTATATACTTTTACTTCATAGTTACATCTAGATTAAAGTTGTGACGGTGAAATGGAGTGTGAATGAAAGATGGTGATCAAATTTTTTCCGAATAGGATATTTACATTCTATAATGTCGACTTCACTGAAAACCCACGGATTAAACAAAAGCAAAAACAACCATTGATCACTTACTAAAGTCGTAAATTGAAAAATTAAAAACAGGACTGAAGGTCAAAGGATTAAACTTTGAACGCTAAAATGATGCTGAAAAATAAGGTTAAGGAAGCAAAACGGGTAGTAGGAATACTTGCGGGAAAACATTTCCATGGGAAAAACCACAAAATACGGATAACAAAGTCCGCACATTAAAAATGAAATGTACAGAATATAAAACAACTTGAGTTACAAAATTGAAACCGGTGAGGGCAACAAGATGGCCTCAACAAAACGAAATAACTACTCATGCGTAAGAATTAATAGGGGAAACAGGAAACTTAATCCCTGGGTTTTCAGTGAAGTCTATATTATAATGTAAATTTCCTATTCGGAAAAAATTTAACCACCATCTGTCATTCACACTCCATTTCAGCGTCACAACTTTAATCTCAGCCTGATGATGACAATAATTATTGTCGAAACATGTAGTCACATTATACGAATAAATAATTCAATCGTCAAATTTCAACTTCAATTAACTTCAACTTCTTAATTTAAATAAATATACATCTATTGGGAAGGTTTAGTGACATTTTATTCCTACAATCTGCGTTCCACCCCATTTAGAGATTCGAGTTAACACCTTCGATGGATTCAATCAATTTTTATAAACACCAGATTTATCAAGTATGTCAATTTTGTCTTTAATATGTACTAAGGTGGTTTTGAGGTTGTGCTTGGAAGAAAAACATATATTAATGCTAAATTGGTTAAATAATTTTTTGAAATAATATAGGATAGGGGACCAGTATAAGGTAAAGAGTAATAGCTGTGTGAGGTCTCATCATTTAAGGGATGCAAATTTAATTTTAAATTTGAGGGAGGTAAAGTTTCTGTATCAAACCTCTGGGGTAACCATTGCGAGAGGCAATATTATTTAAGTTCTAACACAAGAATCATTTGTCCTAGAACATAAAGTTCTTTCGGTAATTTTGAAAATACAACCCCTCAATCTTTCCCAAACTATCCTTCGTCAAAAAGCTTTCTCAGGTGTTTTTTCTGTTGAGTTCTTGAAAGATGTAATAGAAATAGGGAACGAGGTAATGCTCATAGCCTCTGAGCATAATTGTTGAAATCGATTTTCAGGTATGTGCTGTGACCACGGCTTTCTCCTTATTAACCAATTATCTGGATTCTTATTTCGTAGAAGAGTTCCAGTAATGTACCTAGTAACAATTTTACAGACAAATCTTCATTTTGCGATAAAGCAGTTAAATGTTCCTCAAAAATTTGGTGTCTATACAATTTTTGATCGGGTCTGCGCAGCTTGAGATTCCATGGTTCCAATACTCCATTTATTCCCATCCCTTCGGGTAAAATTTTAAAAACACTCGGTTCTAATATTACCATTTCTCTAGTAACAACTAAAACTTTAACTCTATCAAATCGACAGTAAAAGAGGCTACGTATTTTAGTGATAAATCATCATCAGATAAATTGTTAGTGTGTAGGTACAAAATTACATACGAGTACATACATAATTTGACCGTCTTTATGTGGCTATAGTTCTTTATTGAAGAGTTAGCCACTATTTTTCTTTTAAGTGAGTTGATTGAAATCGGCCTATCTATTAACGTACAAATAGCACCAAATCGTGTTGATATGAACCGAATGAACATCTGGAGAAGGATGCAACATTTTTTTTGTACCCACATTCGATGTTTGCAAGTTCTATGCTACACTCAAGTCGAATTTGGCAATTGGGTAAACTGTGGATACATAACGAAGGTCTTGGGACGGAATTACAAATACTAAAAACTCCCACTCATTGGCACTTGAAAGTCTTTCTTCTTCTTTTCAATATTCTAATAACCTTTGACACTAAAATTCTTCAATTAAGAAGATGTAAAGTGGAAATATAATCGCTCATTCACATTCAAGGGACAGTTTACGCCTATTTATCCCAGCAGTTTTGCAATTAACTGCTTTCTGACCGCAAGCACCTTTTGCATTAGATCTCTCGCTTTCAATTCTCCAAGAATCTGACTTAGAGCGTTGAGTGAAATCACTCAACGCTTAGAGCAAGATTGTTTTCCTTCCTTTTCTGTTATTGCGGTATCAATTCCTGTTCAACGCTAATCTGAAGAAGCCGTGCCCATAAATCATGTTAATAGGATTTTAGAATTAAATAAAAATTCCACGATAGCCGACGATATTTATTTATTGAATTAATTAATACTTCTTCTATTCAATGATTGTAGAACAAAGAAAAAGGAAACAGGCGCAATTATTCTGCATATCTATTATCCTTTCATTATAACGTAAGTGATCGAGGAGTTACCATTTATAAGAAACAGACACCCCGAAGTGACGTTTAAATATAGGCAGTAAGCTAACAATTCTAAAAGATATATATCAACCACAGCCCATTAGTAATAAATTGTTTTAAATACTTCGCTCATTGTAAATTTAATAGGCTACGACGAGTTATTAACAACTTTCCGCTTAAAACCGTCCTGTTCTCTTTTTTTAAAGCATTTAATTAGCACAAGCATCAAATGAATTTCATCATTATTCAGTAGATATATTTGTCTGGGAACTGGAATGAGCTATTATTTCCGTTAATGAATGTAAAGTTGGATTATCGATTTTTTCAGCATCGTCTGCTTTGAGTACTGACCCGATCCGAATATAATCGGATTTACGTATATTTAAATTTCGAAAATGTCTTTAAAATTTGATTATAAACGTAACAACGAGACGTTCCACACCATACATACCTGTACACATATACACGCATAGCAAGTCAGAAAAATTTATGACTAATCAATAAATAACACACTTTAATATGATAATAACCATAATTTAAACATTCTAGCCGCAGAAAAAATGTATAACTAATGTAAGGAACGTGCTTGTAATCGGCCCGTTTACCTGAGGTCCTTATAAGGATTAGAACTCTATTACGGAATCGGTCTCTTTCGATGTACAATTTTAGAAATATCATATACTATAATATTGCATATTATGTATTTATTAAGTTGTATATACACTTTCAGGTATTTCATTAGTGTTGGCCAGCGTTCATTAAAATGTATCGTAAAGTTTCGATCTGCTAAAATCAAGATAGGCGATCTGGTGCCCAATTTAAAGAAATTGTGTCCAAAATTTATGTTAAGCGTATTTTAAACTGTATATAAACCAATTATAGAATTCCTTTACGTAATTTTATCCCTTCAGAATAAATAAATAGAAATCGTTAAGTGTTATAGATTACTTCAACCGTTTGATAAAAATGCTTTTAATAATATATCTTAAATTAATTAAAATTTTAGATACTTTTTATTAATCTTACTTATCCGATTGTAGGTGACGGGACGATGCGATTCAAAGTTGTTGATCGGTTCGGTTGAATGAAATCAAAAATAAGGCCGCGATGGCAATGTCCAAAACTTAAAGCTACCTGTATCTAATTAAATATATTTTATCAGCATCGGTGACATTTGAAACCAGTATTTATTGAAATGCCGCTACAAACCTCAAGTATTCGAAACTTGCTACTGAAATAATGTTTTATGGTCAATAATATTGTTTTTTTTTGTATTTCACTTATCGGTAAACATTTGAATATGTCACATACCTCACTATTTTTCAAATTATGTAGCACCCGTAAAATATAAAAGCTTCAAATTCCGAGATTTTTCTCGTTTCGTATAAATACAAGGTGATTATCATCGAAGAACACCCTAAGAAAATTTTATCAGATTAAAAATAAGCCACTTCTTATTAATATGTAACTATATGTTAATACAGCTCTTTAAAACCGAAAAAAGGGGTTATTGTCGTATCTGTATTTAGAATATGTTAATTGGATGTTTAAGAAGTTTACTTTTTATGTATTCCGTGAACATGTTTATGCAGCTTAATAGTACCGTCCGTATAAACGTAATTATAATATAAACGTATGAAAACGCAATTTGGTAAGTGAAATGCGACATTAATATAGACCATTTAAAATTCATTAAATTGTATCAAAAAAATTAGGGCTCTTTAATAAAGTTACGAGGACTGACTTTTTATTGCTTATTTACAGATTGTATATGCAAAAAAATCATTAAATTGATTAAACAGCAATAACTTAATTGAAGTTGCAAGTATATACGATAAATACCCCGGTATTTTGAACATAACATTCAGTCAACAAGTAGTTAAGTTTAAGCATTCAGTCGGTTACTATGCTTTCTTAATAGTAGGTAAGGTGCACTGCATGGTATGGTATGGCTAATAATAACTTCGTCGTTATAAAAATAAAAAGACACATGTTTGTGTCTTACAGCAATTCGTGAATTTATTAATCAATTAACCAACTCTTCCTCATTTTCAAATTTAGCGAGTGTATGCCGGATATTTTCAACAACTATACCCTATCCTAGCTTCTTAGCTCATATTTTGTCTAAAAACTATTATGACGTCGTCTTCTTCACAGACCGGATTCTGGTAAGTTAAACATACCCTACTCCCTACATTTTGTAAAGCATTGTTCCATGTTGGGAAATAACTGTTTAATACTTAGGTACCTGTTGGAAAATATCAAGTTTAAGTTAAGTCTACGTTGAAACAATTAACGAAACATAAATCATAACCTGGACCAAAAGCAGGGGTGGGCAGCCACAAAATACTTCCATTGAAAATACAAAAATACATTTGTATTTTGTATTTGATGATTTTTCCTTAAAGTATTTTGTATTTCAAATACAAATGAGTATTTTGAGTTTTGTATTTGAAATACATTAATGTACTTATGTATTTTACACACCGCAGTATTAGGGCAGGTTTTAAAATTTCGTTCTAAATTTTATGCATAAGGCATAAATATTTAGATGATTAGCTTCTGGCGTAAAATCTGAAAATGTTTGAAGTCTGAGACGTGGAAACCCTGGTTGTGATTGGGACATTTCGACAATTGTCGATTTGACGCCGCTTTCGCCACTTGGTTATTCCTCACCTAACTATCAGCTCACACTTGCTTGGCGGGGAGAGCTTGCGCCGATTCCCGCGGGGCATCTATTTTGGGATGAAATTCTATTGAGTCAATAGGGCCAAAGAAATAAATCGTTGGTTAATTTTGCCGGAAACCAAATCCATCCAAGTAACGTTCACAACAAGAAGAGCTACTTGCCCTCCGGTGGTACTGTACAACCAACAAATACTACAAGATGACAGCGTTAAATATTTAGGATTACACTTGGACAGGAGACTAACGTGGAAAAAACACATCTTTACAAAAAGGAAACATATGGGATTAAAATTCCAAAAGATGTATTGGGTATTAAGGCGCCATTCACAGTGATCATTAGAAAATAAAATTTTACTCTACAAAACTATCATAAATCCAATATCGACATATAGTATCCAGTTATGGGGTACTGCAAGCAAGTCTAACATAGAAATATTAAAACGATTCCAGTCAAAAGTACTGCGACCTCTAGTTAACGCCACATGGTATGTCCCGAATAAAGTAATACGTCGGGATCTAGGTATCACAACTATTACTGAAGAAATACAAAAGTGCTGTGTTCGTTACCGCGAAAGGCTTAGTGCTCACCCAAATGCACTAGTGGCAAATCTTATGGACAGTGACGAAGAAGAACCTAGGCTCAAAAGATACAAACCGTCAGATCTGCCAATCCGTTTCATCTGAAACATGAAGCTGTGTCAATAGTGTTTATGTTACTCCTGTTTATGTACAAAATCCAAATTAAAATGTTTAAATAAGAAAATGTTTAATGGAATATTCTCTGCATGTCTAGTTTATATTAATTACATATAAGATAAAACATTTACTGAATGTCAGAAAAATACAGATTGTAAAATTATCAATAAAAAAAAATTGTCAGTCTCAGTGGCGTGAAGTGCGTCTTTATTTTTAAATAAAAAAAATTAAAAGTGGGCAAAAATCGTCACTGAAAAAGTATAAATTTAGTTATGATTCCGACAAACGCTTCTTCAGAGATATCATCTTAATTAAAACGGTGCAAATTGAATGAACTAAATATGTTTTTAAATTTTGCTTATCAGCCCAATTTTTACAAACTTTGTAAAAATGAGCTCCAAAGCTAATTTATATAAACATTTTATAGCTAAAACGGTACCGAGGTAGTATCGTACGTGGTTGTACTTAATTCATACACAGTCCATTCCTTATAAATAACCCTCAATTGTGTATTTTTATCCAATTTTAAAAATGTGCCTCTAGACTGACCTAACTTCTCAAAGCCTTTCTTCGGTAGCCTTACGATAAATGGCCCTGCATTTATTGTATTTTTAAAAAATATATAAAACTATCTTGTATTTTGTACTTCAAATACCTTTCTAAGAATATTTTATAATTTGTATTTAAAATACGTTAGTGCATGTATTTTTCTCAGCCCTGCTCAAGACACAAAGCCAATCCCCAGTCAGTATCCACAAAATACTAGTAGTAGTCGCCCTTAAGTTGATATGAGAATTAAAAAGTGTTGAATATAATTCGTGTAAATCATCATTTTACACAATTATACTCTTCATGTATTTTTTCGAACAACGGTCGTTAGGAGTGGCTGAATTACAGTTTTACAGACTCACTACACACAAACTTGCATTCAACCTTTTACTGAACGATAAAAAGCTACCAAAGTACTATTACTTAAATATTTAATTAAACTGGTTCAGTATAATTGGAGCTCGTTTGTCTAGTCCATTATGTTGAGGTTCTATTACATAGAAATTGGCATAGACTTTTATTGGCTTTTGGCCTGCGGGATCACCTAAAATTAACGAAGCTTCCTCAACGACGTTAATATAATAAAGTAGTTATTACTGTTGGGAATACCTAAAAGGATAATCTTTCTTTATTTTCTATAACATAAAATTCTTAACTGTGGTTTACTATGTTAAGATCTGACGAATTAGATATTTATTCTTAAACTCCTAATCCGCTACTAGAGTTTCCCAAAGTAGGAATTGCCATATTGAGACACTTTATCAAAGGTTTGGGTGGATAAACCGTTGATATCCAGATATAGAAAAACGGAAGAAACACCTAGTATAAAAGAATAAACTATAATTGAAATTAAAATTGCACTGCATCTTTGCGAACCGTCATTTGCTATTACATTTGATGCACTAAATGCGCGTCTGCTTAAGATGAATAATTTCAAATTAACTCAGATTCCAGGGCATATTTTGAACTTCAGCTTGTGTAGAAACCTTTATCGTATCATATCAAGAATAGAATTTCATTTAGTTGGTTATCTTTTTACTTTTAATTATAGAGGATAAAGAATTACTACCCCGACTTAAGAGAATAGTGAGCTGCTCTTATATACGATCCACCAAATGTTTTGCTGCTCACATCGTTTACAAATAATATCTACCATTCATGTTACATAGCTAGTGGCACTTAACCAGCCCTTATATCTTCAAAACTATAACAGGTAGGTAAAATTTGTGGAAAATGTTTCTAGATCCTTGAGGAGGAACCAATATGACTCATAAATAAATCTTCTGTAACTCGCCCCTTAGACTCCAGCCACAACCCCGAGTGTAATGCATCATTGGAAAGTTCTTTAAAAATGCTAGTCATCAGTACCAAACAAAATGTTAATTAATGTTAAATGAGGTACTATTTTCCAAAAGCAGCTTATCTTTACAAATAGGTAGTCAAAATGATCAGAAAAACTCAAAGTAACCCAATTTTTTACGATATTTTTGAAGTGTAGCGATAAATACAAAAACATACAACTAAGGATACTGAAACCTTTTTTTGCTTTTTTCAACAACTTTTCCAGAATTTACTATCTTATGGTCATTGTAATGGGGTTTTCCTTAATTGATTTTAATATTGTTTCAGACTAGAGTGTATTATACTTATTTTTCATATATTGTTTAATAGCGTTTTTTAAAATTGAGAGACATGAAAATCACTTGTTGAAAGGTCGGAGTTATAACTGTCCCATTAAAATTTTCTCACGAGTGCTCGTATCGAAGTGGCTATAACCCTTCACAATATTTGCAAAAACAGAACGTATTTCACAACAGATGGAATTTTCTATATACTCGTTTTGACACAGTATGTCACATCCATTCTTAATAGTATATCCAGGGGCTGCGGAACCGGGCGGGGGGGCACACAAATATAGGGGGGGGGGTCAAAATAGCATTTGTCCCCTCCACGATTTCTTGCTTTCTTTAAGGAAACTTGTCGTTACAATGTTATAAATTTACAAATTATTGAGGGAAATCAGTGTTAATAGAATGGATACGTACGTACATTCATTTCCACAACACTCAGAAAATACCACCTAGACAAATTCGTCAACCGTTAATCCTCAACTGAATGAGAAATGTTTGTGGAGGGATAGAGCTTGCATTGCATTCAGACGAGTTCGGAAACCACAGTGGAATGGAAGCAATATTGGTAGTGGCTACAATTGCACCACAGTGTGGTAAAGTGGAGCCGTTCCGGATAATCTTCAAAAGCTTTCCGAAACCATGAGAAGTACTAAAATCAAAGTAGTTGCAGTGGGGCGCTACGTATTGAAGTTGAACTAAAATTTCCTGTCGCAGAGTAATCCTCGTAAATGCCTATCGCTGGGCGTAAAAGGTATTTCGCACTAACTTGCGAAAACTCAGCATACCACCTCTTTCTCGTGATTTAGATGAAGACCTCATTTCGTAACTTACTACGCCTTAAACCGTCTACACTCGTATACAAAGGCAAGGTCAAGGCTTTAACAATATCGCTGACATTTAATAAATTACCCATTTACCCCTAAACTTTTCTACACTTTTCAGTGCTACAAAGTCACTGCAAGGACTCGCATGTTCATGTGTAGAGTATAGTATTAAATTATTAATATCAGGTCAACGTACCCCTGTGAACGTTGAGTTAAAATTTCAATTTTTTATTTCACACTCTCGGTTAATACATAATTATGTCAAATTTCCCTCCCCCAGCAAAATATTGCTTCCGCAGTGACTGAGTATATCAATGGTTTATCTTTGCTTATTCACCATTCAAGTAAAACGTATGCACGATCTGTGCTCACGTTGTAGTATACCAGTACATAGTCACAAAAGTATTGCTACTCTTTGAACTCGTTTTGGTAGCGCATATCTATCATCTTCAACGACTGTTTGACATCAACAGACTAACAAACATAAAATGTACGTTAAAATGCCAAATTTTGCAACGCCGGATTTCTTGCACTATTTCTCTTTTCAAATGATCACCTAAATTTTATTTAACGATGATTAGCGTGCAATGGTCCGATACACTGAGCGCTAACAATTATATTGCTCATCGTGAAGAAATTTCCAAAGGAATACTTTTCATCACCTTTCCTCGATTTGTAGCGAAAAAATAACTGACATTTTACCAAATATGTGTCCACTATGATCAACGTTTTGACAACTACAATAGTGTAAAGCTGTATTTCTTTTTTGGAAAAAGTACCTCCCAGAAGTACCTAGGTCTCATGATTGTGGAATAACTTGGAATTTTTCGAATTCTGCATGAACCTTGTGAATAGCTTACGAGCTGGGCTTTCGAATTTCAATTGGATATTGTGGTTTAACCTTAAATCTATTAGGGCTATCATCAGATTTACGACTTTTATTGCTATTTGATTGAAGGAATTAAGGAATAAAGAACCAATTTGCATGCTTCACGACGACATAACTATACACAAAAACTGCCAAATTCGATGATTTCTAACGGAATTTGAACGATCTACCATATATCTACCATAATATGAAATTTTATGTAGACACTTCCAAGAACATAAAAAGTATGGTGTTTGCTAAATAACTAAAAAAAGTGGTAATTTTTTATATTATATTTATATTATATTATATATATTTATGTATAATATTGCACGTGAACTAAATCAATTTATTTTAAATTTTCAACACAGCGACCATAATTTCTTTATTAAAAAAATTTCTTTATTGTGTAACTAAAATAAAAATCGATTTACATTTACACAATAAAGCTATAAAAATTCTAGAGAAAGTGATGCACATAACTAACACTGCTATATTGATTCATGCTAATGCTCATTTTTCGAATATTTCGAGTGAAAATAGTAGGTAAAGTAACTTGTATTATGCTAAACTTCAACTCACGCAGTGATATCATTGTTTCAATAAACCAATAGAAACAACTAACTTTACATTTCGAAATACTATTATTACTGTTTACTATTCCAAAAACATATTTTTATCAAATAAATGTGTTTCCAACAGTAACCATCTTATAAATAAGCCATTATTTTTAATAGTTTACTATTTCTTTCGTACCTTATTCAACCATTAAGATTGTAATTTTCATATATCAATCCTAATTTTCGCTAAAAAATCGTAAAGCAAACTTTATATGAAAACTATGCTAATACTGTCCGTTCCGTTCAAAAACATTGTAAAAACAAAAATTTAATTTTAAGATACACTTTATCGTTATATCCTACATTGAATTGCTAATGTACGTAGGGATCAACATTAAAAATATTTATGAGTTTCGTAAGAAGAAAATTAAGTTAGTCTAAAATTCCTCATAATTTCATCTTCTTTTCTTTGTTTTTATAGTAATTTTAACACATGCTGGTATTTAGTACATGAAGAATGTACAACAGTGGTTTAATGAAGTACTTACACGATTACAATAATTTTAGTATCGAATTTTTGCCAAAACGTGACTCAAATTATTCATTTACTATAGTTATCCTTTCGCCACTACCTATAAAAGGAGTAGGACAAAACCATCGGAAAAAACAGTTTAGGGAATCATTCCACGCCTTCAGATGACAGTTGCTAGTTTTCAGCGAAAACTCTACATCACGTTCATATTAACGATAGGTGTCAGTGCAAATTCGATAGAATGAAGCTTTGAAATATCATGTTATCTAAAAAGCTTTCAAATTATGATCGTAGCTTCACAACGCATGTTGTCACAACGTAATTTTGTTTTATACATTAGTGTGAATATCTTCGAGCCGTCCGATACCTACAAAATTGGTTCTTTCCATAAGCATATGCAAGTGGATTTAAAAGAGCGTTTACCTTCTTAATCAATGGTAAATCATTGGATGATCGTGAATGGTGGTGTGAAGACCATCCTTATATTGGAATATTTGCAACATTTCCAAATCAAGGAGATACAATATATTCTTATCAGTAAAAGCTGGTGGTTGAGACTTTTTCTGTCAGAATTAGACTCTATTGTGAATCTTTCAGAATTTTAAAAAAAGAAACAAGCGGTTGGTTTTTAGATCGAAGTTTTAGATCGCATTTTTCTTTTAAGTCTTGAAATTTAAAACAAAATCGTGAAGAAGAAAGATCTTTATAAAGTAATGTAAGTACTAAGGATGCTCAAAGAATACGGTTAATGAATCCCTGTACCTAAGCAGCAATTGCTAACGCTACATCTATCCGTGTCTGATTCGCATTATTGCTAACACTGAATTTTGTTGCAAAAAATGCCAAAGACGCTCACTAAATGTTAAAATCGATGATGATAATATGGTAACTTTGAAAACCACCGACAGTACATCTAACATTTAACTATTCAACATGCAAGCAATATGAACGATTTAAAAGGGAAAATAAGATCAACGGTAGCTCAACTTGAAATAGGAAGTTTTGACTATTTCGTTTAAATGAGACCAGTGAATGCGGAATTCGTTCCCAACCTTTAGACTGACGAACAGAAGGAAAATCGTGTATCAGTTTGCACGGAATAGCCAATACTAATACCCGGGGATGAAAGTTGGGTAAAACTATAAATTACGATGGGGGATGGGACCTAGGTGCACGCGTTCGAAGGCCTCATTCGGGCCCTTTGTACTACCCCCTGCCGGACACACCGAGCCACAGAATGAATGTGTCACCCATCCAAGTATTGATCAAAGCGCGAGTTACTTAACTGTCAATACTTGCATGGATTTTGACTATACATTCTGCGGTACTGCTATGACTATGAAAGTTGGGTGTACCGTGTACCGATATGAACATGACAGGAAAATTTAGAGTTCCAAATAGAAAACTAATGACTGATTTCGCCCTAAGAAGGCATGTCAGTCAAAGTCAAATGTTAAGGTCATGCTCATTGTTTTTTTATAGTGAAGGACACTATAAAACTGTACTATAAGAGTTCATTCGTAGGGAACAGCTGCAAATTCTGAGTATTGCAAGGATGTACTGCAATTTTGCGATACAATATACGGAGAAAGGAATAGGAATAGTGCCCCAATGGCCGTGAGTTTTTAATCGAAAAGAAAGTAGGTACCTGTCTGTCCACGTCCGTTTTACTCTTCGGATTTAGCACTATATGTGACGTTTGGCTCTTCCCAAAAATAAAAATTGGAAAACGTTTGACACAATTTTTGAGATTAAGAGAACCACGAAGGAGCAGTTGAAATCCATCTCTTGCCAAGGAGATTATTTTGAGGGAGAATAATTTAAATTTGCAATTGCAATGGTGTGTGAATAAGGAGGTCAATTAAGTTGTTCCAGAAGGGAAGTGTAGGACATGTTTGCCCTGCATGAATTTGGTAATTGTGCAGTGTGCTAATTGTATACATTTTATAACTCATATTACACAAAATTATTGATAAACATCTTATTTTTTTATATTTTGGCATTATCCCAAGCCCAACACCTACCGATATCTTGTGGAAAATAGATTTAATTGACTTCAGGTAATACTACTACATCGCCATTTCAAAATAAAAAGCTGGAGCTATTGGAAACCGCTTCAAATCAAAGAACAAAAACGATTTTTATTTCATACTGGGGCAACAATTAAAATTTTTAATAATTTCAGTCTTTTTAGAATATTGATGATCTTGGAAGCGAATTAAGGCCTCAATGGAAAAAGTATACTTTTATTTTCTGAGATATATTATTATTACATCGGTATTAATATTATTTCATTTATGGGAATGGCCCATTTGGGCGCGACCGTTTGAACGCGACCGTTTGAACGCAGGGACGTTTGAACGCAGGGACTTTTGAACGCAGGGACGTTTGAACGCAGAGACGTTTGAACGCGGGGACTTTTGAACGCAGGGACGTTTGAACGCAGAGACCTTCGAACACAAAATTTAAAATTTTTTTAAACTATTACCGTTTAAGTTTAGTTTAGAACACATTAACAAAAACTGAGAACCTGTAAATATGTGTTAAAAGTTTGTGTATTTATATTATTTAGATAATTAACCTCATAGTGTTGTAGACCAATCAGACATTAAGAACAGTGTCACATGCACCAATCACAAGTTTTTTTAACTGAAAAGAATGCATGGTACTTTTCTTGCCGCTACCTCATTGTTTTAGCAACCTATATTTAAAAAAATCAAATGTCATTTTGACAAAAGTAAAAAATTTGACGTATTTAACGCTTCATTCAGTTAATTCTCCAACCGAAGATCATTCGTTCTCAACTCTTGTCAGGCAAGATTTTTTTGTATGAGCATTGATTGCTAAAAGGTAATTAAACTCGATCAAATTCTTGGGAAAAGAACCCTCGCGCTTCGCGCTCGGGTCTTTTCGTCAATTTGATCTCGTTTAATTGCCAAGCAACCAGTGCTCATACAAAAAAATCTTTCCGACAATAGTTGAGCACTTATGATCTTACTGTTGAAAAGAAAAGAAAAAAAGAAGACCATTGTAAAAACCTTCGTGTGAGGGCGGACCTCTGTGTACATGGGGGCGAAGCATATTGAATCGTTGTTAGGACCTCTTAAGTTTTTTTTTTAACTTACTTTTAATATTAAGACGTAGGTCTTTTTTTTGACCTAATAATAATCAATTAATTAGTGGATTTTAAGGGATGTGGACAAAAGAATTAATGGATTTTGAGGGCGGTGGACTAAAGAATTAGTGGACGTAGCGGCCAGTGGATGAAATGGAATGGATGAAACGTCACACAATCGATTTTTATAATGTAACAAGTAAAACGCTTACCTACCTAATACATAAGAAAATGTCAAGAAAATAATAAAATAGTAAGATAGCACTTCCTAAATAGAATTTTGTCTTTATCGCGAAAGTTCGACGATCTAACTGTAAGTCTTTAACAAAAACAATCATTTTAGACTACATATTTACAGGTGCTCAGTTTTTGGTAATCTGTTCTAAACTAAACTTAAACGGTAATAATTTAAAAAATAATTTAAATTTTGTGTTCGAAGGTCTCTGCGTTCAAACGTCCCTGCGTTCAAATGGCCTGCGTCCAAACGTCTCTGCGTTCAAAAGTCCCTGCGTTCAAACGTCCCTGCGTTCAACCGTCTCTGCGTTCAAACGGCCGCGTTCAAACAATCGCGTTCAAACGGTCGCGTCCAAACGTCCTAGACACAATTCATTTATTGTGTTCAATAAGGGTGTACCAATCTTACGACAAGGTTTGGTATATGGTTTATTTCAAGAGATATCAAAAAATGTTGTTAAGAAAAATAATAGATGTCTTTAAGGATTATATTTTGAAATTATCTTGAACTATACAGAGTATTACATAACTCCGTTACATACCAAACATATGATTTTTGAATGAGAGCTCCTGCATATTATGCCAAATTCGGATTCGAATCTTTTGATATAATATTTTACTATGTTATACAGAGTGCTTTAAAAGTTATGGACACGTTTATGTTAAAATCAACGCCCTCTAGCTTATACTGTACGTTACAGAAAAAACAATTTGTTGCCTAATCGAGCTTCGTAAATTTCAATTATTTTCTCTTTTGTGTAGAGGGTGGATCGAAATTCAGACCTTCCATTTTCTTTCTTCTTTTAAGCCTGTATTTAATAGCAGAAATGGAATCTTTGATTATGTAACTTTAATTTTTGTTAAGCCTTTTTAAATTAAATGGGTATTACAAAATAACTCTGTTTTTATGAACTTTGGGTATAGGTAATGCTTAACAAATCAAAGATTCTATTTCTGCTATTAAATACAGTGTTCCATTTAAAAGAAGAAAGAAAATGAGTTTCGATCCACCCTGTACACAAAAGAGAAAATAATTCAAATTTAATCGAATGAGGGGATATTACATCATATTACGAAACTCGATTAGGCAAAAAATTATTTATTTTTGTAACGTACAGTAAAGCTAGAGGGCGTTGATTTAGCTACGATTTTAATGTTTTCATTATGTATATGTACGTTATAGTTATTTATGTATCAAGGGAATTATAAGGGTCTTAATTACCGAGGGTAAAGTTTGCGTCCCGAGGGCCTTGCGCCCGAGGGACAGCAATTACCCAAGGTAATTGAGACCTATTAATTCCCGTGATACATAGATAATTTTATTTCTGACCGAGTTTAATAAAATTTGTTCATTTCCGGTATATTTGATTCAGGTAGGTATCGTCGATTGCAGTTTTGGTTGTTGCTAGGTTACTGGTTCATAAAAGAGCCGTAGAGGGAATTATAGCGTCTTTATATCCCAAGGGAGTTATGACACTCTTTATTGGTATCGTAACTATGACAATATAAGCTTATAATGTCACTGTCAGAAATAAAAATATTAGCATTACAGAAATTGGGGGATGTACCTGTAATTTTTGTACTTTCAATCTCTTTCTGTTTAAAATTGCATCGAGTGGAAATAATTTTAGTACGTTAAGGCGCCTCTATACATAGGGTAGGCAACACACCATGCAATTGGAAAAAGTGCAATCTTTTGACCAGGATTACAGCTCTAAAATTAAACTTGAAAAAATTTTAAGGTCGGGAATATATTCCTTACTATAATGAAATTTTGCCTTAGAATTTTGTTTGAAAAAAAACAAATATTTGAGGTAACAAAAAATTATTTTATCTTTCATCTATTTTAAGAGATATTTTCCAAACGACAGTCAATATCCGAAAATTAAATTCTACGGACAAATTCTACAGTGCTTAAGAACCATATTTCGTTTAACAATCGTTTCCAACGGTTAAGTTGTAACTGTAATCCTGGTCAAAAGTTTTTTTTAATATAAATTTTATGTACAAAAATTGTACCAACGAAAATTTCGTAAATGCCCCGGGCCACAGAGGCCAGGTAGTGGAATTATACTTCTAAGGAGATTATACAGACAAAAGAAAAGTACCTGTTTAATGACCCTGTTACAAAGATGCAAATTGACAAATAAATATTGCGTAACCAGGGTTATTTCCGACGTAAATTTAAAAAACGCTATAGACAAATTGTAAAAACCCTTATTTTTTTTATTAAAATTTATTTTAATTAATATAAACAGCACAAATCTTGAGTTGATGTCTTAAATTTTTTTTGGAAAAAGGGCGTGGTTGTCAGTTTTATAAATTTAACGTACCTTTTTTTGGTAGTAGTAATTCCAGGGGGGGTCAACTGCCCTACCCTGACCCTCCTAAATGACGCCCCTGATGTATTCCACCTTTAGTGTAGACTACAAAGTAGCATATATTTCTTTTGGTTATGATGTGCAATAGACCCTCTACTTAGTAAAAATAATTATTGTCATTTTGTTTCAAAGTGAGCTTATTATTATTACTACATTCACAGTATTCTAATTTACCCTTCAAATGTGCTTCAATAGGATGCAAATTGCCGCTTTTCTCGGAACATTTAATTTCAACAATGGCAGTTTTTCCTACTAAGCCTCCTGGAGAACAAGCATCAAGAAATAGTAATTCTTCATCAGCTATAGGCCCGATTTTTTAACAACTACCTACTGAGCATTGGGATTAAAATTAACTGAATTGCTGTATCTTCATGTTGCAAACCAAACCATGTAGAACTATTTCCTTTAAACGTATGTACTACATACATAATAGTGCCGCAACGGTTTTTGCCGTAGGTGTTGTTTTTCTTAATTTACAAAGTTTTCCAAAATTAGAAGCATAATGCGTTTCTTGCGTTCTGATTTCCATAAATCACTCTGTAACTGAAGAATTGTTGCTTTGCTGAGTGCACATCTATCTATACTGTCTAAATTTTTCAAGAATTCTTGCATCATTTTTTCATAAAGCTCCACATTCATGTCCGATATAGCTTACATTTCACAGTCAAAATAATATTTTTTACCACAATGAAACGTAACTTACATATGATTAGTGAACCTCTTATATAATATATATACCTATGTAGTATGTATATATACCATTAATGGTATTGTTTTGTTAATTATATCTAATACGAATTAAATTTTAATGGGATTTTAGCGCATTTTAAAGTAAAATACTTTAGAATCAATTAAATTAATAGGTATGTTTGTTTGTCCAAGTACAGAAATAATGAAAATGATATCAGTGCATTTATTTTTTATTTAGAATGTGTGGTTAATTGTAATACTTAATTATGTATTCTTAAACATTGTCAAAGTTTATTTTGCTTTGTTTTTTATTAATTATTCCATACTAAATGAAATTGTTTATAGTGTTTTCCGAATTTTCAAATAATTATTCTTTTGTGATTCTTGGACGCACATAATATGTACTATAATATTTTAATTTTAGTAGTCCAACATAGTAAAATAAATTAAAAGGTATAGTAGTCTTACAATCTGCGGGAATTCCAAGAAAACATAAAAGTTATAGGTATAACTAAACAATGAAACTTTCAAGTACATTTAGGTAAATTACGCATAATCCGTTTAGCCCTCAGGGAGTATTGAGATATGTATGTTGCCTAATTTAAAATCAGTAAGGAGTAGGTCCGAAATTTTTGCAGCTGTATAGAGGCGCCTTAAATATTTGTGACTGAATTCTTTTTCTATATCACAATCACTATTATAACTTGTTATTATTATTAAGCACAAAATTAGATTATATACCTATTTTTAGGTAAGCTTATTACCTTGTTCGTAATAATAGTTATTTATGTATCAAGTACGCAAAATGATGTTTTAGTGGATGAGTCGAGTTTGTCGGACGAGGCGAAGCCGAGTCCGAAAACTTAGACGAATCCACTAAAACGTTTTGCGTACGTGATGCATACAACATTTTTTTGCATGAATTCTCTAAATTATCAAATTAATTTCATAAAAATTTAATTTGGTACGTACAGAACGGTTGTAAACGTCATATTTAGCTTTGACATAGTTGTTATAGCAACAACAAGTAAATTCGTAAAAAGTCAAAATAAAAATATCGTAAATACGTCAAAACGAATGAAAATCCAGCATTAAGGTTGTCATAGCGACTTTAGCGTACTTGTCCTTTAAAGATGTATTTTGCGGATTGTTTTCACTCCGCAAAATGGTTACTTTGGAGACAGAATACAAAAAAATTATTAAACGTATTTTTTATCACACCTCGTAGTTTCAAGTAGGTACATAATAATTGTGGCGATAGGTTCATGCATATTAATGAAGCGTTATTTTACAAAAATTTCACAATCGTAGCTTTAATGGAGGGGCATTTGATACGAATATGAGTAATAATTTATTGTAGTCAGTAATGTAGGTATAATGAAGCAAAACAATTTATACTGTAACCTGTAACCAAACCAAATTATTAGATGTAAACTATTCAATGCTCTAAACTTTAAAGCAAAATAACATCACAATGTACCTTTAAAACGTAAACATCAATAGAATATTTTTAGGTCCGAACGAATCATAAAGTCATAAGATTATGTACGTATCAAAAAAGAGTAAAAATTTTATATACCTACATCCTAAGAAATATGATACTCAACTTTCATGTGGCTGAAGTTTAAGAACTGATGTAAATCTGATTTATAGAATATTATTTCATTGCAAAATCCTGTTTTTATTTAACAACACTTTAATTTTATTTCTGAAGATATATATTTATATTATTTATGTTGAACTTTGATACGAGATATTGTTAACAAAATTTTCACTTGTGTATAATACAGTGATTGGTATCTCAGGCAATGTAAGATAAAAACGTTAAGTTAAATAATATTTCAACCAAAGTGCAAATTTTTCTTCAAAAAAAACCCGTCCAAATAACAATAAAAGACGTAAACATAAAACGTGTAGGTTTCTCATATTTTTATACAATCAGTGACCTTTCAATGTAAATACAAAGCAAAGAGAAAGTCAAATAAAAAATTCACTACAGAAATATATCACTCAGCCGGCCTATTTCAATTTTGACATCTTAATACAATGAAATTCAAGCAGGCTTTCGGATACAAGTTGGAATAATAAAATTGTATATTTTTAATCATCGGTAAAGACTCGTAAATTTTAAAATTCCACTTACGAGAAGATTTAATGACTGGAACTATTAAAGAAAAAAATTCTGATAGGTAACAACGCATTTTCCTTAAAGATGGTGTAAGGATTTATTATGTACATACATGCAAAAGTCGTTGAAAGCTACTGCAAATATTACATTATTCTCTTCTAATGTAATAGGATCCTTTGTCGGCAAATCCTTAATTTGTTACTCTGCCATTTTTGTAATACCACCAGACAAAATCAACGTAAAAATATTGTGGACGCTCTCCCATAATAAAATACACAGTGAAATGCGTACGTTATAATAATAAACGATGTGGAAATACAATTATAACTGTTTATTTTCATTCCTAGATCTACTTTTGGAATAATTATAATTGATTGGTTCATTTAAACCGAAGAATTGATTTTGTCAGAATCATTCTTTAAAATACTTGCTCTTAATTGACATTGGGCAACTAAGTGTTAATAGAAAGTGTGCATTTAAATGAATAGAATCTAGAGATAATTCAGAATTGATTACAATGATTTTTCACGAAAGATAGTGTCACATATTTGGATAATAAAAAAAATAGGTAGCGTGTTTTTAATTTTAAAAACAAGCGTACGGTAATTCACAGCGTCGGTTACACTATCAGAAGTTAATATTTCAAACGGAAGACTTCTATTAAATAATAAACCAGTAAAAGCACCAGAGGTGAGTTAAAACGTATTCTCACACCTTTGGTGGAATATTCCTCTGATCGTCTATACTTTGTATGGGATTTCTTTCGTCGGCGTAATATTGTGACAGGATAGGTGATAAACCATAATCAAGTAGCCGATACAAAGATCCTTAATGTATTTCTTTGGGCATGCATAAATTTTGATAAAAAGGTGTTGGTGTATAAATTTATAAATGGTTCTACTTATAATACATTGTTATAAAAATTATTCACTCGAATATTTTCCATCTCGATCACCTTCAAATTTAATTAGTGAAGCACTTTAAAATAGATATTTATCACGTATGATTACGGGAACAAAAAACGTCCATAAAAAAAATGTTATTCTAACGTTGAAACGAGTATAATTCTTTGTATGTTAAAAAAACATCAACGAAATCTGGCTACGTTATATAATATTTCAGCGGCCGCGGCCGTGCAAATTATACATTCAGTTTAAAAGTCCTCAATTAGACATTCAAGCGGAAATTGTCCAATTTGTTACTAACAGTAAGTTATAGATTAATATATTGTTAAATTCGTAAGATTTCAATACAAAATACATTTTAAGGGATGCTTACTCAACTGATGTTACTTAGAGATCCTTTTAAATGCCTTCTTTTAACAAATAGCGTCATTATTCCTCTAAGTAAATATAAAGGGCATCAACAACATTTCATTTTTTTTGTTTAGTGCACATGGAATTTTTTTCTGTAGAAAGCCGGTAAGGGGATGATTGATCCCTTTGCAGATTGGGATAGTTGATCCTTGGATTAAGCATCCCCCTCCAAGAAGAACTCTTCCCAACAGCATTAATATTTCTACTGAGGCTTATCCCTTATTTATTTTTGTTGAAGATGCCGCGAAAGTACACGACAAAGGAAGATTCCGTTAGAAGGATTCGATATGATCCAGAGAAAATGCGCCTAGCAGTGGAAGAGGCGATGAGAGGAGTGCCTCTTAAGGAATACTCTAGGCAGCCTAGGCGGTTTCGGATTAATGTAATGACCCTAAAAAGACGAGCTAGAAGACTACCAACAACGGCAAGTTTTTTTAGGTACAAGAGGAGACAATGCTAGAAGATTACTTAGTATCAAGATCAACTTCTCATCGTTTTAATGGGCTATCTACGCTAAGACTGAGGAAGTTGGCTTGGCAATACGCAAAACGCAATGGGAAGTCACATCCCTCGTCTTGGGATAGCAACGAGCAGAGTGGCGTACATTGGTACCATTTTTTTATGGACAGAAACTCAAGCTTGAGGCTTAGAACGCCTGAAGCAACTAGCCTGAGCCGCAGTACGGCTTTTAACCGGCAGATCCCATGTAGCACCGTTTATTGGCGTTAGCTTGGCGGAATGTTGGCCTAATATAGGGAGATTGGTGCAATATTGCCGGACTGCAGCCAAAATTGGGTGAATATATTTTTGCAATATTATACAAATATTGGAAATACAACATTTAGCGGATATAAGAACAATATTGGCAATATTCAGTAAATATTGCTATTTAATGTAAATTGAAATATGTATTGTACCTACAATAATGTACCAATATTGCAAATCGATATTTAAGCAATATAACAGAAATATTTACAGTATTTAGTAAATATTACTATACAATATAAAGTCAATATTTATTTATCAATAACATAACAATACCACAAATAATATCGTTATGATATTTTCTCAAAATCTGCCGATTGTTAGTTTTCACCGATTTAGAGATATCAAAATAATCAAAATATAATATGCACGCCCTCCTCCACATATTATATTGTTCAACTTTAAGTTCCAAAATTATATAACTTTCCGTTGCTCAATGGGTGACCTTCTAACCGGGTGATCTATGGTTCGAGTCCTACTTGAAGCAAAACTTTTTTCAGCATCGCCGATCTCCGAGTCTGCACGAAGTGAATGGGCTTTCTGGGGAAGCGCCACCGCACCACATGGAACCCTGCAGGTGTTGCACAATTGGAAATTGTCCCTCGCAACAGTTAGGGCTCTGTAGTGGCCTAGGCCCACCCCCTTTCATACTATTTCGGTACACATTACAAAACAATAATGGACCAATATGGTATAAATATTTTCCCCAATATTGAAAGAATATCGTTTAGTAATATTTAGCCAATTTCAGTGTTGGGACAATATTGTACATTCATATTCTACCAATATATTTACAATGAAATGCCAATATTACACCAATATTAAATGATACAAAACTGACGAAAGTATATGAAAGGGATGAAATCCTCACTGAGACGATTTACAATGTTGACGAGACCCGTGTAACCACGATGCATAAGCCTGGGAAGGTTATCGCGCAAAAGGGGATCAAGCAGGTGGGACAGGTGACCTCAAGAGAACGAGAGTCGTTGGTGACAGTGTGCTCGACAATCAGCGCTGCTGCAACGTATTTACCCCCATTTTTCATATTTCCGAGGGTAAATTGGTAAGGCAGAGTGATAAACGGAGAGCCTATCAACAGCAGTGGATCTACTGACCCGAAAGCTTCAGATTGGATGACCACTGCCTGTTTTATAAAGTTTTTGGAGCATTTTTCAAAGTAAAATTTTGATGATATTAGACAATCACGAAAACCCTAGATCGGAATGGGACAAGTCAGCGCCGCCGACTCATCGCGGCCGATTCATCGCGGCCATCTCATCGCCGAGCCATCTCATCGCCGAGCCATCTCAGCGCCGGCCAACTCATCGCCGATTTTATTTTCGATAAATTCAGCACATTCCTCTTTTACTTGCTTGTATAAATACCGATACCGATCATCAAGAACTTACATTAACATGACATTAACATTCCCTTAAATCTTAATCAATATTGATAATCAGCTTTACAGAGCTTTAAATCGATATAATGATAGCGTTAATAGACAATGAATCATACTACCTGATATTAACATTCATATATAAAAAGTTTGGAAATAAAAGTAATGCTAAACTTAAACGTAGATTGCCATTAAAGCGCCTAGGTTATTTGCAGGTTTAGTATATTTTTTTTAAATTGATACAAAATGGCAACACTAAACAAAATTTGGAAGTAAAAAAAATGCTAAACTCGGCGATGAGTTGGCCGGCGATGAGTTGGCCGGCGATGAGATGGCTCGGCGATGAGATGGCCGCGATGAATCGGCCGCGATGAGTCGGCGGCGCTGACTTGTCATATCTTATGAGTCCTTATTATAAGTCGAAGGGAATAATAATGCTAACAATCCTGCCGCATACCTTCCGTAAATTATAGCTCCTCGATAAGACCGTTTTTGGACCTTTAAACAAATTTTATAAGGCGACAACGGCATGGGTAGTAACGAATCCTGGTAAGACCCTAGCCATATATGAAGTTGCAGGGTTGTTGGACACAGCATATCCCAGTGCTTTGACTCCTACCAATCTCATAGAAGGGTCCAAGACCATTGGGGTTTGGCCCCTCAGCAACAGCGCAATATTTCAGGACTACGAATTCCTGCCGAGCGCGGTTACCTACAGATCGCCCCAGCCCTAGTGAGAAAGCTGAAAACGTTGGTGACTTGTTGTGACTGTGAATGAAACTTCATGAATAGGTGCAACAGAAACTCCATTGCGGCAAAAAATGAGGAAGAACGACGGAGCTCACTGTAATACCTCAGGACATCCTACCCTTTCCACAAGCTCCACCAAGGAATGGAGGGGGTGCAAGAAGGAAACGCAGACGTCCTTACCGACACACCAGAGAAACAGGAGCTGGAGCAAGAATTAGATATAAAAAAGATGAAAGAAAAGTTAAGAAATTACGAAGAGAGACTAAAATGAATATGAAACAGAAAAAACCACCGAACGAAGCTGTTCCATTTTCAAATTGAAGGCTAAGCTTAAACCGACAAAGCCACCATCTCCGGTATTCACTTTGCACAATGAAAGTGATTGGGAAGCAGCAGGGTTTAAATTGTGCCGGCTCGCACCGGCTCTAAGAGCCGGCCTGCCCTGGAAGAAACGGCTCTGCGAGCCGGCCCTGATTTTGCCTTTGCGAGCTGGCCCTTTTTACTAGCGAACCGGCTAAAGTGCCCTTATTTGTTTTTCACCGGCTCGCATTAATTTAGATCCCAACGGCCCAATTTTTCAAGGCCGAATTTTAAAACTGCGATCAAGCAAGGCCACCTAAAAAAGAGGCCGTGGATCAAGGCGATTTAAAACCATTTCCCACTTCCACATAACAGGCATATCTTTCAGCCAACTACTAAAAAATCCGAAAAAAATGGCATCATTGCAATGAAATGAGAATAAGTCAGAAACTATTAAAGATAGGGATAGGAACATGTAATACCAAAATATGCCCATTTTGACTCTCTATCAAATGCAATAGTAAGAAAATGGTCATTTCATTTAAAAAATCTGAGTTTTCAGTCTTTGAATTTTCCTAAATTTGGAACCCTATAGATGAGGTCGTACGCAACTTAGCCTTTTTTAAGTACACCCAAAGAAAGGCCTATTCCTCCTCTATGCGCTGGTAAAAACTCGGTTGTCATACCTACAACGGTTTTCAAGTAATGAATTCTTAAAGTATACCGTCTGCATCCGCCATTTCTTTTAAATAAGTGAAAATAATTTAAAAACCATAACATGTAGATATTGATATGTGGTATCAAAAGAACTGAAATTTCACGTAGAATCCAAAAATGCAATAAAAAATAGGGGTTGCCATTTAAAATAACGAAGTTAGTAGCTACTTCCGGAATTTCCGGAAGTGCTGCCATTTTGAAAATATTTTACATCGATTCGGCTTTCTGAGTAACCCCTAAGTACAAATTTTCAAAAATCTACCTATCAAACTTTCCTGATGGAAACGTCTAACTAAAGCTCCCAAAAAAACACCCTGTATAGCTCTCTGCAAAGTGGTTATAAAAATAAAAAATAAATCTCTTGGTCGCAGTAATAATCCATATTTTAATGCTTACGAAAGATATATCTAACGTGGTTTTGGATTGTACCTATATAAAAAGTGCCCTTTTTCGTAAAAAACGTGCCAACTTTTTAGAAATGTGCCTTTTTAGGTAAAACCGCGAGCCGGCCCTTTTTAATTTACAATTTAAGCACTGGGAAGCAGACGTCCTTGGAGAGAGCGATTCCATAGACGAAAAACATATGAACTTCAACCTGCATCTTACAGGTAAAAATGATCCAATTTGCCATTAGTTTCTACCTTAAAGTCGAGCTTAGGCTACGAAGGAGCAAACAGACTGCACCTAACAGCTTCCTTTGTTTTTCAGTGGCTGATGTTAGCCTGGGCCACTGGGTTATTGTGGACTACAATGGCTCGTCTTACCCAGGACAAATAGCTGAAAAGGATGACGAAGGTGCAACAGTGAAGTGCCTAGAAAAGGGTATAAAATATTTCAAGTAAGAAAGCGAACGTGATAAACTATAAATGGTCTGAAATAAAACGCAAGATCGGCACTCCGACGCATCTAAAAAGAGGGTTCATTGATCTGCCAGAACTATCATACTATGTTTAGAGGTGAATATGTCTCATTGTATCAGTTGTATTTTCCTTTCGTTATTAGGTTATTAAGCCTACCTTCTACGAGTTAGATGAAAGGAACAAGCAACCCTCATGAGATCAAGTGTCCCACTGGAGTAGGATCGAGTATCCCCTACCCCTAGAGATACTTGATCTCTGGTCGGGATTGCTTTAAAGTAGAAAACGACGTACTTTAATAGTTTGTTGTCAAATGAATGTACGTCTGGCGAAAAGTGATAGATTAGATCATGAGGTAATGCAAAACTGAACCATTGCTACTCCATAACAGCTGCTCACCTTTATCCATTTCCATTTATGTGTTTCTACCGTCTCTCCCCATATATCTTTCTACTCCTCGATTATCACTTCCTACTTATTAATTTATATTTCCCATTAGATAATAATATTGCATATCTTGTAATACATCGAAAAATTCTTCCTTTACTGTTTTCATTGCATTATTATTTCGTGTTAAACCACTTCATATTTCATTACCTTCACTGTTTACCAGGTTACCAGTAATTATTTGTCATTTACATATTTCTCTTCCAATGGAAAGAGTTTTTTTGGTCTTGACTAAATTATTTGTAAGGAGAATTTTATTGGGGATTAAGACCTTTTAATATCCTTCATAATTGTCGGTTTAATTCAAATAATCTTTATTGTCCTGAGGAAGCTTGTATCTAACGGGCGAAATATTGACAAATAAATAAAAAATTCTTATCAAGTGACAACGACAGGTCTTAATCCCCAATAAAATTCTCCTTACAAAAAATTTCTCTTCCAATATGTTCTTCAATTTCTTTGGTTTGATTATCAGACCCAGAGTGGAAGTAATTTTTTATTGTCCATCGCCTTCAAATCTGATATAAGTAGTTCACTTTAAAAAAGTGTTTCCCCAAAATGTTAATAATGTAGGTCTTTAACTGCTGAATGTCTTATAGATCTTAAAACTAATCCTCTAATGGCATGGATATTAATGGTAATTAATGGTTCCGAAGATTGTATTCCATAACATAATGTTGCGATGTGAAGCACAACAAGGACTGTCACGAGCACAATGTGAGTAGGTACCTTTTGGATCACAATCGCAATTACTTGTATAAATGTTTTGCTTTCTTAGGCAACTGTTTTCCACATCTGAGGTTAGTCGTTCTTAATTTTCACAAAGATCGGTCATTTCAGTCATCTTCTTGTAGGTTTCGGTTTTCCTGGTGAAAATTTTAAAAATTTCTCTTCCCATCTTCTACAATATTAAGTATGTTACAACCGTTGGCACTATCCATTCTTATTTTCTGTTACTGATCACGTTTCTCCACCTGCAATGCGTCCTATTATATTTTGAAATAGCCTTGGGTCATATCCATTATTATATTTCTTAAAAAAGAACATTTGCTATTTTATTTATAAATGACTTATTACTTCGATTTAACTTTTGACATAGAGTATAATTGAGAAATATTACTGTGGCATAAGATAGTAGTTCAATAATAGTGATTTTTCACGTCAAATTGTGTATTCATTATTCACTTTTTTTAGTTCACATAAAAGTCACGAATTCACTAAGCGTAAAATAGCCTTATGTATTTATAAATCTTTGTTTATTACAAAGCTCCTTTTGTCGTTTATTTAAAAAGACTCAAATAAAATAACCGGCAGGTAAGTGTAGATAAAGTTGTGTCAAATAAATTTCTAAAAGCGTACAATAACAATTTGCTATGGTGTATTAAAAAGGAGAAACTGTGTAATAATAATAAATAAATAAATACTCCACCACGTGTAACGTAAACGCTGAACGCTGTGTCATTTTAAATCTCTCGGTTTCTAGGGTAGGTACCAATATGTAATGAAAACATTCTACCGGTAGCAATCGAGCAATAACCTCCTTCATTTCTATAACTTTACATTCAACCTGTCATATTTATATAGAATCAAAAATGTCGTAAAAGTAGTCTTTGATACTTGACGAGTAAAAGGATTTCGACTGCTATTTGAATTTAGAGCTATATACGAAGATGCATATCGATATTAATTGACACACCTTAATAACGATTTATTCATTTTCGAGCATCAAACATCTATTGTTATACTCCTAATAAAAAAGCTTTTGGTCATTTCTGCCTAATGGTTTGGTAGGCGCTAAGAAGTTTACATCATTTCAGTTTTAGCATATTCATAATTGTAGTTTATTAACATGGTGGGATTTTTGTTACATAAATAAATTTATAGTTTTAAACTTATAATCTCTTGCTTAATCCTCTTACTGAGTACTTTTTGATGACAGAATCTATAGAGAGACCAACAGGGATTTGTTTTAATTGGTTTAAATTTAAAATTAGTGTTGTCCTTCAGAATTAGAAAAAAAGGAACGAATCTAATCTAACAGTCAAGTACATTATATATGCTTACAAATTAGATGACTTACGACGGTTTAAGTAATTACTTATGCAAAAAAAATGGAATGAGTTGTCACTCATAATCAATTTAACTAATCTCACGGTATTGATGCATATCATACGAAATTACTTATAACTGCAACAGCCAATATTGCGTAAACGGGGGAAACACTAGCTAATATTTTTTATTTCATAATTAAAATATCCAATAGATTAAATCGTCTATAAATTCGTGTGACTTCAAGTAGATACTTTAATCTTCTTTCTCGGGAAGATTTTTTGTGAAGGTGAAGGTGAAGCGAATGAAACTGAAATTACGGGATTACCTTGATCTCACTGTTCATTATTATTTGCTTTTTGCACCTGAAATTTACCTCGATATCTTGTTTGTGGTGTCCTTATCTTGATCAACTTAAATGCTTGTACTTTGATACCAAAATTCAAAGAAATATGTAGTATTATTCATCGCCAATATTTGTAATGATTTATATTAATATATGTTTTATTGTTGTCATTGGGAGGTATTTCTATGGCAAGCCGTTTTACCATTTATTCACCGCAGTCGTTATATGTCATTTTAATTCAAATCTATTTCCATGTCGCGTGGGATAATGAAAATTACGCTATTTTCGTTAAGAAAAATGCAATTCTCATTCTTAATTAAAATTTAAATTCAAAAATTATTTTAAATTAAAATGAAAATGATTATGTTTTTCCTTTAAACATTTTCTTACATCATATTAGTTTTCAGGGCATAGCTGATCACAAAAATTCATTTTCTTGGGATATGATATCCTTCTAACAATGATGTATTGGAATGCATTCTTAGAGTTCGTTGCAATTCAATTTTAATTTTAATTTAATTTAGTTTCTTATACGCTCGATACGTCCTAGCGGTAACACGCATTGTCGAGGTTGTGATATAACCTGTGTTATATTAAATTGTATTTGATTAGTGATTATACTGTGTAGTAGTATTTTATTAAAAAAATTTGTGTGTGTTGTTAGTGCAGATAAAATACACCTGCACCATTTAAAAATTTAAAAATTTAAAAATTAAATTAAAAGTTAAATTATCTTCGAGGCCAATATGCCAAAACGCTTATCAGAATTAAAAGTATTTGAACTAAAAAATGAATTAAGTAAACGGAAAATTTCTACGACTGGTAAAAAAATTGAGTTAATAGATAAACTTAAAGATCATTTAAATTGTAGTTATGTCACTGAAAACACAGAAAGTAGTTCTTCGATTAATCATATAAAACCGAAAACTGTGCGAAAGAAATTCTGTTATGATCAAACATTGGTCTACCTTAATAGAAGGATTAGTTTTTTAGAAGCTAAAATGAAGAAATTGGTAGAGTGCAACAAAAAACTGTTTGAACTTTCCCGCGCATATTCACCGAAGATGGGTAAGCCCATTAACAAACCAAATCTAATCAAAGAACCAAACACTGCTACTATTTCTAAAGTAGAAACCGACGTGAAATCTAATAATACCAGTACCGCCAAATTGGAAAAAAATAACGTTGTTGATAAAGTTGTTGATCCATCGTTAACAAAAAATCGTAAAACCGTTCAAGTTAAAAGTTTAACAAAAAATTGTGCAACCAAATCTAAGGTGCTACTGTTAAGCGACAGTAATGGTCGTAATAGTGTCACTATGCTACAAAAATTACTACCATCTGATAAATTTAATATCCAGTGTATATTTAAGCCTAATGGTACCTGGGAAAACACCGTCGCCGATGTGGCTAATTTAGTAAATGGCTTTTCTAAAACTGATTATTTAATAATTTGGGCTGGTGCAAACAACGCTCTAAGTGGTACCACAATAAAAAACAGTATCTTAACGTCAACAGTAGCAGCTACCGCAAGTACTAATGTTATTTTTGTATCTGTTCCATTTAGTAGCTCCCGTTCTATATTAAATAAATTTGTATATAACGTAAACAAACAACTGTATGATTGTATACTAGAAAATTCTAACGACATTCGCTTTATCGACATAAATTCCTTGTTTACAAAATATGTCGCAGATCGTAGCTTACACGCTAGTGGTGATAACAAAATGTACTTGTTTAAAAATATTGCAAACACGATATTAGACGACAATAATTTTCAAGACTATAGCAACGAATACTATATCAACTCAGACAACTTGATTAATATTAAATTTAGGTAGCAATTGAGTAATACTTCTGTTGAAAATTCACCATGTACTTTATCTCATAACAAAAATTCGAAGCTTCTCTTATTAAATATCCAGTGTATCCGTAATAAAACTGATGAATTGTTCGCTTTTTTGCAAGAGCATAAGTTTCCTGCTATTGTATGTTTAACCGAACACTGGTTGTCACATGATGAATCCTTAATTATAAGTAACTATAAAACTGTGTCCATTTACAAAAGGACTGTTAAAACTCATGGCGGAACAGCTATTTTATCAGTAGACGGTTTAGAGTGCTTACCGATTTTCTTAGATGGTTTACTGTCAGAGGTCAATTTCGAATTTTCATGTATTCGTTTAGTAAACAACAGCACCTCAAACATTTACATTTACATTATATGCATTTATAGATCACCATCAGGTGATTTTGATATTTTCATTCGCAATCTTGTAACCTTACTATCTCATTTTAGTTCTAATGACATAATCATTTTAACAGGCGACTTGAATATAAATTTTACGGAAAACTCTTCGAAAGTAATAATGCTAAACAATGTGTTTTTATCTTTTAACTTAACTATGCGTGTCCATTGTCCAACCCGAGTCACATCAGTAAGTATGACAACTATAGACTATATCTGCACAAACTTACCCGAGACTAATGAAGCATTAGTTATAAATTCAGGCCTTTCTGACCATGAAGCATTGTTTTTTGAATTTAAATATTACTTGCAAAAAAAAACAAAAACTACCGTTGGTAGGAAATTTAGCCCAACAAATTTTAATAGATTTAGAAAATCTCTCGAAAACTTTAACTGGAATGATCTCCTTGTTGGTACTGTCGATGATAAAATGGATGCGTATACTTCAATCATAGTTAATAAATGTAACTTGGCGTTTCCTACACAATGTACTAAAATCAGAGTACAAAAATCATGGTTGACCAAAGGACTAATAATATCACTAAAAAATAAACGCTTCTTAAGCTATGCGAAAACATTTTTTGATGATATATGGTTCCATAAATATTTTTCAACTTATAAAAAAATATTAAAAGCACTAATTTCCTTATCAAAAAGGCGAATCACTGCCATTCGCTTACGTAGATCTAAGAACACCGCTAAAGAAATATGGAAAATAGTAAATGAGTGTACAAACTACAAGAGACCCGTTCATGACTTAAAACCAAACCTCATAGTCAACGGAAAATCATTGACAAACCCTTACGAGATTTCTGAGTGCTTTAACAAATTTTTCTCGGAATATGCCAGCAAATTGATTGGTAATATTGACACCAAATCAACTACACCCCCTCTCAACAATATTGTAACCAATTCAAATTTCTTTGTTTTTCCGACAGACCTAAGTGAACTAAATATTGTCATCAATAAATTAAGAAATAAAGATTCCTCTGGCATAGATGGTATTCCATTAAAAATAATACGAAACCTTCCAATTTCTTCCTTAAAAGCCTTATGCACCATAATTAATGACTCATTCCTTCAAGGAATATTTCCTTCGTGTCTAAAAAAGGCAATAGTTGTCCCTTTACACAAAGGTAGTAAATCGAACTCGCCTTCGGATTTCAGACCGATTTCACTACTTCCATGCTTCTCTAAAATAATTGAGTCGCTTATGTTTTCAAGAATGTCTTCGTTTATAAGTAAACATAACCTAATATCTAGGTTACAGTATGGGTTTCAACCAGGAAAAAACACGCAAGATGCAATCTTCCATTATACAAATTACATCTATAAACACTTAAACGACAATCAATTTACCGTCTCTGTATTATGTGATTTGGCTAAGGCTTTTGACTGCGTGAATCATTCACTCTTGCTAGCAAAGCTAGAAGCATATGGATTCCGCGGAAACTCGTACAATTGGTTCCAATCATATTTGAAAAATCGTACTCAACTAGTTCGAATAACAGTTGAACACAATAGCTTTTACTCTAATCCCTTGCCGATCCAACATGGAGTTCCGCAAGGCTCTATCCTGGGGCCTGTCCTTTTTATCTTATTTATTAATGACTTCTGTAGGTTACCTATAGACGCCAATATAGTTTTATTCGCCGACGACACCTCAATCACCTGGAGCAATAACAATCCATTTGAATTACAACGAAAAATAAATGCGGATCTAGTGGTCATAAAACAATGGTTCGAAAATAATAAATTAACTTTAAATCTAAATAAAACTACATTCATAAATTATAAACGCTGTCATAATTTTGATCTTAAGCTAGATCATGTCAATATTGTGGAGTCTCGTCATTGTAAATTCTTAGGACTTACAATTGACTCAAACCTGATGTGGACTGTTCATATTCAAAATTTGTCTAAAGTTCTGTCATCTGCCTGTTTCGCTCTTCGTACCTGTAGTAGCAAAATGGATAATAAGCTACTACGAATGATTTACTTCTCTCTATTTGAATCGCGTCTGAGGTATGGAATTGCCTTTTGGGGGTTTACCTCAAATGAGAACCTAAATCTATTATTCAAAATTCAAAAGCGAGCTATAAGAATAATAAATCATGCACCTGATAGAACGTCGTGTCGTGAGTTATTTATTAAAACTAATGTATTAACTATTTTCTCATTGTTTATTTTAGAAACTTTGTGTATCATGTTTAAGCACCGATATTACCAGCAAACTGGGCAAGATCATCATAGTTATGATACGCGTCAAAAGTCACATCTTTATCTACCTCAACCTAATACTAACTTGTGTAAGAAGTCCATATTCTATATGGGCAAAATGTTTTTTAATAAATTACCTAATGACCTCCGGAATTGTGCAAATATAGGTCAATTTAAAAAAGTAATAAAACATATTCTGGTCAATGAAGCGCTTTATTCTTTAGAAGAGTTTTTTCAAATGAAATTTTAATGTGTTTATGTAAAACGATATTTACTGTTTGTGTTTACTGTATCTATTATTTATTTCATTGTGTGTAATTTTCTTTGGCTATATTCAATAGTAACTGTACCTATTTTGGTGTTAATAAATACTACTACTACTACTACTACTATGATGACCTATAGTGTATTTCCATTTTAATTAAAAAATTAAAATGTTTTCTGATGTCCTACAGTTGTAATATCTATTAATTTCTATTGAACATGAATATTTATGTCTTTTAACTTGTTGTTATGATCATTCTATTTGCATTCGTTATAACTTCCAATTTTAATTCTATTTGAATTTATTATGACATTGGTGTATTTTCATTTTAATTTAAAAAGTAAAAATGTTCTAACGATATATTATTTTAAAGTTTTATGAATCCGTATTGCCATTTGAGATTCTAGTTTAGTGTTTTTATTTCAATTCGATGTCTATTTCCATTTCAATTTAATTTCCATTCGACTTGAAGGTGTTGAGCACACTCATAAGATATGTAAATAAAAATGAGCTAGCGCCCTCTACATTGGAGAGGAAAAATAGAAATGTGTCTAAGTTTTATGTTACATAAGCTATGGCCTATGTAAGTAGGTACATATGTATAGAGTTACCATTACTTGTTCTCAGTATATCTTTTGGAGCTTGGTTTTAGATTTTAGGAAGTACTATCATTATTTAAGTAACATTATAAGTTGTACAACCGCGTTCGTCGTAAAATTGCGCCACCTACAATTTTAGAGTATTTTGGTCAGTGTTTTAAAAATAAACGGTTTTCTGTAAAATCACAGATTTAATGATACCCACAACGCCACAACTAAGGTCATCGGTAAATAAGATTACTAAATTTCATAATATTAGCCTTGTTTATATGCATAAACAAGGATATTAGTAATTCCCATAGAGAAAATAATATATTATTTTCTCTATGCATGGCACTTAAGTTGTTCAGATCTTAAGTTAAAGGGTTAAGTAAGTTAATTTTTGATTCATACACCATGCATTTTATGATTTTAGCCTCCGCAAAGTAGAGGGCGCTAGCTCATTTTTATTTACATTTCTTATGAGTGTGTTCAACACCTTCAAGTCGAATGGAAATGAAATTAGAATGGAAATAGACATTGAATTGAAATAAAAACACTGACCGAGAATCTCCAATGGCAATACGGATTCATAAAACTTTAAAATGAATATATCGTTAGAATATTTTTACTTTTTAAATTAAAATGAAAATACACCAACGTCACAACAAATTCAAATAGAATTAAAATTGGAAGTTATAACGAATGCGAATAGAATTATCATAACAAGTCAAAAGATATAAACATTCGTGTTCAATAGAAATTAATATTACAACTGTAGGACATAATAAAAGATTTTAATTTTTAAATTAAAATGGGAATACGCTATATCTAATAAGAAATTGAATTAAAATTAAAATTGAATTGTAACAAACATGAAGAAGACAATTAAATTAAAAATGGAGAAAAGAAACTGATATCGCATGAAAATTGACCCCTAGATTTGAGTTAATAGAGGAAATGATATGATAACAGATAAATTAATTGGCTAAATTATCTTAACACCTAAATAAGTAAACGAGGAGTTAAGTTCTACACATTTAGTTATATCTATTTAAAAATTAAATTTGATTTTTCTTAAGGAAAAATGAATTTACTTTTCAAATAAACATAACAAATTAGTTTATGTTGACATCAAATAAGTTAAGCATTTAAATTCTTATATTTAAACTTTAAATTTATTATTTTGTTTACCTGAAAGTTGTAACAAAACAATTGTGTTAACTATGAATAAATATTTGTAGTAGAACTTAAATTGTAATATATAAAATCATTTTTATGGTAATTTAAAGAATAAATTTAATTTTGGTTAATGAAAAATATACTTTCGTTCAGGTAAATTCCTAAATTTTCCATAAGGAGCAATAGGTTTTATGTATTTTTTTTCGTAATTAGAATGAAAATATATATTTAAATTTTAATTAAGAATAAAAATTACATTCTTCTTAACGAAAATAGCGTAATTTTCATTATCCCAAGTGACATGGAAATAGATTTGAATTAAAATGACAGATTAACGTCTAAAGTTAATAAATGGTCAAACGGCTTGCCATATATTTCCCACCTCCTATTAACAATAATTCCGGATAACAAAACGTTATTGAGGAAAGTATCACTTATAATATCGAGAGGCGTCTATTCTATCCGGAAATTTTTTTGAGTGCATCGATGGCAATGTATAAATCGCCATCATCATCACTGCCATCGGTGCACGAAAACCAAATTTCCGGGATATGAATCGATACAGAGGGATATTCGGTAATAAAATCGCACGAAAAATCATTTAAGAAAATATAAAAAAATAATATTTCTCAACTATCAGGATTGTCTAGGAATTGAAACTAAAGTATAACCAAACAAGCCGCGTTTAGAAAAAAATTGTGTCAAAAGTTATTACGTTCAAAGAAATGTTTCGTTTTGGTGAGAATTCTATGGATAACATTAATAAATGCAATGGAAATTTATTTTTCTTTCCGGAAATATTTCTCCCCGTACCCAGGAGGAAAATATTTCCGCGGAAAGACTTTATATTGCCATGGTTACCACCATAAAGCATAAGGTTTTCATTGGCTATTGAATCTTTGTGTGCGATTTTCAACGTGAGAGATGTCTTTAAGGTCACTGGAAGTAACTGAAAAACCGTGCGCCTCATTCTCACACAAGTGTTATAGCGATGTCATAAGGCTTTGTCCGAAGATCGTTCTAAAAACTTGTCAGTAAAAAGGAAGATCTCTTGCGTGATTAAGGAGATTTCACAACGTAATTACGGGGGATGAAACTTGAATTTATAAGAACGATGGTGAGGCAAAGAGGTAGAGAATGGAATCGTTATCGAAATAAAAAGAGTTAAAGACGGTAACGGAAAAAATGAGGATGTCAAAATCGAAAATCAGAGCCATGCTCATGATTCTTTTTGACACCCATGGAATTGTAGACCAAGGTTTCTCAGGTGAGTTGAACCCATTTTACGACGAGACCACTCGTTCGAAAATAGTGTAAGTTAAATAAGGCCATAACGTTTCTAAACTAAATATCAGAAATTGTTTGAATTTTTTTATGGTTTCATAGTTATCTCAAAACCGTAAGTGTAACAACTACATTAATTTTTTAAGAGTAATTTATTAATTTTTCACAAAAAGATTAACAAATACTTATTTAAAATGTTTGTAATTTAAAATTTTAAAAGCTGCTTAACAGATGTTTAAAGTTTTGGTTGCCCAAAAATATTAACTTTAATTCCTTCTTTTAGATTCTTAAATTTTCTATAATTTTAAAAATTTGTTCTAGCGTATCCAGGCAATGCGTTTGGATATTTTCGAAAGAAATAGATGAATAAATACGAATTTTCAATATGACGAACAAGGTTTCAAGCCAAAATATTTAATATTTACATAATTAATTATTATAATAAATATGTAAAGTTGGCTCTTCAATCTTCAAGTTACTAGATGTAAATACGATTGAAATGGAAAAAACCTCAATGAATAAAAAAACATTGATAAGTATTTTCTTCGTTTTTTTTCTTCTTTACTATCTACGTATGTATTGGATATTTTTTAACTTTTGCAGATTTTCAATATATAGGTACAACTATTAAGCATTTTAATTCCAAGTACAATATTTATGGAATTCCGTTTTCTTTTGTTTTAATAGAACATTTTTTGCAATTTCCTCTTATACCTACTTTTCAAAGATGCTAAATCTTTGCGTTTTGTTTATTAAAAAGTTACGCCTAAGGTGTGATTTTTCTTTTTTTAACTTTAATATAAATTAAAAATTTTCATATTACGCTAAGGTAATAATAAAATTAATATCATTATTAGTGTAATATTCATAAATTATTAATGAATTTAAAATTAATGTTACTGAAACGATTAAAAATAAAAAATAAAAACGAATTTGATCATTATGTAAATGTATTAATTTTGTGGGTCTAAGGGAGTGATTCTAAATAAACTGTGCATAAGATTATTATATTAATATATAACTTCATTTTGAACAAACACTGACATTAATATAATAAGGATTTTTAATGAGGTAGTGGGGGTTCGTGGTGTAGTGGATGTACACGTAGACCACTTAACTCGATCTCACGCTCTCGTGTTCGAATCCCGACCCGTCTTTGTAAGTATATAGGGTTAATAACCATAAGTGTTACTGCTCTCAACCCCCCTTCATGAGGAGGGGACATAAAAAATAGGTTAGTATACGTACGAACTTAAATAACCAATCAACCATAAACAAAAATACGCTATTTAAGATTCCGTATTCTTATTAATATGGAAAACAGACAAATGTTGAAAATAGTCAGCAAACAAACCTACAAATTGTTTTAAAAGGAAAAATTGTTAATTTCGATAGACATAACTATAACGTAAAAATCGACAACACGACCAACAAACAGTTGCAAAGAATTGCGTAATTTAAAAAGTTGGGACGCTAACTGCCTGCCTAAATCATTATATATTTCTGATTATTGATATTATAATTCGTTAATAAATATTAAGTATGAATTATTATTAGTTTCAATCAATAAAAATAGGTAAATTGTTATTATTACGATATAACTAATTGATAATCCTCAATTAATATAAATAAAAAAATTAATACGTAAAAAATAATCAACCAACACCCTACTATACATACAACCAACAAACGATGGAAAGTAAAAAAATTATAAGTTTGGAAAATTGAGTGGAAAACATGATGGAACTGAAATTACTTTACTTAATCTTCGATAAGTAATTAATAGAACGCCGTATTTACACTACCTAGGTACTCTAAATGAACTTTTTCTTTTGAAATAGTCAATGAGTTATAGTCCAGTCATTTTAAACATATGAACATTGCAAAAAATCCTATATTAAGTTTGACTTTTTTATGTTGTTAGGTTCAGTCCCAGTAGTAAATACTCAATTTTGCAACTTTGAAAAACTTGTGGAAACTGGGGGGGGGGGCGCCAAAAACCGCGATTTTTTCAGACTTTTTTCAGTTTTAGCCTCGTAGCTCAAAAACTACGAGTTATAGTGCAAAGAATACGATTATCTTCTTTAAACTAGACTAAATTTGCTACAATTTTAGCCTAACCGGAAGTCTGTAAGTATAATAGTTTCCGAGATACAGATCTTCGAAAATAGGCAATTTTTCCCAAAATCTTTTTTCAACGTATCATCCATGTTTCGAGCCAGATATTGCCATAACGACGTGCCCTACGACTCTTGTCACGGAGAAAAAAATTGTAGGACATTTTATCATCTTTTATTTTAAGCATAGATGCATTCCTGTGGGCCTAACAGTTCTCGAGAAAAAGGCGGAAAACCGGAAAACAGTGAAATCCTCCACATATATGTAATAGCATTAGTATGATTAGAAGACATTTTCTGATTATTCTTATTTAGCCTAGCGAACGAACGCTCAACAAGGGCTTGTAGACAGATTTTTTGATCCTAATGATTTGATTTCTAAGATGTGTTTGGAGGTGTTTGGTGATAATTATACGAAAAGTCCCCGGCCCTACCGTATGAGCTAACTCCGTAGCGTAACAAAATTTGCGGATTTGTTAAGTTTTCCCTTTGTATCTCTTGAATAGGCGATCGTAGTGGGAAATGGCCAATTATAAAATAAAAACTGCCTTGAGAAAATACTTTTGTTCTTTTCGTCAAACATTAACCCTATCATAAATGTATTTAGAAAAGACTAGAGACCATTAAACATGGTGGCGGATAAGACTGAAATTGTTTGGCTAAGGATGCAGGTAATCTGTATTTAATACTCACATATCAGATTTAGCTCCAAACCTCCCACAAAATTACTTGTTCTCTAGTGCCCTCTATTTCATCTTGAACTCAACGTTTTTTTTAAATAACTATAACATCTAATTTATTTGGGATAAAATATTAAACGGTATATGTATTTTATAGGAAATTTTATGGTCTACAACTTTTATTTCAGCAGTTTTTGCTATAAACCCAATACTTTAGGAGCTAGGACACAATATTTGCCGAAAAACGTCGTGTAAAAGCGATTTTCAAAAAAAAGTCAATTCTTGACAGCGAATATCTCTTCAACGGATAGAGATAGAGAAAAAACGCATAGAAGCAAACTTGTAGAAAATTTAATCAGCTTTTTTTTATAATTGGCCATTTCCCACTACGATGGCCTGTTCAAGAGATGTAAACGGAAAACCAAACAAATCCGCACATTTTGTTACGCTACTTTTCGTATAATCATCACCAAACACATCCCAGAAATAAAATCTTTAGGATCAAAAAGTCTGCCCTTTTTGAGCGTTCGTTCGCTAGGCTAAATAAGAATAATCAGAAAATGTCTTCTAATCATATTAATGCTATTACATATATGTGGAGTCGTAGCGATTTCACTGTTTTCCGGTTTTCCGTCTTTTTCTCGAGAACTGTTAGACCTACAGGAATGCATCTATGCTTAAATAAAAGGTGATAAAATGTCCTACAATTTTTTTCCGCGTCACAAGAGTCGTAGGGCACGTCGTTGTGGCAATATCTGGCTCGAATCATGGATGATACGCTAAAAACAGATTTAGGAAAAATGCCTATTTTTGAGGAGCTGTATCTCGGAAATTATTATACTTACAGACTTCCGGTTAGGCTCAAATGGTAGAAAATTTAGTCCAGTTTAAAAAAGATAATCATATTCTTTGCACTACAACTCATAGTTTTTGATCTACGAGGCTAAAACTGAAAAAAGTCCGAAAAAATCGCGGTTTTTGGTGCCCCCCCCCCCCCCAGTTTCCACAAGTTTTTCGAAGTTGCAAAATTGAGTATTTACTACTGGGACCGAACCTAACACCATGAAAAAAGCAAACCTAACAGGATTTTTTGCAATGTTTATATATTTTTGTGTTTAAATTGACTGTACTATTAGAGAAGGGACTTCCAACAAAAACGGATTACTTAGGTGGTAAGGGTAACCGCAATTAGGCACGTAAGGAATTTCACTTGCGTTGTGTAGATTTGTGAAATACGACGTGATGATAACATTTCCTAAGATGAAATCTATTGTTTGTTGTTAAATTACGTTTGTCCTACTTAATACTAAATAAGACAAAAATGTGAGTAGATAACCGTTTACGGTATAGTTGAAAACCTTGGTCTAACTTTTGTGTAAAAAGTTTCTTTTATAATTGATTGACAATGTAAACGAAAGTATGTCCTTATTAATTCAAAACGAACGACACGACATGTAATCACTTAAAATGTTTGCATGTCACATAATCTGTACATAATTTTCCAAATGAGTCGTTGATATTTGAATCAGAATAGTAATTAACTCGTATAATTATTTTGCAACCGATCGAGGTAAAGAAATTTAATGTTGATGTATTTCACCAATTTACAACTAACCGTTGTAATATCAAGGAAAAAAAATTCAACCGTAAGGAGCACGTGGCATCTGGGGAATTTTAGTTTGCGAATTCCATTTCTAAACGACTACTTTTATACTTGTCACAGACAAGCTGAATGAATGAATTACACGCACATACCTTTAACAAAATTAATGGTAGCTAAAATTTAAAATTAACGAAACTTCTTTAATTAGTAAAATATAAGAGGAGACCACTAATAAAAATCATAAGAACTAAAACAAGTAGACCCATAAAAGGTTTCGTATATACGACATTTTACTTATTAAAATTACTTACAACGTTATGAAGTTCCAAATTTAAAACGTGCACCGAATATTTATCCTATTAGGTTTTTATCACGTATCCTCTAGGACAGATTAATGTCGATAAGAAATTTTGTGCCACGACAAAGTTTAACGGCCATCCGAATTAGTTTTTCGGTTGTGTTGAAAATTATCGCGTACATCCTTATAATTAGTAACCAAACATCTATCTTCTCTGGTTCTAAACGCTAACAAACCTTCCTTAATTCTTGCCGCTTTCGCAGGTGATGACACCCATAATTATTTATGACCATCGGCAATTATCACCTTTAACCTTTTTACATGTGTATGTGTTGTTTAATAGACGACAGTTGAGTATTTATGGTAGCTTAATACCTCTTGGTCTATAATGCGTAACTTTCTTCTTTACTTAAGCATAATTAACTTTAGTTGACCTTGTAATTTATTTATTTGCTCATACTAGGACAAACCATCATAAATCAAAGTACTACTTGAGCTACCATACTCAAATATTAAGTGATTGTGTATACAACTTTAAGATGCATTCTTTGCAACTTTGTAAAAACTTAAGTGTGTAAAAGCATTTTATTTGCACAATGATTAACATGAACTTTTAAATGTTGCTTCTATTTTTATTAGTGTTGCTCCAAAATTAATGCAGCAGAACATACATATTCATAGTAATGGCCAACCCTGTATAGCATTTGCTGAAACAAATTAATATTGATCTAATTTCATCACAACATTATGTACAGGTAAATAAAAGAAAAACACTCTCAACAATATGCTATATAGGTTAATTACTTGTTAGGTAAGATTTGTGGTTCGCAACACAATTTTGAAAGTAATTCACGGTAAGCTCAGGGGCTGATGGGGTGGGTCGATTTCGGTACGCAACAATAAGAGAATTTCAGTAAGCAATACAGTTAATGAGAAATTCTCAAAGAAAACTCGAAACTCGAAACATGACGAAGGTTTCGAGTTTTCTTTGAGAATTTCTCATTAACTTTATCGAGTTACCCCATTTTGAGTTATCATTCAACGAATTATGGACCTCAAATAGAGTGACGTAAATTTAACGTGGTTATATAATGAGTATCAAATAAACAAAAAAAATGGTAAAATATAATTGAAAATAAGTAATAAATTGATAAGATATGGTACCTAACGTAAGATAACTAAATATTTAATTTGAGCATATTTAATCCAATTTACCTTGGTAAAAAACGTAAGATAAAATTAGAATAATGACGTTATAGCAGAAAAAAAAACAAAATCAGAAATGCGATTAATTATTTCACAAGAATGTGTATCAAGTAATAAATTAAAATCTTACCTTGTGCGACAAAGTTGGATTCTATGCATAGTTGCAAATCCGAGCCAGTACCTTAAACAAACAAATAACAAAGGGGGCTGCGAGTATTGCACTCCAAATATGAAAGTCAAATCAATTACTAACTCGTGGTCCAAATCGGATGCCGAATTCAAACAAATTAGCAATCTGAGTATTAAGTTAAAAAAAGAATGGGTTCAAGATAAAAGAGATCTTACAAGTTATTATCAGTACAGTTTACGAATTTAATTGAAATTAGAAAACAAATAAGTAAATGAGTCATTAAATCTTATTTCAGTAATAGTAAATAATTGTATTAGCAAATATGAATTTAAGTAAAGTTAAGACGTAGCAAATTCGGATAATTTCAGATAAAAGGAAGTATTTGTATATAGCAAAATGATTTAAATTAAGTAATTAAAACGATAGTACGTAATTAAAAGAAAATAGAAGCTGGTTTTCCTTTAACGCAAGTTGGCTACGAATGTCCAAAGAATGTAGAGAAGATTCATGTTTCCGGTGTGACGTAATGAGCAGCAGGATATTGAAATTAGAGAATGTAGATAAGAAAACTTCGTAGTACAGCAATGTGTAGAATAGTGATGATCCAGTGACGTAGTGCAGATGATGGTATAAGAGCGACATAGGTAGATGAAAACGGCTAAAGGGATCGAAAGCGATATGAGTATTGACAGTTATGTAGAAACAAAAGGTAGCTTATCTCAAAGGTTTTTGGGCGTTTAGAAAATAGGTAAAACTTCGCTCTGTGAGGATTTCCAACTAGGGGAGCAGCTGTCCTAGTAAGAAGACTCCAGTGTTCGATGGTCACAAAAGCCGAAATAAAATCGAGTAAAAGAAATGCGACGCCCAGAACTTTTCACAAAACTTGTTTTGTAGAAGAAAACGTATCAAAGTAATTTGTGAGTGTTGTAGACACACCCTTCTAATGTGTTAAAGCCGTAAAAATACGTTTTTTAGTGAAATTAGGGTAGCAGCTGTCCTAAAATACACTATTGGGGTCGATAAAAACACTTAAAGCCGATATTTGAAGAAAAGAAATGCGTTTTTAATCGCACAGAAAAAGCGACGTGTCCCCTAGAAGGGCAAGTACAACACTGATGAGAAATCAGAAATGGAAGAAATTGCAGGCAATAGTTTTCCACGATTTTAGTTATCTGCAGGATGTGACGTAAGCGATAAAACGAGTAGATCAGCAGTTTTTACCAGTACCAATGACTTTTAAAAAGTAGATATTTAACACGGAGCGTAATGTACTATCGACTTAATTTTATCTATGAATTTTTTGTTTTTCCTTGAGCTCTAAATAGTAACAATAAACGATTATTATTATTAGTATTAATTGTAGCGTTACTCCAGTTTTCTGTATTTGCCAATAGACTACTTTTTTTGACGTTCTCAAATTATAGATGCCAGGCAAAGAAACGACGTTTCTTTTAAGGCGATCCTCACATGCGTACTTTAAACCCGGTTTCCAAAACCGACAGACATAGGCGCAGGTTACGAGCGTGCTTTAATGCGCATGTGCCGAACGCTTTTGATGAAAGCAATATTTGGTTTCTTTGTCATTCAAGCTGGCGCAAAATAAAAGGCGAATGCTTTATCTAAGGACTGTATATGAATAAAAAATAAAATACTCAAAACCTCCCCTTAGACAATGAATTTAATATGTAGAAAATGTCAGACTTGATGATAACAATGGGATGAGTGGTTATGTTTTTTGTATAGTAAGTCCACCGAAGTGAACTGAAACATTATCCCCGATACTGTGATCGGCAACACTAATGGTAAATGAAGTTAAACAATTGAGCGGTAGTCCCCTGCTACTCACTTTCACAGGGTGACTGACCAACATTAATCGGAAGGAAGATTTTTTAAGAAAAACACCTCGTTATTAACCTCAACAAAGGTGAAAAACAAATGTAAAGTTTGATAAATTAACAATTTAAATTTAAAGGCGACATGTTTCGAGACCAAACTAGTCTCATTTTCAAGCAAATAAAATCTTCCTTCCGATTAATGTTGGTCAGTCACCCTGTGAAAGTGAGTAGCAGGGGACTACCACTTAATTGTTTAACTTCATTTACCATTAGTGTTGCCGATCACAGTATCGGGGCTAATGTTTCAGTTCACTTCGGTGGACTTACTATACAAAAAACATAACCACTCATCCCATTGTTATCATCAAGTCTGACATTTTCTACATATTAAATTCATTGTCTAAGGGGAGGTTTTGAGTATTTTATTTTTTATTACCATTTACCCCCTTCGTGTATTACTGACACATCATGGATTATGACTGTATATGATCTAAGGTTTCAACAATGGCACAGCGCCGCCGACTCATCGCGGCCATCTCATCGCCGAGCCATCTCACCGCCGAGCCATCTCAGCGCCGGCCAACTCATCGCTGATTTTATTTTCGATAAATTCAGCACATTCTTACCTATCCTCTTTTACTTGCTTGTATAAATACCGATACCGATCATCAAGATCTTACATTAACATATGACATTAACATTCCCTTAAATCTTAATCAATTGATAATTAGCTTTACAGAGCTTTAAATCGATAATGATAGCATTAATAGACAATGAATCATACTTACCTGATAATAATATTCATTTATAAAAAGTTTGGAAATAAAAGTAATGCTAAACTTAAACGTAGATTGCCATTAAAACGCCTAGGTTATTTGCAGGTTTAGTATATTTTTTTTAAATTGATACAAAATGGCAACATGACACTAAACAAAATTTGGAAGTAAAAAAAATGCTAAACTTAAACATCAATTGCCACTACGCGGACTTTTGTATCGTATAAGATTATTAGTTATAAGTTATAAGTTATTAACGGATATTGATGGCTTCTTGTATGCTATGCTGTTCCACTACTAATAATTTTTAATTTTAAAGAGATGGGCCGGCGATGAGTTGGCCGGCGATGAGATGGCTCGGCGATGAGATGGCCGCGATGAGTCGGCGGCGCTGACTTGTCCTAGACCCTGTAGTGCAGGGGTGGGCAAACAGTCGATCGCGATCGACCGGTCGATCGCGAACAGTTCGACAGTCGATCGCAGACGCAGACATTTTAAATAAAAATATTGGATGTTAATGAAATTATGGATGTGGCAGTGAAAATTGCTAATTCGATAAGAGCGCGAAGTTTAAGGAGGCGTCTGTTCCGTAGTCAACTTGAAGACAATGACTCGGAATATGAAGATTTACTTCTTTTTTGTCATGTTAGGTGGTTAAGCCGATGAAGCTTTTTGGAAAGATTTCTCAATCTTTTGCCTGAAATTATTGCATTTTTGGACACATTGGGAAAAAAATATGAACAATTGGAAGATCCAGTATGGGTAAAAAAATTAGCATTTCTTACAGATTTTATGGGCGATTACAACTTGCTTAATTTACAATTACAAGGAAAAGGAAAAAATATTATTGAGTTATTGGGTTCGATAAATGCTTTTAAAGCAAAATTAAAACTTTTTGCTTCACAATTAAAAACGCAAAATTTTAAATATTTTCCATACTTATTGAACTTACTGGTGAATGTAATATTGACATGTTTTGATCTGAACTAGAAAATTTTCATCAAGAATTTGAAATACGATTTGTAAATCTCAATAATCTTCAACCAATTTTTGAATTTATTTCATTTCCTTTTGGAGAATTCGATAACGAGGATATTTCATCAAATCTAGCTCATACTTTTCAATTGAATTCATCGGATCTAGAGTTCGAAATTTTAACAATACAATCAGATATAATTCTGAAAGCACGTGCAAATGACAATAATTTTTGGAATTTATTACCAGAAGGAAAATATCCATTATTGAGATCGGTGGCAATGAGGATATTTGCATTTTTTGGTTCCACTTATCCATATGAAGCAGCGTTTTCTCAGATGAAAAACATCAAATTTAATTGTTCTTATTTTAACCCATTTTTCGAAGTAGATCGCGCATAAATTAGAAAAATTAATGTCGATCATATGAGTATTAAGTTTGCCCACCCCTGCTGTAGTGCATATCCGACTATGAAAGAGAAATTTCAGAAAATGTTGGAGTGAGTGAAGAATCTGCCTATTCAACTGGGTTCCACCAAAGCGTTTGCACAATGGATTCCTTGTTTTTTTTATCTAAGGATAAAAAATTACTGCGAATTGGCTGAGGGAGGAAAGCGAAAATGGTAATGATTTTCTCTTATCAATTATTGGTGGCGACGCGGTACTTCGTTCTTTGACGGCCAGGGGAAGCCAGCGGTGAATTAACGTTGTTGTGGTTGCTATATTATTACTTAACTGTATTTACCAATATAAATATAATAATAAAAATATAAATATAAAAATAAAACAGATTCGCTATGAATTAACGTTGTTGTGGTTGCTATATTATTACTTAACTGTATTTACCAATATAAATATAATAATAAAAATATAAATATAAAAATAAAACAGATTCGCTAAAAACCCAAAATGGTGGAATTCGGGTGGCTTCTTCCCACTACAGTATGCTTGACAGAAATGCGACGAATAATAATTGTGAAGTGTAAGTGCAAATCGGTGTTCTTTCAGGTTAGTAATAATTATAGAAAGTCTTTAATCTTTTCATTCATTTCACAGAAACGTTAAATTATAAGCAGGTCAATATAAATTTCTGAAATTACCAAAAATAATTCTAACAGGTGTATAACCTTTTATCTTTAGAAGGTCAACAGTTGTTACTACCCTTATCATAGGAAACCAACACGACTATACCTTCTACGGTCTCTTTGACGGTCTTTTACTGATATCAAATTAATAAACACCGGTGAATGATTTGCACAAATAATAAAACAAATTTCTTATCCTTTTGGTCGACCATCCAAAAGATATAATTCCTTTATTCTATCAACAGGTACAGCTTCAGATGCAACAAGGTAATTAGCCGAGCAGTCCGCCTGTGCTAATTAACTAATAATATAATGGGTCACGTAAGCCAGCACCCTGTTATACTTGAACAATTATAAGGAACTTTTAATTATCTGTGATCTGGGAACTACTTTTCCATCGATAAAAGTTTACGATTCATTTGAGTGCAAGTTAAATGATTGTTTGTAGTATACCATAACTATAATTAGGAAACGCTAATTGGCGGCGTTTATGTCGTATAATTACGAGTGGATGAGAATAAAGGAAACTTACCCCAAATTCTTTGTAATTCACAATATACCGAATGCACCACCGATTCGGACATGTAAGGTAAGCTGGACAATTACAGTGGGTGAGGATTAGGGCGGTACGGGAACAAATATTCAAAGCGGTGGAACGGTAAGGATTTGAAAGCTTCAAAAGCGGTAAGAGATTCAAGAGCGGCGAGAGGTGAAAAGGATGCAAAAGACGCAAAAGATCGCCCTAGTTGGTCTGTAAAGGTTTCCCCCTGCAAAATTGGTTCCCTGTTCTAGGCGGGCGGTGTACATAAACTGGTAAAACCAGGAAAGGAGGGCAAACCTGCAATTATAATTATTCACTTCTTATCCGGTTTCCTTACATCATCAAGTAAGTTAACCTAGATACACTGGAAACATTTAAATTCACCACGACCATAGAAGTTTAAAGCACAATATTCTGACATTTTTTTCGATCAGAAAGGACCCTTACAGAAAAGTTTCCACATCCAGTATCTCAATATTCCTCCTTGATGTTTTCATGTCATCCTTAAAATCGTCAAAGTCATAAATAATTTTCGGTCGTAATATTTTCAATATTTTTTATTTCTACCGCCCCGATTTTCTTTTACTTACCCAGTATTTGCTTTTTCATTGCACAACAGTGTCTTTAGTGTATTCAAGCGGATTTAGTAAGAACAAACGACATTTCTTCAATTCATTTTTGGGTAAACAGTAATCACGGATGTGCTTTTTCCTGACCAAGTCTTTTTTTCTAGCTCCAACTATTGTTCTCCTGTTACCGTTTCTACATTCTTCGCCAGCCACTGTAGTCTGCGGACCACTAATTTAGTCATATTGCATAAACGTTCTTTTTCTGCAAGCTTTTTATTTTAACCTATTTTTGATATTTTTAAATTTTTCGCAACATGCTGTTTCATTTGATGACATTTTTTTATCTCCAATCTCAATCTTGGATGCTTGGGATTCTGTTTTCGACACCTTTTTACACCGGGGTCCCTCCCGCGTTCTAAGCTGGATCGACGCCCGCTTCACTAGCACCTATTTGCTGATCTAGTGTCTGCACGTGCTGTGTTCTCTCTTCATTTGGGGATGAAATGCTACAAAAATGTGACCATACTTTTCCATTTTTGAATTTTTGTATCATTTTCACGAATGTTTTCCGAAATTTGTTGGAAAATCTCTTCATTATTAATTTTTTGTTCATGAATGTTTTCAAATCTCTGAATGAATCGGATGAGTTGTGCACGCACGCACGCATAAATTTTCATTTTGATTTTTATGTCAATACACAGGACAACTGTTTTACTTCATTTTAGAAATTGTCTGAACTGTATACAATTTTTTTATTGTTGTTTAATAACATACAAGAAAACAGTAAGCGAAATAACTTTGTCGGTCACAAAAAGAAAGCAGAGCTTCAAAATTGTGCCAAAGAAACGAGAACGTTCGATTCATCTTTAATTCTACTCAAACCATGACGATATTTTTCTTGTAGGTACGTATGTAGTTTCTGGAACTATCAACGAGCAATATCAGGTATTATATAAACAACAAAAAGAGATTATCATAAAGAAAATCTCACACTGTGCTTGCAATTTGTCACACATACTAAGTGAGCATGTGTAAAAGAATGTGGTTGAATTGCATTTTTTTCGTTGTTCTAATACGCCGTTGCGGAGTCAGATTGTTGTAATCCATTGCAAAGCCGCTAAGCGAAGACTTTATATGCAGTTTGTGCCCATTTGTAATCTTAATGTCAATCTAGCCAAGTGCTTGTCTCATCCTCTGATTTTCACCAATAAATATAACTGGACGTGCAGCGATTGCTGTATACACATAGTTTTCAAGCTAAATCTCAAAAAAAAGGCACACCCCGTAGTTTCTCAAACAACGTGTTTGATGTAATTCATTTTAATCGATTATTGACTGACTGATGGTTTTAATTACAGATGTCTTATCACAATTTTGAAATCTTTATATCTTAATTTAACTAACAAGTACTGCTATCATTAGCGAGTAGAGAAAATCCACGTATTCTATCTTATCAACTACTTTACATTTAATTTTATTAATTACCCCAAACCAGAAATAAACTACTAAAACGTGTTAATCGTTAACATGCCATGCAATTGAGTTTCAATTATATTCAATTTTAATTGCATTTAATTAGAGCCGATCTCTGTCTAGAATCGTGTTATAAAAGGTACGACGAGGATACTCGATACGCGTTAAGGATGAATTAATGGTAAGGATTATAATAAGTTTCAAGTGCAATTTCAACTCACTCACTTTATCTATGTTTTAGTTTAACTTATCTGTAGCATTCGATTTCTTCAAAGCTTTAAGATGACTTTGTTGTAAATCTACGATACGTAATATATTATCTAATCGCGGACTTGGACGATGCCTACCATAATATCAAAATTTTGGGTGGTACCGGTAGAATTTACATTTAACTAAATACCAAATTTTTATAAATTGAAGACTATGACTATGTAGTCAAGTCAAAAAATATTCAAATCAATAGCTGTTCCTTGAGATATTAATGGACTCGCCTCTTTCTACTTCCCGAGTACGAAGTAAAAGGGAAGTATTGTATTAGTGTTCCAAAAAAAAATTGACCCATGCAAATTTTTACATATCTTTCCGTTTCTGAATACGTAGATTCAAAAAATGAAAAAAATTCTGGCAAGTTGCCACGAGACTTTCCTCGACAGGTGGAAAATTTTTTTTCATTTTTTGAATTTACTTATTCAGAAACAGAAAGATATGTAAAAATTTGCATAGATCAATTATTTTTGGAACACTAATACAATACTTCCCTTTTAGTTCGCACTCGGGAAGTAAAAAAATTTTTCCGTCTGTCGGCTGTAGTCTGTAATTTATTCCTTGAACGCTCTAAACTCAGAAACTATTAAAGTTATCAAAATACGGTTTTCGCCAATCGATTGCATTCGGGCCAAGGACGAAAATGCTAATATTACCTTTGATGATATCACTTCCGGTATAAGCTAAAATGGCGGCACTCATTTTATTTATAAGATAAAGTTGCAGTTTTTTAAGTAGTTTAAGAGTATTTTTTCTGCATTCAGCAATATATATTGTGCTATATTTATTTTTTGCAAAACGTGTTAATACGAGGGAAATCTCGTAGTCACTTACCAGAATTTGTTTCAAAGCCATCAGCTTCGATACCGTGTCGTGGACCAAATATCGTGAGCAGCTTCCGCAAGGCATTGCTCTATATTGACTAAAATGGATCACCTTTTCATACATATCCGACCACCAGCGAAGTTTAGACACTGAATCATTGCACATGTTCCGGTAAAAGACGTATAGCACACTTTTCCGTTTTTCATATTTATGATCAATAACAACTCCAGTTAGTTTACTACTCTTCTATGATTTTAGCGTTATCTGAGTCCTACGCTATTGTTCTTGTCGATCCAAGTTCGTATGCCTCTAGTTTCTGCCATAACGCCTAAGTGTGATAGCCTTAACCGATATACAGTGTATGTTCAAATGTTTGTAACGAAGCTAGTATAATCCGAAAATATCAGCTATATGGAATAGGGAAACCTAATGTCGATAGATTCACATTAATACGTGGAATTTAAAAGGAAAATAATATGAAGTGTTTCATTTAAAAAAACTCAACTTAAATCTTAATTATGCCACTCATGAATTGACATCGTATAAATCTAAATACATTTTAAAGATATGGCTTTTATAAAAAAGAAGATATAGACGATGACCCGGTATGAACTAAAACTGATTTTACAAATCTTCAAAACTTTATCAATTATAAACAGGATAAATACAGCAGGTCGTGTTATAAACTGCCCAACAAATTACTAAGCTTGTTCTTTGTTTTTTATCTTTTTACAGCTACATAGCTTTGATGAACCATTATCCAAATAGGCCATGGGGTTTGCTCGCTGACTAGTTCGCCCCTGGCATTAGTGTTATTGTAAGCGATATATTAGATGAGCTTTGTTCTCTCATCAAAATGATTTTTAAGGATGTATAATTTTAATTTCGATATTACAATGCGATAAACAGTGTTAATATGCTGTGCAATCTCAAAATTTTCGTTCATCACGAGGCCAAGGTTTTTTCCTTTGGAATTTATTTGATCTTTACCTTATTGCTACACAAATAAATGCGACCGCTATCTACACACCATTTGGAAAAGCGATTTAGATTAGTATTTAATGACTTCAGCAGCATTGCTCGGTCCACAATCCAATAGATTGTAGATCGCTAACACACATATAGCTTCAATGCTTCACAAGTGATGGTAGATCCGCTGTAAATAATGAAAATAAAATGGACCCCAAGATACTACTTGAGGAATCCACGTTGACATTCTCCGTATAAGGGTGGTGGACAGAAACAAAGTAAAGAATTTGGTAGAAGAGAGGCGGTGTAAGCAGAAACGTTTCGTCCATAAAGAATTCTCGCATTTGTGCTATTCATATACCTTAAACACCCAAGAATCAAAAAATGCTAATTATGGAGAAGTTCACACAAACAATCAAAAAACATTTGAACCAATATAACTTGATGTTGGGATTTGATGCTATCCATTACAATTCACCCACTGCACCGAAATTTTCGATAATTAAAGGATTAAATGTGTGCTTATCCATCCTCTTCTACTACATCCGTAAATGGAAAAGAGAACAACGGTTTCACACCATCACCAATAGAAACAACCACATTTATCAACTTTCAAACTCATCGGTTAGAATTAAGATAGGAGAACCCTATCACAAACATACAATCTTGGACGGAGTGGATAATATACATATTACTTCATCATGATTTATCATACGTAGAGAGATGGTATATAATTAATCATATGTAAGGTATTTTAAAATATTTACCATCACTAGGAAGTTAGAATTCATAGGCTATGATTACTCCCTTAATAATACGTCACTACATAGGTCCCATACGAAAAATTGTAAACTGATGTTGGGAGGCTAAGGTTTATACCTTGGAAGTTCATGAAATTAACGGTTTTGAAATTTTTATTACATACGAGAACATTGTGTAATCTAAGGAAATGCATGCACTATTAGATAAAACTGCTTTGTGATAAAAAATAATTTTTGAAGCAGAAGCTGCAAAAAACGATGTTGCCCCGCATGATGTAAAGCGAGATAGTTTGATAGAAGAAGGTGGGAATAGCAAAAGTAGTATGTGCCTAAATATTTGACATATTATAGCGCATAGATGTACTACTTCATCATCTCCGCAAGGACAGTGTGCAACGCTGAGCCCATCCTTCTATCGATTCTTTGTAAAAATAATTGCAATAAAGGCGCGCTGCATTTTCATCATTATCAGAAGAAGCGAAGAGGAAGTTTGTTGATTCCATTTGGCCTAGTTTCACAGTTTGCTCTCGTCTGCAGCTGAACCTACGACACTATGAATCCTTGTTGTGATTTCAGCATCCCAGTGCAAACATCCGGGCGCAGAAGATACATCTCTAGAACGTGATGGTGGCAGCGTTGACAAAACCGCTCCTAAACAGCTTTGCTATCTGACATACTGAAACCACCAGGAATTCTACAAATGCTGATTTGGTAAAAACTTATTCCGCTTAATCTGAATTTACCTGATCTTAAATCGAGGTCCTCAAATTCTAAATTCTACACTCACTACTTTGATGACTTTATGCTTAAGCAGTTCTACAAAATACTTCACTAAAATTTGATCCACCCAGTAGGTACTCTAATTTACGATAGCTGATCCAAGGTTGCTTAGAAAAATATATTTTTCCCCAACCTTATCTTTAAGGACTCTAGCTCAAAGCGCAACTTGCACAACTCTGACTCATGTCATTGTGATTTCTTTTATATAACAAATTGACCGAAAATACAATGGCTTATAATGGTAAGTACTCACGAATGCCTGTATGACGGCTTTTATTAGGTACTTTTTTTCTCTGTAAAGAAACAATGTGAAATCCTATTGCTGGAGGACATTATTTGGCCCATTTCAAGAAAGGGGCGAGAGGGAATTATGAGGTTATTGCACTTACGAATACATTGACGAAGAATTTAAATAAAAAATTCTGGCAAGTTGCCACGAGACCTCCCTCGTATTAACACTTTTTTCAAAAAATAAATACCTTCAGAAAAAAATACTCTTAAACTACATAAAAAAACTGCAATTTTATCTTATAAAAAAAATGAGTGCTGCCATTTTAGCTTACACCGGAAGTGACGTAATCAAAGGTAATATCAGCATTTTCGTTCTTGGCTCGAATGCAATCGATTGGCGAAAACCGCATTTCGATAACTTTAATAGTTTCTGTATAGAGCGTTGCAGTCATTTTTTAACACTTTCTCAAAAAATAAGTATAGCACAATATATATTGCTGAATTCAGAAAAAAATACTCTTTTAAACTGCATAAAAAAACTACAACTTTATCTTATAAAAAAAATGAGTGCCGCCATTTTAGCTTACACCGGAAGTGACGTAATCAAAAGTAATATCAGCATTTTCGTCCTTGGCACGAATGTAATCGATTGGCAAAAACCGCATTTCGATAACTTTAATAGTTTCTAAGTTTAGAGCGTTGCAAGGAATGTATACGGACAGACTACAGACGACAGACGGAAATTTTTTTTTTCATATTTTGAATCTACGTATTCAGAAACGTAAAGATATGTAAAAATTTGCATAGGTCAAATTTTTTTTTTTGGAACACTAATACCAAAGAGTATCAACTCTTTGCTAATACAATAGGTACTTCCCTTTTACTTCGTACTCGGGAAGTAAAAATAATATAAGCCTAAGAGAAGTAACAGAAAGAGCGTTTATTAATTCCTCTTTCCAGTCATAAATAACTAAAGCAGAGGGTTTGTCAAAAAAATGGAAGTAAAACGTGGATTTGAAATCAATATTGAACACTGAACTGAATGTAAGGATTATATGTATAAGTAATGCTCAAGAAAGGAAGAAAGGAGCTTGGATACAGAGGATTAAGCGGGTAAGTAAAGACAAATGAACTAATTTTAATAGTAAGTCAACACATTTAATTTCTTACATGATTACATGAATCTCAATGAACAATTTCTATAGACTCATAGTTACTTCTCAATTAAACTAGGAAGTGAATTACAACAAAGTAAAATTAATTTAAATACTATTAACTAAGAATTTCTTATTATTATGAATGAATTTCAAAACATAGTTAATAATGCAAAAATATACATGGCGCATTACTCACTCCACCACGTTATGCAATGCAATGTATTACTTAAATACAAGTTTATTATTTGATAATCTTTCACTCAGCATGTTCACCCCGTGGCAGACAAAAAACAAATAATTAGTAAATGAAAATTAATGAATCAGTTAAATCGAAGCAACTTTATATAGATCGTCCGAATTTACATTCTTTTTTTATGGTATCAATTAAGTTACCAAATGAATATCACAATACAATCTTAGCATTGAATAATTATATCAACTTAAATGAATATGTTAACATTGAAAAATCATCTTAGTTTAAAAGAAACTGAAGTAAATCAATCTTATTACCAATTCTCATTAGTTGAAAAACCAAAACATATATTCATACAAATAGATCGATTAATTGTAAAAGGATTTCACTTTAATTTTGGATGAACTGATAATAAATAAAAGTAACAGTTTGATTTTCAAACCATTTATAAAATAGTCGCCATTAACATGTAAAATTTATACAACAGTTTCATCATCAGCATAACATATGCGTGATTATAGAAAAGTAGTTCTTCGATATGATTCTTTCAATCATTATGAGTTAAGAACGTGATGTCGCCATTTAAATCTTTCAATACCTTTATCTGATAGAAATACCACTGAACAATTCAAAGCTCGCTTCTATATTACCTACCATTGCTTTTTCCAGGAAAACTATGAATATTATATTAATTGTCGTCAAAGTGCGCCAAAAGTGTCAAAATCTGTTCCAGCAACATGATTTTTTGTGCCCTATGGAATATTTTTGTTATAGCGCGTTTTATTTAAATGTATACTTTCAGTTGCAATTTCCACAAAAGTTGAATTTATTTTCTGCATACTTATACCACCTTATACGCTATAGAACTCCATAAATAATTATATGTAATAATAAATAATTACACTTAAATTAAATGGAACCCAACGACCCCACATGTTATTATGAAGGGTAACAGATTGTATCGAAAATTAAAATTAGACAATTTGGCAACCTGTAAAGCCCAATAAATAAATTAGTTTACTATATATTGTATCACAGCTTACCACAAAAATTTATTTTGGATCTTTTTCACACTTGGGACGTTAACCCCTCAAAAATAGCAACAAAACTCATTATTCATTAATAATAACTATAATTTAAATACCTTACACAAAGATTGATAAACAAATTATGCAATGAAACATGAAAGTATAATTCGTTGTCCTTGTTCCTCCTTCCAAGGCGTTATTTGAAAACTAAAAAATGGCCCAATTTTAAAGAAAGCTAGAAATTAGGTAAGTACATTTACACCGTATAATTAAATGCAACACCACTCTTCAATGCATAATTTACCTTTCGCATGCCGTACATAAATTCCTCTTGTTCTCCTTGCGATTTATTCATTCCACGTCGTTTTTTGGTCTAGATCTTCACTATAACTTTCATCCTGTTCTATGTCGCTTTTAGTTTGCAATGTTCTTTTACCTGTTTTTCTATTTGCCTATTTATCTTAAATTTCAACTTTTCGGTTTTGTGTTGTTCTCTTTATGATGTTCCTAATCTCTTTTTTATCTGAAGCAGTGGTTTTTTGTTTTGTCATTCATTTGTTTTTCCATTTTTTCGTTTTCTTTTTGTTTTGTCATGTGCCTCTTGTTGCTTCTTCTATCGCCCTTTTAAAACCGAAAGAAGATATTACAAAAGGTTTCGCTCAATATCTTGAGTCTACAAAAAATAAATGCCGTAGTGGATTTTGGAATGCATTTTTTCATATGATTATATTTATTTTAATGTTTATCGTGTAAAATAATTTCGATGAGTTTAAAAAAGGGACCCTTTCACGTAAAGAACCCTGGGCCCCTCAACTCTTAATCCGGACGTGGTGACTGTCTAACAAAAAATACAATAGGGAAGCTGACGTCAGACTTCAACAGGGCAGGAAAAAAATGTAGTCAATAAATGTTTCGCACTTCATTCGACCATTTCATTGGGATAAATTATCACAGGAACAGATGTTGATCCCGAAGCAGGAAAAGTAAACATAACAGTTCTGATTGGCACCTCCTTGATCAATTGTTTTTATAAATTTCTCCATATTAGCTTGTTAATGATTTTGAGGTTATGTAAAATTACAGAAACCAAGCTAAAATTGTTTGTAATTTAATTTATTTTAATAAATAAATAAAAAAAAAAAATTAAATTACAAACAATTTTAGCTTGATTTCTGTAATTTTACATAACTCCTTGATCAACTTCGTAAACGTTTTTCTTGGTGCTTTTTGGGCAATAACTTTTGCTAAATCGGAGGGAGAATAGTAAAAATTGGTTTCATACCTATAAAATATTTTGGTTTGATCCAAAGTCCCCTTTTCCTCAAAATATTGCAGAATGTCACCGAACTATTTCTAATGTAGGGGATTTCTCCTAAGAAAACCTTTGCACCATCATTTTCCTCCAGAGAACATGTTTTTAAACGGCATTTTTCTTAAACTTCCATCCGTATTTAATTTCACCGAATGCTTTTTGGACGACTCCTTCAGAATATCTGGTTTTGTTTTTCTTGTCCTTTATTATTAACGGCACCTAAACTGGGCAATTCAAAATAAAATGGAAAAACTTATGTTTATCATTTATTAAATTTATACTTAGTGATAAATTAGCACCAAATATGAATTTAATTATTATCACAATTTGCTGTAATTGCATTTAGTATTTTGATAGGAATTTCGATTTTTTGGATAGGTAGGTGTTCTTCCTGACGAGTACCTGTGGTTGCCAAGGGGCTGCCAATGAATGGTTTATCATATGTTTGGCAATATCGGTGATTGACACCCCGCCTTCCTCTCAAATTATTCATTCTAATGAAATAGAAAGCAACCCAAATGAGTTATACAGTATTGTTTCAGCCATTTTTCTTATCTTACTTAGCTTAGCCGTCAAACACAACCACTTTTATCTACGATCATAGTTGAAATGGCGTACGCAGCCACAAAATTGATTAAATATGATATTAAACAATGTTGACAGATTATGCAAAACTAAACAAGAAATTACGGATGGGTGCTCGAGTACCAACAATGGGTGGGTTTACCCTATACACCAAGACTAGTAAATATTAATTTTTATATCTATCGTATTACAGATAAAATGAATTATACGTATAATTTATTCCATTCAGTTCTACGCTCGTGTTATTTAAGTTTACAAGTACTCTGTATTTAACTGAAGTTAAATGTACTTAATATATCATGTAATGTTTATTACATAAAAACGGTAGCCAATTCCACGTTAAAGGAATCTCTAACAGAACGACTTCTAATTACAGAGGATGCCAATGTAAACCCAATAACAAATTCGAATAAAACGAATCGATTATCGTTAAATCGCTACTTCCAGAAGAACAATTATAAGAACCTGGTTTAGTAATGAAGTAAATGCCGTAAGTTCTCCATACATTTCTGTCACGTGTAATGTACTGATCGTTCTATCAGTAAATCATAACTTTCTCATATTTCTACTAATAAGCATTACAAATGATTTCATTTTTCTGCATTCACTACTCTTTATTGTCGTAGAAAAAATCCTATGACGCCGACCACATATAGTGCACAACCGTCCATATTTATGCTTATTGAAATAAATGTCAGTATGGTTATTAAAGACAAATCAGCAGTTAAAAATAATTTGATTAATAAATAAACATTAGCATCTAAAAAATTGAATTTTTAATATTTTAAGGAAGCTTTGAGGTATCTAAACACAAAGTAAATATTTCACATCGACTGCTACTAACTTGTAATCTAACGTAAAAATATGAAATATTTGATACGGATTATTTAATATTATAGTTTTATGGAAATCTGGAATTATCTATCTAATTTGAATGCTTTAAAATTTACATATATAACGTTAAGTAACAAAATACACAAGCATAAATTAAAGACTAACAACACTGATTATGATCTATATATTTTTATAAGTACACGTTGGGTACGTAGGCCAAATAATTTTTTTTTATTCCTTTCAATAGTTATTAGCAGTGGGCTAAAACAATTTCTCTATATTTAATTGGTAATATGGTAATTAATTAGTGAAGGTAGACCCACAGCGAACGTTGCTATTTAAATTTAATAAGTATAGTAATATGCCATCAAAATAATAATGAATAGAAGTTTTATAATTATAGCCAATTATAATAAAAATAAATGTCACTGCAACTACATATGATGAGGACCACCGTTCTGTTTACTGTTGAAACTTATCTTTAATTTTATAATGCCATTGAATATTGTAGAAAATTCCTCACCAAGTTCACGTATCATAATTTTTACTTATGTTATACACAAAATTATACCGTCCAAATTTATGAAAAAGATCTAATATGAACAGTTATGTTCTAGTTTTCGAAATAATAATATATATACTTAGTGACTTTAACTCACAATAATAATAATATTTAGATCTTTCTTGGTGGTAGATCGCATCAAACCAAAGTCATTTGAATTAATATTCAGTTTCTAAATTACCATTTATTAAGGATTAAATTAACTTAATCCAATGTTACACGTTTAATTAAGGTAACATTTGGCATTTTCAAATTTCGTTTGGACATTTAATATTATCCACGCTCTAAATTCTAAATAATATTCAAAAATTAGCCGTTCATTGCACTGTTCAAAATTTGTGAATGCCGCGACGTTTGTATTTTGTTGTTTTTGTTCTACCTCAAGGACTAGTTATAATTTACTATCTAGAGGAACTATCTTTCTTGCTGCTCACCTCCAAGATTACCGGTACAAAAGTTTTTTCCATTGCGGCCATTGTTGCTGCTGTGTGAATTAAATTCAGCCGGCGGCGCGTAGACGATAGGGAACACCCTCGGCCCCCGCAGTTTCATTAATTTTCTTTTGACATTGTCTCTTTTTCATTTTTCATCCGCGTAACTCCTATGCACGATTCGTAAACCCCCACAAGTTTTTCTTTTTTGAGGATAGTTTTAGCAAAAAACGGGGCTCGACCGTTCAACATATCATCGATTATTTATCTTCTGGGACGAACCGTTGCCTATAGAATTTAAAAATAATAATTCCAGATAACATTACCTGTCGATAAAGGCAACGCAACGGTAATCGTTAACAGATGACAGAATTACTCAATGCGCCTGCTTACAAAATTAGCTTCGCAAATCCCCCTCAATCAATAAAGAATTCAAAAAGAAATTTATCCTTCGAGAAAAAGTTTAATCATTAGGTAATTGTAATAATACAAATAAGCATTTTTAAAGCTTACGCCTTGCCTAAGTACATAAAGGTGATAATTGGCCTTTTACCGACAGTAGTCAGTACTTTAAACTCTGCCACACATAATTTTGCACAATTCATAACCAAAATCCTTCAACTCATCTGTGAAGATGCTCAATGATATGTTAAAGATCCATTAGACATTTTTAACTTAAATGTGTTAATGAATATATGTCAAAATATCGCAGCGAAAAGGTGGCACGGCAAAAGATCGCGGTCAAAATTCAGAAAATAAAGACTTTTCAAATGACGTACCACTTATCCCATCGTCCCTATTAAAATGTTAGGGGTTGTTCCCACAGCGTTAAGGGATGAAATCATTTCAGTTTGAAAATCACGACAAACGTTGCCCCCCTCGATATAAAAACTGACGTGTTTTTGCATTTCTCAACAACAAAAATTGTTCTAGCCAGAAACCCGTCTGTTACCTTTTCGTTGGCCCACCATGTGTATCAGTTATATTCAGTTGTAAGTAGCTTTAATTACAAATACATGAAACAATAAATACAAATACAAATACAAATACAAATACAAATATAAGGAAATTAAAGAAATGCTCATGGGTTCACCACCTTCACCCCCATTTGCAATGATTTCCATAAAGATTTTGAAAGAAACGCTTTAAATTCATCATCACTTAATCCGACATTTTGATATTGCTACGTGGATGTGGATTCATTGCTTGGTCACATACCTAATTCACAATTTCTAAATCAATTCCCAGAAACGTGAACAATATTCACCCAGACATCAAATTTAAGATGGAAACGAAGTCCAACTATTCCATTTCATTTGCGAATGGGAAAATTTATAGAGAAGGTAGGTATACAAAATCTGTGTCACCTCAAGATCTATACCGGAGAGCACAACTTCGAAAGGATGTCGCGGGAGGAGATGGCTTTTTTTATGATTGTTTGGCCCAATTATAAAGATGTATTGGATTACGCCGTCGGCGTCGTACAATAGAACAGGGAATACACACTATCAAAATGTTAAGAAACACTGTATTTTAATGGTTATTTTAGTAGCGACGTTTAATTTAAATAAATTATAATATTGTTATTATAAATTCAAAATTGAAGCGTTTTAGATTTAGTATATTTGTAAATTATGCACAATTTCTACTAATTTAACATAGTTAAGCAAGGTCAGAGTTAAGTGTAAGTGATTTTATGTGTATATGAAGGAAGCAACAAATATATTCTAAACACCGGACCACGAAAGGTCGCCTCTTTTTTTATGATTTTTCATTTACGACATTTATATATTTCAGATAATTTACAATTTATAAATCAATTCCTAGAAACCTGAACAATATTCACCCAGACATCAAATTGAAAATGGAAACGAAGTCCAACTATTCTATTTTTCTTGCAAATGGTAAATTGTATAGAAAATCGGCGTCACGTCAAAAGCTATAGCGCTGAACGCAACTTCCTAAGGATGACGCGCTTTAGCTCTGCTCTGAGACTCATCTGGAAGATTCACTAATGAGTGGTGATGAGGCTTTCACCCACTACCCAGAGTATAGGAGAGAGCGAACCGAAAAATCGAAAAACTTCTTTTCATCTTCCTGTCCTCGGTCTTAATCCACTCACATGATGGATGTATCCTTATAAAAGTAGCGAAACCAAGAGTCGTTTCTTAGTAGTAAAGAGAGGATTAAACTTAGGTCAAGTCGTTACTCTTAGGTATTTAGGTATGTAACTTATGTGATTGTCACCTACCGTTTCAACCGCCTCTTAATTTCATCATGAAAGAATTTTTTAACCAATCTATGCCATAGAGGGGAAGCAACTTCGCGAGTAAATACCCGCTAATCCAATCGATTTCGAATACAGAGCATAGTTTTTTAATAAGATGAAACAGGGATCATGAGTGACATTGAAAGATGACCTTCATTTCTAAACCTTGAAAAGGTTCAGGCCCCTTAGACATTGCCTTTCAAGTCACACTAACTAAGCTACAAAGTATATGGGAATGCGTACGATAGCTCAAGTAAAAATAAGAATAACTTACTAATGGATAGGGACACAAAAAGCTAATCGAAATCACTTACTGTACTGCACATGCAATACTAAAAAAAATCAATGATTGACCGAGTTTTTTGCTTGTCGATTTTATAGACGTGGTTTGAATAATTTATGTAGTAAATTCCATATCTACAAGTACAATTGGGTACATACAGTTTTTTACGAATGTATAATAAGGATATCATCTGTTGGCCCCACTTACAAAGTCCTTGCGATGACATAAAATTACATCCAAAAGAACAGCGAAAAAATCAAAACGAATGGTCATTGTTGTAAGCATGTAAGGAAACGTAAAAAATGTTATTACAGATTTGTTACTGCAGACGCTACATACGAAATGTTTAATTATAATCCTTTAAGAGCACAAAAAAATAATATAATCTATTCTTTTTTCTTCATTGACTCCTTACCCGGAAAGTCAATTTGGAACGGTGGTTCGCCATCTTTCACAATCCAAACGCTTCCATTCGGGCCGGTTCTCAAAACGTGTACGACAGCGTTAGCAACATTGCTCGCCCTAAAACGATTACTTTTAAGAATGCATTTAACGGTATTAGGGGTACGAACGATTGCATCACCGCGTTTGTGATAAATTCGGCAGCTATTTCTATGATATGTGGGTTGAAGGTGTTAGAGGTAAGGTTAGCGATATCCACACTGCCACCTGTTCTTGTTAGTCCCGGACAAAGAGTAAGAATTCGTACTTCATTGTAACCGTAATGTACCTGATCTCCTAGCGAACGACCAAAGCTCAGAACAAAACTTTTTGTAGCACTATACACAGGAAAGATAGGCGCAGGAATAATACCAACAATGGATGACATATTAAGTATTACACCACCTCTCCCGCCCATGTTTTTGCTCATGTACTTTAATCCTAAAAAGGTTCCTTGAAGCGTACCTACCTATTGAATGTCTTAATAAGCATAGTTTTGACACTTATATCACTTACAGCATTGACGTTAATAATCATCCTCCAGTTATTTTCGTCAACAAATGCGGCATTGTTGATAACGATATCTAAAACTTTCCAGTGGTTTATAGAAGTTTTAAACGCGTCTAAAAATAAAACATTGTCGTGACCGATCCAAGTGAATTCAAATATTTTTTTAATTTACCTTCAAATTGTTGCTCACTGGAAATATCCGCATGTACAAATATCACCTTGCTCTTCCCAAATTTTTCATTAAGCGCTTTTGTAGCTTCTTGTCCTTTATTCGCGTTGATGTCTACCAAGGTAACGCCCTACATCAAGACACTTATCATTTTATGCACATAAATAAATGATTTCTTACCTTCACTCCATTCTGTAAAAGTTCAGATATCGCTTGAAGACCAATACCTTCGGCACCACCTGTTACCAACGCAATTTTATCTTTAAAATCAAACTCCCGAGTTGTAAGTAAAGAGTACTTTACAGAAAGAGCCAATAACAAAAATAATAGATTGATATATTGCATTACGCCGACGACGTACAATAAAACATGGAATAATACACTCTACAAAGTCCCAAGAGACACTGTACTTTAATGGTTATTTTAGTAGCGACGTTTAATTTGAGAATATTATAATATTGTAATTCAAAATTCAAAATTGAAGCGCTTAAGATTTAGTATATTTGTAAATTATGCACAATTTTTAATAATTTAACATAAAACGTACAAGGTCAGAGTTAAGTACCTAAGTAATTATTTTAAGTGTACATGAAGGAAGCAACAAATATATTCTAAGAACCGGACCAGCCACGAAAGGCTGTCTCTATTTTTATGATTTTTCCTTTATGAAATTATTATCCTTATTACGCATTTATTAGATCACTAGATTAAATTTTTGATAAATCAGCTTTTCTTCAAATCATTCAAGGTAGTTTCTACTGCTGTTGGTCTTTTATTCTGGCATACACATACATATCGAAATTATCTAACATTAACTGTGAAAAATTGAATGTTGGAGCTTACTTTCCATTGGGAAATTAATTAGGTAATTTTGCAAATAGATAAGTCGATTGGAAAGCCTTTCTTTATGTATTCTCGGTTTTCCTAGCAGTTCCAATTTCTTGCTATTATAATAGTGAGATGTAAATTCCACTTAAATATTTCTTTTAAATACATTCCAACGGGGTTCAACAATATTTATCACTAATACTGTCAGGAGAGTTCAATAGAAACATGTTTAGAAGCTGTAAGACATTTTTTATTCAAGAAATCTAAAAAAACGCAAATTCTTCTGTTCACCAGTAAGCAGTCGTAGAATCCACTCAGACGCAACGTTGTGATAATCAAGACTGTGAATTATGAAACGGACAGTTCCAATGCTGGTGTTCTCTAACTGCCATACGTCTATTTGTGCGTAAAGTGCCTAAGTTGTCCAGATGTCTGATGCAGCAATACGTGCATGTCCAATCTCGAATAGATAGTCAAAATTTTCTGCACCATGCAACTACTATCGTTCGAGAAAAACAGAAGTCACCATGTACGCCTTTAATTTCGTATAAGTTTCCATTCGCGAACGACCTTCAGCTGTCAAACATTGACAGACTATTTTTGGACGGATTTTCGGTTATGGATGCCATTTTATGTCTCAACAACAGCAATTAGAGGAGAGCTAAATTCAAATAATTTTGATTACACAAATAAAATCGAAAAGTAAATTCCGTTGCAATGGCGACAAAGTTACAGATACCCTATTGTCGATATTGTCGAAGCACGGGTTGTATTATCTAAGTGGAATTTACATAATATTTAATACAATTTATGGAGTTTCGCAAAGTCAGTTTACGACTAGCAGGTCTAAAAATGACTATCAAACACTATATGCAAAAGGTTTTAATAAATTTAAATAACTATAATTAAATACCGTCGGACTAGATCTTCAAGCGTAACAAATTTATCTTAGATTTTGATATATTCAGAAAGAGGAAAGAGGAACATTATATATCGTTAGTTGTGCACCAATTGAATGTTATTTAGGTAAAGTAAGTAATATTCTCTTCCTCTCCTAACTTAACGTTATTTGTATTCTTAATTAATACATAAACTCCCAAGGTTCGTTTTGTAATATATTCAGAAACTTATTAAACGTAACAATAGGGTAACGAAAGAAAATTCGATAATCTTCTTGTTTGGTTTCCAATGTAAGTAATACACCTATTGCGATAATTTAGCATTCTTTGCATAACAGTTATCACGATAATGTAGAACAGTGAAATTTATTACTAATTGTGTCATAATTGTTGTTATGAAGTTTAAACATAATCTGCTTGTGTGTGGTTTCTTTTAAGAATCTTTATGTTATATAAATTTAAATCTAAGGTATAGGTAGGTATATGCAAATTCTGTGAAAACAGATATTTTTTGTAGAGTTCAAATGACAAAATTTGTACCGTTTTCCAATATCTTATATACATATCTTATTATAATAGAATAAATATTACATTCTGAATATGTGGCTTACTCGATACTAACACTAGTCGATATAGTGGTCTTGTTTTTGGGACCAAACCGAAATTTTTCGATTATTATTTTGTTTCGGTTATAAAAATGGGAAAACGCGCCATAATTCAACTATGGCCATAATGCCTGAAAACTTATGAACGGATTCTGACCGAAAACGCCTATAAACACAGCAAACTGGGATTAAAAAAGGTGCGAAGATATTGCTGAGACACGTTTCGTTTGCAGCAAATATGATGTCACATCCTGTCACTGCTTGTCGGAAGACGATGCATTCATTCCCACATTAAGGAACGCTTCGGATGGTAGAAATCTTTCGTACTACGCTAGAGCCTAGATTTTATTCGAGTTGGGGTCGTTCAAACAAGTAGTGGGCATATCTAAATATCTGTGTCTAACGCAGTGTCTGCAGCAGATGGTAGATCTGTAAAATAACCCTCTAAGTCAGGGGTTCTCAAACTGTGGTACGCGTACCACTGGTGGTACGCCAAAACCTTCCAGGTGGTACGCAAGTAGGACTTATACGTACTTCAGTAGCAAAACTGGCCGTTAGTGATGTTGAAAAAGTAACTATTCGTTACTCGAGTACTCGTTACTTTACAAAATACTAAGTAACGATTACTGATATCTCTGATTAATAGTTTGAATACTTTGATTACTTTTGAGTACGAGTATTCATTAGTTAGTGGAGTATTCGCATTGTAATTGCACGATTGTATTCGCTATATTGCCGTTACCGATACCGATACCGAATACTTTTCGTGTTCTTTCGTTACACAATATCAAAGTGTAATCTTTGACAATACAAGGGTATGGATCCGTGACTATTTTCCAATTAAAAATAAATAAAGCAGTTTATATTACCTACTCTGTGTTTACTTTCAAAATGAAGTTAAAATTATCAACACGTCCTACAACTGTTATCTTTTCTTTTGTATACGTTTTTCTGGAAATAAATATAGACTTCTGTTATTTTCCTCCAATTTTTATTTTTTTTTGCCGAAACATACTAAATTAACTAAAATATTTATTAAGGTAGCGAGTGGTACGTGACTGAAGCTTAATATATAGAAGTGGTACGCGAAAAAAAAAGTTTGAGAACCTCTGCTCTAAGTGGTTAAACACCATATTTGTCGACGTTCCTTTGGTAGCTCGATGGGACTGCTTTTGGGTTTAGATAGAGTTTACATAGTATCCATCAAATACCATAAATACAATTGGAGTGTACGCCTCTTGGTAAATCCTATGAAAGCGTAGGGAGTTTATCCCTGTCCGGGACTTTTTCGACAGTTTCGTTTTCTTCTTTTTTTTTAATAATAATGTTTATTCACACCGTCAATACAATTAATAATGCATGATGTCGTCAGAAAAAAAAAAGAGTTAAAGTTAAAGAGTTAATTTATGTACATTTCACCTGAAAGTTACTGAATTCATTCATGGTGTAGAATGCATTAGAAACCAATGTTTCCTTTATACTGTATTTAAACTTGTTCAAATTTAGGTTTCTTACAGAATTAGGTAAGCCGTTGTATAGTTTGGAACCTGCATATTCAGGAGACTTTTGATAAGAACTATACCTATGCTGAGCCAATATAATTGCATCTCGATTACGTGTATTATAGTTATGCTGATCAGATAATATTTTCAGATGATTTTTATTTTTATGTATATAAATAAGCAATTTATAAATATACAAACATGGAAAAGTCAATATTTTGTATTTAATAAAATATTTCCTACATGATTGTAACCAAACAAATGTTTTATCTGATAATATATGTCGCCGACAACTTAGCTCACAAAATGGTTCGTTGTTCCTCTAAAATTAACTACTTAACTACTTTTTTTCTGGAACCTTTCATTTAATCATTTGAGAGCGCTCAGTGCTATTCATTATATACAAAAGCTCATTTATAATAATAATAATAATATTGATTATCCAATTCCAAGAGACAGAATTTGCCCATAGTGGAATCTGCTATAACCATTACAAAATTACATTATAACAAAATCAGTATTGTCTAAAACCATAAATATGGGAAGAGAAATTGAAATTAACACTAAACTACAATAAATTATTTTTAAGACATATTTGAAAGCTTTGATAATTATTATCAAAGATATCAACCATTATGTAGTTTGTTACATAAATCATACATAACCATTAACGGTGAGCTTTTATGAAAATTTCAATTAGGTGTGGGATTTGTGATTTTCTCGATGTTATACGTGGCACAATTATAATTTTATACATAACTTACTTAACAACTCAGAATTTATTATCTACAGTGCCATGTAAAAGTTTATAATTTATATCAATGTAAATTATATGGTATACTTGCATCATTTATAAAGAGACAGACCTTTCGATACGCTACTGCTATCAATACGTCTTTGAGCCATAGTTTCTTTACAGAATCCTCTGTAAGAAGCGATCCTTTCCGTAACATATAAGCTAGTAGTGTCCCAAAGGTGGAAAAGTAGATGTCACAAATTATGAAATTTTCCTCAAAATTGACAGCGATTAATATGCAAACCTTCAAATGACATACTTTTTAAAATTTGTGTATGCGGGCGGAATAGTCGACGTTTACAACAAATGCATGGTATCAATTGGCATATTTTCATATTTCCTAAATAGTTGTCTTCAATTTCGCCACTTCACTATAACTGTGCGCATTGTTTAAAATGTTTGTAATTAATCAATATCATTTTTCTTCATTTTACATGGTGTTGCGGACATATAAAACGTTTTGGTTTGGTTTTATATTTCCTATAATTATACAACTATAATTATGTACATTAGTTTATTTTTATGGATTATATACATGGTTTTTTAATAAGAATGATCGGCCTTTCATTTCACCGTGAATCTCTACGCGACACCAATTGTGTCGGCAGCTAATTCACATGAAAGTTCGTAAAAGACTGTACACGAAAAATACATGTAATAGTAAACTTCGTTATTGGAACGACTTCTACAAAAAACTAACGCGCTTGGCCCTAAAACAATGGCAAGCATTCACTTTTCTAACACATTAAAATTAATTCAAAAACAATGAATATAGAGCGGCAACACATGGTTCAAAGTTATGTTAACACACAAATACACTATTTAGTAGGTATTTTACGAGTATGATTCGACTTCCAAAATTCAATTCATACGCATTTTTAAATTAAATTACTTTACTTTACTACTTACTACCTATCCACTATAGAAGAGAAGCAACTACTGAAAGCAGTTCTTTCCAAAGGAGGAAACGTAGAAAATTGCCGACTTTGCAGCGAATGGAAGAAATATAAAATTTCTTCTTTAGCTATATATTTAATCCGCTATCTCAAGGCAAGTACTAGCGTTTTTATCTAGTTGGTTCACTGCTATCGTTATTTTTGTATTCTCCATATCTTAACTTTGTATGTACTGATACACCGTATGAGAAATTATTGATCGGCAATCGTATTATTCTTTGACTACAATAATACAACATATTTTCAAACAATCTGTAACCTATTTGGTTGGATTGTATATTCTCCTACCTGTGCATATTTTATATCCTCCATTTTTTAGTTCCTTACTATGATTTGAAATTTGTTTTTACCATGTTTGCACCCCAATAGATAACCACACTTTTAGATTAACAACTTGAATTATGTTCATGTAAAGCTACGGTTTGTTAGAACTGTGCGCCGCAGACAACATACGTGGTTAGTAGAATCTGTAGCGTTCAACTTATTCGGTTTTGAAGAAAGGGTGTTTTGTTAAAACAGTGCGTGTTTGTATGCTGATAGGTGCAGTCAAAAATATTTATTATTATTTTGAGAAAATTCATCTACATCGTAACAATGGCTGAACATTTGTTGCTGGCAATAATTACTGAGCAAGAAGAACATGAAGAAGATCTTCTTTTGAGTTTAATTTGTCGTCGCCAAAATAAAACTGAAGTTTTCCTCAAATTTATTGCCATATGTTATTTTTTATAGTATGGTCTTTGCAACTTTTGCTTTTAACGGTGCATAGTGGAGGATGTTCTCGTACAAGATCAATTAATTTCTCGTCTTCTTCTGCTGAAAACTTGCTTGCCATTTTAAAATTCGTTAAAAACTAACTATACTCCACTCTGTCACTGTGAGCTCAGCTGAACGACTGCGTTGAAATCAAATCGAGTTTGATTACGACCGAAACCGCGACGCACATAATTTTCTGTCTACCGTGAGTCTATCTGAGCAGGTTCTAACAAACCAACTACGCTTCTTCTTATCTTTTAGATTTCAACGTAAGTCCGAGTCGCACAACTGATTGTCTGCTTTGCGTCGCCTACTGTTCTAACAAACCGTAGCTTAAGTTAAGCTACGGTTTGTTAGAACTGTAGGCGACGCAAAGCAGACAATCAGTTGTGCGACTCGGACTTAAGTTGAAATCTAAAAGATAGCGTAGCTGGTTTGTTAGAACCTGCTCAGGTAGACTCACGGTAGACAGAAAATTATGTGCGTCACGGTTTCGGTCGGAATGAAACTCGATTTGATTTCAACGCAGTCTTTCAGCTGAGACGAGAAATTAATTGATCTTGTACGAGAACATCCTCCACTATGCACCGTTAAAAGCAAAAGCTGCAAAGACAATACTATAAAAAATAACATATGGCAAAAAATTGGAGGTAAACTTCAGTTTTATTTTGGCAACGACAAATTAAACTCAAAAGAAGATCTTCTTCATGTTCTTCTTGCTCAGTAAGTATTGCCAGCAACAAATGTTCAGCCATTGTTACGATGTAGATGAATTTTCTCACAATAATAATAAATATTTTTGACTGCACCTACCAGCATACAAACACGCACTGTTGTAACAAAACACCCTCTCTTCAACCGAATTAGTTGAACGCTACAGATTCTGCTAAACACGTATGTTGTCTGCGGCGCACAGTTCTAACAAACCGTAGCTTTATCCTGTGTGTATACGTTGAGGTTTCTTCCGCCTCCTATGAAAATAAATCAAAATTCGAACAATTTTCTCAACAAATTACAACCTCATAAAGTGAAAAACACAACATCTTGAACAAATTGGCACATGAAAACATGTTTACCAGAGAAATTATTAATTCCCGTTTTCGTATCACAAACTCTTATGCAAATAGGATAAAGCACGATAATTATAAAAGATTACATATGGCGAAAATTATTATTACACCAATTACCTTCGGCGATTATTGGTTTAAAATTTAAATAATCTTCTGTGTAAGCAGTAGCGACATTATTGAATACCATTAAATAACCAACTAAGGAATTCTTGCTATATTATATAACTGATAAATTTCCAAACACATTAAGTCAACCGTTAATAACTGCTATAAACTTTATTGTTGCTTTTTTATGCGCTACATATAAATTTTTCGCAACGTATTCATTGATGGCGTTTAGACTACCCAGACTGTTTAACAGATTTAAAACTTCTTTGAATGTCAAGTATTCTCAATTAAAGTTTCAACATTTATTGCATCTCTTTCGGACTTCGGTAAATTAAATGTAAAACACAATGTTATTCTGAAACATATTAGTTTAACATAACCATTCCTTAATTACTTATTCCTTGTTTTTAATTTTTTCAACATTTTTTCCTGTGGAGTTGCATGAAACGGCTTTTAAATTACTTAATTGAACAAGAAGCTAGCGTTGAATCCAAATATTAAAAATGTAGGAGTTATATAATCGTTATAAATACATGGCTTACGCCCATGCGGTATTAAATATTATTACTATTTTGTGTCTAATACCATTATGTTTATGTCAGAACAACTTTTAATTTGCTTATCGTTGCTACTAGTCTATATGTTTAATGTTTCCCTAAGTTTCAAATGTATATTTTTATCTTTAACGTACATATGTTAAAATCCACCTTTTTTAGTTGCGTATGTAATTATTGTAATTGTTTTTGATTAAGGAACTTGACTTGATGACAGATTTTAATGAAGTCCCATTTATTATACTAAATTTCGATTACATAGACTATTAGAAAAATGAGAAAGTAATTAGGTTAATCCAGAATAAGTGGTTACATTCCTAAAGTCTATAATGTAGATAGGCAACGGGGGAAGGTGGTTTTATAACGATTTTCAAAACTTTAACCGTTATAATCGATGTAATCATACAACTGAAGGTTTTATACTTAAAATATTCAACACGGCAAAATATTTTAATATTGTATACGCAATTCGGAATTTAAAACATCGCCAGTAAATTATATCACACCACACCATACTTTGTACCTACTTATATGCGTAACTAGCTTTTACCCGCGACTCAGTCCGCGTAGACTTCAGTTACAATGGTAATTACTCTAAATCAGTCTCTGGAAAGTACCGTACGTCCGTCCTTGTGTTTCCATTTACATCTGCGCCAATTTTGATTCAAATCGTTGAAGCGGTTTAACTGTACGTCTTTCTTAACTTCTAACTGAAAATCCAACTTAAAAAATGACGGATTTCAATACAAAGTTTCATCCGCTATTTTAACCCCACAGGGGTTGAACTTCGGAAAATCCTGAAACACGTCTGTATTAATTTCTAACCGAAGGGCATAGATATACCAATTTTTATTGATTTAACTTAAAAAATGACTGATTTCCATACAAAGTTTCATCCCCTATTCTACCCCCATAGGGGTTGAACTTCGGAAAATCCTGAAAAACGTCTGTCTTAATGTCTAACCGAAAGGTCATATACCAATTTTTATGGATTTAACTTAAAAAATGACGACTTCCATATAAACTTTCATTCACTATTTTAACCCCCCCCCCCTTTGGGGGTTGAATTTCGAAAAATCCTGAAAAACGTCTGTCTTAATTTCTAATAGAAAGGTCATATACCAATTTTTATGGATTTAACTTAAAAAATTACGAATTTCCATACAAGCTTCATCCCCTATTTTACCACCCTTAGGGGCTGAATTTCGAAAAATCCTGAAACACGTCTGTATTAATTTCTAACCGCAAGGCCATATACCAATTTTTATACGTTAATGTCTTGCATAATATTTAAATCTATATGAACACACGGTGTCTAAAAAGTATGGAACTCAAAAACGACACATCCGATTACAAAAAGAAGAAAAACGTGTTCCTTTACTTTTTGATACCTATTTGATTCTGCACAAATGAGTCATTGTTTTTCTTTCCACCCTTAAGGGAGAGAGGGTGACGGACAATTTGTTTAATCACAAAAAAATGTTGGGAGGGAAAAAAAGTAAAAAAGATCGTTTTTCTGCCGACATATGCAATTTTCCCCCTTTCCACCCCAAAAAAAAAGTCGAGGCTTGGGGGTGAAATTTGCAATTTGAGAACGGTTTTTTTATGGAGAATGCAAAAGTGCAATAAAGGATAGGTGTTCCCTTTTAAGTTTTCGAAACTCACTCCCGCCCCATCCCCAAGGGGTAGGGGTGATGTTCACATATCATAAACAAATAGGTATCAAAAAGTAAAGGAACATGTGTTTCTGATTTTATAATCGGATGTGTCGTTCTCGAGATATTCAAGGGTTTCCATACTTTTTGGACACCGTGTATACAGGGTTGCTCATCAAAGTCCAATATAGGCTTTATTAAATAAAACTGAAATAATTTATTTTATAGAAAGTGGTACAGACGCACATTTTAAAAATAATTTGAATTATACAGGGTGATGCCCTAAAACGGGGAACATTCGAGATCATTTTATTAATGAAACACCCTGTATATCCTTTGATTTTTCTAATCTACTTTAAATTGTCTTTTCAACGATCCCTGGGTTTTTGGTTTCGGATGACGCATTACTGAGTTATTAACAGAAATTTAAAAAAATGGTCAGGGACAAGGTTTACCATATTAATTCCATGCGACACTATTACGATTTGCTGAGACAAAATTATTTGGTAACTATGGATGTGTTGAACCTACAAAATAATCAAACATTAATTTTATTATACAGGGTGTTTGTTACGATGTAGTCAATTCAGCGAATTTCAAAGAGCGTTTGCTGAATTTTGTCAAATGCAACACCCCGTATATTATTACATTTTTGAAATGACGCGTTAATTGCGTTTCATTTTTGTTAATAATGTCCAAATACCCAAACCCAATAATTTACGAGTTATTTTTAATATACCATGCTTGAGCTTTGACAGCCTTAATTAAGATTTTAACAATCGAAACTTTTTGCCGTTTATTTGTTTTTGTTCCTCGACGCGTATGCATGGTATACTAGATCGAATCGAAAACAAATAATTTAGTGTTTGTAATGAATAATAATTAAAAATAATTCGCAAGTTATTGGGTTTGGGTATAGGACATTATTAACAAAAATGAAGCGCAATTAACGCGTCATTTCAAAACTGTAATAATATACGGGGTATTCCATTTGAAGAAATTCAGTAAACGCTCTTAGATAATCGCCGAATTTACTGCATTTAGGGCATCACCCTGTATAATTCAAATTATTTTTAAAATGTGCGTCTTTTGCTACTGTACCACTTTTTATAAAATAAATTCTTTCAGTTTTATTTAATAAGGCCTATATTGGACTTTGAAGCACTAATGACAAAGTAAAAACAAAGTCAAAAATCGTGTTAGTTACACCATTTATAACTCAAGAACGACTGGACCGATTTTCATCATTTTTGCTTTGTTCGATTTTAAAGGTAGTCCTTAAAAAGTGCTTTTCAACGATGTATGCCCGAAAAAATTTTAGTTAAAAGGAAAATATTAATAAAAACGTAAAGTAGAGTCAATTTCATATTAAAGCTTAATTTACGTTTTTATTAACATTTTCCTTATAAATAAAATTTTTTCGGTCATATTATACATCGTTGAAAAACACTTTTTAAGGACTACCTTTGAAAGAGGTCAGATTAAGCCGTTTTCGTTTTTGAGGAATGATGAAATCGCCAAATTTTTCATTTTCCAAAATAATTTTAAAATTTAAAAAAGTTAGGTCAAATTTGAAATAAGTTTAATTTCCAGTATTGAATTTTGCAAAACATTCCCCATTTAACCGTTGCTCTGTCTTCTAATAACCGAGATACCAATGGTGAGAATCGAAATTGGGACACACGGTATAGAGGGTGTTCAAAAAGTAAGGAAACCCTTCAATATTTCGAGAACGATAGATCCGATTAGAAAAAGAAAAAACACGTGTTCCTTTATTTTTTGAAACCTATTCAGTCATGATATACACACATCACCCTCACTCGCCCTGGGGAGTGGAGCGAGGGTGAGTTTTGAAAATTTAAATGAAACACCTATTTTTTATTGGACTTTTGCATTCTCCATAAAAACTATTCTTGAATTGCAAATTTCACCCCCAACCCCCGGCCCTTTTTTTTGGGCGTAGAAAGAGTGAAACCTGGGATTATCTTGAGAACGAGGCACCCGATTAGAAAAAGAAAAAACACGTATTCCTTTATTTTTTTAAACCTCTTCAGTCATGATACGTAAACATCACCCTAATCCCCTGGGTGGTAGAGAGGGGTGAGTTTTGAAAACTTAAATGGGAACACCTATTTTTGATTGCACTTTTGCATTCTCCATCAAAAGCTGTTGTCAAATTGCAAATTTTACTACCAACCCCCGACCTTTTTGGGGGTGGAAAGAGCGAAAATTGTCCATAGAAAAACGATCTTTTTAACTTCTTTTCCTACAACATTATTTTGTGATTTATAAATTTTTAATGTTAGTATGACCCGACTTCATGATTCACAAACGCTGCAACAAAGAGACGCCATACGTGGAAGGCTCGGTTGGCAATGAGAAATCATCGAGCAGAACATTGAGATCAACAACGTCGAGCCACAAGATTCAGCTAATAACAAGGTGGTACGAAGTTCGCCGAGTCACCTATTAGGATATAAAAATCAATTGCCGTGCGTTAGTATGGCAAAAACTCGATTGACATACAATTTTGCATAGTAGTTCAGGTTAACCGTAGGTTTAAACCCATTAATTGAAATCCTAGGTTTTAGGGCTTCGCCCATGTGGCTTATGAGTAAATATTGTAAACAGAAGCGCAACGTTATTGCTGTCAAACTTAACAGCTGTCAATTTTAGGTGATACGAAGTTCACCGGGTCATCTAGTAACATATTTATAATTTCTTCCTGTCGTTACAAATTTTTCATAAATTTATAAATCTCGATGTTCTTATTTTTCTTAGTTTTTATTTATCACATGCCGTAACAATTTTTGGAATACAGCAAAGGGTAGATATGCGAATTAACTAGACAGGAGTTTATTAATTACCTTGTACGTAGGTACATAAGAGTACTTAACGAATTATTGATTCCAGTAAATAGTTATTTATGAACATATTTCGCTATACTAATTCTCTATTTTCAATAAAAATTATGAAATTACATTTACATATGTAAATAAATAGTGAGGTGAGTAAACTTTTTACTTTTTTCTTGAACGTTGTATAAAATAATAAACTGCAAAACTAGTATCGCCGGCAATAAGATACTGACCGTATTGATCTTCATTTAATTATAAAAAAACAGCTTATAAATTGATATTTGTATTATATTTATATGTTGCATTTTACAACAAAGGGGACAGCGTGCAATTGTAGAAACAAAGGATGTATAGGGGATGTTTCTACAATAATTATGTGAAGAATGACTGTATTAAACGGAAACATGCCTGCACACATAGGTAGTTTACTTTTTCATACGCGTATAAACTGAAGGATTCTAAATTTTTCCGCTATTGACCTTTTCAAGTGTTTGTAATCATTTCATGAAGTGAATGCAATGATAGCTTTTGATGTAGTATAATACGCTTTTTAATTTACTAATCAGTGTTTTTAGAAACCCTTCTGTGACAGAAATAGACATTTTAGAAACTTTATGATACAGTTCGATGTACAATTTGCATTTTAATTAATTTATCAAAGAGAACTCAGTTTCGATTTTTAAGGATCTTGAAACTCAAAACTAAAGCACCTTAGCTTCAACGCTTGCATCATACGAACCCATAAATTAATAAATTCTATACATATTACACACACCTTTGGTCCGTATCACTTTTTCAACTATTTTATTGTAATAGTTAAAAAAGCGATACCTTTTATGATATTTTTAATCATGTAATATGATCCTGCTACCGCTTGAAGTGATACGTTAATATTTCAAAATTGGTATAAGACACAATTTACATCCATTCCAGTAATCTGTTTATTTCAATTCTGAAAGACCGCCAACGCGAAATACGAGACTAACGCGACTATAAATTAAAAATTCTTATATGTCCGGCTCAGCATAAATTTTTGTCTCCAATAATTTTCAATTTACTACGTTATATAACAATATTTAATGGATTCGAAGAAAAAAAAATGGATGAGCAGGATTCCTATTGTAATATGAGTGTTTCCTAAACGTATCCAACGTATAATTAATGCACTTCAAGATTAATATATCAAGCTAATTCATAAGTATCGGCGAAAAGTCCTATAATTTAATACAATAAATTAACAATTTAGAAAAAATTACATGCGAGCGTCGGTAGGTAGGTACAAGTGCACACTTGCTCGAACAAAGTAAATACGGAAGCCTATCATTAAATTATTACGCTTGATAAAATAATTATTTGGGAAATATTTCAAAACGAGACCTGGCACACATATTAATAATTATTAATTATTGAATGCATATTTAGATAATTTACAGATAAATAAATTTATTCATATATCAATAAGTTGACACGCCTTTTTTCCTAAAAGAATTTCTGATCCAGTTTTCCTTCCCACATTCGTTATACTTGCGCCTTAGCTAAAAGCCCAAATTACTTTCATATGTATTAAGTACCTGAAGATTTGTATCATCTCTAAAGATATTTAAGTTGATATAATCTAAACTGATGTAATAGGATATCAGTTAGGCATACCTAATTAAATTTTTTTCACCAAACCTTTCACACCAGATTTTAATTTATAATATAAACAGTACGGTAATAGTAATCGAAATTAGTATAAATAATGAGATATACCCGTAATTTAAAATTTTGTAATCTAATCCAAATTAGGTATGAGCGGTTTAATGTGTAAAAAATTAGACAAGATGACAGTATTCATATAAATTATTGGCGTAAAATTAAGTATACATTAATGGCGTAATTGAATCAACTAAATATGCTACTTTTTAATTTACAGCACCTATCCTTCAAACCTGGTTTGAATGTAGATTGATTTTAAATATTTCCATAACTTATTGCTTCGTAATTAAAAGAACTAGATACTACACACTAGACACACTCCAAGTAACTTAAATGTAAATAGGTATAAAGTTAAGTTTTAAACATGATACGTTTTTGAAATTTTGATCTACCTTCAATGTTTATATGTTTTGGCCGTATTATTTCACCTAAGCAAATTTGTGTAGCTTAAAAAGATTCCAAAATTGCTTATATTACGTAACATAAGGTATTAATGTGAACACGTTACAACGTTTCAAAGTAGAGCTTATATGTTTTTCCAATAAACGCACAGTTGGAGATGTCTCCTCTAGATATACATATATACGCCTACAAATGATAAAAAGGTCATTTATTGTGCTTAAATAAGAATTTAAAGAAAATGACCAATTCGTCGCAAAGTTCGAAGACGAGCCATCATTAAGATTGCTCATTTCATGAGAATAAATCACATAAGTATCACGTACCTAAGGAATATCTTCTTCATCCATACCTTCAAACAGTACAACCATTCGGCCAGTTGATGGTCGCTTCCTGTGTCGAGTTTTGTCGTTGGTTTCTTGACACCTGTGCAGAACAGCTTTCCAGATCATGCTTTACTTACTAACGAGTGCGATTTCACATCATGTGTTGGCTGAGGAAAATCCGCATGCCATGTTTACCAGAACTTACCGAAAGAGCTTCTTTTAGTCAACATGTGGACCGGAATTGTTGGAAGAAGGTTGATTGGGCATACAATACATGCTGCCTCTATGTCCGACCGGTTACATTTAGGTCAAATTTTTACGAGATGTGTTGTCGGACTTATTGGAAGATATTCAACTACATTTTGGAAAACATATCTGATTCAACACGATTTTTCTGTTGCTACTCGAAAATATTTGACAGTAGTTATCACTTTAATTTTCTGTAGCTTAGACATTATTTTTTCTATTTTTTTGTGATAACTAATAATAATTTTTACTAAAGAAGAAACCAATGAGGAAAGTGAGGTTATTGACAAGAACACAAGCAGGAAAGGAGCGAGACTTTTATGTAAACGAAGTAATGAGTGTTGTTAACTTTATTGATTTCACCTAAGTTTTGTCTGAGTTTCAAACATATTTAGGTTGAAAATATATTATTTGATCCAAACGATCAAGATGATGAAGATAAGGAACCAACGGAAAAGAAGCTTGTGTGCAACATTTGACTGATTGGGAACAAGATGAAGACTTTCTGTCGCACATTGTTACTGGATACGAAGTATAGGTACACCATTGAGATTCTTTCACAAAGCAGCAATCCATGTAATGGGTTCATAAGAGCTTTCCTCCACCGAAGAGGACAAGAACACAATCCTCGCCGGGAAAACTGATGGCGACGATTTGTTGAATTCTTTGAATAAATGTAATGGGAAAGGGGCACAACAATAAATGGTCTACGAAAACACTATTTAAAACTGATGGAAGGTTGTGCTGAAAAAAAGACAAGTTTCGTGGAAGCAAAAAACGTTGTTGCTGTATGACAATTACGGGGTGCTGGGGTGCATAAATCGTGCAAAGTGCAACAAATTATTACTGGGGGAGAAGATTTTCTTCAGATGATGAAGTTAAAGAAGAGTAACTTGTAGGGTAGGGATTCACGAGCTTGGCTTGAATTTTTAAAGCTTGATGTAAAATCAAGTCAAGCCCACAAAAAATCAAGGCAAGCTTAAGTATTATCCAAGTCAAGCGTATCTATCTATAAGTCAAGCTTTCAAGCTTTTCCCAAGCTTTCAAGCTTATACTTCTAAGCATTTTTTTGCTATTCCATGGAACATAATTCTTAGAAGATCCAGCTGATGATTTTGGATTCTACCATAAAATATATTCATTCGGTATAAAAGAAGTACCTACCTACGTGTAATTCAGGGTATATTTGAGATAGTCTGTGCTCTACTCAAACAAAATATACCATTAGTAGGTATGTTGATTCGATTTAGTAAGAAACCTACATTACAATACAAGTGATGAAAGTGACTAATTTTTCAACGAGCAATACATTATACAGTGTGTCCAAAATTCGATGCTCACCATTGGTATTTTGGAAACGGTAAGAGTTACAGGGTCGGTTAAATGGAACAATATGGAGGTATTTATCTTACCTCTTCACACCTTCTCTTGTTTTTCCAAAGAAATGCGTTGCCTACTAGATATTGCAAAAAAAGTGAAAATCGGCATTTTCTTCAAACTTGCGTAGAATCCACACTATTTATCCTATCAAAAATATGTAAATACAAAAGTTGTAGATATTTAAATATTGAATAATATGCGCCATAAAAATATTTTTTTTCTTGCATCAGTAGCGAGATATGACCCAAAGTTCCATTTTTTTAAATGGAAATGATAATTTATTTTTATACAGTTGAATTACTTGATTTTTTTCCTTTTCAACGATATAAGGTTCGAGCTATTTATCTTGTGTACTTTAGAAGATATAAAGAAAAATCGTTTTTGAGGCAGATTTATAATGTTACAAGTTGTAAGCAATAATAACAAAAACATAACGTGTTTATAACATGGCAAAACGAATGAGTTTTCCTATAACAAATTCTCAATAGTGCGGCCATTGACTTCTAAACATTTTGTATAGCGTTTTTCAATATTTATTCGGCAATTCATTAATTGACGGACGCTAACTGAATTAAAGGCCTGCATGACGCTCTGTTGCAAATCATTAACGTTCTCATAATTGACAACGTATACTAAATTTTTTATGTGTCCCCACAAGAAAAAATCTAGTATGGACAAATCTGGTGATCGCGCAGGCCAACGTATGGGGCCGTTTGTTCCAATCCAACGGTTTCCAAATCTTGCTGATAAATATTCAGTGACGATCCTGGAATTATGAGCCGGGGCGCCGTCTTGCTGAAACAAAATACTTCTTTCTTCTTGAATAGGTAACTCATCCAATGGATCTTCGACTTCGGTTTGCAGCAGTTGAAGATATCTAGTCGAATTAAGCGTTTGATTAAAAATAAATGGACCTATCAAACGATTTCCCAAAATACCGCACCACACGTTAAATCTGAATCGTTCCTGGAAACGCGATTCTCGAACTATTTTCGGATTTTCATTATTCCAATAATGATAATTATGCCGATTGTAAATGCCGTTGTTTGTGAATCTACTTTCATCGCTCCAAAGAATTTTTTTAGAAAAAGAATGATCGTTTGCAACTTCATCCAGGTACCACCTACAAAATGTAACTCTTCGAGCATAATCATTCTCTTTGATGTGATGGCATATCATTGGCTTATAAGGATGAAATTTATTCTTTTTTAAAACATAATGTACTGAACTTCTTGCCATACCGCACTCATTTGAAATTTTTCTTACTGAAACGGAAGGCTCAACATTAACAGCGGCTAGAACAGCTATTTCAGCATCCTCATTGTCTTTTTATAATCCAAAAGTATATTACCATTTCGACGAATTTCTAAATATTTCCACTTCAAAAAAATTGCACTTTAGATCCTTTAGAAGATTCTTCTGCATCTAATTCATTCGATGAATTTTCCTTGGAAGTATACTAATCGAACCTTCAAAGAATATTAACCTATGCGCTTTTGTCACATTCGGATCTTTTACTTTCACATACAACAATAAGTGTAAAATTGCTCTCCTTGCTTGGTATAAAATAAATTGAAAATATAGACATATTGAAAGAATGTTAATGCATATACAGCACATTTGGTGGACACAAAGTTCACAGGTTCGTTTTTGGAAATAATGACGCGTTCTTCAAATGAAAATGGTTAGAACCATTTTGGTGAAGGAATCTAAGGCCTGAATTGTTTATCCATCAAGTCAAGATAATGGCACAGAAACCAATTGGTAAGGTTAAGGTTCCTGGACTAATAGTTCACCTCCAAATGTCCTGGGATAAAATAAATGGGTTATTTTAATCCAGCCCAATAGGGAAATAGCCTATATGCTTATGGCGCATCCCTCAGTCCCATAAAGCACGTTATCAGATCTAATATTATAATATAACAGGAGGATTTTAAATAAATAGTCCTAAACACGCAGAAATATACGGTTTGAAATAAATCCGTTTATTTCCTTTTTTTTTTGTTAGGTCTTGCGCATCGACTTCTAAGGTCATTAGCGCTTCCACCTTCCTTATATTCTGTTGAACACCCCAATGTTCTTTAGGTATTTGATTGCGTCATGGATGCCTTCTTTGGTGTTAAGTATCTCTCTAGTGCTGTTTTTTAATCTATAGAGGTCTCTAATATTCTTTGTTGCCGGGCACTCACATAGGAGATGCGTTACCGACTGGGTATTGATGTTGCAGAACTGACAGGATGGTGGGTCCGACGCTGTTAGTATATATGCATGGGTGAGTGCAGTGTGACCTATCCTCACGCGTGTCATTTTATCCCGATCTCGTCTGTTCAGGTTATCGGGACACTTCCAACGCCTCACGTCTTTTTTTATCATACTCAGGTGGTTTTTGATATCTCTCCACTCATCCTGCCATTTCTGGTTTGACATCCCTTTTAGAGTACTCTTCAAAGTATCCGGTAAATGGATGTCGGCGTCGACCGTATCCCGATATGCCGCTTTGTGCGCCGCTTCGTCTGCCTTTTCGTTTCCGGGTATGCCACTGTGACCTGGAACCCATAAAAAGACTATTACCTTTCCGCTGTTCTTAAGGATTACCAACGTGTCACTTATCATCTGCGACATCGGGTCGCGTGGGCATTTCCCGCGCATGCTGTTGATGACGCTGATAGAATCGGTGGCTATAATATAATTTTTCGGTGCTGATAAGTCACAGAATTTTAGCGCCTGCCATATACCATATTGCTCCGCTAGGTATGCTGTGGTATCTTGGGGCAACGACCAGGTATGCGCGTTTCCATCCACCACCATTGCTGCTCCTGCACCTTGACGATTCTTAGCCCCATCCGTATACACGATGACCGAATTGCGGTAGTTATCTAATACATTTGCCAGCGCTACTCGGTATTCTTCCGCTGTGGTGTCTTTTTTAGGTAAAGCAGTTAGGTCGTCTAGGATCGCCAGTTTTCCTCTCGTCCAAGGCGGGAATTCAGTTGGCTTCAACGTTAGTGGCCTAGGTAAGGTAACTCCTAAGTCATTGAAACACTCCAGTGCTCGTACACCTGCCGGTCTGCTTGTTGTCGGCCTTTCTAGGTATTTCGTCCTGCCTCTAAACAGGACGGGGAAATTCCGGTGGTCAGGTTGCGCTCTTATGTTCACGACATAGTTTGTAAGTAGATGAGCTCGTCTCACTTGCAAAGGTGGGACGCCAGCTTCACTTTGTAGACTTACCGCTGGACTAGTGCGAAAGGCGCCTAAACAGCACCGTAGGGCCGAGTTTTGTATCGGGTCCAGCAGCGCGAGCGTCGTCTTACGTGCTGACGAGTATGCTACACATCCGTAGTCGATCTTTGCAAGGATCATCGAGTGGTAGATATCCAGTAGCATTTCTGTCTCACCTCCAAAACTGGTCCCAGAGATCGCTCTCAGTGCATTCAGAGCTGGCTTGCATCTTTGTCTGACATCTGTGATGTGCGGCTTCCAAGTGAGCTTCGAATCGAAGGTGAGTCCCAGGAATCTAATCGTTTCCGTACAGGCTATCAGCGTATCTTTCATATATAGCAACGGCCCGTAGTGCGGTTTCCTCATACGGTAGAAGTGCGCGCACTGGGTTTTTTGCGTGGAGAAACGGAAACCAGTTGTTTCTGCGTTTCGTGCTATAGTATTTATCGCACCCTGTAATTTCTCAACGATGGTTCTCATTTTCTGCGCTGAGAAAAAAATGGCCAAGTCATCTACGTATAGGCACTTATCTACCGATGCATCTACGGACGCTGCTATATCGTTTACCGCAATGGCGAAGAGGGTCATACTGAGTGTGGAACCCTGCGGCACTCCGTTTTCTAGGACTCTCCTGGTTGACAGCTCACTTCCGATTCGCACTCTGAAGCTCCTGTCGTCTAAGAAGGAGGCGACAAACTTCAGCACATTACCAGTCAGTCCCCACTCGTTGAGCTTCCTGACAATTGCGTACCGCCATGCCGTGTCGTAGGCCTTTTCGAGGTCAAAAAAGACGGCGACTGTTCTCGCTTGCTGAACGCATCTAAGATTTTCCTCTCAAGATAAACATGCTGGTCCAACGTCGATCGTCGTTTCCTGAAACCTGCTTGGTGTTCCTCCAGAAGATGGTGAGCTTCCAGATGCCACATTATTCGGTTACTGACCATTTTTTCCATAAGTTTGCCTAATGAACAGGTCAGGCTTATAGGCCTGTAGCTTGAGCGTTCCGAAGGATCTTTTCCTTCTTTCGGGATCGTAACGATCAAAGCTCCTTTCCAAGCATTTGGGTATGTTCCTTCATTCCTCCAAATATCCTGGGATAAAATAATGGGTTATTTTAATCCAGTCCAATAGGGAAATAGACTATATGCTTATGGCGCATCCCTCAGTCCCATAAAGCACGTTATCAGATCTAATATTATAATATAACAGGAGGATTTTAAATAAATAGTCCTAAACACGCAGAAATATACGGTTTGAAATAAATCCGTTTATTTCCTTTGATCAACCCAATAAAATTCATTCAGTACTTAAGAGGTTTTCCCTTCGAAAACATCTATAATTCTTTTTAAATAGAGTGCAGTAAAAGACCAATTAATTTGATTAAATAAATGGAATTAAGAAGATTTTTTATGCATTAGAATCTGATTAGAAAATTTAGAAATGTAAAATGAAAGCAAAACATTTGAAGAAACTTGGAATAGTTTATTGGTAGCGTACATATCTTAAATACCTTCTCTTCTCAATAAGTTTTTTTTATCTTAATTGCTATAAGTTGATTAGAAAATACTATTAATATTCTCATATAGTATTTTTACTTCTTGTTAATGCTCTCAAAGTAAGATAAAATGAAAACTTTAAATTATTTTAAATTAACAATCCCCAGATTATTAAATAAATTATAGTGAACAAACTTTCTTTTTAACACACCCTATTATGCAATGATAATTACTAATTAAAGTTAAGTAAATACTTGAAATAAACAAGAACATGCGCCTGTACGGAATTTAGATGAAACGGTTACTAATTTTAACGGGAAAATAATTAAACACATTAATAGTTGTGTCATAAAATGTGCTTTTTTATCAATCTCGGCTATATTATCTGTATATTATGTCTACATCAAAGTTTAATGTATATAGCTTGCTGCGGCTTCGAAGTGTTATACATCTTCGAGCGATATTTATTACGAAACTTGCAGTAAAGTAAAGAAATATATACATACAAACTTACCATATAATAAAGTGATTTTTCGTTATCAATTTAATGCCCTAACAGTCAGCTGAGTAATTCTTCCTTTATTTTTAAATTGTAAAGACTTTGTTGTGTGATGGCGACTGCGTATCGGTAGCAAGAATGTTGCTCTATTTGCATACAATATACCCTTAAACAACACTTTTCTATCCAGATTTTTTTATATCTTCCAAAGCTGCTCCTTTGGCCTTGCCGATAAAAGCGTAAAGGTAAGTAGGCAAATATAAATTACCGCCTTGATGTACAATGAACGTAATGTTCTTGGAGAATAAATTAACGTCTAATAATTGGAAAACACTCTTTGAGAGTACCTTAGCCCTGTATCTAGAGGTTATATGGTAATATTCGATTTTTTATAAAATAGAACAACTAATGACAATCTTCACCTTTGAATAATGACTTAATTAATAATTTAACAAATGCAACTTGATCTCGAAATAATTTTCTTTGTATTGTTCATTTCTTCATACAGTAACCGTTAATAGTGTCATAAGAGTTTGTAATTTGACACAGAGTTCTCCGACTGTAACATACGAGTTCGTCAAAGATGCGCCCTCAGTGATTGTTAATAAAATGTTACAGTGTTCGAGAGGAAAAACGTACCTATATAACGACAATAAATATTATGACCATTAGTATTAATGATATTGTTTACCATATAAGTACCTACGCATCAAGTTTTATTACCTACATTACAAAGCTACCGTGCTTATACTTTATACTACTTTAGAATCCTTTCAGTTCCTACATTCAGTTCAACCCTCATCAATTTCAGCGCTAATTTTAATAAGCTGTTTATTTGTTTACTGCCATTAGTATCGTAGTTAACAGAAGAACGCTATTTTTCATGCTTCATTTTTATGTTTGCCTATGCAGGTATGTTAAGCTTATTTAGTTATGTATACATTTTCCTTAATGGGCTGTATAACCATTGTCATGGTAAACATTGCTCTTCATCGCAATTTATGTGACACCTTTCGATTCTACCGTAACAATCTCTAAGACGTTTTTCTTAATTATTATCGCAAACTTGATGAACAAAGATATAATGTCTTTTCCCAAGCCACAATGTGGACCAAACTATTTTAATCTATGCTATCATTTATAAAGACCTATTAACTAAAAACACATTTTTCCGAAGTTCAAAAAGGTAAGGGAAAAAGGAAAAGGTATCTTTCTTCATTCCTCCGCTATCACTGACTACAGAGATGACGGCGACAGGTTGTTCAAGCCGTCCAGATCTTCAGCCAGACAATCGAAATATCAGCCATTGTAGAAATCGAACCCATGACTTCCCGAATCTAAGCTGAACGTAGCAACTACTGCTAGTGCTACACCAGTCCATCGGTTTCCAAAAGTCTACGAGACAGGAATGGGATTACTAATAACTAATAAGGGATTTTTAATTCTTAACTAGAACACTTACTTAATTTTCTAATTAAAATGTTTCGCAGTTAGCCCACTTTTTTATTAGAACTATGATAGTACACTAGATATGAAAAAAATGCATTTATCTACTATTCATATATAAAGTTCAACATTACGATACTCAAATGAGTATCGTAATGAAGTATTTTACCGCACTCATTTATTAAGGTGACAGATGACAGATATGCCTACTAAATTATTTCTAATTTTTTACAAATTTCTTTCGATCGACAATATTTTATGAATAGTAGATAAAACGTTGTACGATATTCGTATCGTAACATCATTTTACGATACTCGACGGCTTATTAAACTCGGCCTGCAGCCTCGTTTACTAAACCGCCGTCTCGTATCGTAAAATGATACGTTACGACACTTGTATCGTAAATAACTATTACCACATCAAAACCTGTTTTGCGTGCCGTGAAGTTAACTCTGAGCTATCCTCGGAGAACGATTTGGGAGTCTTCTTGCAATGTATCTTAAACTATGTTTGAACTGAGATCGTTTCCATAGGTGAAGTTCCAGTGTAATCTGAGATCTCCGTTTCAGGTGCGGCTTTATAAATAAAATGTTTGTAAAGGAAGAATCCCACCGGTTAGGTGAAAATGTTGTAAAGGAAGGTTACAAACCATTTCCCTCTTTTGAATCTATTTGCACAAACAATTTTTTGAAATATGGAATATTTATTTCTCTCCTTATTTGAGAGGCGATATGAAAATACACGCTCAATGAGACTTACCTGAATCTATAAACTAACCAGTTCAGAAAAATCATAACATCGTTAATTTTTTTTACAACTGTATGAACGGTTCACCTTTAACATTTATTTTGGAGAATAAATTACCTTTATTAATGGGATCGTTCTTAAAATCTAAATTCCCTGCCTACCTTAAAACATAAGGGCGCATACATATCAAAGAATAACAATTTCTTGTATTAATTTACACAGCTTCAATTCCCCTTTTTGACCTTACATTTTCTACAATTTTATTTACAAAATAACACCATATGGTCCTATAAAAATTATAATAATCGCCAGGGCCGGATTAACGGGGGGCTACAGTCCCGGACTCCATTAGATAGGGGGCCCGCATTTTAAAAAAATTTTTAGTAAAAAGAAATAAATTAAGGTATTTGATTATTTAAAATATTTATCTAATTATTTACTTGCTTTATATTAATATAATAATATGATTTTATTTTAATGTTTATCGTGTAAAATAATGTCGACGAGTTTAACAAGGGCCCCTTTTGCGTAAAGAGCCCTGGACCCCTCAGCTCTTTAATCCGGGCCTGATAATCGCCAGTCAGCGATAGGCTGAAGGCTCTTTAATTTATTACTGATTAACTCAACCCCTCCTTGGGGTACCTACAACAAAAATATTAAAATATTCCAAAAAGACTTGGACAGTTGGACAAAGAAATCTGCCCGGTCCGTAGGGAATAGAATTTGAAGATCTTGAGTGTTGAACGCAATTTTACAGTTATGGATCGAATTCCCCGCTTAGTTGATGAAAACGTTCTTCATAAATGGTCCGAGAAATGCAAGGGAAGTTCGAAAACAAAGGTAAAGAGTCCTATTTAATACTGGTACACAAAAAGTGTTTATTAATTTCACGTGATGTACTTACTTGGTTGGCATCAATACAAAAGCCAGGACACATCAATTCTGCTCCCGATTTTAACCTGAATTTAGAACTAGTTTACATCATCGAACCTCTCATGATCCTCACAAAACGGTGTCAGAATTCTTTATTTTAATAACCGATAAATCTTGAGATATACCTTAATTTTCAAAGAACGCACCGTTTGATCTTTTAGATTTCACCCGTCGGCAATTTATGATAGTTCACACGCGTAATTGCGCTTCTCACAACAGTGGGGCAGTTAGCTTTAAAATAACTAATTTCCTATTAATCAATCGTCAATTTTGTTAGTTACGTCCCCTTTTAAAACCTTCCCTCCACCTCAAAAGACGTTCTGTATAACAGATCGAATCCTATCACAAGATCATACAAATTTTTTACTTCCGCTGATACAACAAATTACTAAACTACCAGATCAGCTTGTCACGCTCTTATCGTTCACGCGATTAAAAATTTGCAAATATTGCACTATCAGCGGAGTCTGCACGGCTATTTACATCATTTCGACAATAAGATGTATTCTAAATGCAATGCGTGGTTATCTCCCATTCCGTATGATGTCACATATTCTGGGAAATGCAACGCATGCAGAATGTCTATAAAAGGTGCATTGAATAAAAGAAACCGTTCGAGAACAAATTAATTTATACCTATAGGTTGCAGTTACTTAACAAGGAAAGCACAAGAAACCATATAGGTATACGAGCATTTAAAAAAAATTCTGGCAAGTTGCCACGAGACTTCCCTCGTATTAGCACCTTTTTCAAAAAATAAGTATAGCACAATATATATTGCTGAATTCATAAAAAAATTCTCTTTTAAACTACTTAAAAAAACTGCAACTTTATCTTATAAAAAAATGATTGCCGCCATTTTAGCTTATACCGGAAGTGACATCATCAAAGGTAATATCAGCATTTTCGTCCTTGGCCCGAATGCAATCCATTGGCGAAAACCGCATTTCGATAACTTTAATAGTTTCTGAGTATCGAGCGTTGCAGTCATTTTTTGAAAATTATTTTTTTAACACTTTTTTCAAAAAATAAGTATAGCACAATATATATTGCTGAATTCAGAAAAAAATACTCTTTTAAACTACATAAAAAAACTGCAACTTCATCTTATAAAAAAAACGAATGCCGCCATTTTAGCTTATACCGGAAGTGACGTCATCAAAGGTAATATCAGCATTTTCGTCCTTGGCCAGAGTGCAATCCATTGGCGAAAACCGCATTTCGATAACTTTAATAGTTTCTGAGTATCGAGCGTTGCAGTCATTTTTTGAAAATTATTTTTTTAACACTTTTTTCAAAAAATAAGTATAGCACAATATATATTGCTGAATTCAGAAAAAAATACTCTTTTAAACTACATAAAAAAACTGCAACTTCATCTTATAAAAAAAAAACGATTGCCGCCATTTTAGCTTATACCGGAAGTGACGTCATCAAAGGTAATATCAGCATTTTCGTCCTTGGCCAGAATGCAATCGATTGGCGAAAACCGCATCTCGATAACTTTAATAGTTTCTGAGTTTAGATCGTTGCAAGGAATGTGTACGGACAGACTACAGACTACAGACGACAGACGGAAATTTTTTTTTCCTATTTTGAATATACGTATTCAGAAACGCAAAGATATGTAAAAATTTCCATAGGTCAAATTTTTTTTTTTTGGAACACTAATACAATACTTCCCTTTTACTTCGTACTCGGGAAGTAACAACTTCAGTTAATAAATGTAGGTAACACGAAGATCATTCAAAAAAATCCTGTCTTTTGTAGCATGACCTTTAAATATCCGATTATAAGAAAGAGATTTAGTGGCGCACGCTAGAATTTTAGATGGTTCAATAATAGGGAGACTTATGGAATAAACTATGCGCGGAAATACCGTTTCGTGATACAAAACAACCCCATAGGAGTCATTCCATCAACCAGAACAAAAATGCATTGAGTCAACCAACACGATAAAAAGATTAAAGAAATAAGAGGAAGAAGTAAGACTTTTCCATTATCATAACAATAATTTCAAAATAATTAGTACATTGCCAAAAATTGTAGTTTTGACATTTTTGAAATTTCTAGTTTCAGAAAAAATTCAAAAACCGGGGAATTGATAACAATCGATCTTAGTTAGCTAAAACTTAGAACACTTTAGAAATAATAATAATCTTTATTATTATTTATTATATAAATGACTAAGTAATATTTTGAAAAAATCATATATTCAGAAAAGCAGATCACTCTGCTATGAATAAGTTGAGTAATATATCCATTGGATGGATTCAAATTCATAAGCAACTCGGCCAAATTAATTATCATCGAAAAATTTAATTCAGTGAACTAACTGATGTTCAGTAAACTTTGAAGATACGAGAAAATCATACTCAGTTTCCTAAAAGAATATATAGCCTGATATCCTTGGTAACAAAATCATTGGGTTTTTTTTAACTTGTATCTTGATCTGTTGGTGAATAATTAACCGAATTCTTGGAGACAACAGCGCGTGATCAAAGAAAACAATCTACACCATGAGGTAAACTTACATTTTCAATAAGATGGAGCTCAATTCCATTATGCTGCACCAATTCTAAATTGGTGTGACCAAAAATGAATTGGATTGACAGAATGGGTGCAATGAAAGCTCCCCTTGTGGATATGGAAGACCTCAACAAAAGCATACATGAATGTAGACAAATCACAAATGAAACATTAAGCTAAGTTCGAGAAGGGTATAAAGGCTGTATTTTTGTGACTTTTATTATTTTTTAAATCATTTTAATTATACTTTCGTATATTCTTTATGCCCCTTAAAACTATATATCACAACGTTAGGCTTGCAGTAGTTGATTAGCTACGAAAAAGTATTGCGTTAATTAAAGGTTTGTCTTCTACTCCTCCACACCACCCTTAAAAAGAAATTTATTATTAATGAAGACAGTGTATAAGGTGACTCAACCCGTATGGTTTTTGCCAATTCTGAATGCATTAATAACTTTCGATTTTAGCGCATGTGGCCCTTTTTGGAATGCTACGTATATGATTAAAATATAGAACTGCCAATTTTTATATTACCACGCATTTTGTTTTTACGCCATTTTTGAGATATTCTAATTTTTTCTCAAAATGTTATCGCTACGGGTCTTCAAAGATGAAAAAGACTTGGGTTCCGTACTAAAGTATATTGATTACTGAAATTTCATATTTAACCTGCTACTTCCTATGGAAGGTTTGCAAACGATTACAGTTTAGAGAAGTAAATAGCTATTTATCTACCAAGGGAACAAAGTGATTAATTTTCTCCCGCGGGTGAAGTTTAATGCCCTCGCTTCGCGTCGGGAATCACCCTCGGGAGAAAATTTCACTTTGTTCTCGCGGTAGATATATGATTTTTTCTTATATGTGCGTTTATTTTCCGTTCACAACAATTATACGTTTGGTATAGTTTACCATTAGTTATTTTTAAAAAATACATCAGGAAGTAAATAAAATGGATGATAGGGAGGCGGGGTGAGAAGTAGTGATAAAAAATAAAAGAACAACTATACATGTGTCACAATTTTTAATTAAATGTATTTCATCAATATCTCATCATTTGTAGATCGGTATTAACGCTTTTTGAAATGTCTAATGAGAATTCAGACTCTGATGTATAAGAAAATACACCAGCCGAAATATTAGAAGCTGCTAATGAAGCGACTTATAATACAAGGGAGAAAAAGTATAAAAAAATTTCCAAGGGAGAAAAAGTGGTACTTTGCTCCCTCAAAATAGGGAAAATACATCCACTTTCCACTCACATATAAGAAAAAGTATTTTGTGTACCTATTATAAAAGGGGAGGTGTGCCTAAGACGAAATTATAAATTGTTAGTGAATTAACATAACTTATTGCTAAAAATTATGATAAACTGTCCGATACAACAATTTCGCTTATGTATAATTTATAGCTTAGATTTACATTGAATTCATTCAATAACTGTTAAGTATAAGTTGGCAGATAAACGAAGTAAAAAAATATGAGTTGATGAAGTACTATGTAAAATTTCTTAACAGCAGGGCATTATGAGTAAACGAGAAAGAAAAAGAATATTCAAAGCAGGTGATTGTTATCTGATATCTGTAGCTATCTGCTCTGAATGTTGCAAGAGGACACTCCTACTTTTCAATTGTATATATTTGTATTACAAGGCACATAAGGAACTTGGTGGCTTCTTGTACTGACATAACTTTGTAGGAAGCTTTGTCTGTGTTTGTACAAGACGTTCCTATATGTTTGAACGTACTTCAGTATGCAAACAATGTTTTCTTTTTGCAGGCCGACTACTCCAGTACTACTCTATTTGTATATTGCATATGTAATCATTACAAGCACATTTTTGCAATATAACTTTCAATTGCACGGGCGAATGTAACGATCCTCGTGTATTTAATAGTAAGACCATCTTCTAAAGATTTACATTGAAATTCTAAGAAAGTAACCAATTATTTGGCACGTGTTGCGTTGTCTTGTTTATATTAAGGTGTAGCAACTGTTTGAAGTACCTACAATTACAATTTTAAATTAATTTCAATTGGTACTCGACTTTTTTCTTAAGCACACTTAATGCTTATTTTTTTCTCATTTTATACACCAATTGAGATTCAGTGGAACAGTTTTTAAAGGCGTTAATTTTTTTCGTTTGCCCTATTTCGTTGTTGATCATTTACAATTACACTATATTTTATTGACAATTCTCGATTTAGTTTAAATAAAGCATTAGATATAGGAATTTAATTTCGAGAATATACAAAGTTAAACAAGAACAATGTGATCAGCTAGCTGCCACCAACATTGGATAGTTTGTAACACGTCAAACAGAATCACTACATTTTTGGCTACTTGGTTATTTAAAGTCATGGTAGACTAAAAGACTGAATGTTTGTTGCAAATTTGCAACAAATTAGACAATTGTAATTTTAAAGTTTTAGTAGTTTTCCATTAAGTTTGAAATTGCTTTCCCCCATTATCGCTGTATGAATAATTAATATGTTATTCTTCATTTTCACAAAGTTTCTGTAGCGTTCAACGGTGATGTGCCGTGGATGAATAAATGTATCGTGAGGGCTGCTCAGGAAAAGAATATAAGGGTGGGCAAATGTGGATAATTTTGGAAAGATTTAAGTTAGCATGTCGAGAAGAAAAATATACTGCTCCAGCATTCGCCTTGCATATGATTTCAAGCATAATATGAATCTACTTGTGTATGACAATTGTGAAAATCGAAGTCATGACCTCCTGAATCGGAACTGAACATTGGAAGTAATAAACTGTAGTGCTTACATTACGAACAGCAGAAAACATTGAAAGGGTGCGAGAAGCCGTCGAAGCCAGCCCTCGTCGCTCGACGGTACGTCACCCTTAAATCTTCGGATATCCAACCGATCAGTTCGCAGAATCTACCACTTGCACCTTCATTTCCACCCATACAAACTCATGCCTGTTCAAGAACTGCGGCAGAACGCCTTCACGAGAAAACTCAGGTTTGCAAAAAGGACTGCTGAGAGACGATCTCGTTTTAATCATGAGTGATGAGGCTGAATTCCATTTATCAGGGACGGTCATGTTGCTTGATTATTTCCTGTCCGGCAACGCATTAGCATTAAGCCCATCACAGTTTGGTTTGAGCAGAATGCAACTTGCCATACATCAATACCAACATTTTTCCTGGACGTCTGATTTCATTGCGTGGGTATGTGGAATGGCCTCCACGTTCACATTTACGTAGACAAACCACCTACTCTTGAAGCTCTTGCAGAAACCATCACGCGAGAAAAGCGAAGAGTTCAACCTGCCATGCTTGAAAGGATTATCAACAATTTCTCCGTCAAATGACAATATACCACTAGTGTATTAATATAGTTATTTAACATATGTATAAGTGAGATATGATCTTTATTAACGTACGCATGCGAAAATCGCATGAGTGCGTAGCACGAGTTGGGTAATCGTATGAGTCTGTTAGTAAAGCGTTATCACACCTCACGGGCGTAGATAAAATAATAAATTTCAAATACAGTCCAAAATAAGTGTGTGATAGTCTTTTCAAAAACACCATACCTCCCTTCGAATCCTAAATGAATGTACATATTTTCCATTTTAAACATATTTTCACAGATTTGAAGATTATATGGCGATCTTAAAATTGTAAAAAATGTTGCATCTACAAGTGAAAGGACTAAAGAAGAATGGGAACATATCCAAAGAGCGAAAATAGAATCTTTCAATCGACAACCAATGATGATTGTATCACCAAAAAAAACCTTTTGCAAACAGTCCATTTACTGTCGTGCAAGTACAATATCATTTCTGAAAACCTACAGATGCGTTCATTAGTAAATGGGCAATAAGAGAAAGAAGATATCCTATCCTGATATCCCATTGATATGCAAACAATCATAACATTTGTGCAGTGCATTGTCAAATGCAACGCCGATATGTGTAAGTCCTTTCACCTTTAAAACGGAGATTAAATCAGTCGGAATATGTCTGTACAACAATAATAGAAGAGAAAAAATACAGTAACATCCCAGAAAACGATTTTCTGAGTAACTGCTAGAAACCATAAACAACCACTCCAGAAATCGCTATATAAATCTAGGAAAACTGTATATTTGATGATCTGGCTGGATCGTTTGGTACATTCACAAGGACTCTGGTACGTCGTTTCGTCGTGTATTCCTTTACGATATTATGTTTCGGAAAAATACATACGGTACATGTGCTTGTATAACTTACACTTGTGTTAACTTACCGCGCGTCAAACCGCAGGATGGTCCACAAAGGACAGTCCAACATCAAGCCCAACTAGCACAATTGGTCGCTGTACCGTAGCGGCGACTATTTCAGGATCTTGAAAGTGTTCTGTCACTAGAGACTGGAACGCAATAGCAACGTTCTCGTTACGTAAATGTTACCAAAATGGGGAATAATTTCCTGGTGGCAATACCGTGCCGGCAACGGTTTTGGAACCCGCGTGGGAACGTTGCAAGAACGTTCCAAGTACGAAGCATCCACGGCCCAGAATGGTTGCCGCAACTTTTAGGGAACTTTACCCTTTCTTAAGTTGATATTGTTTTCTCTATCTTGCAGCTTATTCATTATATTACTTGTTGCACTTTACTATGTCAATTTCCTTCCATTTTGTACGAAACGAATCTAGACAGAATAATAACTTAAAGATGTACTACCTAATAAGTGAATTAAAACTTGCGTATTTTGCAGACTATATTGCGTGCGAAATCGAAACGCATGCAAGTTTACTGACAAACATGCAAATGATAGGTATTAATTAGACCACGCGCCCTTGAAATATGCACTTTTTAAGAGAATTTTATTTTTTAATATTTTATATAAAAGTGCAACTAAAATATTCGGAACGTCATTCGGCTTCCATTATTTGTTTTAGGACATAAACAGTGATTGCTTGACTCAATTTGTTATTTTAGATGTAGAATTCGTGACAAATGTACTTATTTTTGGTCATCTGATAATAATGGCGTCGCTCATTTCATCCATACAAATGGCGTAATTTATATTATATACCTTCAAAGTCACAATCACTAAAATTGCCACTTGATAGTCAGAGATACTTAAACGATAGTGACAGGAACTGTAAAACTGCTACTCTAGTAATATTTATCACAAAGTATTTAATGGAACCTACGGTCACTTCAAAGTCATGACAAAGTTGGGACTGCCACTAATTTCTTGCTTAAAAGTTCCCTCGGCCACTGCAAAGTTGCGGTAAAGAAATTAACCTAACATAACCCCTATTTTTATTTCTGGTTAAGTCATTTATTTTTATATATTAGGTATGTTAGTAAGATAGTGGAAGAATGACGGTAAATCCTCTTTCGCCGGATACCATTAAACTTTCTCATTATTAGAAGACATCTTATCTCTTATCATAAAGTATCCGCGCTTGCAATTTTGATTTTAACGTAGCTACTTTAAATAGCTATTAAGCTATTTGTACATGCGCATACAGTAATCAATGAGCAATAGATGGACAACAATTTGGGAACCATACAGTAAAATTAACTATAAAGTAAATTTAAGAAGTGATACACACTTTGTCGTAACCGGGTAAACCAACGCAGACGTTTTTAGGTAGCAACGACGTTATAATCACTAACAAATATCACTTACAAGTTTCATTACTATAAAGTTAAAATTAGCGTCCCCCTAACGTTTCAGCAACTATGAAAGCTACTTAACCGTGTTCGCAACTATGAGGTGCCATTTCAGTATCCTGCATTGGTGGCCGTCACCACCGTTCGCTACTTTCAAGTTTTGGAAACTTCTAAGTCATCTTGCTGGTGACTACAACGTCGGAAACACCGAGCAAGCTACGTAGAAGATTAAATAACCATGATGTACCTATTGACAGTAACAATTACGTAACATTAACTGCATATTTATCATTTAAAGTGATTTAGACGTCCAAGTCGTGAATTCAGTGGTGATTACGTGATAGCTACTCTTCACAGGTTCCCGTCCTCGTTACGGCTACTTTGGTGCTAGTTGGGAGCCTTTGGGTTTTGGCTTATTACGTTGCTTACAGTTAATAAGTAAGTAGGATAGTGAAAGAGACTGAGGCACAAAACACATATGTTGAGGTTCGTTAGAATACCTCATCGACCTGTAGGATAATCCTGCCGTTACTGGATATTCTGGATATTTCGTCCTCTATGCTATGCACAAAAACTTTTCTTGCAATAACCGCAACGAAACTTGGTGTCATTGTTTTCAAGCATCCAGTAACAGGTTTTTGGACAATGAAGAACCCTTGCTGATTTCTATAAACAACGTACAGTGAATATTTGTGCAAACCTGGACAAGCTTCATTAAGCAATAAGACGTACACGTCCAGAATTATGCTTTAGCTGGGTGTATTTTTACTCCACCATGTCGCTTCTATAGTAAAAGAAATCATCATCATCAGCAAATGAAATGCGAAATATATAAATTCCATCGGGCTGAAAAATCTAGCTGTTGAAAAGTTCCTCTTTACACCCATTTTACCCCATTTACCAGGGTGCAGTTCTTCATATATGCCCTATTTTTAGTGCTAAGCAGCATTTCATACTAATTCGAAAACCGGGATCGATTTTTCAAAATGGACAGAAAGGAACATTTCCTCACATCCACTTTTGGAAGCTAATGAGCGTTTGCATATTATACTATACAGTACTACGACATACTAAAAGAGAAACTCCAGGAGAGCTTCTTGGCTAACCAGACTAGTAACTAATTTACTTTAGGTTACTTTAAACATGCTTTATCTGGTCCTTGTGTCCACTATTCATCGCTGTACGTACATTTGGTGGAGTAGCTGTTGGTTAAAGTTAACACACATAAAGTATCATGGCGTAGAAGGATAAGCTTCATTGCTAAAACTAATGATTTCATGGCGTATTTTCAAAGTATCTAAAATTCACCTTTAATTTTGGTTAGAGGGAAGTACTCAACCAGGATTACTTGCGTACCCTCATAATGCGTTTAGGCCCGAATGTGGCGATCGATCTTTTTTGTATCAAACCTTCAAAATTATGGAGCATAATCAAGCACTGACTATCTCGAATCAACAGTCCTTTAATAATAATAAATGAAAAGTAACAGGTCCAGCAGGTTTGGAATAGAAAAAAAAGGATGGTAGGTACTATTTTAAATTTAGTCTTTCTTATTTAATCTTTTTACTAAATAAATTACAATTGCGCGGAATGCGAAAGTCCACACAATAAGGGCAAGCATTTGTAAGGATTTGAGATATAGAACGAAATTACATATTCACTTACCCCTATATTTCACTGTCTACATAATGAAAAAAAAATTCTTTATTTTCTTTTATGAATAAGAAGCTAACCGTGTGAACTATTAAGAAAAAAGGAAAAATATGAATTGAGTGTTTTTATTCATGAATTCTTACCTACAGCAACAGCAATCACGTGGTGCATTTATATGACGGTTGTACTAGTCCTTAAGATTCCTACGCCGCAATCCAATTAAACTCTGAAGACTTGAACGTCTTATCTTTCAAGGATCCTTTTGTGTGACATTTTTTCTCACTACTTTAACTTAACGCGTTTTAAATTTGTAAGTTATTTCTTAATGAACATTTTATTAAAATAATTTTATTATTTATTCTTTATAAGTACACGCCAATATTATCCAAGTTTCGATATGGAAGAATTCGATTAAACTTTTTAATTGTGAAGATATTCTAACTGCGCCTTAAGATCAGTAACAGTTGCAACTATCAAATGGTCTAATAAAGTTGAAATACGTCCACCCATTCATCATTTTTGAAGGAAAAGTTGATTTTATTCCACTTATAAGATATCATTAACTTAACATTCAGTACCCAACAAACGACTTTCTTTGATAAGTATCGCTCTTCAATACAATTTTATTATGCGTGTCTAACCGCAACTTATTAGACAACAATATTCTAAAATAGAAGCAGTAATAATAACAATAAATTATCTTTTACTAGTATTTATCTGCACGGCTTCCTGGTAATATGATATTACACATACGGAGAGAATTCAAATTCGATCATTATATTTATTTAAATAAACTTCAAAATATTGCTCATATTTATTAATAATAATCTTGCCGGTTGAATGTGAAATTTTATTCGAAAAATGAAATTCAAGAAGCGTACTTTATGGGGTAACATAAAGATTCATCAAGAGATACATAAGTAAATTGCCCAAAAATATGAATATAATTGGGCATAGTTATGACTAGGTAGGACTTCTACTTTTATTGTTTTATTGTGTGCCTTGAATATGCTTTCTATAAAACAATAGATAGTAACCCACATAAACAGCAATTCTCATATTAATTCCAAACATAAACGCACAAATTAAAAGTACAAAGCGGACTACCCACATTGATTGACATCGCAACCTTCTTCATAGTAGATTGTAATTATAATAAAGACGTGAAAAACAACCACGTTCGAACGACATGGGAAAAATGTTCGACTAGAAGAACCGAATTATTTTCAACGTATCCATCAAACTCATAAGGCGATATAATGACGGATTGAAAATAGTCCAATATTTTTTACCTTATGAGTCGATTTCAACAGGACTTCCGTTTAACACTCAAATGCTCGTATTTAGAGATCATCGTATTCATCCGTCCAAAGTGGCTTAGTTTGTAAATGACTGCTGAATGTAATAAAGGTCAAATAAAGGTAAGTGGCGGTGAAATTGGTAGCTTTTTCGTAATGGTTTAAATACTGATATAAATTAAACTGAAAGTCAAGTTCATGCTAATGAAATACCTACGTGAACATAAGTCTCCTTTCGGAAGATCGACCAGTTTTTTGTGTTTCTTAAATTTGTTTCGCCACCACTTTGTTTCACTTGCGTCACCTTAATTTCTCCATAACTGTTTTCAACCCCACACTCTCCTATTTTGTTTGCCTTTTCCGCGCCTTCTACAGCGAATCGATGGTGCTAACAAAAGTAAATTTAAGAAACCCAAAAAACAATAGCACGTGTATACTACATTATCTGAAGATGACTTTAAGTCGAAACATTTAATTTAATTCGATCATTCATTCTTTCATGCTGTACATCAGTTAACTATTAACTAATTAATAAACGAATTAAAAGAGAAGTTTTGTATCTTATTTCTTCGAATGTAACGTTAATTAGCAAAAGTATATCCTGTTGACAGCAGCTGGGTCTCAGAAGATTAACGTAATCGATGATCAAAACGACTTCTTGAGAGTTTAACACTTACCTTGAGGTGACTTTTTATTTTTTTTTAAATTAAATATTTTGTTTTATAAATCAATTAGTAAGGTCAAATTGAAGATTACAAACTTTGAAAAGAAAATTCTTTGTTTCAATAATTTAGATATGGCGTGTCCTATAAATAGGACGCTGGGCGTTAGGGTTATCAACATAAGAATTTTCGTTCGCAAAGTAACAATGCATTTTTAAATGAGAAAATGTATAATTAATAATTATACTTTTATTTCGTATGATAAGGTACAAAACAGTTTTGACACAGTGTTAATCCACATTTTTCACAAAGTGTAATAGGCTTTGACTTACAATTATCTCCCTGACACCGTCCCTGTTTATCACGTTATTGATCATGAAGTGTACTTTATCGTCGTATCTCACATCTTCGAAGACTTTAGATGAGGATGTTCGAGGTCTTCCAAGGGATCGTTTTCGCTTTAGTTTCATATATGACACAGCTACAGTTAACCTACATTTAAAAAAATTGAAAGCCGCCATTTTGAAATAATTCGTTCAATTAAAAATCTGATATCACCATCGTGTAGAGAATGTCCTGAAACATATTAGTGCCGAATATTTTGAAAGTAGTACCCATAGTGCGGCTAAAAAAAAATAAGGCGCTTACTCTGAAACAGGCTGTATATTGGTTTTCAAACCAGACAACTAAATATTTCCTAAGTTCAATAATTTATTATTGACAAGATAATTTTAGATATTTTTCGAATATTATTCCAACCTATTCCTTAGTCTTTACTGTACATACAGGGTGTGAAGAAGCTTAGAGTCATCCGGGCATGATCACTGCAGTTACTTTAAACGCTTTTATGAACCGAGGACCGTTTCAATTACTACCAGCCTATGTGTTGCTTAACTGTCAATACCTGTAGGGATTGAGTGTATCCACTCTGGTGTACTGCCGGTTCGCTCAGAGCCGGATTTACCATAAGGCTAGAAAGGCGATAACCTAGGGCGGCAAATTTTAGGAGGCTGCAAATGTTGGAGTTCAAGAGATTAAATAATAAAATGACATCTAGACAAATTCAAATCATATGAAAAAATACAATTAGGCCAGTCAAATTAGACTTTTGGTGAAAAAGTGATGCTAACTTTACGGGACTTTTTCAGGGTTCAGGGTTCAGCGTTTTGTAGGTTTGTTGAAGCTCTACAAGTTTCCTTTGGACGACTTTTCCCGAAAATTAATATTTAACGATTTATCGTAAAAAAACAGTAAAAAAAAGTAAACTTTTTTGGTCAACAAATAGAATTTGTTCATGTATGAGAAAGTTGTAGAGCTTGAAAAAACTAACAAAATCGAAAAAAAAGTTTATTTTTCATTTCGATTCATTGGCACAGAGATATAAGCGACAAACGCGCCGAGATCCGAGCGCGTACCGCAGCGTCGAGCCGCCGGGCCGCGCCGTTGCCGGAGGGGCGCCAATAGATAGCGCACCTTCAGACGCTCCCTTCGACCTTATTTTTCAACCGATCGAAAAATCTGACACGGTGATTTTGTTCTACAACTCTCTCATAAGTATATGAACAAGTTCTATTTGTTGACCAAAAAAGTTTACTTTTTTTTACTGTTTTTTTACGATAAATCGTTAAATATTAATTTTCGGGAAAAGTCGTCCAAAGGAAACTTGTAGAGCTTCAACAAACCTACAAAACTCTTTTTTTATTTTTTCTGTACGATCAATTGCTGCGGAGTTATAGCGAAATCAAAATTTTTACCTTTTACCCCCCCTTAAAAAAATCCCACGGGGTCTGGGTATACGAAAACTTGGATTTAAGCTCTCCTTAACTTCCCAAACAACCCTGAAAAAGTCCCGTAAAGTTAGCATCACTTTTTCATAAACCCCCTTTCTTTATCTAATTTGACTGGACTAAATATTTTAGCGAAATTACTGTAGATGAGGGGTGGCAAACTATTTCCAGCCTAGGGGCGGCAAATTCGTAAATCCGCCTCTGGGTTCGCTTGGCATACGTGAGCTTTATTTTTGTATCTCTGGGTGTTTTACCTTGAACGTTATCAAAAAGGTAAAAATTTGCAACCAAATGTCTATTTGACGGACAAATTATAAGGTTGACTCGCTGACTTTCTTGCCTTTCTGAACCACGTTTAGGGTTTTTTGAAAGTTTTTGCTCTACCTCATGGGCATTTTCTGACAGAGGGTATGTCCTGGGGTTCTGAAGCAGTTGAAGGTAAACCGAATTTTTAAAACGTCGGGTTCTAATAAATTAGCGTAAAATTTGTATCTATTATCTTATTATATTTAGTGTATCACTTCCCGTACAATGGGTGCTTTGAAAGTAATCCATGTGTCGTACAATTGTTTCACATTTTCGCCAATGTCCATGGTTAATTTCAATTAACACTAATAGTACTAAGTACCTACTAAGAGGCAAGGTTCATACGAAATGGAGATATTCATCGCGACATTAATATTCCTAAGAATGTCTATCAATATAAAAAAATATTTAACCTATTTTTGACAATTGCTGTGGTATTGTTTCTTTTAAATACAATTTAGAGGTTTGGAAAGTGGATATGTGCACTTCAAATTGTTTTGTTGGTGTTCATGTTCAGTACCTATACTTCAATTAGTAATTTAAATGCATAACAAAAATCACCATGTTCCAATTTGTCCAATAGATTAAGGAAGTTGATAATAATATCCAATGTCAAAAAGCGTTTGTAATTTTCGCAGTTTTCCATACAATTTGCCCGTAAAAGTATTTTGGAAAGTCCCCTTTCTGTACTGGAACTCTTTTTACCATTCAACACAACACTGCAAATACTAAAAGTCACAGCTCTCATCATGAATTGTTCACTGACCATTGTTGGCTTTGTTGTTGAATCGCGTCCGACTTAATAAACTATTATTATGTCTTTCGGTGCTTGTAGTGTTCCACTTGCTGCACCCATTTTAGTGGGCACAGTTGGTGTACACGATACTAGAAGTTTCGTAGTCGAAAACTTCATTTTTTGGATTCTCTACTCTCAACTACTTACTCGTGCAGATTTCGTTGTCGAAACGGGATATGAAAGATAGTATCCTTTAGAGAGTGTCACAGAGCTTTAGATATAAGTAGGTAGGTACTTATACGAGAAAAATATTTTTCAAAAATAAATAACAAAAATTTGTTGTGGTAATATATCACATACTGATGTGTCTAAATAGCTCGTTAAAGTAAAGTAAAAGTGACTTTTCAGAGTCAATATGGAATATTGATGTCTTACAATCGTCGATTGATTATATGTTACCGCAAAATTGTCAAACGTGAATTATTCGAACCATAAAACGGAAAATGATTTAGTGTTTAACCATTTAATGTAGCTATTACTTAATAAATCAATATTAAATGATCAGACCTTTCTCATACAATCTCCTACACCTGTTAAAATAGGTCATGATTGCCAACGTACATCTTTCAGTGAAATAAAACGGAACACAATTAACGTAATTTGCTCAAAATTTTTTTGCAACTTTAAAAATTTTAAAGTCAAATCCATGTTACACAAATGATCAGGGGATCATATTAATAGTTCACTTATGAGTGATTTAGTTTAATTTTTTAGATAAATAGAAGTTTTTCAATTATACAGGGTATTTGGTGTAGTTTGGATATTACAAAACTTTATTTTAAAATTGAAGTAATCACACTTCTAAATTACGTATTCTGAATTTAGTTTATACAGACTGCAGAATGTGTGACGTCTAAAAAATCTGCGGACTGGCTTAATTTCAAATATGTACCAAGCCATGAAAGATCAGAAATTGGTAATTGCGTATCTCATTTTGACATAACATACTCCATTACTTACTTTCTATTTGGAGGAGGAAGTATGGAAAACCAAAAAATAGTTGAAGCCATTTTTATCAATAACTCAATAGCTTATAGTGAGATAATAATTTTATTTAATCATCTTCGGACTTTCCATTTATTACCACCACGTATAGGTAATGGAAAATTTATAGGGACTTCTTATTCTTATTTCATCTCCTTATAAGAAAGAAACGCAGCACTACTTTAGGTAATTAGTGCGAAACCTAATTCAAAAATTGGCTGCTGACAAAGTTTCTGGAATCTAGTGTGCTGGTGGTACTAAACATTTTTAAGTGGTATATTCACCATATTTGACGTTTTTCAGATGTCTAGTAACAAAGTGACATGCAAAATGGCGATAAGAAAGGGAAAATAGTATTGAAGAACCTGTGGCACTCGTAGTTGTTCGACAAGGAACCGATCCAGGATTATTAATAAAGATTTGCAATTTAGTAATCACAGAGCATTCACCTGGTTCGTAACGTACTACGGTAGTAAATGTTTCAGAAGCAGGGTGGTACTTTGAGGTTTACCAGCTAAACACGTTATCATAGATTCATACATGGAGATGACCCTAAGTGGCCTAAGTGGTTTTCGAAAGCTTTGTACTTCAGAGAATATTGCCGTTATTCGGGCTTCCTTCTAGTTTCGTCAACATGCATTGGCGCTAGAGAGTGTGTGAAGAATCGTTCAAGAACACTGCTTAAATTTATAAAATTTCTCTCCATAGAATACAGATTGTGCAGCAATCGTGGTCCTGTTGTTAAAGATATAGTCGCGGAACGTCAGACTGGAGCTCAATTCAGTGTAGCAGAGAGGTAAAACGTATTTCAAAATAAAGTACATATAGTCTATTATTCGAAAGAAACCTTTGTGGTGACAGAAAATTAGTTTAATATAATATTGAAGTTTACGAAATAGGCTTGAACAAAATTGGGAAAAATTGAAAACTTAGTTCCAAAGTGGTGAGTCTTCAATCCAAACTGTAAGAGATTTACAAAAAAAATTTGCAAAAAGCAAGTGCCTTCAAGGCAGTTTATGGATCAATTTGTAAAGCGAGCTCGTCAAACAGGATCGTTATTGGACAAAACAATTCGTTCCCGTTCTCGCCCAGTACGCTTGGCCGAAAACAATGCTGCTGTTTCTAAGAGTGTGCGTGAGCAACCATCAACATCAACTTTTCATCGTTCTCAGGAATTGGACATTTCTCACACTTCTCTGAGAAGAATTTTGAATAAAGACCTCGGTATGACGGCATACTAGATTCAATTAGTGCAAGAATGACCATCCGATGCGTTTTCGGTTCGCCCAATGGTCTGAAGATCGCATTTTTAATCATCTATTCCGATGCAGCTCATTTTCACCTCGGCGGCTGTGTCAACAAGCAAAATCTAGGACACAGAAAATCCAAACACCATCTTGGAGAAGCCGTTGCGTCCAAGACGAGTGACTGATTGGTGCGCATTTCGGTCCAACGACATCATTGGGTCATTTTTCTTCGAAAATGGGCAGGGTACCGCCGGTACAATCAATGATGGGCGTTACCGTGCCATGCTCAACGAATTTTTGTTTCTAAAAATTGAAGAGGATGACACGAACAACATTTGGCTTCAACAGGACGGCGCCACATGCCACACAGCCAACATTACAATTGATCTTTTGCGCACTCTCTTCGAAAATCGCATAATCAGCCAACATGCTGATGTGAATTTGCCGCCTCGGAGCTGCGATTTGACACTACAATCGAAATAAATACATACTTAGTAGCGAAATAATTTTGACATCAACGTAAGGGATATTTATTCGTATTCGGTATTACGGGTGCTGATATTTAAATCCAAACCTGTATTGAAAACTCGGCCAATAAGATAATGACCTTATGATAAAATAAATGCGCATTTAAGTACAACTTTTTAAACTTGATAAGGAGAGTACGTTTGAATTTTCTCACGAATTATCGTTTAAAAAAGGAATAATCGGTATCGAAGTTCGATTTGATAGGGGATTTTGGAGGCTGATCACGAACAAGTGGAATGCAGTCGGTTGGACATTTCTCTATAATGTGCACACAACACTACCGAACACATCGACTGATTTATAGTATTGTATTTTTAATTTAAATCGCAATCATGGTCTCTGACCGCCATGGCTAATCTACCGTAAAATATTCCTTATGATATATTTATTTCGGTTTTTATTTCAACATTCCACATCATTCTTTGACAACGTAATTTCACAAAGTATCGGTAATAATTATTTAACATCGTCAATTTTAAAATTTCGAGTTTGTTGATATAATCGATTCGGCAAATGGAACAAGGGAAGGTGTAACTGCAATACTACGTTACGAAGCAAGGATTACGTCGTACCTATAACCCAAAAGACAATAGCGATAAAGAAACGTCCATCCGACCTTCCATTACGTGAACGGCGTTTTAACAACACTCGCCGCTGGTCTTTTCCTCCCGTGCGGCCTTTGTACTCCACTTCTTGCGGACTACCAGCAGTTCCTGTCACACATATATTAAAATACATTAAAGTTTTACTCTGTTGGAGAAGTCCGGTAGCTTCATCTCGAATACCCCTTTTCTCTGCATTCTTTAATTCACGTTCAGTTTACTTTTGAAATGCAATTCCAGCATTGTGTTCGGCGAGATCATTAAATGCCATTGCCAGTGCATCTAATCATATTTTATTGATTTTATTATATTTCGTAGACGTTAAATCTACAAACAGGAAAAATCCTTAGGATGGAAATGGTAAGTCATAAATTTGATAAACTTGAAAAGACTGCAGAATGGAAAGAATTTTAACCTTATAATAACACAATTTACAACCTTTATTATCCAGTAAATTTAAAAACTTGAATAAAGCGAATTAATAAAATAATAATATTATTATTTAGTGTCCTGTGCGTTCTACATTTACATAAATTTCTTCTTTTGGTCTGCATCAAATAAATATATCAATTATAGAAAACTTCTAAATTGAAATCCCGATAAAGATTTTCAGAGACCTCCCAGTTGTTTATATTCAATACCGCTTTTTAATCATATACTAAAATATTATTAGAAAATCTAATTGTTCATAAATAAACTTAATGGATGGTTGACACTTCATTACTTCATTATTCGATTCACTTTGATACGAGGGACAAGCCATTATTATTCAGAATAAAAAAACCAGTGTAAGTTTTTCAAAAAGTTATTTTAGATATGTTCAAAGTAGTTGACTTCTGCTGTAATAGATACACTTAGCCATTCTTTCCTTCCACTGCTTAAATTCTCCAAGAAGACAAACAGCTTTAGCAATACTATTAAAATAACACCGAACAGTAGCATCGATCTCTTCCTCTGAAAAAAATCTTCTTCCTCGTATTTACAAGGGCTAAAAAAGAATTTAAAAACAGCCAAAAGTCGGACATTGACAGATCCGGTGAGTAGAGAGGGTACTCGATTACATTAATCTTGTTTGCAATCAAATACTGTCGAGGTAGCTCTGCAGTGTGGGAAGAAGCATTATCGTGATGTAGCATAATTCACTTCGTTGGCACTTTATTAAACACTTCCGGCAAACAGTATTCGACGTACTATTTAGCCTTGACAGTCTTCTACTCCTCTAGCGCTTACTAGACCGATACTTCTAAAGAGCACGGCATACATTACATTCTTAAGTGCTCGCTGCTTTCTGATTATGGTGGTCTCATCTTCATGGATGATCTTCTCGCGTGGACATGTCTAAAATGGTACCTATGTAAGTTTCATCGCCTGATACAACTTTTGACAAACTTTTGTGTCCACTATTCTTAAGCAATGTTAAAGTGTCGTGGTAAATTCATACTCGCTCTGCTTTTTGAAAATTTGTAAGATAATGGAGGTATAAACGACTTATGACTTTTTCCAAATGAAGGTGATCGTGTATTATTGTTTTCACAGATGAGGATCCAATACCCAGTTGAGGCTCTATTAAGGCGTAAGTAGTTCTGTTCTACTTCCATAATCATCTTCAGAACAGCCAATTTTCCTCTATGACAGCGGTAATGGGAGGGCCTGCGGCTTTCTGGTAATCAACTGTAGTTCTTCCACGTTCGAATTCCTTTTACCATCTGCAAATTGTTGCCAAATCGGCCTGATCGGCAAAATGTTGATTTCAAACTTTCTCCGCAGTCATACGAACTTAACACTTTCGTAAGGTCTTCTCATAATAAACCATTATGCGAAAATGTTCTCGAGTTAATTCCATCTTTTCACTACAGTTGGGAAACTTAAAAGAATCTTCTTCAAATGCTATTTAAGATAAAAAGATATTAATAAGGCACACGGAAGAGGTGAAGAGGAGATGTTGGTTTTCCACAGCGGCAGCGACCATTTGAGGAAGGTGAACGCCGTAGCTGACTGTCTAAATTCTATTACCGATCGCTGCTGTGAGAACGTGTCCTTCTCTTCTCGGTAGCACTATGGTCTTGCCTACAATAATTTTCAAGACGTACGACGGTGCGTTGTGAGTGATATTGTAGAGCATGTTTGTCACGTCGACATAATTGCCTACCAAGATACCAAACATGAGGTGATTGACGAAGTGATCCTTATCATGCTTTACTCCCTTCTTCAGTAACTTATCAATATTTGCACTCACCATGAAATTGGTGTCAATCAATGAATTGTCACTAATTTGTACTGAAACTTAAAGATTAAAATGCACTATAACGCAACATGAAAGTAGTAAGGAATGTAGGTAAGTATACATCACCTCTACCACATGGCAGCCTTGTCTAAACTACCTAGCATTGGTTGTGCCGAGAAGGATCCAGGCTTTTGTGAGTTTGCGCTATAAAAAAAACTGTGAGATGTTCACCTAAAACCAAATTTGGTTGATCATTTAATGTAACCATGACCGCATAGCAAAACAATTTCACAAAGATCTTCGTGTGAAGGGTAGCGAAGCAACATTACAACACAAAGAGATATCGAATTTTGCAGTGTGAATGAAGAAAAGGTACTCCACGAGTAGACATGGGGACAATGATGTGCTATGTTCGTGAAGCAGGCGCCCTTATGCTAAATTCTTACTCTTGATGCGAGATTTGCCAGTTCGTAAGAATTTAAACTTAATGAGTGGCGGATTTAGGACCCCCATGCAAAACAAAATACCGAAAAACTCCTGTTACAAGATATGTTAATTGTTGTCTACGTCCTCCAATGCTTCATCCCAAAATATGCCCACCCACAAGTACAGTCTGTGAAAGCATAAATCTTACAAAAAAGCGGAAGAATCCTCTCGATCCAACGTCCACCGTAGCAAGAGGACAGATTTCCAAGCTGGTCGACTTTAGAAATGCTGCCTACTCCCTTGAAAAAGCACTACGATCTTCTGTCCATTCCGTTTTCAAATAGTTGCATGCATACAAGATGGGGTCGCGGCTATATAAAATATTACAGGGTTTTCTCAGTGTCATCCAGTTTGAACGGTTCATCAAATTTTAATGGCCCCAAAAATATAAAAATTGGAAGCAACATTAATTAATTTAATAAAAATACGGAATAAAAACTTTAGCTGTTTAATGTTTTCTTCAATTTCATCAACCACTTCTTACAGCTACGTCAACATTGTTAAAAAAGGAATATTTATGTAAACACACCGGCAAAAAGAAAGTCTGAATTTATGAGATTAATAGGTTTTTTTATTGTTTTGTACGAGTTTGTTTGTTTAATATAAGTACATAATATAATTATTTATTTATGGAAAAAACAAAGAAAAGTGTGTACTTAGGTACTTTAGAAATTTCGAATTTGCTGAACAGAACATCCACATGGATAATATATTGAAAAGTGTTTTAATAATCAAAATTAATAACGTGTGTTGCCTCCGCTGCCTCTTATAAGGGCTCGGATACAATTGCCCATGCTCCTAATGACAGTTTAGATTAGATTATTTCCTGGGACAAATTGTCCCACTCTTTAACCAGCCCTAATTTTAACTCCTCAACATTCCTAAGAGCTGCGTCGAATCATCTGCTGTTGGACTCATATCTGGTGATCGTGCTGGCCCTCCATTTGGGTTTTCCGACGTAATGTAGGTAGCCATGCACCACGTGTGCGCAGTGTCAGGCCTTGCGTTATCGCACAAAAAAACATAATCTGGGCCTATCAATGGGGTAAAAGGCATTACATGGGGCTCCAAAATCTCAGTTATATTATCTACCTGTGTGCGGTCAGAGTACCGCCATCAATGATGATCAAGGCCACCCCACACCATAACGGAGCCTCCACCGTATGGCACCGTTTTCCGTAAAATTTGCATGATGGTAACGTTCTCCACATCCTTTCCCTCCCATCGATGAAATTTACCCAAAAACAGCTTTTGTCAGGGAATAAAACTTGACTCAATTCATGGGACCAATCTTGGTGCTGACAAGCGAACGCTAATCTTGCAACTCGATGACTCACCTCACGTTTTGGCGGTTTTGGGCACGTATGACTTCAAACCAACTTCATTTAACCTTCTTCCCCTTCCTCTAATTTTAATTTTGGTACTCACTGCCATCACGAAAAATGATTACTTGCTCTGTGGTTACAGTTAAGACCTTCCAATCTGAGCCATTATAAAATATTTAAACATTATAAAACATTATAAAATGTAAAATTATGGACTTGGCTTCAACATCGATTGTAAAAGTTAACTTTGATTCATCGCATTGAACGATTTCGTTTAGTCTTTTCTTTTCGGCGCGAGTTTCATCTTTCGTTTTGATGTAAAGAGAATACTATTCATTAAAAAGGGTCCCAACTTTGTGATCATTTCTAAAAAATATCCATTCGTACATAAATATTTTGCAAATTCTAAATTAAATTTTACCTAGGGCTGTGATGATTTTACTAAATTGGTTTTGGGAGCAGTTACAGTTACATGCGGGCTCCATCTTTCTTTAATTTTTTTTATTTAGCAAACGCCTTTCTCAACTATCCTTCCATGTCACAAAAAATAATCGTGTAAGCACCTAGAAACCACGTGAAAAACACGCACCTAACATAACCAAAAGCTCCCTAATTTGTTTTATAGGCTATTAATAGTTATTACTTAAACTTCAAAAATTCATAAACCTGACTTGCATTCTAAAGTAATGAAGAAATAGTTCTTTTTAGAACATTTTCCGGGGATAAAATGGTGCAGTACCTATACTGTTTTTTTCAAGTTTGATTTATTTCTCCTGGTCTACTACAAAACACACTGTACAATCGACCAGTTATTTAAAAAAAATTTAAACACTGTAAAAATGCAGGTACATATTATAAAGAAACCAAAATTTACTTAACATGCGAATTTTATAAAGGTAACAATAATAAAGTTTATATAATAATCCCATCCAATTACACGTTACATAAAAATTTCTGCGAATCGACATTGTAGCTGTTCAATTTCTAATTAGTGAAGAAAGGTTAGGTAAGAGATCTTAGCATTGCAAGAATGTAAAACAACTTCCGTATAAGACGACTCCGACAAGAAACGCGCGGTACAAATTTTCTCAGAGTCAAAGAAGTTCTAACTAAAAGGCCAGTTCTCACGTAAGACATAAAGTGTATTATTGTATCTTTATATCAAATACACAGCGTACAATCAGTCAGAAAACAGGTCTGCAACGATGGTCAATCAGGAAGAGCAACCCTCCCAGAAGCTTGTGCGTCTCACGGTTTGTCAACGACATAAACCAACCAGCCCCATATGAGGAAGTAGAAGTGTTTTGCTGTATTTGTATATATAATATATATTTGTGACAAATTGTTATTGCCTTTTATTTTTATACAAATAGAAACTTAACATATTATCATAACGAAACCTTTAGTTAAAAATTAATTACGAGTAATCCATAATTAATTTAAGAAAAAATCTGGAATGCCATATCATTAGTCGATTTTCGACATGTTCACTTTAATTTCCTTTTAAAAACGGACTACCGACGATGAAGACGTCTGTTGTCACAGTTCGATAATTTTTTGAACGTTAACAAGTTAATTAGTAACTTCGTATTAATTTTGAAAAATTATAAACAATGCTAGGAATTACATAAATCTAAGTGAATGTTTGTTAATTAGTAGCAACTAACAAATAAATTATGCGATGGGAATATTTAAATACGAAGAATGTTAATAATTTTATGCATCTTCTAAAATGTTTTCAAGTCAATTAGCCCTATATGCAAGTAATTAAGACGAAATATTCATAAACTACAGCTATTACTCTTGAAAGTCGATATTAAAATTTTTAATTTCTACGTTTAATCAATTTAGCGAATTTTTAATTAAGTAGAACTAATTAAAGTAAGGAAATTAATAACGATTCTGTTATCGTGACATCTCATCAGTTTGCACCGAATTTCCTATATTCGCTTGACGAATAGGATTAGTCTTGAAAGTTGACGGCCAATTAAAAATTTGTCTGTATCACACCTGCTTGCGCTTTCAGAAAGTAGCCTCGTCTTCACGTTAGAACGTCAGCGCGATTTGGTTAGTCCCACTATACTATTACGAGCATTCTTACAAGGAAGGATTGCATATTCGAAATTTATATCTTTCTAAAAAACCTATCAAGGTAGAGCCGTGGACTTTGATTATAACAGTCTAAGAATGGTCACAATTTGGTCACGATATAAATACTAACAATTTGGTTGACTTCTTCGATCTAAATAATTCGAACGCCTTTAAGACGTTTAAATTGAATGATAGTTTAGTACTGATAGTATACATAGGTAAGAATGAGATTATTGGTGGTTCGCCACTTTTTGGTATTTATCTTACACTTATTTTTCAACTTTGGGTACGCATAAATACCAAGGGCGGATCTAGGGGGAGGGGCATGGGGGCTATCCCCCCCATGTGTCATTTTTGGTTTAATGATTTTATTCGACTTTAGGGAAAAAAATTGTGTTGCGGAAGGCCTATCTGTTGCGGAAATGTTTAGAATGTGCGATGCAGACCTTTATCCTAATTGTAAACTATACTGTTACACATTTTCTGGACTTTGGCAATTAGCATGGCTTCTGTAGAAAGAAGTTTTTCAGCCCTGCTTCGGCTGAAATGGTGGTTCAGAAGCCACATGACCCAAGTTCGTCTTGTGTTTACTCGCGTTAATTGTTACATAATTATTTAAATATTCTGTTTATAAATAAATCTGAAAATCTGATTCTTTTAACCCTCTTCTATTCCCCGGTCGGTACCTACTGAGTACCAGTACCGAGCTATTAGTCGGCATCGTCGATACTAGATACCGACCCTATTCAATTCAATATACAATAATTTGAACATTTTTCAATATTTTTCAAAAAAGTATGTATGAAACTAAACAATATTTTTCAAAAAAGGTATGTATGAAACTAAACTATACTGAATTAAAAGAAACCGTCAGTACGTGAGGGATTCAAGTCTTGTTGGACCAAAAAACAGTTGTTGCCCCCCCCCCCCCCCCATAGACAATTTCTGGATCTGCCCTTGATAAATACCCAATGATTCATTCAAGTTCATATGGATGATGACAGCTTATACAGTCCACGATATTTAAAAACCCACGTTAGATTATTAACAAACCTCGCGAGTTAGGAAAAGAGGAAGCCATTCCGAATTGAATAGGTACACAAAACATTCTAAAAATGATCTGGAAATTTACGGAAGGTCACAAAATTTCAGTTAAGTTGAAAACAAAACGCGGCAGAGTTTCAAACCTATAATAGTTTTTGATAACTCTAATAACTGGAGCACAAACTTAAAAAAAGAAGAAGTTGTATAATTGCTGATAACCAACCTACTATTTCATCATTATGAACTTTGACGATTGTCTTAGGGTTGCTGCTCGAGTTAATCAAAACGAAACACAAGCAATACTAAAAAAATAGAGACTCTAGACTTTGAACCAGAATACCGGGGAGAGCAAGGCCAGATCTTCGAGAACATCCTAATTGGTGAGCAAACACCGTCCACCTTTAAATAACTAAGACGAATAATAGGCTTGGAACGAAAGATAAATCAGGTAAGTGGAGATCGACATTAATTTCTTGAAGGAAATGTTTGGGAATTGGTTCCGCTAATTAATTAATGACAACCTTATTCCTAATTATATTTGCCTCTTTTTTTTTTCTTTTTCGTTCTTCTTCTTTTTCTTTTTATTTTGGGACTTTTAATTATAGCTTCCGCCTTAGAAAATACAATTTTCTTTACTGAAAAGGTTAGATAACGTTTCATTTTCTCTCTAGCGAAGAAAGTAGGCAGTATAGATGTAGTAATTCGCGCGCAAAAAAAAAAGAATTATTAATAACTATGAATGTTCACTACATTATAAATTTTAAAACTCGTTAAATATACATTGTGCGGCAGTCAAACCTCATTGGTTAATTTAAAATGTTTCGCCAGGGTGATTCACCACTATTCCCTCGGTCTCTTATGCCTAAAGGGTACAAGATATCAGCTTCATTTTTTAGTGAAATATGTAAATTGATAACGACTACTTTTTAAAATTATTTTCACTTATGCAGGATGCTTCACAAAATTGTAATATATCAAAGTTATGTTTTTTTAAATGCAACCCCCTGTATTTTATTACATTTTTAGATTATACGTTAAAAACTAAGGTAACTTTATTAAACGTTCCCTATACCTATCGCTTACCAATTTTGAGAAAATTGTGATTTTAAGAAAAATATTCAATTTAAACAACCCCTAATAACACGGAAACCACTTACTTTTAGTAACGCAAATTTATATCGATTTATCTTGACCTTTAAGGCTTTTATTTGCACTACGTAGGATTTCGATATTTTGTACAGGGTGTTTAGAAAAAGGATTCATATTTTATATTTTTCAAACATCAAAAACTCACTTAACTTAAATGGAACACCCTGTATGTTTTTATTCTATGTTGAATAACTTTTCATTTTCTATCAAAAACTATGAGTAATTGATATGCCTAAAATCAACGATTAAAAGGTTATTAAGATTTTTCTCTAAAATTTGTATGGAAATGGTTTCGTTTGCATTCTAGTAGGCCATGATTTTTTTTATTGTAGTTGATAATTAGATATGGGATCATAACTTAATTAAAAATGAAATTAATAACAAGAAGTAATCATTTATGGAAAATAATGGTATAGTAAATGCTCAATTTGATGACCATTTTCTTCTATGCACAACCGCACTCGATTTTCAAAAGATCTAACGTTTCTCAGGATATCTGGTGTTACAGTAGTAAACGCATCCTTTATTGTAATCTTTATGCCATCAGAAGTGGTAGGTGGAGTGTTGTGGACCCCTCCTTCCAATCCATTTATTGAGGAATTGTCTATCTAAATATTTTTGAAAAAAACATAAATACCATTCTTATCACATTCAACTTCACCAGAATTTATATGGACGAGGCTTTCAACGAAGGTTGAATTTTTGTTTATGGAGTCTCGAAAAAGTTGGAGGAGAAGATGAATTCTTTAAATATGTTTTATTTACCGACGAATCCACTTTCCACAACATAATGGCTTGGTAAACCGACATAACTTTCATTACTAAATCGTCACCTGTATCGCACTGTTGATCGCCAAAACCGGTGGAGCCTCAATGTATTTGGGAGAATTTTGATTTTTTGATCAAAATTTTTACGGATTTTAGAACAACACTTTTTCGAGTCTTCTTGATGAAGTTTGTTTAGATATTATTATTATTATTATTATTATTATCATTAAAAATTTAGTTTACAACACTCCACCTACCACCGCTGATGGCTTGAAGATTAGAATAAAGGATGCGTTTGCTACTATAACACCATAACGTTAAAAGATCTCATGAAAACGAGTGCGGTTATGCATAGGAAAAAATGGCATTTACTACAGTATTTTTTCTATTGCTTTAATTTCATTTTTAATTAAGTTTTGATCACATATCTAATTATCAACTACAATAAAAAACAATCATGGCCTACTAGAATGCAAACAAAACCATTTCCATACAAATTTTAGAGAAAACTCTTAATAACTTTTTAATCGTTGATTTTAGACATATCAATTACTCATAGTTTTTGATAGAAAATGACAAGTTATTCAACATAAAATAAAACATACAGGGTGTTCCATTTAAGTTAAGTGAGTTTTTGATGTTTGAAAAATATAAAATATGAATCCTTTTTCTAAACACCCTGTACAAAATATCGAAATCCTACGTAGTGCAAATAAAAGCCTTAAAGGTCAAGATAAATCGATATAAATTTGCATTAGTAAAAGTAAGTGGTTTCGGTCTTATTAGGGGTTGTTTAAATTGAACATTTTTCTTAAAATCACAATTTTCTCAAAATTGGTAAGCGATAGGTATAGGGAACGTTTAATAAAGTTACCTTAGTTTTTAACGTATAATCTAAAAATGTAATAAAATACAGGGGGTTGCATTTAAAAAAACAAAACTTTGATATATTACAATTTTGTGAAGCATCCTGTATAAGTGAAAATAATTTTAAAAAAGAGTCGTTATCAATTTACATATGTCACCAAAAAATGAAGCTGATATCTTGTACCCTTTAGGCACAAGAGACCGAGGGAATAGTGGTGAATCACCCTGTATAAGTGATAAATTATGTTAGATATTAATTTCAAATACAATTTAACACAGACATGTGGTAACCGTCAACGACGACTAAACTCTCCAAACAACATATGTAGTTAGCAACAGAAGCGTCAAGTTTTAGCAAAACTGAATAAACAAATGGGTCATTTGAATAAAAAAAAACCAACCAACGAATTCGCCAACTCAATGTTTCGTCTGTTGACAATACCATCCATTATTATCATACACGATCGGCCCAAAGAATTTGGGGGGCCCTTTTAAGAATACTAAGGCCTTTAGTGGAGAAAATTATCTTAAAGGAGCATTTGTATAAGACGTTTCACATTAGCCTAGATTGTCGCCAATTTCTTGATAATAAAAAGGTTAAACATATTGGTAACGGAATCATAAAAGTCAATTTTAAAAATCCATAATATTCAAACGAATGGCATAACCTACCTACTGAGCCAATATACCTATTTGTATAAAAAAGAAACGAGAACACACTCAGTGTGTAATTTTTCCATACCATAATCCTTGACATGTGGACATCCGTAATAAGTTTTTTCACCTTGCTTGTTTTTCAATTTATTATTTATTATAATTTATACGCAGGATATCAAAAAATAGATTATGTTCTAAGTTTTCATAATCTGTTTAATTATTATAATAGGTATGTCGTATTAAAAAAATTAATAGGGTTTGCATAAGTATATCAAGCAGCAAGTAATTTATTGATTCTTTACGTCTTTTTACTACAAACATGACTAAAAGTTAAATTTTTCATACTTGCTGTTACTGTCAATATTGACCTTTTGCGCCCTAGGGTCTGTGAACGACGATTTTGTCCCTTTGGCGTCTTATTATAATTCCGCGGCGGCCCAAAATCGCCCTTAATACAAACACAGCTATTTGTGACACTATTGTCACAACTATAGTGACGGTTTGGTGTGGTGTTTCCAAAATGTGAATAATTGGACTGCACTTTTTTGAATAAGAAGCGTTGTGGCTCCGCCATTACCGAGGATTTGTTTAATTCCACAACATGAGCAAAACGAATACGAGACTGCCGGCGATTTCCTCCTCTTGAAAGGGAAGGTGTGGACCAATAAATAATGAAAGGTGGCGATTCAAAATGAAATGGCGTTGGTATCGGATTTGGTGGAGCGAGTCTTGAGAAACTTTCATGACCGTCTTTCTGAATTTGCTCGCCGATATAAGGTGAGGGTTGTTTGATTCTGAAAAACTTTTCGCTTTATCTATCACATTTTTGAGATGTGTTAAACATTCGTAATGCCCTGAAGACCAACACACGAACTGCTAACCTTACCATATGCCGTATATGACAAAAAGTCAATTTTACTTTTTAACATTGAATAGAATTGATTTTCAGACCTTTCCCTTTCGTTGAATCACAAATCGTTGTTTTACTACCAAAGAGATTGAATAAATCTTAGAATATAGAATAAATGTATCCCGTACATTTTGTTTTACTGGCACACACAATATTTATTCACATTTGAAACTTTTTCTTTAATGTCTTCGTAAACAAATAAACAACGTGGGTTGTCTTGACCTATAAAATATTACAATATACCGATCGAGTCAGATATAAATTTTCCACAGGATGAATAATTATTTATGCATATATGTGTTTAAAAATGAGGTTCAACTTTACGTCTTCATATTTCAATATAGTACAAAAGAATATAATAACTAATGAAAGTTGACAATTTTGATAAAAGCTTACGATTTTAAGGACAACCGAACACAATTTTCTGGCGGTGTGCTTAAAATTGATTATTGCGCATTCTGAAGTGTTCCTATCAGGTTGTATTGCCGAATCGTTACTTCCATATACGGAAAACCATTTCAAACCTGTAGACTTGTGAATTATCATATTATATGAAAAAAATGGGACACACTTTCACAATAAATTCCAATTTCTCAAATATCTTTTAAAACATCCGCGATGTAACTTTACTCGTTACAAATAATTGACGAATTTCATTTGTTTTAATATGGCTTAAAGGGGTTAGAAAAGTCTAGAGGGCCCAAATGGTTTCGTAAATATCATATTTAAAGCGAATTAACATGATGGGTTAAAAACTTACATCACCGCATTTTCACTTACAATAACTTTGTATTTGAAGGTATGCATGGTGGAATGCAGAAAAGTAAACATGTAGGGGTAAAGTGTACAAAATGGCATGCCATAGGTTTTTAAGACACTTGTCGCTAAAAAGCCCCTCCGTAAAATTACAATACGCCACAATGGTTTTTAGCATCGTTCATCAATATTTAGTTGCGTTTCAGTCACTGTGTGAGTTGCACGTGGTTTAAATATGATTTCGAGGCCATAAGATGGCCGAAAGCCTCACAACTATATACACGTTACGAAAGTATGCAAATTAGGGGCTGCAGACCAGAAACTGGTCGAGCAATTAAAGTTTTCAGAATCCAGGTTTTTCGGACTAATCGAGTTAACGGTGGAAAATGAATTGGAACATCAGTTCAATAATGACAAAAAAGCAGCAGGAAAAGATTGGCTTAGAGGACTTCGAAAAAGAAATCCTGACATCTCTCTTCGAAAACGGAAACCAACATCTACAGCGAGACCTCAAGCATTTGTTGGTATTAGATTAGTTTTCCTAACACAAACATTTTTTTTAAATATATTTGCTCATTTTTTCAAAAAGTATGTCTTTTTTTGCACCGTTACTCTAACGCAACTGTTTACATTTCATTTTCAAAAATTTGTTCCAACTGATCGCTAAGGTTCAGAACAAAATGAATGCAATGATTAAATCAAATTGTCTTGTAACGTTCTTCGGTGATACTACTCGCCGTCGTCGATTGGAGGTATGATCGGCACTTCTTTCTCTTCTTGTTCTCGTTCGCACGCTTTTCTACATGAGGAGGTTACATCTGAAGCCTGCGTTTGAGAATCGCACTATGTCATTTGGGATAGTGTAGTTTATGTTTTGCTCGACAGATAGGCTCATCTTTCTTTTGTTATTGAGTCTCAATGACCTGCTACTGAGAGTGGGGCGTATCCTGGCACGCTTTCTCTGTAGCGTTTCTTTATCATCCTTATTGAGGGTAAAGAAATTCGCTTTTGGCACGTGCCACCCACCACAGAGCCCAACAAAGCCACACGAAAGGGCTACTAGAAAAATATAGCTTCCAAGTGTAGCAGAAAACAAGTCTGGCTTCACTTCCGAAAAACGCGCTACCTTCCACTAGTCAGTATCGTGCCATAATTCCTACAAAAATTCGCACTATCTACTATGCACGGCACAAACACGTAGGTGTTAGTCTGGATTCTCATTTAGGGTCGTCGTGCACCGGGTTAAACAGAGGATTTTTACGTCCAACCTCATCAACTGACATTAAACACCCTCACTTACACTGACCCGCTCAAGCCACACAATCAATCTCCTCATTTTTGTTGTACAGTGTGGCCGTTCAGATGCACAAATGATAAACAAGCGCACCCAGATAAAGACACATCTCTATGTCCCTCCCTAAAAATGTCATATGTTGTGTCATTTGTTGAAGATGTTGGGCATAGCAATCACAGGATCGCAGTGTTTTCTGAGACCTCTGTGCTTTCTATTAACCAAAACCTTACAAAAATAAACTTTTACAGAATAAATTTCTTAGTAATATCTGCGATGCACAAGCATGATAATTATCTCGTTTGGTTTGAACGTTATATGATAGTTGTAGTTTTCTTTGACCTTTCAAAAATAGATTACTTCCATTTGAGAGCGTGGAGAAATGTTACATTCATATTTCAGACAAATGATTTAGTTTGGTCCGAGAAACGCGTATTACTAGTTAAGTGTTAACGTGTCATTTTTTTAAGGTATTGAGTTGATAGAACGTCAATGGATCTAACACCATCAGAACAGGAGAAGTAGCTCCACCCCACGTTGCTTCAAGACTTTCGTGACTAACTACAATAATTCAGTCACAGAAATCTTAAAACAATAAAGAGTAGGTAGTTAAAAAAGAAAAAATATATAATTTAAAATTAATATTTTATTGTCTATAGTGTCATTTATTCTTCTATAGACTAATGATGAACTATATAAACTTTCTGGACATTTATAGCTATACTTCGTATATTAAGTAACGACAATTCTGCCGTAAGAGAAATAAAAAAAATTACAGGTTATTTAACAAAAATTCTAACAATATTAAACAATCCTCAACAATTTATAGACAACAAAAACAAATAATACTTATATGCTTATGGCGTACGTTTGCTTAACATTAATTTTTCGAAAAAAAATTATGAAACACCTTTAAGGTATGAATTTAAAAAAATCCGTACCATATGGAAAATAAACACTGCGACATACTTGTACATCTGTTACCACACAACTTGTTCGCACTTGCTTTGATTCTGCAATGGCGAATCCTTTACTTCTTATAATCACGTCATTTTCCATATGACTTAGAATTTTTGGAACTGACTGTATATAAAAACCATTACAACATAATCTTCAACACATCTTGTGGCAATTTATCTTTACTTACAAATGGTATTGGTCGAGAACATACACTATTATGTTAATTATTATACACAATGGACTAGTTTCAATAATTTTCCTTTGGTCAGCGCATAAATCTACTATACAGCAATAAGAAAATATACACAATAATCTATACTCTGCTTTGTATCCTACAGAACTTTGTAAAATATAAAAAAAGTATGAGATTTAATAAAAAATATCTTCTGTTATTCTCATCCACAAAACTCACACTTTCATATGTATACTAACACCCAAAAGCCGTCTAGGATAATGGAATAATATTCACAGATACAACAAGGGAAGTAGGCAAAAATAGCAATAGTTCGTAGTATGTAATCAAATTATCAGATTCAATTTAAATGTCTCCTCGCAACTCTGAACAATAACAGCACTTTGCCACTTCGCAATGTGTCAAAAGTACTACAAGATATACATTAGTGACTAGGCTAGATCTAAAGAATTTATATTAAATTTATAAGAGCCATCGTCCGCCATAGAACGGTTTTCCATAGCTAATGACCTAGTATCTCCTTGAATTTCTTCAAGTTCGCTCTCTTCCAAAAGGGGAACCCCTAATACAAGTTTAAATTGTAAAATTTATAGAATAATAGGAATAAATTTTACCTTCAGTGTTATGAACGGAACTGGTGTCAAAGGATGCCAAACTACCACAATGCGCTCTGCAGGACGCTGACTGTGAACCACTATGGGATGACGCTGTATCTAACGTAACAGCTGTGGAACCTTCGGATGCAACCATTGTGTCCGTCGATCCCATAGGATCTCCACCGGATCTCGTACTGTTGGAGTGAGAAACGCTGAAATGTTTATAAAATACTTAAGTTATTTTATTGTGGTAAGTACCACCTAAGAAAATCAATTCATTAGATACTACACATTACGTTTTTTTTGGCAACGGACATGGCAATTATTAACATGACCGGTTTCTAGTAGGCCAACATAATCCTAATTCGTACTTTGTATGAAATTGCGCCATCGAACTTTAATGGAGAATATCAATCTAATTAATCCTTTCTACATTACAAAAAGAATAGTTGGTCAAATCATTTCCACCAAGAACAACGGATCGCACCAACGTCCATTTACTGTTCATGTGTGTTTACCTTTAATGAAAACAGTCACAAACAGTTATTATCATATTGAAGGTGGTCCAGCGTAAACCCGGTGTAACAGAACCCAAAAATTGTTAATTTGACGAAAGTGTGAACGAGTCTTGCTTTGAATACATGAAACAAGCCTTCTACTCTTGTATTAATAGGGGACAACTTATCCAGTGATATTAAACAAGCATGTACTTAATGAAAATGAAATTAGAGTTATGCTACTCCAAATTCTACTGTAATTTGTCAATCTCTCGACGCAACTGTTCTTTTACAGTAGTACTAAAATTGAATTTATCAAACCCTTTAAAGAGAACCTTAGAAGTCGTAGACGCTAATTGAGATAATTATAAGCTGCCCTCTTCCTTCGTTAATAAGTTTTATTTTGATTTTGAATAAAAAAGCAAACAAAAGTGTTTATGTAAAATAAATTCTGTTATTAATTAATTATCTCGCAATACAACTCAATTATAGGTACACAGGAATTAAGTACATTAGATACATTCCACAAGCCATTATTAAAAACTGATGAACCTACTGCTTTGTTACATGTAAATTTCTGTGTCAATGTACACGTGAGCTTAATCATGTTTAAATAAAGTTGAAACTGTGAAACACGAAGTTATTTTTTAATTTGATCGTCTGACTTCATCAACACTGACAATCTTCATTGAAACTAACTAATCGGAATCATGTAGTAAGTAACCATGAATCAGAATTAACATGAAAGCTCAATTCAATCATGTTGATTTACACAGATAACAAATGCAAATGACACCGGGTACAACACTTCCTTCCAATTTAGCTAAAAATATGTGGAAATGTCGGAATAACTAATCTTTTATTCATTTGGGAAAGAAGGCTAATTGTAGTTGAAACTGTTGTCGACGCACTTGAATATTCAATTTGTGTGGCTGTGTAGTATATAGTGGTACTATATTTTTTTATCGATACATGTTAGTAACAAGACTTGTTAACGGTCGGTAAAATTGAAACAGCAAACAATTACTATTAATCTCATCATTTAATGATAGGTGTTGAAAGTGAACAAGCACGGAAAATAATAAAAATTGCGTCGCAATTAATACGTTGCGCTAAACTAAAATCTTGTGCCATAAATCTATCAATTTGAAGATATTTCTCAATAACCACAATCGATTTATATAGTAATTGTGAGAAACTTGTTCAAAGTATTTACACTGCTATCGCAACTTCTTGACTATAACAGAAAGTGATGGAGATCTTAAACAACATACAGTTACAGGTGATTCGTCCCGTTGCGTGCATTACACCTCTTGATGGTTTCACACCTTGGAGACATGAAAAATGTTCGCAAATTATTGTTATTATAAAATGTGAATAGGACGATCACTTTAAGACTGTACTGTAGGGGTGCATGTAAACCATACTCTAAGCATTGAACATTTATAATATTGTCTGTTATCTTAATCCCTTTCTTAAAAAAACGGAACTTAGTTATTCAAAATAGTACAATTGTTACTTGTGGGTTAGTTAGCCTTTGTTAGTGTTCAAGAATGGGTCGTTCACAGTTTTCAAATTCGAAGCACTTGCGGTTGACTAAAACAAGACGTAGTGTTCGAGAAAAAATGAAAAAATTCGTGCGGTAAAAGAAAGGGTGCGTACAGTGGTTAGTGAGCCATGTGTATCGAGTGTATACGGTGAAGAAAGCGAAATGAATATGTCAGTTTCTTTTGCTGAAGACAATTTTAATGATGACGAAACAAATTTCCACGGTGAGAAGGAACTGCTATCATCCCAAAATTCCACAGTTTTAAATAATTTTAATAAAAACGGTTCAGCGACAGAATATTTTCCGGATTTAGACACCGAAGTCATAGAATTAGAACAACAAGAACAGAGTCAGGAAATTAGTGGTCGCAGAATTGTAGATATCGCGCATTTTTTCAGGTCGCTGAGGGCACTGCAGCACGATGGATTTGGGTGTTCATTTTTTGACATAGATCTTGTTAGTGAAAAACGTAAAGGGTTTGTATCGGTATTTACTGTTAAATGTGCAATGTGCAATAGGATCGAGACAATTTCAACGGAAAATTCAGAAAATCCCCGAATGAACATTAATTTATCTGCCGTATCTGCGATTGTCTCCATCGGTGCTGGATATACCCAATTGACCGAGTTTTGTGCGGCTTTAGATATTCCTAGTCCCTCAGCTGGTACTTACACAGTTTACCACGATGAAGTTTGTGACATTTATAATCGAGCAGCAATTGATGCGATGAATAAAGCCGCCAAAGAAGAGGCGAAACTAGCTGTGGAACTAGGAGAAGTAGATGACCAGGGTGTCCAAACATTGCAGTAGTAGCAGACGGAGCGTGGAGCAAACGGTCGTATCGCACTAATTATAACGCCTTGTCAGGGGTTGCGTGTATAGTTGGACAACGGACAAAGAAGGTGCTTTATATGGCTGTTAAAAATAAGTTTTGTTTGGTGTGTGCACGGAAGGATCTGTACAAAGGTAACAAATGTCCAGAGCACATATGCTATAGAAATTGGACCGGTCCATCAACTGGAATGGAGGCAGCTGTAATAGTAGAAGGTTTCCAAAAATCAATGGAGATGTACGGTATGAAATACGTAAAATTAGTGGGCGACGGCGACAGCAGCGTGCATCGAAAATTAGTGGAGGCGATGCCGTATGGTCATTCTACTGTAATACAAAAAATTGAATGCAAAAGCCATATTTTACGCAATTACATAAATAAGCTACGAGAAATTGCCAAAAAACCAAAAAACAAAAAAAATGAATTAAAAGACATCATGTCGGAAAATATTCTCAGATTTCGTAGTGCAGTGACTAAAGCCATTGAATTTAGAAAAAGCGAAGATGTCACTACAGATATAAAAATTAAAGAATTAGAACTTGATATTTTAAATGGACCGAAACATATATTTGGTGATCATACGGGATGTACACAGCGCGATTATTTTTGTACCGGTGCTAAAAGTGAAAGTAAGAATATGGTTCCAGATTTAGAAAAAAGCGGTTTATTAGAGGAAATTATGACTGCAGTACGTCGTGTCGCTTACCATGCTAAAAGTTTAATATATGATGTTACGAACAATTCCGCAGAACTTTACAATTCCCACGTTGCGAAATTTGTTGGCGGTAAACGTGTAAATTTCTCTTTTCGTCGTGGTTATCAAAGTAGGTGTGAAGCTGCTGTAGTGGCGCATAATGAAGTAGGTATGCTCCACGAAATCGTGCAAAGTACAGCCAATAGTACGCCCGGAAAATATACTAAGTTATTTTGCGAAAAACAAAAGCGTAGGCGATTGCTTCGCAATCAGAAAGCAAAACGTTACCGTACTAAGTACTCTGGAATCGCAGATGGTGATTATGGACCCGATGCAGCTGAACCAACGCCGGATATGCTAGAGGAACACATAAACGAAGCAGCGCAGAAGTTTGTACAGAAATTATCTTTGAGGCGAGTAGAAATTTTGAATGAAACTGTTGGGCAACACCGAAACAATCGGTGGTATGAAGAGCGGCGAAAAAGATTGACAGCGTCAAATTTTGGCCGCATTTGTAAATTACGCAGTACAACTTCTTGCGCAAATGTAATAAAAAATTTATTATACCAACAGTTCACAGGGAGTTCTGCTACAAAATATGGGAAAGAAAATGAGCATCGGGCCATAGAAGATTTTCAAAAGGACACGAATATGGAGGTTAATCCTTGTGGTTTGTTTGTGGATGAAGCCCACCCATTTTTAGCAGCATCTCCAGACGGTGTAGTAGGCGAAAATGCGATTGTAGAAATCAAATGCCCATACAGTGCAAGAATGTATACTCCGACGGAAGCCGTTTTAAACAATAAAATCAAATATTGTCGAGTAGAGGGAGGCGAATTAAAATTAAAACAAAATGACAGCTACATGTACCAAATCCAAGGGCAGTTAAATATCGCAAAAAAAGACATTTGCTATTTTGTTATTTGGACTCCTGCTGGTATTTCAGTGGAAAAGATCAAAACCGATACTTTGTTTTGGGAGCAAAAAATGCTTCCGAAACTTGTACAATTTTATTCTAAGGCATTGTTACCCGAAATTTTGGATCCAAGACAATCCCGACAACTACCTATTCGAGAGACATTTTTAAATTGATGTACGTGGAAGAAATTATACCTATCTTCTTAAATTAAATGTCAAGGATGTACATATGTAATGTATATACAAAATTGTTACTTTTTACCCCTTCTTTCAAATTAATTTATAAGCATACAAAATACTATACAGCGCGATTTTATTACATCATTAATTATATTTGTTTGTAAGATTGTTTATTTATGTGCTGACAACAGTATGATGATATCTATGTATTATTTTATATTTGGACTGACTATTTATTGTTTTAACTTTTTCTAGTCATCACTATTACATTAGCTAAGATTTAAATAAATATCGGTGTTTAGGCAATTTTATTTTGATTCGTTATATATGGATTTAACTATACTAATTAAATTGATTACTTTGAGAACGGTGCTTGGTGTACCTATTGTTAGTTTGGTTTGAATAAATAAATGCGTTAGTAAGTGTCACTTCTTTCTACCTGCAGTTTACAAAAATGTATCATCAATCCTCTTACTAGTAATCCTATTGTTTCACAACGGGCGGTTGCCCGGACTGTCCCTGGTTAAAGGGTTCCCTATATTTGCATGAAATTTTAACAAAATTGATAGAACATTTTTGAATCGCTAACTCAATTAATTCATCACTGTGTAGAATGTAAAAAGAGATCGATGCATGTCGGTCAATAAAATACATTTATTTAACGGGGTAAAAGAATAAAAACTCATAAAGATGAATTTCGTTGGCAGTATCAATTAAAACTTATATTTTATTTGTGACGCGATATCATCAACATTTATTTTAAAAAAAACGCTTTCGCGATTTAGCCCGTTGGAGAAAAGATTGTTTTAAATAGTCCTTCAATTAGTTTTTTAATCATATTGCTATGAAGTGAGATATCCTAATTGGCGTTTCCCTATTCCACGGTGCAAGACGTCCTAACTAAATAACACCCTTAAGGGTGATGGGAGTGGAGAAGGTGACGGACAATTTGTAAATCACGAAAAAATGTTACAGGAAAAAAAAAGTAAAAAAATATCGTTTTTCTACGGACGTGCAATTTTCCCCTTTCCATCGCCAAAAAAGGAGTTGCAGTTGTGGGTGAAATTTGCAATTTGAGGTTCGTTTTTTATGGAGGATCCAAAAGTGTAATAAAAAGTAAGTGTTCCCAATTAAGTTTTGAAAACTCACCCCTGCTCCACCCCACAAGGGAGTTGATGATGTTTACGTATCATGACTCAATAGGTTTCAAAAAATAAAGGAAACATATTTTTTTCTTTTTATAATTGGACGTGTCGTTCTCGAGATATCAAAGGGTGTATATTTTTACTTTAATGGCGTCGCGACGGTGAACGGGTGATCCGATCAAAAAATTTACCAGCGATTTGGAATCAGTGAAGAATTTCCTATATGATGACACCATTTCCAGCTTTCTAAACCCTGTAACATCGACCAACGCACAGACGCATAGACACACAGACACACAGACATCCGGACGAATTTAGTAACGAATTTTCTGAAGTTGGTTGAAAAGGTAGAACCCTTACACAAACTTTGCAGACCACACACACTTTCACTACTATTACTACTACCTTCTATTCAGGGCCGGCGGAAACGGACCGGCAGAGGGCGCAAGGCAGGCGGGCGCTGCTACGAAGGAGGCGCCTGGGTGTTTTATATACTTCTAGACGTTGCAATGTATTCGTTAACAGAGTTTTTTGAAAATTTGAACTTAGGTGTTACTCTGAAAGCCGAATCGATGTAAAATATTTTCAAAAGGGCAACATACCCCTACTCTTCCTCTATGTGCTGACGAAAACTCGGTTGCCATAACTACAACGGTTTTCAAGTATAGAACTTTCAAACTACCGTCTGCATCCGCCATTTTTTTTTAAGTGAAAATAACTGAAAAGCCATAAATTGTAGATATTGACATTGGGGTCAAAAGGAGTGAAATTTCACGTAGAATCCAAAAGTGGAATAAAAAATAGGGGTTGATGTTTAAAATAACCTAGTTACTAGCTACTTCCGGCATTTCCTGAAGTGCTACAATTTGGAAATATATTACATCGATTCAGCGTTCGAAGTAACCCCTAAATAAAAATTTTGAAACTTTCGAAAATGTATTAACAATGTCTATTACATACCTATTCATATAATTATAATTTCATTTTCTAGTTATTTTCACGTTTTTTCCTTACCTATCAAAAGTTTTTATTTTACTAAAAGAGAATTTCATGTAGGTGATTATTTTGGTACCAGATTTGGATCAGTGAGAATTTGCTGAAATTGTTGATAATTTCTCAACGATTTTCTGTGCGTATAGTTTGGGGGGCGCTTCAGTAGAAATGGCAGACAGGGTCCGAAGACCTTAGCGCCGGCCCAGCTTCTACTACAATAATCTTTTACGTGCCTCATTTTTGGAATAGGAAGCAGAAAGAAAAAGTTTTCTACTTATATCCAAAAAGATATTAGATACATTTCTTTAATACGATCATCTCCGTAAGAATGCTAATTCTTGCAAGGGAGCGTAGTAGTAAAACCAAATGAAAGCTGAACAATGTTCATCGATTCATTTCGCGTCTGTTCATTCGTTTAACATTTGTGCTGTGGGACTCGAAAGGGAATCTAGAAAGAAGATTATGCAACGTTTTTCTTCTACCTTTATATTTATAGCTAAATATTTTGTAATTCTGATGAGTTTTGAATCTTTTGCCATTTTTATTACTTGCAATAATGTTATTTTGCGATTATGCACCGATAGGTTGCTGCAATCGTGTGATGACGTCTTAAAAGGGTGGCCGAAGCTCAGAAAAATTGAGCGCATTCCGAAAAATGCCACAAAGACGCTGTTCATATTGCTCATCACGTAGACTGTAATTAAGGAGGGAAGCGCTACTACGAAGATCCGACCTCTATTTGGCGCATCGACCAAAGAAAATGGATTATGAACGATTATCTAGAAAAGGGTCCAAAATACTGACAATGATTCTTAGATTTAAAAAATATAGAAATGTCAGACAGTACAAATATATGTCAACGAAAGCGACAAGGAGTATTTATGTTTCCCATGAAAAATGCAAAAGGCAATGTGGAAGAATATCGCAATAATAGATTAGTTTTCGGAGTTAGTAACCCATTCTTCCCTGGAGCCAATACTATTTGTTAATAATTTGTTAATACACCATATCCGAAAGAAACAATAGATAGCCTTTCTAACGAGAGATGGTTATGGTTCTTCATAAACTTTAATGGCAGAACGAAACTTTCAGCTACAAGGGTGTGGTACACCGGGCGCCGTGTGGATTCTAATAACAAGATTAGTACCGTGGTCCTCGGATTGACACTGCCGTGTAGGATGCTTCCGTCGAAACAGGTGACTGACGTTTTCGTTGGCAAATCTTTGATCCCATAGGATCTACCTGACCGGCTATTTTATTGCCAAAAACATTGCTTGGAGGAGACAATTTAAGTGAGGCACACCAGTGTAGGAGCTTGCAAAGACTGAATTTGACAAGTGGGTTCGTAATTTGCCGTATTTGTTTGAAATGCAGATACCCCGATGGATAAAAATAATTCATACTTCTTGCGATACCAGCAAGAAAGCGTATCCCACTACGGTGTTCATCAGAATTCGCGCGTCTGATAAGAAACTTAACAGAAGAAAGTGCTTGGACGCATGGAAGCTGTTCAACCAAGCAACTATTCGATGCAAATGGTAGGAGGGGTGTGCGGTCAATTCGCCCCGGCACTTCGCCCTCGGACACTTCGCCCCGGACATTTCGCCCTCGAACATATCGCCCCCAAGACATTTCGCCCCCTGATATATCGCCCCCAAGATATTTCGCCTAAAAACATTTCGCCCCCGAAACATATCGCCCCCAAAACATTTCGCCCCCGAAACGTATCGCCCCCAAGACATTTCGCCTTTATATATTTTGCCCCCGAAACATCGCCCCAATATTCCATTATCCATTGTCTATTAGCTTATACAGTGGTCCAAATTTCGACGCTCACCATCGGCATCTCGGTTATTAGAAGAAGTAGAGCAGCGGAGGGAATGTTTTTTTAGAATTCAATTCTCGCGATAAATCTCATTTCTAATTCTCTTCAATGTCTTTAGATTTTCAAATAATTAAAAAAAAACAAAATTTCCTGATTCCAATTTTCTTCAATAACTCCACAGCTTCTAATCTGACCTCTTCTAAACTTTTACAATGTTCGAAAACATTTTCAAGACAAACTTTTTGATGTAATCAGAAAACCACCGTTCTATTTTTAATTTTTTAAGTAATGTGTGCCAGGAATGGTTTTCATACGGCAGATGTTATAGAATTTTTATTAGTTAATTGCCTTTGAAAAGAGATTTTCAAAAATGTATAACATGCCTGAAAAATATTTATTTATGGGAGAGATATTAACAAAAACATATATTTATCTTTAATAGCATATGAGAAATGTAAGCTTAAAGGTATGCAAGTGCTAAGTAACACTGTGAAATACAGAAACCAGAACTGTGTTTTTGAAAATCTACGAAAATTACGGAGAATTGGAATGTCACGGGTATTAAACCCTGAAAAACATTCCCTAAGTATTTAACCGCTGCTCTACTTCATCTAATAGCTCTACAAATGGTGAGCATCGAAATGTGGACACACTGTATATGTATAACAGATGAAGGCGATGTGAGGGCGATATGTTTTGGGGGCGAAATTGTCGGGGGCGATGTGTCCTGGGAGGCGAAGTATATGGGGGCGATATATCTTGGAGGCGAAGTGTCAGGTGGCGAAATGTCCGGGAGCGAACTGTCCGGGGGGCGAAATGTCCGAGGGCGAACGGTCCGTGGGGCGAAGTGACGGGGCGAAAAGTCCGGGGGCGATGTGTCATGGGGCGATTTGCCCTACAACCGGTAGGAGGACCCTGAGTGGTGATTAAATGATAGTTCGCAATGGTCACAACGTAATTATATGTTAATGAGAAGATATTAATAGCGAAAGAGCAACTTTAGTACCGAGGATCGTCCAACGTATTAGCACACTGAAAGCTTTTAAGGATGAGTGATAATTTTTGATCATCATAATTCCCGCCCTCACACTAATATGGCTTCAATAGCCAAGATTCACGAATTACGACATAATTTATTTCCTCATTTCCCGTATTCGCCCATTTTCTTAGAAAAGATTTTCAACTGATGTAAAGTTAACAGTAATTGAATTCTTTTTCAATTATGTAGAAATCTTGTTTAATAAATATTGTTATTATTATTAAGAATCAATTCCAAATTGTTGATGAAAAGGTCTCAAACAAAATACCGTTTGGTCAAGTTGTTAACTACTAATGAAGAACGAAAAATATTGACCGAAAAAATTAAAATCATATCAGATGATTAATTTTGAAACCGGCAAATACAACAGGCAAAGAACGGAGCATTATAAATTAAATATTAATATTAAATAGTATGATTTATTATAATTTACCTACTCTTTTCATTCTATGAGTCGAACGGTAGATTTTCTAAAGAAGTGATTTATCGTTATTCTAAAGAAGGCGCCAAATTTTAATATAATAACGTCAATTGAAACAAACGTAAATCAAAACATTATAAATACTAAGGCTTTGCATTTGGTTCATAAATAACGAAAAACAACAGTCGTAAAAAACCGATGCTCAGTTTCATTCCAGTACCCCTTCCCATTATTACCCACCGATTGATCTATTACGTTTAGATAATTTTCATTCAGAATTCAAAAACTTTTGAACTTTAAACCTTTTTTTATTTGTATGCAAATAACCTATGTAGGCTGATATCTGGTATTACACATGTTCCGCTTTTAAACTTCAGGAAATAGAAAAAAATCGTGGGTAGCCATCATATTTTTTAATCTTTTACAATTTATTAACAATCTGAATGATCTTCATTCCTCATATACAATCGAAATTTATGTAATTTTAACAAATATGCAACTGTAAAATATATCTTTTAATATTGCGAAGTATTAGGATTTTATTCACTACATTAGAATAATTTAAATAAATAACTTTTTGACTAAGACTACAAATATCTATATTTGTCTAAAAGTTTTATTGATTCATTATTTTACCAATAAATTTTACGACTTGTATAAAGTTCCACACGCCATAGCAACAGTGATAGAAAAATTACAAATGTAGTAGGTACATACTCCAAATTTCCAACCAATTATGTGATCTTCCACGATGCACACATTTCCTTATCATTATTTTCGCACCGACGCGACGTTGTAATAGTTCCATCTTATTTTCATCTAACTTAGAATGCAAAGCAAAAATTCACGGCTCAATCCATCGCTGTGTACAGAAATTCTCCAAAATTAAACTAACTAGGGATCTAATTTCATCTGCATGTTCAGGTACGATTTACAGGTAGTCAGAAGCGCAATAAACAGCTATAATAAAAATTGAAATCCACTGAAATTGTTGACTAGAATAAGTTGGTTATTTTATTGTAAAAAGGTAGGTGAAAATAGTTGTTTTGAAAAAATAGTCAAAGCACACAAAGCAGTATTGACACAAGTGATGGAAATCAAAAGGCAAAAAGAACAACGTTAAATTCCGTATAAGCTGAGTACAACCTCTTGAATATTTAATCGTTTACTTGGATTGGAGGCATAAAATATTGAAAATCAGCCAAAAACTAGAGCAACACACATGCACAGCGTAGGACGAGCACTTGTATAACAACTTCCCAGGAGTTCATATAGACTCGACAGATAATGCCAAAATGTAGATGTAGACGAAGTTGCACTCGGAAAGATTTTGTTCAAATCAAAAATCCACGAATGTAACCTATTTCAGTTAACGAAACAAGAACAGAGTGAGCAAAGCCTTCCACGGCCAGAGTCAATAAAAAGACGACTTCCGGGGTAGGACAGTATCAATGTTGAAAAAGTCAACGTTTCGCCCACTTTCGTAAGGAGTTTCATCAGGACAAAATCAAAACACAAATAAAAACAATAAAAATAAAATATATAAAAAACTCTTACCAAATGAACCAACGGGAAACTACTGCATTCCACAGTGTTCCAACGCATGTATTTTTATTGTTTTTATTTATTTTTTCCTTTTGTCTCTGTTTAGTCTCGATTAAAAATGTCAGTTTAAGAGCGAAATTCTCATAATTTGTGGAAGGTTTTAATTTCTCCGCTTTAATATGAAGAAATCTGCGGTCGAATCTCATTGAATGCTCTGAAACATAGATGAAGCTGCTATCAGTAAAAAAATATGCTGTGAGGAATTTCAGCACTTCAAGAACTGTAATATTGGCTTCGAAAATCGGCATAGCGGTGGAAGAGAGAAGGTTTTCAAAGATGCAGATTTTGAAGCATTACTTGATCAAGAGTCGTGTCAAAATCAAGAAGAATTGCCACGAGTTCGGCGGTTGAGCTGAAACAATCACAGGCGATAGGTATCGAACACAATTGATGCGTTTGACCCCAGCATTGAAAGACAAACGGCCACAATACGAGAGATACGATACAGTAACCCAACGTTGCGATAGTGGTCAAGACATACTTGAAAACGTTAAAATGGGGAGCCCTATTCCGCTCGCCGTGTTCTTCAAACGTTGCTCCCTCTATCATTCGTTTCGATCAATATCACATGGCTTGATCAATTTGTGGATCGCCTTAAAAGATGGCCGGTTTTTTCCACGCGGTATTCGTACGCCGCTGCCATAAAGATGGGAAGGTTTGGTGATTATTCCCACAATCAAAGCGAAAGTCAAAAATACTACCAATTCGCTGAATATACAAAGAGGTATTTACTCTCTTCGAAATCGAGCATACGTCTTCCAAAGATGAATAAATACAAAATACGAAAAGAGCAAAACAATAAATGACGAATATTACTCACCACTTTTGGACCGATTGACGGAAAAGCTTTCGCGAAGTGCGCTCTTCGACCCTAACAATGAGAAAATTGATGGATTTTAAGTATTTATTATTGGAGCACACACCCTTATTGGCCAGTTTTGGCATCCTCTGACTTCCAGCTATCCCTAAACCCAAAGAAATGTATAGTTCAAAAACGTTCCGAATCAAATGAAGAGTCAAATCCAAACCTTGGATAGAATCCATTGAACTAAAGAAGACGATATAGAGGAATACATCTACTTTGTTAGTACTGTTACTAACCATTCAAAAAAATTTCCAATATTTTTTTGTGCAATTCTGAAAAAATTATTATTATTATTTATTTCTTCATGTTATGGGCCGAGATCTAGGAACAGCAAATTTCCAAGCACCTCTACGCGCATCAACTGCTTTGGTTATTAGCACTGCCCTTACTCGAATTTTGTCTGACTAAGGGAATTTCACCCTTAATCAGGATCTTTATAATAATATAATAATTATTGTTAAGAAATGTTTTTAATTTAAGGGTTGCATCCCAATTTTACGAAATTTAATTAGATTATTAATGACAATTTAAGCTCACGAAGTTCAGTTCTGTTTTGACAATGACATTAAGTGCTGATTGTTTATTTGTTTATATCTTTTATGATTATAATTAGATTTACGAGGTAGAAAAGTTGTAAATGTATCAACAGACGCGTTACTAATTTATTATTTTTCACGTTGTAGCAATGGAACATAACATCACCGCCAGAAAAGTCGTTTACTTACAAAAACGTTCACTATAATTAATTCTTTGTCTCCATATAAGGTGCGATGATATTGTAATATAAGTACCTACTTATGTCTGTACACAGTTTTCGTTATGAAATTAATTATGACAATGCTTGAAAACTACACATACTTTAAGGGGGTAATACTAATGAGAGTCAATTAAGATAATTTGGTGAGTAGAAAAAAATTAACAAGCAATAATAAATTATTTAGCCATATTATTCTGAATTGGTTAAATTGTTAAAAGGCAAAAAGTTTGGCCGAAATGATTACCAATTTCGCATGATATCAACACTTTTCACTTTTTTTTTGTTCAACGTAAATCTGCTCAAAGTAAGTATATTAGTGCGGTATTTTAACAAGGTTATAGCCGAAAGCGCCGCATTATATTGACAACTTTCCAGACGACCATTTATCGACCATTAGTCATGTTACCTGTAATCATTGCCACGTCTTCAGAACGCCAACGATCGCTCAATTATTCTAAGTGGTTAAAAAAGGTCGTTTGATCAGATGTAATCGCTTTTGATTCGCAAGCGTGTGAAAACTGCATGAAAACCACATCGCAGAAACTCATCGAGAATAAGTAATTTCCAGGAAGATGATAAACGGAATTTTATAGCAGTTAACGGGTATTTGTTAATATTGGTAAGTAGCCAACATATCTGCATGAAATTGGCAGTGTATGATTACACTAAGAAAGGTCTTATTTGTTCAAGTGAAATCATTTTATACTTATTTTAAATCTGTACACAATTATTATAAATCTACAATTCAAATAATAATAAAATAATGAAAAGGAAACTGTATGGTCCATTTTTTATCTTGGCATGTCACAGTCGCGATTGTTTTCTACATACCTTACTAACTGACTTCATCAATACTATAGCCTTAGATAAATAGAGATAGAGATAGATTGGAATCGCCTTATCCGACCCTAGAGTACAGATGATTTTCTTCTGTTAGGTTCCTCGACCTAACACTATACAGTGGCGACACTAGGGGGGTGGGGGGGGGGGGGGGGGGGTGCAAGGTGTGCCAGGCACACCCCCCAGGCAAGTCGTGACACACCCCAGAAAACGGAGCACTTCCCCATTTTTCATTCTTATCTTAAATTCCATCTAACAATTTAATTCGTTAAATCTTAAACCATTGCGATAAACAAACGAATAGTAATAGTAAACAAGTACAATTATTTTCAGAGAAAAGATGCCACACTAGGTCAGGCTAGTGATATCATAGATAGCACTATAAGTAGCTTTGAAGAGAAGAGGAACAAATTTGAGGACCTGTGGAGTGAAATAGAAAAATTCTCAGGAGAACAAGACATTTGTTTGGAGCCTTTAAGGATTTCAAAAAAAAGGAAGCAACCACAAAGGCTTAATGAATATCTATCTGACTCAACCCTGGGTAAATCATCTCTGATCGACATACATGCAGGAACTACAGCTCCCGAATACTGGAAAGTCAACATTTATACTACCAAGTCATGGACAACGTGATTGGCAATATGAAAAAACGATTTGAAAATCTTCCCCTTGCAAGATCGATTGATTCCTTTATGAAGCTAGATTTGGATCAAGCATTTGAGTTCGTCGCCAATTATCAGAGGGCCTTCAATATCGAAATCTCAACACTTCAATCTGAAGTTTTTGTGATACGAAATTTATTCAAAAATAAAAAGCTTGAAATCACGTTGGAAAATCTAAAAGTTCAAGTGAAGGGGGATCTGACTCCAAATCTTTACAAATTACTACAAATTGCTGTAGGCCTTCCAATCAGTTCAGCTGGTTGCGAAAGAAGTTTCTCCGCTATGATGAGGCGGATAAAAACATGGCTGAGAACCACAATGGTACAAGACAGATTTTCAAATTTATCACTTCTCTGTATCGAAAATGCTTTAGTTAAGCAGAAATTGTCGGCTGAACAAGTTCTCTCTGTTTTTATAAAAACAGATAGAAAACTAAAATTAGTTTGAAGTTTTTTTTATTCATACTTATATCACAGATGAAAATATACTCCATCTGTGCTTATATGTTATATTTCCTAAATAAAATTTGAAAACAAGAAAGTCTTTTACTTAAAGTAGGTATATGACAAACCATGATGATAAAAACCAAAACTGTTTAAAATTGAGAGTGAAAACAAGATTGAAGTAGTTTTCATGCGCATGCATCTATAAAAAAATGGTGTGTACGCCCCAACAAAATTTTTATACGCACCCCTCTCCAAAAAGAGCCCGTGGGGCCCGGCCCCCTCCAGAAAAATTTTGTAGTTTCGCCACTGACATTATACAATAATCTATATTACACTCTCAACAGTAATTGTAAAGCTCACGGAACACATCCATAACACATAGGTACCATACAAACTTGACAGATTGTCCTTTGCACTGCAGAATGAAATGGTAACGATTCCAGTATTTCTATTACGAATGAAGGATGTTTATCTCGTAGTGTGATAACTTCCCATACTAATCGTTAAAAAAGAGGATCCTCACACTCTAAGAAATAATTTTGGAGTTGGAAAATAACCGATTATCTTATCGGACTTTACTTTACTTACTAAACAATGCCAGAGATTTTTAGAGTAAGGTTTGCACAAACTTTTACTTAGGGATAGGCTTGCGCCTCCATCGCATTTTAGCCTAATTATCGTTAACATTTAGATGTTTGCTACACTGGCCAGTGGACTGAAGAAGTGTGCCCCAGAGAAGGGCAGACTTTCATTAGGGTCATCTAAAATTTGAGGAAGGTTTAATAGAAAATGCGAATTATTCTCGTCAAGGTCCAGTTGTAGTGTCTCCCAATCTTTTTAGTCTTCAGTAATTTGCTAAACACTTTTACTGATGAAAATACCTTTATGGTGGCGACTGATACTTGATAACTATAGATAATCTAGAAACAAAGCATTATTTAAACTTACGGATTCCCGCGAGTGTATAGTGCACGTGTAAAAACGGAATGCACAATACGAAGAATATTCAGCATTCAGCAATCAACTCGTATCCACTCCTATAACATGACGCGTTGTTCCGTTGATTGAAAGAATTTTTCAATCAACGGTTGTTCTCTCAAATATTCCTCTAAGACATTTACGCAGAAAGCAAGCAGCTGAGAAATTATGGCAACTACAACCACTTTATCAGAAATAATCATTTATTTTCCAAACAATATCCACAATATTTTTCCAAAAATTGAATTGCACCTACTAAAAAGCGAAATGCTTGAGAACAAATGGAAACTATTTTAGGCACATGAGATTTTTAACCGGTCAATAGCTACATCTCCACAAAATGACTGTATTTTATTACTCCAAAGCAACATTTTCAGGGGCTTTTCTGGAGACACGGACAAGACCATAACGATTTGTTACGCTCTATTAGATTGTCGTATTAGTTGCACAATGACGGGTTTATGAACAGTCACAATTATCATCATTACTCTGATATAAACCCACATGTGACAAGGGAAGTTGATCGTCAGCATAGATGGTCGCTAAACGCGTGGTGTTGAATTTTTGGTCAATATGTAGTGGGGCCTCGAGTGGGGCCATATTTTTTCGACAAAAATTTAAATTCCCAAGTTTATTCCGACTTTTTAAGTCATGAGTTGCCTATATTACTTGAAGACATCCCTTTGTTGATGCGTCAACGCATGTTGTTTCAGCATGACGGCGCTCCTGCCCACTACGGAATTGGAATAAGAAGCTTCTTAAATGATGAATATCCTCAAAGGTGGATTGGAAGAGGCGGGCCCGTAAATTGGCCATCACGATCATCCGACATAACCAAACCAGACGTTTTTCTATGGGGATATGTGAAAGAACTTGTATACCAAGAACCGCCTACAACTGCAGACAATATGAAATACAGGATAGTGGAGCTTTCAGATCAACCACGCCTGATATCGTGGAAGATGTTAACACAAATTTTCCAACTCGTGTAAGGCAGTGTTTACACAATAACGGTGGGTTGTTTGAAAATTAATGTTTAATGTTTTGTGTTTTGTACCGTTCGTTTTTATGTAAGATTATTTATTAATTATAATGTTATACATCAGTAAATAATAATAAGCAAATATCTGATACAAATAGTGTTATTGGTTGTTGCTTCCTTTAACTTTATTTTCAGAATTGGGCGATAAAACAAAATAATTCATACTAACTTATCTCAGAAAGTATTACCTTTAGATATAGGACATACATATTTAACAAAAATTAAAGCTAAATTAAAAAGCAGTTCATCCATGAAAAAATATACAGGGTGTTCCATTTAAAATAGTCCACTTTTAGCATTTCTTCTGTGTTCGTTCAAAATCAGTAAATTGAAAAATAAAATGCTCCTTTGTTTATGATAATCTCCAATTTTGTTGCTCTGCTGCCAATGATTGAATAGTTATGATTTTTTTACTGAATGTTGATTTCGGCGACAATTTTTTAAAAACATTTATTTTCTCCTAAAAGGCCAAACAAACTTGGTCTAGAATCGAAAATGGATTTCAGACATAGAAATTTATAGGGTGTTCCATTTAAAATAATAGAGTACGATCCTGTACAGACGAAACCGAAAGCAGTACGGACTTCAAAATACTTTTAGGTTGTAAACAAGGAACATTTGAATAAGAAATGTCCTAAAATTAATATTAAAGGTACTATCGAAGAACGGAGGGCAAGTGGGCAACCCGGTATAATATATTGGCATTTATGTGGTAAAACCTTTGAGAAAGGATTCAAAGGGTAAAACCTAGGATCTTAACGAACAATTACAGGCGCCTGTCCAAAACACATTTTTATTTTTTCACAAAATTATTTATGATTATCTCGACTGAAAGGGGCTGAATAAATCAGATTACAACAAAACTTTGTACCATATCATGCATCACATGAGTAATTTTGCTAAAATAGATCCAACAAGCTTCCAAATGCAACGAACATACAAGTTCCAGAACCAGTATTTTCCTCAATCGCTGTTTACAGCCTTTCGAGAAGGTTTTCTCAAACATAGCACATTCATATTTGAAGCTGTACAAACGGAATACTGCAACACCGTCACCACTTTAGGTGGCCCAACTCCCAATTGTTGCCGACGTACTACATTGAAGACAAATATGGTTCAAAACATATGCGCCCATAAGGAAGAGCAATAGGGGACAGCTGCCCCCCCCCCCCCCCCCCGGAGCCGGACTCTAAGCAGTAATAATTACTTAAATAACAAAACATTTAATTTAAATAAAACTAAATGTTGAATATTCCCTAAATTGCCCCCCCCCCCCCTGGAAATTACTGCATGGGCGCCCATGGTTCAAACCCTAAATCTACACCATCATTCAACTTTTCAGTTGGAGATTAAGTATTTTTTGTTTGGTGAAGTAAAAAAATTGTTTATTCGGAATATGTGTAGGTAATAAGAAATGTGCTTTTTTCAAAAATTCTTATTTCGCCGATAGTAGTACCACATATAACCAACCGGAAATCCTTCTAACAATAAAATAGGCTACTTCAATGTTACCCCAAAACTTCCATTTTGATGAGATACCTATGTATAGATATGTAGTTGCAAGTCACATTTTTTTCCAAATGATTCACGACATTAGATCTTACTTATTTGATAATACATAATTGAACTTTATGCAAAATAATCTATAATAAGAAAAAAGCTACACTAAGGATCCCTACTTGCCATTTTGTTCCATTACGTACGCATGTAGTTAGCACAACAAATCACAATCCTTAAAGTATTTTTTTGACAAATTTGTATAATATTAATCGTACCTACAATTTTGTTAAGAACAATTATGAAGAGCTTTACATTGATCAACTTGGTAGTGAAAGTGAATTGTTAAATGCAGATACCAGCAATACACGTACTTACGGGGTGTTAAATTAACGATAATTGCGATATACAATTAATCAGTATAAATAAGATATGAAAAGAGAATTTACATAATTACCCCGTAATCGATTTCTACATAAGGATATGATAAAAACTAATTCGTGTTATATTTATCCAATAAGATAGTCAAGATAGTCAATGATAGTTTACGAACAGAATATATGAAATTATGATATCGCGAATTAGCACGCAGACCATGTTCTATGTTAATTAATACGACAATTACGGCAAGCGTTGCCGTAAACAGATCCCTGCGGAACACCACTTAGAATATAGATTCTACATATAACATAAATGTAAATATAAATATTTCATGATTACTGATAATTTACTCAAAGGTGGTACTAAATTTCCTAGATAACTTGAATATAACACAATTTTTTGTTGGAATTTATATGATTTCATTCCGAATATCTACATAAAATATAATGAAGCATAAAAATCTGTTGTCTTTATTACAGCTAAATAGCTGCTCGATAGGAATAAATATAAAGCATGCCCACACATTTATGTCACAGCTAGCAATAAAAATAAACTTACGTTCACTTTTAGGATAAAAATTGGAAATATACTTACAATGATCCCTGTCTAGTAACATGTACAATGTCTGGAGAGTTTCTATTTCTTCTATGTGCTAATGATGGCCAGTGGGGTCTTGTAAAGCGGCTAGAAACTAATCCCGGCCCTCTATCCCTTACTGCTTCTTCATAGGTGGGCAGCACTGACTGTAAAGAAAATTTGATTGTAATGAAAATACGTTTTCATTATAAAGAAAAATACATAATAATGTAAGCTTTGAAAAAAAAGTAAAGCTCAGAAATAGTACATTTACTTAAAATTTAACCTTATTATTAAATTAATAAAATGTAACTCAATTGCCAATAAATGGAAAAAATATTTTAATAAAATAGAAACTCGATTTCATTTCCACATGCTAAGGGGAGGTACTTTATACGAGAACTATAAACTCGCCTAAGATCAGGGCCGGATTAACACCTTCAGGTGCCCTAAGCACTTAAAATCATTAGTGCCCCACTGCAGATATAAATAAATAAAATTATATATAGGTATATATTTTCTTTTGTACTCTACCTCCGTGGCAATTTGCGAGTAAATATACAGGGTGAATCGGAAGGATCGCACCGAACTCCAGGACTGCATTCTACACATCAAAATAATAAGAAAAAACTCAAATGTTCATATTCGATTCTCATTTGTTAAATTTGTTAAAGAGGCACTAATTCAACGAATAATTAATACTGGCGCAGTTCTTCAAGATAAACAACAGCAAATAGGACAAGCAACAGGCGCTGTTTGCAGACGAAGCAGAGCATATTTAGAACTCAATGGGGGTATTTTTGAACACCTTATGTTATAAAAAGTCATAACTATTAAACAAATGTTACCGTTACATTGTATTTTTTTTTAATTTCGCTATAACTTGAAAACAAATGAGAATCGAATAAGAACATTTGAGTTTTTTCTTATTATTTTGATGTATAGAATGCAGTCCTGGAGTTCAGTGCGATCCTTCCGATTCACCCTGTATTAGGTGTACCGGAAAGTTGTCTCCGTTTCTATTACAAGTTTGAAACATTTTTCAAAAATGGGATATACAAATTGCCCTCACGCTGGCATTAATAGTAACGCAGTCATTAATAATAATGGCAATTATTCAATAAAGTTTATTGATGGTAAGAAAAATTTATATTTTGTTTTATTCCATAAACGGACAGAACTTTCTGGTAGACCCGATATAAATTGTAGGCATGGGCGCCGCTACTAAAGGGCAAGGGAGGGCCCGGCCCCCCCCTGGAATTTCATAAAACGCGTAAATCCATTTTAGAAAATGCTAAAAGCTCGCAATATAATACATAATATATCACAATACATAACTTATGGAATATAATGTTCTATCCCATCGGTGACACTGCGTAGCCTATTGGAGTTACCCCCCCTAACAAATTTTCCTCCGGCGCTCCTGATTGTAGGTTATTAAAATGTTCTAATAATAGCACACCTGATAGAGAGTGCGAATGTTCAAACCGCCAACATAAAAGTACACACAAATGACGAAACACAGAAGAAGTTGTATGGTGATGAGAGTCACTGTCTACGATCTGAGGCCTGTTACACAACATTCTCAGGTGCCCCTTTGTCCCTGGTGCCCTAAGCACGTGCTTATTGTGCTTAATGGTTAATCCACCACTGCCTAAGATCTACAATTTTGTGCAGTATCTAAAAGTAGGTAGGTACATTTTGAGGAACGTTTAGTGAACTGATTAGTTTAATTGTTGAGTGAATTCGTTATTCAATGGTTTAATGCAGTAACAGTAAATTCTTAACCGAAACCAAAATTAACTGAACATTGGCTCTTTAGACGTTTCGCTGGCAGTCACTGAAGTTATGTCAATTCAAATTATCACACAAGTAATAATTGACGTACAGAAGAAAGGTAAACGCGATGAAGATCATTTGATTCCCCACACCATGACATCCGATCATCATCTTGATAGGTAAGAGTTTTAATGAAGCTTATCATATACAAAGACTTGGGGTTCTAAGAATGCTAGTGATTTCCACCGTGAGCTGGCATTTGGTGAAACAAAGTGAGGTATGTTTGAAGCATTATGGCATCTTCAATGAATTGGAGTAGAAAACAAATTGAAACGTTTCGTAAAATTCTCATAAACATTGCCGACATATAAAAAACTAAGAAGCGGTATACTGAAGGGTGAAGAAGCGAAGAGAAAAGTCAAAGAAAAGGAGAGAATTAAAAATGATCATACTGTTTATCGAGCTACATTTTGTTTCACATGTTTGAATACTCTAGATCCAAAATTTTTTTAAAAATTTCGATATTGGATGACAAAAAATATAACAATAAAGGCAAACAAATTTTATAAAGTATATGGAAAAGAAGACTTCTTCAAAAACAATCTGAAATATTCCTTTGATAATAGCACAAATGTCGAAACGGGTTGTGTTATACTATTTTAGTGGATTACGTGTTATTATTATAAGTTAACTACTTATGGAGTTTCACAGTGTCAAATCTGAAATAGCAGCATAGGCAGGGCACTGCAAACATTATAGTACAGTCAATCTGTATTTTTTTGTTCGAAAAATTGCCAAGTGGATTTTTTTTCATATATCATTAGGTGGTCAGGATAAAAACTTAACGTCAGAGTTGCGAGGTACTGGCCCCATTGAATTTTTGAGAAAATCAAAAAGTTTTTGAAATGCATTTTTCCCGGAATTACTGCGTTTTAAAGAAAAATTTTATAAACAAAAAATGTAAAGGACATTTCCATCTATAATTAATGTCAATGAGTTGATAACGTACGACTTAAAATTTAAGCGTAAGTGGCGTTAAAGTACCAAAAAAACTGTTTTTTTGCTTTTTTGCCTAGACAAATTTTTTTTCCGCAATACTGTAAATAGAATAGTTGTTCCTATCAAAAATACCTACAAAATTCATTAAAACAATTTTTTTCTTCGACTTCACGTTTTAGAGCTATAGGTTGCCGAAGTGTGAAAATTGTACCATTAAGACTGTAGAAAGGCTAATAGAAGTACAGTAACGTTTGGTGCGTTGCTCATAAATGTTTTGTAAATTGATTAAGTAACAATAATATCTGTTAATTACTATTGTTTTTAACAAGAATTAGAATAAAACTTAATAATTATGATCAATAATCAGTTACCGAAATAAGGTTTAGGTAGAAAAAATAAATTACTAAACCATTTATATTTTTTGTATTTTTGACAACTATATTAATGAATGCTTTATTCTTGTACACAATTATATTTTTGAATAAAATTTTACAAGTTTAAGGCTGAATGTTTATTTTGTTGATAATTGTTGGAAACATTTGGAACATTTTTAAAGTCACTTCTTCATGAGATTGCACAAAAATTTTGCTCTTTCCAACTTCAAATATAATCGTAATTAACAACAAAAAACAAATCTTACACTATTTAAAAAAAGAAAAAAAAACAAAAAAACGCAAACAACATTTAACAAATTAAAACTAAAAATTGTTTATACAAACCTGAAAGAGTTACGAACATGCTCGAAAGCTAGTCTAATGTAAATAAAATAAACTGTTAAAAAAAAATAAACCGCTGAAGTATTTTTGTTTCGATACTATATTAGCCTATGCTATAACATTTCGGAAAAAAATTGTAGGTACTTTTTTGAAAGTGAATGTGAGCTTTTGGACCCGGGGTACGCTTATTACTCACAACAATTTGTTTACAAATAAAACAGGCACTCATTTTACGACATCAAAGGTTTGACACCTGTACTCTCCAAAACTCGCATAACGACTGTCAGGTGTTCAAAATCGGTTTTTACTTATCTATGTCTCACAATGATGCCAACCCCGTCCGTGGCAGTAACAATAGAACCGTCAACTACGTTGCATTACGTTTGTTGCGTTATAACTCTGGAATGGTAGGTCGGAGAAAAAAATAGTTTCAACTAATTTTGTAGATATTTTTGAGAGGAACAACTATTCTATTTACAGTATTGCAAAAAAACATTTTTTTCTGAGCCAAAAAGCAAAAGAATTGTTTTTCTGGTATTTTAGCGCCACCTACTGCTTGCATTTTAAGTCGTACGTCATCAACTCAATAACATTAATTGCAGACGGTAAGGTCCTATTTTTCTCTAAAACGCACTTATTCCGAGAAAAATACATTTCAAAACCTTTTTTAGTTTCTCAAAAATTCAATAGGACCAGGGACCTCGCAAATCTGGCGTAAAGCTTTTCTCATGACCCCCTAATGAAGAATGAAAAAAAAATCCACTTGGCAATTTTTGGCGAAAACGGCCGTTTTTCACGACAGATTGACTGTACTATTAAGAAGTAGTTACATAAAACTAAAGGTAGACTATAGCTTGTCTACCTTGTGTTATATGTTAAGATGAGCGCTAGTACTGCATTCAATGTCCTTCTGGCGTTGGAAACCATTTTTCAAATAATAATGTCCAAAGTAGGTACTTATTTGTTAATTGTGCCTACGCTTTGTGTGTACTAACATGATTCACCATTTTCACTAGTTTATAAGGAGGCATTGTGTTGCATGTTCTGTTTGTCAGCACTGCACGAGGGGGCACTAAATAAGCACTAAAGATCTGTATAGGTCACGACGTTAGTGCTTTCAAAAAGAATAGGTGTCATTTTGTCGAAAACGACTGGTCGCATTGATACAAGTTATAAAGCACTTAAGGGACACTAACGATCTGCATAAGTCACGATGTTAGTGCTTTCAAAAACAGTAGCGCATCAGCACTGCAAAAGGAGTATCATTTTCTCGAAAACAACTGGTTGTACTGATGAAAGTTATAAAGAAAGCCCTAAGGGACACTAACGAATCACAAGCGATCTGAATACGTCACGATCTTAGTGCTTTCAAAAAAGGTAGGACGTTAGTGCTGCACAAGGACGTGTCATTCTCTAGAAAACGACTGGTCGTACTAATGCCAGTTATAAAGGACTATAAGTGACACTAACGAACTACTAACGACGTTAGTTCTTTAATTGGAACCCAAGTTAAAGATACAATGATACATATTACAACAGCGACGCAAAAAAAATTTGAACTCTGTTGGCTTGTATAAGATCGGTGACCACATTATACGCCCATCAAAATCTGATATAGTCATTATAAAAAAAATTTCTTTGAACAAAGGTGGCCTGACAGGTATGAATGATTCAATCAAGAAGATTATAAAAACAAAACAAAAATTTTAGTACAAAAGACTTCACCACCCTCAAATTTGTAGATTTTGTATTTGAAATTAAAAAATTCAGCCATTTTCGTGTTTATTTATGTAAAAATATGTAAATTGATATTTTGTTTGATTAAACGTTGTTGTTTCATTCGACACTATTAATTGAGCAAGACTGTAATCATTTCCACAATCTAAAAATAATGAAGCCTCCCAGAAATCGCACTACGCCTTACCAGCAGATTTTTAACATAAATGCAACAAAAAAAAAACATGCTTGCATTAATCAAGTTAAATTAAGTTTATAAAATTATTGGTATTTGTAAGGATTTAATAATCGATGCTTCGATCACGACTCAAAAATTTTATACGACCAAAGGATAATTAAATTTAATAGTTATTTTAAAGAACAATCGATTATTACAAGCTTTAAAAACGGCCACACACGCAAATAATACGGGAAAATTTCTTCCTACAATTCTCCGAAAACACCGCGTCCGTTGAACAGCCACGTTATTCCAAACGTTATTCTTAAAAGTATATCTTGTTATAAATGAAAACGAAGTAATTAGAACGTACAATTTTATAGCCGGCGTCAACATTGTCTGGCGAAATTCCGCTTTTCACTTTCAGTTGAACTAGAATCTTTAAAGTACCTACTAAAATAGTAATAACGTGATTTTTTAACGATAAAATATATAACTGTAGAAATCGTCTACACGCAAAGAATGGGGAAGGAAAAATGATAGATACGGTTTTAGTCATAATTACACTTAAATTGTTTGTTAATTAAATGTACAATAACAGTAAATGAGTAAAATTCAATTAAATTGAAGTCTGTGAACAATAAATTGCAATTAGTTTAATCGGATTTAACGACAGTCGACTTGTTTTCGATTGCATAATGCAGAAGCGTGACCAATAAACGCAAAGTCCAGGAATCTACTAACAAATGTATTTGAAAATGCGTAAATTTAATGCCGATATTGATGATTATATAATTAATTAAAAGCAATTTCAAGATCAGATTGTATCTGCGTTACGGTTCACGGAGATTTAGATTTGTAACAACTTACGATCTCTAACTTTTAAGTGATAGCGACAGAATGATACTTTACTTTTATACCCTATCGCAAAAGTGACAATTTGTTCAAAACATTACTGTAAACTACCGACATAGCACTAAATTCAAAGCCATAAGTGCTCGTTTGCACCGTAAAAGTTAAATAACTTAAGTCCATAACAACGATAATTTAAACAAAAATTAAAAAGAAGGTATTATTTAATTTTTACGGTGCAAATGGGAATTTATAGTCTTTGTATTCCATTAAAAGATTTACAAAAACAAAAGAATTCATTACCTATTGTTATAAACGCCTGAAATGAAAGATTAGCTAAAGTTCTAACTTTGTAATGGCTCTAAGACCAATCATCACAATCGTTTGATATGAGTAGGTAGTCTCCTAATATGCTATAATCCTTCAGAACACCAACGAAGAGATTATCCACAGGATTTTAGTAAATATGTATTATCTTTTATTCGTCTTATAAATAAAGCATAATTTCCAAATTTTTATATCAAAAATAATAAACTGCCTTAATTTTTTTGGGCGTCAAAATATGACGTTAAGTATACGTTTACAAACCTTTTACCTAACATTAAGCATGACAAATTCATATATTTTAAAACATGCATTGCCTACAGGTTAACTTGAATCACGCAATGGATTTTAAGCTTAAATACAGGTATTATCTAATAGACGCTTCGAAATATCAGATATTAGGCGTATTAGCGATTATTGTTATTACAAAAAGGATCAAATTACTCTATTAGGAACCACAAATTTAAGCGCTCAAATAGAAGCACACTTTTAATAGTTAACATTAAACCGACAAAGTAACTTTTTGCCGCATTTCATAAAAGGTTAAATGCGGGTCATGTGTAGCACCAAAAAAAATCTATTTAGATATTCAAAACATCATCTTCCTTGTACCTTCACATTACATTTATCATGCAAACATACGATTACTTCATTCTTTAAAAAAGTCTTGATGGCTTTACTGACGCTACGTTATATAACGAATCCTTGAAACTAAGGAAGTTACACCTTAAATAATAATTTTGCGATAATTTATTAGCGGCAATTGAGAAATACATAATTAGTAATTTTAAATATATAGTAGCAAATATTTACTAATTGACAAATTTTATGACTTAATGAGACACGAGTTTCTTTAAATGGTAAAAAATTGACCGTGATGCTCATATATTTCGAAAACTGCAATGTATTATAAAAAATCCTTTGAAAAAGGTAATTAATCATACAAATGATAATTAATTTTATACACTGTGTCCAAAATTCGATGTTCAGCATTGGTATCTTCGAAACGGTAAAAGATAAATAGAAGGACCTTTACTCATGTGCTCTACAGACTTGTTTGGACTTTACGAAAAGCACCTATAGCATATACAGTTTTAAATTTAGCTAGTGACGATTTCCGTGCACAGTAATACACAATTACACCATGATTAGGCCTAAATACTGTAAGAAAAGTGTTTATTACCTACTGATCCAGTTATACAGGGTGTCCCTGAAATGCGTGGACATCGCTTAACCACAGATTCCTGGTTCGAAAATAAGACGATATAACTAAACTTACCTATATACAATTACGTTTCGTTTAGCTAGTATTCAGCTTCAAAGTTCTTTAAAAAAAAAGTTATTTTATCCATAACGACGGAACGCTTGGATCGATTTGGATAATATTCTGTATTGTACTCCTTACAGATGTAGGTCATCTTTTAAGGTGATATTAGTTACATATTATCAGTGTAACCAAATAGTCTGGTCTGGTAGTCAGGTTACATTTGTTTTAAGAAATGCAGTACGCGGTCCCTCAGATTTTATTTTTTTGTGTCTAAACCTTAACAGATATCATCAATTAACAAGTAACAAAAAAAATTACTATGGAATGTCTCTTTCTGAAACTATTGCTTTGAAAGTTATTGGCCTTAACATTAAAAAGTTTTTGACTAGTTTATGCCGTGTTACCCGTGTTTCGTACACTAATGGTTCACTGATAATAACTAATAGCACCTTAAAAGATGACCTACATCTGTAAGGAGTACAATACAGAATATTATCCAAATTGATCCAAGCGTTCCGTCGTTATGAATAAAATAACTTTTTTTTTAAAGAACTTTGAAGCTGAATATTAGCTAAACGAAACGTAATTGTATACACCGTGTCAAAGATAAGAATGCACAGCATGGGGATCTTGAAAACGGTAGAAGATACAGGGTGGCTTAAATTAGAAAAAAGTTGCGCTATTTAGAGTATGTTCACATGCTGGCCGCAAAAGTTCATTATTGTTTATCGTTTTCAAAATTCTCAAAAAAATGTGATTTTTTGGATTTTCGTTTCTTTTCATTTTTTTATTTATTTTAACTTATATTAAAAAACTACCGGCACTTTCTCATTGCCACTTTTTAAGCTCTACAAAATGGCGTGTTCAAATTTTTAATCCGACGTTTCGTATCCGAGAAACCATCATCAACTTTATTTTTTTTATATGGCCTCAAACAAAGAGACACTCTGTATTCGGTAGCATTATTCATTACAAATTCAACGATGTATCACACATTATGGTTTTGAAGCCAAAAAATGGGAAAAACGTGAGTTATAAGGTTTTTTATTTTTTAAATTAGTAGGCGCTGGTACAATAACAGAAACACAATGTCAAAAAATTATAATAATTGCTCAAATAGGTTGCCATTATTTTCTAGACACAAGTATGCTCTGTCTACAGAAGAATTCAAAACATGGTCTAACATTTCTGGTGTGATTGTATTAACTGCTGCTAAAACCAATGCCAATAACTGTTCTTCATTTTCAAAAATGGCGTCATACACTTGGTTTTTTAAATAACCCCACAGGAAAAAATCCAATGGGGTTAAGTCAGGTGATCGGGCTGGCCAGGCTACTTCACTGTGAGTTCCAATGCATTTTCCAGGAAACATCTGGGACAAATATTCTCGCACATTTCTTGAATTATGCGCTGGGGCACCATCTTGCTGAAACCAGCAGTTGTTAACCATAAGTAATGGTAATTGATCCAAGGCATTCTCCAAATCAATCTGCAGTAGGTCGAGATATCGTTCGGAATTTAAATTGTTGTGATAAATAAAAGGTCCTATTATTCTGCCACCCAAAATGCCTACCCACAGATTAAATCCAAATCGATGTTGATGCTTTGCTTTTTTTATTAAATGAGGATTGTCTGTTGCCCAATAATGTTTGTTACGCCGGTTGAAAATGCCATTGTTGGTTATCATGCTCTCATCAGACCAAATTACTTTAAAAGGAAAATTTTGATCTTCTTCACATTTTCTGGTATACCATTCACAAAAACTTGCTCGCCTTCTCTCGTCACCAGGTCTAAGACCCTGGCAAATTCTAAATTTATAGGGATGAAATTTATTCTTTTGTAAAACGAAATGGGCTGTAGATCTAGCTACTCCAGTTCGACGTTCAATTAGTCTTGTTGATATTTCAGGATTTTCAACAACCATTTGTAAAACAGTAGTCGCCTTTTCTTCGTTGGATTGTTTTTTACGAGATACAACAGGTTTTTTAAATGAGCCAAATTCCTTTAAATTAGATACCAAACGTCTAAAAATGGATTTTTCAGGTTGTCTTCGTTCAGGATAATTATCAGAGTACATATGTTCAGCAGCTACACAATTTTTGCGTCACAAGATGTAACACGTCAACATATCAAATTTTTCTTCGTTTGTGAAACGTTCTCTTTCCATGGTAACACTTGTAAATAAATTAAAGGCACGAAGCAACAAACTAACGAATAAGTAACTTTAACAAGAACAAAAATTAAAACACTTCAAATTCCCGTAAAAACAACTTACACAACACCAAATTACGTTTTCAACAATAATGTGACAGATAAAACATAAATATTGCGATTATTCCAATGCCTACTAATTTAAAAAATAAAAAACCTTATAACTCACGTTTTTCCCATTTTTTGGCTTCAAAACCATAATGTGTGATACATCGTTGAATTTGTAATGAATAATGCTACCGAATACAGAGTGTCTCTTTGTTTGAGGCCATATAAAAAAATAAAGTTGATGATGGTTTCTCGGATACGAAACGTCGGATTAAAAATTTGAACACGCCATTTTGTAGAGCTTAAAAAGTGGCAATGAGAAAGTGCCGGTAGTTTTTTAATATCAGTTAAAATAAATAAAAAAATGAAAAGAAACGAAAATCCAAAAAATCACATTTTTTTGAGAATTTTGAAAACGATAAACAATAATGAACTTTTGCGGCCAGCATGTGAACATACTCTAAATAGCGCAACTTTTTTCTAATTTAAGCCACCCTGTATCTTCTACCGTTTTCAAGATCCCCATGCTGTGCATTCTTATCTTGGACACGGTGTATAGGTAAGTTTAGTTATATCGTCTTATTTTCGAACCAAGAATCTGTGGTTAAGCGATGTCCACGCATTTCAGGGACACCCTGTATTATACCGGGTGAGTCATTTAACCTGGAATTTGAAATATCTCGAAAAATACGCATTTTATAGAAAAATGTGCCGAATCAAAACTTGAATATCTTCGAGGGGGAAATTCGCTAGTGCTAAATTACACCCTCACCCCCACCCCCTGTAGACGGGGCAGGGGGCAAATTTGAAATCTTAAATAGGAACCCCTATTTTTTATTGCAGATTCGGATTTGACGTCGAAAGTTACGTACGATTTGTCCGAAACATTTTTTTCGATTCGCGACAGGGGGCGCTGTAATCGCAAGAAATGGAGCAGAAGTCAAAAAACAGATAAACACGTATTTAGTAAAATTCGACAGGTTATTCAATGATGTTAGGGTTGCCCTCCTGCAGGGGTGTGTGCGGGGAGGGGTGTTTGGTGAATAAACTGTTTGTAACGTAACCCAGGAACAACGACGAGGACGTAATAGTTTTATGTTGCATTTGGAGTGCTTCATTAACGTGAATCCCCTTGCCCCTCACTAATCAAGTCAATGCTCGAAATGATGACCTTGAAGGTGATGAAACCTCCATGTTGGAGTTGAGAGGGGCCCCTTTGTTGAGGCACCTCGTAATTTAAATTTTATAATAATTTCTGGTAAGTGACTCTACTTGCTCCTTACCCTCTGTCATTTAACTGTTTAAGGTTTGAGAATGACCTAAGTTCAAAAGGTCGAAACTAGTCACCTTTAATTAAATTTATTTCGAAGTTGGGATTAAAGACTGAAAGATTTAAAAGTTTTTTATTGGTTATAATATGCATCCCATCTACAAGAAGAAAAATAATACCTCGGACACACATACCTCCTTCACATTTTATCGTAAATTATGAGATATGAGGAAGGCAGTATCGGAACAATTAATTTTCTCCAAACTTACTTTGTGGAACTCTATAAATAAATAATAAAAACAATCCCCATGTGCGAACACATCACTCTAGTGAAACTCCTCAACAAAACTTGGATCATATTTGTGGAAAGAAACGTAATTCTACGTAAATTAAATCCCATTCCAAGTTTTAGCCTCGGCTGATTAATCAGCGATCGTTTTTATGATTTCTGAGTAATAAAATGAAAAACCCACAATCAAGAGCGGAGTGCCCATATTTTTGACAACTGAAGAAGCACCGGAATGGTCCCGGAAAATAAAACCTTGTCCCTTAATGGATCTAAAATTGCTTTAATAAACCTCATTCTTCTTTCATCAACTACTTTTCATGGAAAAATCCTTTTTTTTATTTCACTCAAGGTGCAGTTTACCATATCTTGGTAGTAAAAAACACTTTTACACTGGTTTAGTGTGGCGAGAACAGGTATAATTTCAATACCATCAAGTCTTTTAATTTCCAGAAATCTACTTAAGTGTGACTCGTAACGGTCTTTGCTATAAATAATACTCCTTTCACCTTTTAAGATATTTAACGACTGACAGCATAAGATCAAAGCAATCCTTCTACTCTCTTGATAAGCAAAAGTCTGAACTAGAAAAGTTGTTGGGCGAGATAATAACTCAAGAGGAACTTCCAGAATCTGTGAATCAGACCATCGAAGTAATACATCGTTTTGAAACTCCATCATAATAACATGATCGCACGTCACTTATGGAGGGTTCTCCATCCCGTTGGCACGCATACACTTTGAGATTTCGTTATAAATAAATGGGTCTACAAACGAAAGAGCATTATTTACGATTGTCTGATGAGGAGTAAGAAAAAGGTGCGTGTGTTCAAAGGATGGATCTTCTCGCTATGCTGAGGTCAAGAGAACGCTACTCCCCGAAGTATGGAATTCCCAAGCTAATGATCTGAAATAGGTACGTATGAACATGACAATTTAAATATTTGGTTTTATAATTTTTTGAATTCAGACGTAAGTAGGTAAGTTATTTCATAAACGCCATGATGATGGGTTTTATTTGACAACTTTCGTTTGCAGTGACATCACCGCCAAATGTTGTCTTCAATCCACATCACTTTCGTTTATCAATTACAAAAATTAAAGAAAATTTGAGATTCGCGGAATATTATATGCATAAAATTTCTTTGAATTAACCCCAATGATCCTAATCTTTTTTATTTATTTCACCTATAGAAGGAAAAATTTGAACATTTATTTCTTTCAATTAAATTCTAAAGGATAATTAATAATTAAAAAATAATATTACTTATACATCAAATGTCAAGTGTTACGAAATGATAGCTTCCTGTGTCGTAAGACACACTGAAAGTCAAGGCAAAAGGCACCTAGCCTATTATTTTGAATGGATTAGATCATTTTTTATTTATTTACATAATTGCAATATATAAATTAAAAATAAATAGTTTCCGTCCTTTTAAATTAATAGAGGTCAATGTTGCAATTAATAGTTTTTGATATAAACAAATATTAAAAATGGTAAAAATTTCACATTATAACGACAAAATTGTAAATTTACATATTACGAGAATGGCAATAGCACTTGAAAGTAAAATTCCATTCTATAGAAAAATTAAGGGGGTTCTCCTCTATTTGCCAAGGGTTTGAAAAATAGTAGCCCATGAGTTTCTGTCATCTTATTTTGGTAACTTTTATTTTTTGAATTAGATTTGAGTTGTTTGACCGTTAGTTATTGAGATTGAGGAGTCTACTCCATATTAACTCCCTTTTCAAAAAAGAGAAAATGTACGGTCACCAATTGGTCAAAATTTTATCACACTATACCATCACGTGAAAAAGTTAAAAAACTGTTCAAATCACTTATTTCAAAACTATTCAGAACAAACAATTGAGATCAAAAATTCTTTCTGGAAAAAAGTTGTTCGCTTTTTAAACTCTTGCTATTGACAGACGACAAAATTTCGTTAACGGTAATACTTTTTGGATTTTAGGTACTAAAAATGGGATTCGTTTAAAATCGGCAATTTTATTGAATTATAAAATCAGTACTAATTAGTTGTATAAGTACTCCCTAATGTAATTACTCCAATATGTAATTAATTAGCAACGGGTTATTTCATAATTTTATTTATAAATAAGTGAATTATTAAAACATATTTGTGCTCGATTAACCAAAGAATAAAATGAGTAGCGTTTTTTTTTAACAAATTTGGTTAAACCATTGCACCAGAATTTAATCATGATTTAACGCAAAACTGTATTTGCAAATCGGTGTATCTTAATTGGAAGATAAGTTCAATAAGCTCCAGGCATGAAATAAATACGATATTATCATTTAAGCACTTAAATCATATTAGCAGTACAACAAGTAATGCAATTCGTAATACCGACTAAACTAGGCAAACATCTTCCCTATATGGCAATCGTTTCTGTATCAGGGTCGTACAATTCTAATCACTTATCAAGTGTGTAATTGTTCTCACAAGTCCCGCTTGCTTAATTTAGAGCCAGGTAAAAATTCCACTACAATTAACTTGAGCAATTAGTGCGTTTTTAATTAAATAAAAATTAACATAAAATCATTTAAGAAATTCTTTTCACATCTATGTACATGGGCCGTTTAATTAAACAAATTTTTAATTAACTTGACAGATCTCACTTTAATTTAAATAGTTTAACGCGGTATTATATATTTTTATCTTATTTCACATAATTTAGTTATTTGGTTACTGTTATACAGTAAAAGTAGGTATCTCTAAAGACAACATTTTTTATAAAGTAGGTAATAAACTCCATGTAAATAAGGATATTTCATTATCCAATTGTTGAGAATTGAGCAAAACAAAGATAATTAAAGATAATTGGTCTCAAAAAGCCGAATATCACAAACAATTCAAAAACTAGGTTGATTAGTTAATAATATTGTTTATTTCAGAGATGATTTTGAGCTGCCCACATTCAAGTCTGAAAATGCAAACATTTTTATAACATGAATAATTTGATTTTAGCTCTATAAAATTCCATCTTCTTGGACACTGGAATTCACAATATTCATTTATTTATTTAACTTTATTTGCCCAACAGAGTCTACACTCCTAACCATTCAATAATTCAATATTTATTTTATAAAATGTTATTTCTGTTTTTTATTCATTATTTTTTATTAAAACTTCAATAATTAAGCCTGTAGATGATCAATCAGGCCGAAAATAACGTTGTCGCTATTTTTTTATAAAAAAAATTAAAACAAACAAGTACGGAGGAAGTTTTGTCAATTTAATATATTTTTCAACTTTCTTTGACGAATAACAATTTTAAATATTAAAGGTAAACATAAAAAATATTTAATTTCAGAAAAGTTATACCAATCCCGAAAATGAAAAATGCAAACCGGGTAAATTAATCCTGATTTTTTGATATATTCTTTGGGTTTTGACTGACAATACAAATCAATGTTTTCGACCCCAGCAAAACTCGTTAAAAATACCGTAAAACTTTCATTCAATATCTTTTGTTCTACAGAAAAATGACACTCATCTTTTTTAAAGCAGAGTAAATTTGCTAAAGTTTACGCCCTAATAAAGCTCTGCGTATTTAATAGTTTCAGAGATACCTTCTTTCAAAAAACAACGATTTTTTGTTATGGAAAATCTTGTAAGTACAAATGTTTCAAATTACTCCTGAATAGTGACTGTGGGGAAGAAGCAACCCCATTAATTTTGGAGGAGAAGGAGGATATTGAAAAAACCAATCTAGTCCATCAAAGTGACGATTGTGAGATTTGACCTGTCTACTATACATTTTTTAAATGAAGTCCACAATTTATGGCTGAAATATTGCAGTATCAGTGATACTGTTTTTACTATCAAGGGCGTACGCAAGGTGGGGCAAGGGGGGGCCGGTGCCCCCCCATGGCCGCAAAACGAATTGTACTAAATATTAAAATTTAATACTGGTCATATAATTTCAAGAGAAATTCAGCATTTCCTGGCCTTTCTTCTAAATAAATAGTATTTGTACCCAAGGGAAATTGTATGATTGTTAAATGTATTGGAAAGAATTGTGGGGTAACAACATGGGGAATAAATATTAAACACGTTTCCAAACAATTTTACTTTTTGGCCCACCCCTAGCCAAAAAGCTGCGTACGCCCTTGTTTACTATTGATTATATCTTTAACTGAAGTTGAAATACATAAATATTAATGTTAAGTGTTTTTTTAGATAAAAAAATTTAGTTATCCATATAAATAATATTAATGAAGAAATTGAAATGGTTTAGGTTTAGAGTATTTAAAACTTACAATAGCCATATTTCATACATGCTTATTCTTCATGTCAAAATGAACAAAAAAAGTTCATAATTATTCATATAATTATTTATTTTTAACAATTGATTTCAGTCTGTTTATTTTTGTCATCATCAACCCTTGCATCTGATAATCAGTGATGAAAGGGATTGAATAGTGATGTGTTGCGTTCTTGATTTTTGGTGGTACGTAATTACATAGATTTTGAGATATTTTGGTCATCATCATAACATGTTGAACTCATAAAGTGACATATGAGATGGAATTTTCTGCAATATTTCAAGACATCCCTATTGTCGAGAGATTAGTATTATGCTTCATGCACAACGATGCACCACCTCATTGTCGTCTGGGGTTAGCTAAAATCCTCAATTTATTCTAGAGCAGTTCACAACATTTTAGAAAAACATTTGATTGCCGTTTTTTCAAAATGTAAAGCAAAAGCTAAGAAAAAGTAGTATTCTAATAATTAAATTGGGTGGATTTTAAATACTTATCAGCCATTGGTGGATTTCACCTTCTGCTACCAAAGTAACTACTGCAATAATCGCATAATGATTTCTAATCTATGATTATGATTAGAATGTTCTACTGCTTCAAAAGCGGTTACTGATACTGTTAATTAATTTAAAGAAACTTTCTTTGCCATTTTCTGCACTTCAACTATTTAACCTTTCTACACCTAAATAATAAATATAAGACCTTTTAGTTATTACTCACAATTAGTTCATTAATTACTTAGTTTACGAAATGATAAGTAGTGGCACCATCAAATTGCAACATAAGAACCTAACCAGCAAGAGTAATGTACCTATTGTTAAACTCCAATTAAATAATACGCCTAATAATAAAACAAATACAATTATAATTTTATTTAATAAATAATTTGGAAGGCATTTTTCAAAAGTTAGCAAATGAATATCAATATTGTATGATGGGTTGCAGAACTCTCAATTATTTTAAATGAAAGAAAGCCAAGTTCCTATGTATAAAAAATTAATGTGATAAATTTTAATTCATTCATAGAGTAAATTAATTTAATAATATCAGTGTTGCTTTCTTAATACAGTCCAAATTGAAAAATTAGAAAATGGAATGTTGATACATGCCTTTCAAAGTAGTCTTAATTATTCATTACAAAGCTGGTAGAGGCCATAAAATTAAATTAAAAATTGCTAATTAATACATAATAGAAATTTTCTAATTCGATGACAAGCGTAAAATTAATAATTTCTACTCATTATAAACTCCCACTTAAGAACAAGCTTGTCAAATCTGAAAACATACTTACCTACCTCTAACATTAGGATTGAATAGGCTATAATTTCATTTTATGTATGGGTATCTTAATAGTGTTATTTAACATGATAGCCTTTGTCTAAAACAGCTTGATAACAAAAATTGACATACAAGCCTTATTATAATTTGAGTTGAAAACCTACCTGTCCAACTTGAATACCATCTGCAAATGCAATGAGAGCTAATCTATCGGGATGATGTAACAGAGCTGCATGATCAGCAAGATCCGGTCTGGGAACAGATGGTGGTAGTGGTACAGCACGAGACAATGGTTTTCGTCTTCTACAAACTATAGTTAGCCATATAATAAGCAGAAGCAATAAAACTCCAGCACCAGTTGCTAGAGATATTAACATTGGTCCTCCACCATTAACTTCCACTAAAAAAAAAAGATTCCATGAAATAGTGTTCACATGATACCAAAAAGATGAAATTTAGCCATTTCGGTATAGGATGATATGAAATTATAAATTATAATTTCTTTATTTACAATTTTTGTGCACAATCAATGTTGAATATACACAGATCAAACAAAAATGTTAACACAGAACAGACAAAATAAGGTAATAAAATTGCAACAACAAAGGACAACCCTCACAGTTGAAAAATAACGACAAGGTCTTAGCAATCTATGTTCCCCTAAACACTTGAAATGCTGTTAATGACATAAAATGAGGTGCAATATCTACGGTAACTAAGTAGGTACACAGTATTGCATCAATATCTGCACAATTTCATCTTATTAATGTTGCTATGTGAACCTCATTTCCATGTTATAGGTACCTTCTTGGGAAGACAGATCAATGGTAATAGATTGTGACAGATAATTTAAACAAAGGTTGCCAAGATACAATGTTAAGGGAATCTTTGGTGTACCAAATACAAGAAATATGTATGTATGTATGTATTTGATACACCAAAGATTCCCTTAACATTGTATCTTGGCAACCTTTGTTTAAATTATCTGTCACAATCTATTACCATTGATGTGTCGAAAGACATTGAGTTAATTTAAAATAAATAATTTCAGACATTTAATAATCTCTTTGTGTAGATCACTTTCTTCATACACTCAGAAAACAGTAGTCATCAGCTTTCCCCGAAACATTACCATTTTCGATTTTTCGCTAAGACCATTTACACAAATACAACATTGACTTTTTTTCACAAAAGAACTCCTGATACATGCGTGTTCATCATCAGTGATTGCTTTTTTTAAATTACAATCTCATTTTTAACATATTCATCTCTTAAATTGTTCCGCTAAATATTCAACCTCACCTCTGGTATCTGAAATATGAAACACTGCTTGAATCTGTTTCCTCAAGATTTCCAGGATTCTCTACCACTATAAAAACACTTCTACCAGAACTTCACTCAATGGTGAAGCATTCTTACCACGATAATAATGGCAATCACTGCTTACTCAAACATTTTACAACAACACTTCTGTGGTCGAGTTCTTCGAAAATTTTAAAAAGGCACATCTCACCATTAAAACCATTTGTAGATCAACATGAAATTATACGCCATATCAAATCGGGCTTTGGTAGTGATGTGGTAACTTATAGATAAAATTCTAAACTGGAGTGGAAACTAAGAAAAAGCTTTCGCTGAAGATTGCAACTTCATTATTCATCATGCTATTGCCACGAAAACTTGAAAATACATGATACATTTTGAATTATGTACAATTTAGTCTATCAACAAGGCAGAAAGATGCTTATCTCAAATCTAATATGATGCGACATGACTGTTATTGGGTACAATTTTCCATAAAAAAGTATGAATGCTGTCATAGCCGTATTTAATTTTCTATATTTAGAGTAAATGACCAATGATGATCATCAGTCACCGAACAAGCCTCCCAAATACAATAAAATATAGAATAATTAAGTATGGCTAATATGGTAAAACAACTTCCTCATTCGGAGTAGCCAAAATACGCAAATCACTCTTTAAACTTTTGGCAGAAGCTGAAATTCATATAATAAAAGGAAGCCTTGAAGGATTCTCTCCTACTTCTTCGTTAAGATTTACTCCCTGTTTGGTTTCTAGCTCCTCTAATCTGGACCAAATATCAATGAGCAAACAAAATTTACCCCATTATTATTGAAGTGATATTGCAGTTTCATTAAGATGCAGCAAGTGGTACATATAGCTGAAGTGAATACATATTTCAAATTTACAAATACAATCTAACAATGAAATTATTGTATTATTTCCCAGGGGAAGCAGAAAGAGAGGAATGGAATGGTAGTAATGTACAAACAGGCCTAAAAGCAGGACACTCATTCCTTTCTCTTGTTCACAGAACACCACATTTCATCACCAGTGACATAAAGTCAATGTTGACATGTTAAATATGGGAGAGCTTGGAACATATGATGAGGAGTGTGGGGAGTTGAGAGAGGAGAAAGGTAGGGTGGAGATATTGGGTGATGGAGGAGAAGGGGTGGAGTGGATGAAGGAAGTGTTGGAGAGAAGGAAGAAGTCAGCAAATATGTATACTATGTAGAACCGAATTCCTTGTTTAAACTTTGTAAAACCCAGTACTGAAACTGCTACTATTAGCCAAGAACAACAAGAACAAGTGGATGGCAGTGATTCTTGAATGTGCTACCCTTTTTCTGAAGGAGCTCTTTACTGCAAGCTTTCGTAGTCACAAACGGAAAACGAATTTGGTGGGTCACGTCAAAGGATGGTTTCAGCAATTGGTGAAAACTGTGCGTAGCATCACAACAAGAACCAAAGCTGCAAAGGTTGGAAAATACAAGTAATCATGAAGAAGGAACAATACATTGACAAGAGTTTTAGAAACATTTTTTGTTGGTGCTAAAACTTTCATGTTTTTGGTCAAGATGATGGTACGAGGTGGTATGTACGAGCCCAGAATCATATCATTTGGCCCAGTCATCGTTTTCTTTTTTATTGTATTTTAGAAGACTTTGATGAACACGAAAAGAACAATCTATTGAATGCAACTATTATTATTGTAAATTCAAACATTCGTGTAAACATTTTTTACTAAAACTAACATTAGAAAGCTAGAGATATGCACAGAACACTAAATTTAATAATAAAACAATGATTGGGCCAAATGATATGATTCTGGGCTCATAAGTACCTATCGATGTGAGTTGAATATTTCCATTCGAGTGACGAAGACATCGAGAAAACGGAGAAATCCGTTAGACTCAACTTCCATGGTAAACTTGATGTCAGGATGTTGAGTAATGAGTATTAACATGATCTTGGAATTCCAACAAAGCCTCATAACCGCGGACCCAAATTACAAGTTATCATCAACGTACATATACCAGACTTTGGATGGAAGATGAAACGATTTCAGAGAGACCGATTCAAAAGACTCCATGGAAATCTTGGCTACCACTGGAAAGCGCATGGCAGCGACAGAAACTTGTTCGTAAAACGTACCTTGGAACTGAAAATAAGTAGAAGACAAACAGTTATTGATCAAGGTAACTAATCTGACGTCCTTATCTTAATCCTTAAGAATTTCCTCAATGATGATAAGAGAATCCTTGACGGGTAAATAATAATAATAATAAATAGGGACATAATATCGAAGCTGACCAGAAGATCTTGGGGATCCAAACGAAGATCGGAGATGCGTTGAATGAAATGGCCGGAGTTCAGAATGTGAGATGACGTGCAACCCGTAAAATATGGCCAGATACTTAGCGAGCTTATAGGTGGGCGAGTTGATGGTGCTGACTAGGGGCCTTGTGAATTTTAGAAAGACCATACAACCCCGGCGGTTTGGAGTCGCTAGACGACGTTGGACATCTTTTGGAAGGGCAGACGATGTAGCTATCCTCTTTAAGAAGATCTTGGACCTTACCAACATACTGGGACTCGTCTAGTATGACTATAGCGTTGCTTTCTGCAGAGACAATGACCAAAGTGAAATTATTGCGAACATTCCTAAGAGCCTACGCGGATCTGGCGATGTTGGATTTAGGGACTCTAGACAAATTCTTGGCTGTTTCTACACAAATGGGATCGACAACCTCTCTTGACATATTTAGTTACCGAAAATAGTTTTCTGGGTCAGTACCTGAATCGTTTATTGGTGAGAAATCCAATATGTCTCACTCCCATCTTTCTGTAAACAGTCCCACCAGGAAATATAATAATTGACTAAGAAAAAATACTATAATGTTCAAAACGAAATTGGCTAAATTTGACTCATGTTACTTTCTGCGTATGTATACGTACAAAAATAATGACTGTTGAGTTTGCATACAGGTGGTGTTATCGGTGTCCAGCAACCGCCAGGTGAACACGTCAAAATATAATTTCCCTGTAATTCAAACCCTGGAAGACATTGATATGAAATTTGTGCGTTTATTGGATAACGAATACGCCCAGATTCAGGATTCAAATCGAAAGGTGAACCATGTGCTACTACAGGTGGAGATGAACATTCTCTGGCAAGAACTGAAAACAATATGGTTAAGGAAGTGATTACAATTTATTTACTGTACACTTACCACAGTTAGGTAACAATCCAACCCATCGACCATTTGTACATTTTAATCGTGTCGATTGGCATGGGTTACGTATGTTGCGATATTTCGTTGTACATTTAATTTCAACTTCTGTACCCGGTAGTGCAGACTCCAAAGATTGAAACCCTTGCACAACCGATGTAAGAGCATGTGGGACGGTTGGCGCCGACGAACAAGGATAATCATCGGTACTTTCTAAAAAGGTTACTTTGATTAGTGATTATATTGATTAGATCTTTTTAAAGAATAATGAATGAAGCTAATCAATTAGACAAGAGACATAGTTTTAATTGACTTAATGAACCATAAAATAGTGGTACATGTTCATAGAAAAAATATACAACACATTGTAATTATTTAATTAAAAAAACTTCATAGGAAGAATTTGAAAACAATGTACCAGTTCTAATAAATTAATAGCAAGTTAAAAAGGCATTGACAAGAAGTAATTTAAAAGCGTTTCAGGCCGATAACTCCAAGGGACAGTTTGTTTTATGACTTCGCTTTGTGTACAATATGTAGCTGATTAGCTCCTGTCCCTTGCAGTAATGCCACACTATTTCTATATTTAAGGAACTCATTTTTTCATTATGTTTACTAACGATATCTACTTTCAAGAAATTGATGCCAAGACTTCCTTACACATTTGTGCCTATGCTATTTACGATATTGCAGTTCTCATTCATTACCTACAACACGAATATGTATCAGCCATTTTACACCCACAGAGAAAATTTTAATAATTACACTTTAATATAATACGTGACTGAAAGCTCATCAAGTTTGCAGATCATGCTGTGATGAAAATAACTCTTTTCTTATATTTTGTTTAATGACTCTAAATGACTTGCTAACTTTTAAGAAAATCTTACGATACAATGGTAATGGGTATCTTTGACCATAAATATGTGGACGCTGATATCAAATAGAATCGCTTGCGTTGTGTAGTCCCCGTGTACAAAACGGGCGAAACGGAAAAAGTGCGAAAAGATGGACAAGCGTTTAATACAAAATCTCGCGTGAATTTTAATTATCAGGCTTCGCACATTAGGAAATCATTTTATTAGAAACAACTCTCCCTTAAATAAACTTAACATGCTTTAACGTCCGCCTTCGTGAATTTTGTCCGATCTTTTACCTATACCTTTAACTCAAGTTGAATTTACATTACAAGCGCCGCACTCTTTGATTTTACCGCCTGCTTCACTCATGATACATTTACAACGTGGGAGGGCTCCAAATATTCATTATTAATATCGTCGCGTTTGAAGTGTTCCTGTACCTTGCCATGTATTCCTTGATATAGATCGGTTGTCGCTCAATAAATTGATCTATGGGTCATAAGAAAATGTTAATTCTTGTTGATTTAAATTTTCTTACCAATTCATCATACATCACTCTCGTTAAACACGGAGCTTTTGACGCTTAACAACATTTTAAGGTAAATTAGGTGTAATATTTGTATACGTTCTTGATTGATTAAGCTCTTCAACACCTTACCGTCTAATTAATCAAGCGCTTTAGTTGTGTCATTAATTAATTAATTAATTTCAATTTGCATAAAAACTTTTTTTCGACAGATCGAAAAAATGTTATACCATGTGTCCCAGATAACATTTCCAGCATGGAGATCTCGCTTATTATAAAAGATACAGATTTGGTTAAATTAGATGAATTACTCCTAAGGATTAGTGAAATTATAGGACACTCTCCAATTTCAAAATTTCCATCCTATTTTAAGACTTATGGCAAGAAAAAGAAAAATGTCAAATTTGTTTTTCTTGCAATATGTTTTTTGTTATATTTAGACATATAAATTTTATTTGCACCTTCTTAAGATATTTTTTATGCAGATTTAAATATCAATTTAATTATCTAATTTAACCAAATCTGTATCTTTTATAATAAGCGAGATCCCCAAGCCGGAAGTGTTATCTGGGACACGTAGTACCTATAGTAGATAGTTATTTTATAAATGTTTAATTTTCAAAAATCGATCGAATGGTTTTCAAAATATCTTGTTTTGAAGTATTTGATCGGTCCTTGTTATTTGATAAAATAAGAAAATAATTGTACTTAACTACAAATGTTTTAGAGAACCGAAAGCAAATGTTGAAAGTTTTTGTATTTTTTAAATAAATAAGGGAGTAATGACGATTTTTCAAATAACAAAAAAACGCCAATAACTGATGGATACCAAAGAGAACACAAGAATTAATCTTTACACTTTACTTAAAAAGCTGTGTCTAGAATATAGGTAATATGTAATTCCTTTTACTTTTCCTTTTAAAGAAACCTTAACAAAACCTTAACAGAAACCGTTACATTTTTTCCTTGTCAACAACAGTTTCTACGGTAATACTACTACCCAATCATATCTTTACAAAATAGACAAAAAAAATGCCGCTGTGTTCCTATCAATAACTATATGAATTAGGGCTCCAAATCAAAAATTGAACTACGAAAAGTTATTTGTTTCAATGTGTCCTAACTGACGTTTTCGGGTGTTACAATTTAGTATAAACACCCTATACAACGTGTCCAAGATAAGGATGAACCACATGGGGATCTTGAAAACGGTAAGAGATACGAAGGCGGTTAAATTAGAGAAAAGTTGTATAATTTAGGGCATCTTCACATGCAGTTTGCAAAAGTTCGTTATTGTTTATCGTTTCCGAGATTTAAAACAAAATGCAATTTTTGGGTTTTTCTTTTTTCGTAATTCCTTCATTTTAAAAAATTTTTAAAAACCAAAGATACTTCTTCATTGTCACTTTTTGAATTCTATTAGATGGCGCTTTCAAATTTTTTATTCGACGTTTCGTCTCCGAGGAACCATCATCAACTTTATTTTTTTATATCGCCGCAACCAACGAAACACCCTGTATTCGATAGCATTTTTTATTACGAATTTAACCATGTATTACACATTATGGTTTTTAAATGAGACGAGGGGTTAAGTGGCCCTTAAGTTTGAAGCACTCTTCATTACTTACACAACCATTCAATTAACTTGTTGCTGAAAAATTGCAACAAAAGAACATTAGAACATATCAAATAATATATTATTCACCACGGTATAAGATCGGTTTATTCCAAAGAAGAAAGAATTGACATAGCGAGGTAGTTGCAATTTACTTTCGTAATAATCATTGCGCCAAAGCCCGTGACAAGAGTTTTTAATCAAAATCATCCAAACAAAAATGTAAGCTACCAACAGGTATAACACTAAATTGACAAGTTTCACATTACGGGTTCTATCAATAACATCAAAAACGTGAGGTAAATCCACTTCGAAAGAAAGCTATTGAAATTGCAGTTTTGGATCATAAGCAAATGGATCCCACTCAGTCAGTGTGATACTAGTTCAAGAATTGAACGAAAATGATTCGGATCGACCGACGCCTCCAATTTTCTGAACTTTTAGACTAGATTTAGATAAAAATATAAACAATAAAAACATACCTAGCAAAGAAACCTTGAAAAAAGAATCAACAATCATAAAACCGATATAATGAGTGCTACTCAAAGTTGCCATCAGTGAAGAACAAAGAAAGATGCAGAGAGCATTTTAAAGTGCTAAGTATTAGAGAAAAATGTACGAACATAACAAAGAACAACAAAAGGAAGCAGAAATAAAAGTAAACAAAAGTGAAGAAAGAGTTATGAAAGGCATTGTTTCCTTTTTTTCTACTCTTCAAGAACCACAGATCGGCGCCTGAGGTTTGTAATTCTGATGAAAGAAATAGTTCTCAGTATTTTTTTCTACATCTAATGACATCCAAATATTTTGGAATGATCCAAATCACTAACAAGTTTTCAATTGCTCTATGTCTTGATTGCCTAAATAATAAACCTCTTTTGAACTGTAATTCTTCTATTTAGTTTCTATAAACCGCCATGTAAAATAAGATCATTTTAGAGCTCTCAAAAGATAATTTGTTGTTAAATTGATATAAGTACTTTTATGATAGCTCCTTCCTACAACACAATGTGAAATTTCACATTATAGATCATTTATTGTTTTCGGGTTTCATATGTTGCATTGTTGCGTATACAAATGGTACTAAGTGTCGCCTTTCAAAGTAGTGACCTATTTGATATTGATGTTACTTCCAATAACGCATCTCAAAAAATGTGCAGAATACAAAAAATGTGCTTTAACCATTTTAATCATAGATTAAAAAAATACAGTTTATGTACCTATTCATTAAAGACGCCAAAGAATTTTAATGGCATAAAACATGAAAAGAATTCCGTTTTAATAAAAATATTGACGTCGTTTTAGTATTGCCAAAAATTTAAACCTTGAAATGTACTTAATGGTAACAGAAATAGTCTATTCTAAATATAACGAACTCTTGTAAGGTCTGTATGTATTTATCATGTGCTATATCTACGCACAAAATGTAGTTATTATTGGAACTGACTAAAAGAAATAATTAAAATAAAAGGTATGTGAGACAACGTAGATAGGTACCTACCTATAACTCCTTTTAAAAAAATTAAGAATAAAATGTCATATACTTACAAATAACTAACAATGTCATTTAATGAGAAAGGTTTCTATCAAAATTGATTTAACCATTAAAAACGTAGTTTTTTTCATTACATAAACTACTAAGTAGGTACATAAAATTACTTCCTACGTCCCCGATAGGAAGTAAAGCAATTCCCCCCAACTGGGGGTTATTTCCCACAACACATACCTAATCGTGGTTCCTAGATCTGGACCCACAATACAAATAAAAATAAGCAGTTCAATCATAAAATTGTACCTATAATTTCATCGGCCCCTTTACGACAGAGTTAGGATTTGCTCGACTTCCTTTGGATACTATGAACGCTAGATGTCTAGATATCTTCATTTAATTAAGATTTAACCTAAGTTAAGAAATAATTGGGAGATAAAACAAAATACTCAAAATAAGGTAATTATGTCGGAAATTATTACCTTTAGATATAGGACATAATTAACAAAAAGTAAAGCTAACTTAAAAAGCAATTCATTCATGAAAAAATACACAGGGTGTTCTATTTAAAATAGTCGATTTTTGGCAGTTCTTCTGTGATGGTCGTTAGGAAAAATTCAGTACGTCCCTTTTGTAACAAATTTCGTTCAAAATCAGCATATCGAGAAATAAAACACTCTTTTGTTTATGATAATCTCAAATTTTGTGGCTCTGTTGCCAATAGGTGTTTTTTGCATCGGCACAGGGTTAGGTAAAGTCACAATCACCACGTGATTGAAGTGCCTTGCGTCATATAGACATTTCTGCCTCAGGTTAATATAAAACTTAAATAATGCTTTTAAAACGAATAGGGTTATTGAGAACTGAGTCAAATTATTTTTATAAAACGAATGGTGTGTTATTGACAGAGCTGACTTAAGTCTACCACAACGTGCAAGAAAACACCTTATGATTGAATAGTTATGATTTTTTTACTGATTGTTGATTTCGGCGACAATTTTTAAAAAACATTTATTTTCTCCTAAATGAATTGATTTAAGTAGGTGAAAGGCCAAACAAACTTGGTCTAGAATCGAATATGGATTTCAAAAATATAAAAATCTATAGGGTGTTCCATTTAAAATAATCGAGTACGATCCTGTACAGACGAAACAGAGAGCAGTGCAGGCCTGAAAATATTTTTAGGTTGTAAACAAGGAACATCTGAATAAAAAATGCCTCTTGACCTTTTGTCCTAAAATTAATATTAAAGGCACTATCGAAGAACGAAGGGCAAGTGGGCAACCCTATATAAATGCTCGAATCGTCAGAATATGCTTCAATCCAAATTCAACACTGGAGGCACTCCGCTATCAAATACCATAGAGTTGTCGAAAAGCTTCCTCAAGGATAACAGCAAATCTCTGTGGTATGAAAACTTGATGCATCAAAATGAGTTAAAAGAGTAATCAGGAACGGTTTTGCCAGCATCCCTGAAACACCTGCAAAATCTACAAAGCGGTTATGAAATTGAAGGAAGGAAAAGGGTTAGAATCCAATACACCAGCGGTTTGTAAAACAAATTACAAGCACCGTGCCAATTCCTTGGCCGATATAATTGCCACGGGCGCAAATCTGGGTTCGCATATCAAAAATGAAAAATATGAAACTAGAAGACAATGATGTCGAGTCAGGGACACAACGCCGAATGGACACAACGCCGAATGGACACAACGCCGAAACTTGGACACAACGTCGAAACGAATTGTTGGACACATCGCCGAAACTGGACACAACGCCGAAATCAGCCGTTGGACACAACGCCGAAAAAGGACACAACGCCGAAATGAGTAGTTGGACATATTGCCGAATGTGGACACAACGTCGAAAAGCAAAAATGGACGTTGCAAAGATCGGAAATCGGATGCCGAAGCCGAAGTTTCACAACATCGAAACAGCTTAATGGACGTATCGTCGATTGGACACTACGCCGAAACCTCTTTCTGCATTAATTTTAATTATTAGGCCAACGCAACGACTTGTCCGTTTATATTAAAAGACTGTACAAACTTGGGAAATTTAGAAAATTCCACGAGCATGTACACTATTTTGCTTTCATTCAGTACATTATATTCCATTTTCGAACGTCAATTACCTTAATTATGACAAAAGTGATGTAAATTTAAATATATTGTTTCAATGAGTAGTCAGACTATCGAATGTTAATAATAGGTAAGTACATGTTTTCTTTTGAAAATGATATGAAAAATTAGTGCCGTACGCACACTAATAGTTTATTGGTTCGATTCATTTTTCGATTATTATCCTAGTCACCGTAAGCGACGTTTATAGGAAGCAAAGTGCTCCCTTTTCCGATTCAAAGATTGGTCAGAATTTTCCTACGTAATTTTTGTTAAAAAAACTTTAAAAAATACTTAGAAAATAAACAATATCAAGATGAACTAATTCATAATAATGTACTATTAAAAATGTATAGTAGAATATTTAAAAAAAAAGGAGACTAACACATAAATCAACATTTGACACTTGACAGCAATAAATATACATAGGTATTTATTCTTTTCTAATATTTTATAGTACCAAGAAGAGTCAGTTATGTTAGTACTAGTCGCACATATTGCTGAACTTTAATTCGGTCAATATTGGACTATTGGACAGATGGAATGATGAACTGTTCTAATAGGCGATGTCCTCTCCAGTGGATGGAATTTAAATAAAAGTATCGACAAGTATTCGAGTCTTTATCAATCACGAATTAGAATATTCGAAAAAAGGCCAAAAGAATGGTTACCTTGGAGTATGTCTTATAAAGTTATAAATAATATAGACTTTACGTCTTCGCTATTCGCAGCAGCAGCATCCATCATTGAATATCTAAGTAATAAAGAATCTTTCTTTTCCACATCTGGTAGATGGTTATTATGCTCTTCGCCGGTTTTATGAATTGATATTTATTGCAACATGTCTTGCCATTTTCAATACATAGGTACTAAATCTCGTTTTCCGTTGTTGGTTTTATTTTTTCTATAAAGAAATCCATGTCAGAGCGGAGGTTTCCACGGCCAGGCCAGAGACTGCCAGGGTAGGAGCGTGTCAGTGTTGAAAAAGTCAACGTTTCGCCCACTTTCGTAAGGGGCTTCATCAGGACAAAATCAAAACAATAATAAAAATAAAAGCAACAATAAAAATAAGAAATCCATCTTCTGATGCAAGACACGTGTAATACATAGCACCACGTCTCTTTGTGGACACCGTAATATGTTCGATTATTCCAAATATGTAGGTACTGAAAACGATAGGACCAGATCACTCTAGCATTGACTAAACACTCAATCAACGCTCTATAATGGCCATTTGCACCGTAAAAATTCAGTAACGCGTAAACTTAAGCAGAACTTAAATGCCATGGCAACGATTATTGAAACAATGATTGCTATGGTATTTAAGCTGTACTTAACTATAAGCATACGCATACCTTAATTTGTAAGGTACCTAAGTATTATGTATTTATGTACAATTGGAGCAACAAAAAATGGGACACTATGGTTTTACAAGTTCAATGGTCATATGTACCTACTTTAAGTATTATCACTGACCTTCGCGATTAAACAACACTTAAATTTATTTAGTCAGGTACTACTTAAAGTAGATATGCCCATTGAACTTGTAAAACCATAGTGTCCCATTTTTTGTTGCCCCAACTGTACCTACTTAAAAAATGCAAAGTAACACTGCAAAGCGTCGCTTGAAATAAAATTGTGTAATGGTGAAAATGTCTTATAGGTACTTTACGGGTGTAACGTGTAACAAATTAAATACAGTCGGCACCTAATACTTTATTTTTAAAATGCCGCCTTTATTTATGGTGCGGATTACAATAACAGGGCTTTGATTGACAGAAAATCTTTAATCCTTTTAAGTGCAGGAGGCATATTTAAGATTTTTGTAAACTTAGGAAGTCGAAGTGACCCTGACCACTGACCACAACCCTACGAAATACTAAGAATTGCATACCTGCCGGCTGTACTTTAGGGATTACCGATAGACACTATTTCCGTTAGATTTCTAAAAATAATCGTTACTAAACAACAGAAATGTTCAAGTTGGATATTTAAGTAATTGTTGAAAATTATATGTAGGGCGGAAACGTGGAACGAAACGAGAAAACTCATAAATATATGATACAAGCATTCGTTAATAAATAATGCCTGAAGAAATATTATGCAAGATATTGTGGCTGTCTCATATTAGTCATATAATGGAATTCTGCAGTGGGTGTCTCCTTATGATATTCGTGGAGTCTTCTTGAGGGGTTGTTGCATGGTTTAATGAAACAATATAAGTACTTATACTTCATTAAGTCGACGTTTCGGCTTGTCCTAGCCTTTATCGAGGCATCAGAAGAGTTAGTGTTTCAAAAACGTTAAGAATGAGTTACGATTGTCGATTTTTTGAAACACTAACCCAATGTAAGCAATAAAATTTGTGGTAAATAGTTTTAAATACTACCTCTGCTTTATTACATTTCTGGGAACCTGATTTTTCAGACAGGTTTTGTTAAGTTAAGGCAAGAATTATTTCAAGATAAAAATAATAAATTATCATTTACTCCATTTAGCATTTAATTAGCCGGGAATCAATCATATATGAAAATCAGGCTTAAGTAGTACAACATACCTATTCAATTCGTTCCAATATTCTGAGATACATATGACTATAAATAATGTATATAATCAGAACTTTTTTAATTACTTTTAGAAAGAAATTTCGATTATATATCCCATCGCGAGGTTTCGGCGTAGTGTCCAATGGACGATATGTCCATTAAGCTGTTTCGATGTTGTGAGACTTCGGCTTCGACGCCCGATTTCCGATCTATGCAGCGTCAATTTTTGCTTTTCGGCGTTGTGTCCACATTCGGCAATATGTCCAAGTACTAATTTCGGCGTTGTGTCCTTTTTCGGCGTTGTGTCCAACGGCTGATTTCGGCGTTGTGTCCAGTTTCGGCGATGTGTCCAACAATTCGTTTCGACGTTGTGTCCAAGTTTCGGCGTTGTGTCCATTCGGCGTTATGTCCATTCGGCGAAGTGTCCAGGTCCCAATGATGTCAAATACAAGAGGAAGGTATACTACTCCACCCAAATAAGCAGCTGTCAGTGATGACGGTGCAGTGCAGTCTACAGAAAAAATGGAAACGGTTGCGCCTTATCCAGATGGCAAATTTGACGAATCCGAACAATCCTACTGCCACATTAATGAAAAAATCACTGAACAGCTCAATTTATTTCCAATCGATCACAGAAAAGACGCAAACTAATTACCGACCAATTTTCACAGCCATACTTGGCAAACCAACCACCATCAGAGCCAGCTTCTTCTTCTTCTTGGAACTGACTTCACAGGAGTCGCGTTATACCCAAGCTGTGTCAAAGGAAGATTCTAAAGATAATTCATGATATAGGTACACTGGGGCATAGACAGAATGAAAAAATAGCAAGAAAACGTTACTGATGGCCAAAATGGGCAAACAAGTCAAAGAAATTGTTTCATAATGCGAACCTTATCAAATGGAGAAACCCAATCCAAAAAAGGTTTTTTTGAACTGGTGTCAACCAATTATTCCCACATACAAGTACCTACCTACGAAAGCCACAATAATAGCAGGAAAGTGGTGCACCTTAGCATTAGCCCAACGAAAATTAATACGATCAGACAATCCAATGCGTATCCTTCCAAAACATTAACTGAGCATGAAATTAGATAGAGAACGGTTAAAAAGGAAGAAGAAGTGACTGTATAGAAGAAAGTTTGAACAAAAAACACCACCTGCAATGTTTTATTGTTTCTTGAGGCTAATTTCACAAGCCTGTTTCAAAAAAAGATTTTGAAACTAAAAATCTGTTAAAAACAGGTTCGACCGCAACATGATGCGGTCGCATCCCCCGGCCGGTGAGGTGCTATCGGATAATGTGGACGGTCACATATAGTCATGTGTTTTGCTTGTCCCGTCAAAACCCTCCCGCTAAACAGATCTGAATTTGAATACCTCCTGAACCAGCAATACAACAAGAAAATAGTTGGCCCAAAGACGTCTGACCAGCAATTAGTGCACAGATTAAAGTGCGCCGATTACTCAACTGAAAAGATAAACAAGCACTCAAGATAATATGGTGCTTTTCAGCCTATCCTCATATTAACTAGGAATGAAACGTATATCCAGAAAGCATATAAGAAAGTTTTACAATTCAGTGGAATGTGCTACTGTAGTTACATAGGTTCAAGCGTATTAAACGGCTTGGAATAAGAAAAGGTATCAAGAGCCTTCTGCCATCAGGTTCAGATCCTTGATTACATAGTGGTAAATAATCACAAAGTGTACTGGAACATTGGTGTGTAAACATATCGTAGCTGTTGCTTGTTCCGAAGAAAAACCAAGATGATGAACTGCTAGTAAATCTAAATTTTGAGGCACAGAATGAGGTTTAGCAGACTCTTATTCAGTCACAAAACTCATAGATGGACGTATAAAGGGGGAGAATTTGAGGTGGTTTCCGTAGGTATGTACTTATGGTAGTTAATCGTTTACCGCCAGATCTTAGTTTTCTGCATCATTTGAAAGACATATTGATTATGGCAAAGGCTGTGCTTAACTTGAGATTTGCAATCGTGCAAAACTAAGTTTTGTGGTTTATTTTTCTTGCTTTCCATTACTTTTATCTTCAGGACATGATAATTCAAAAAATTGACATTTTCTTTAAAAAAGGAGGCAAGCCAACTGTATAGACGAGCTATTAACGCCATAACGGCCATGTCAGTTTTTTTCAAATTTTTTTTAATAAGTATTTTTGAAAAGAATTGTTATTACTTGAATAAGATTAAGTAACAATAAGGCAAATTCACAAAGTGTATTTCATGTGATTTCATATTATTAATTGAAAGAAATGCTGACATTAGAAAAAAATTCATTTACATCACACAAAATATAAGATGTATTGCAAAGTAATAAGGATCAAGTGCAGCAAGCACTTAAGGTTAACGATTTCTGTAATGAGAAAATTGGTCTTAAAAACGTAATAAATTGTAATGACAAATACAAATAATTCCACTATTTTATTAAATACAAAAAAAAAGAATTCGTTAGGTACTTGTATTTAATATAACAATTAATTATGAACTTTAACAAAGAAAGTTAATTCTGAAAAAGATCTCACTTTTAAACTTGCTTCAAGGCAAAGAACAAGTCAACAATAAATAAAGCAATGAAGAAAGGAACGTTCAAAGAAGACAAAAATAAACACAAAGCATATACTCAATTTATTCAACAGCTTTATACACTTTATATTGTCACATCTTGATTACACAATTGATTGTTGCTAAAATATATTATACATCTACTTTCATTTGTGACCTAACAATATCTTTGGAATTTCTTGCATAAATTATATTCATAATATCTGTTCTTCATTTCGAATTTAAACATTTATAAATACATTAAAATTTTTATTATAAATATGAGGATTGAAATATTTAGTATTTCTTGATTCTCTATACGTTGATAATTTGTTTTTACAATGTGATATAATTTTTTTTCGAAATTACAAGATGCTATCTGTCAAAAGATGGTTGGCAACTTATTATTTACTCTTGTACAAAAAACAATCCCTAAGCATCCCTCCTCCTAAACAATTCAATATGCTTCACATACAAAAAAAAGACAATAAATAATCTAATAGTACTTTCAGATCACATGCAGTTAAGAAACAACAACACAAAAAAAATTGTTAGAGACAAATTGTTACATAATTAACATTTCTCAATAAAGAAAATAATACGATAATTAATCTATTTAAATTACTAATAAACAAAATATCACGTTTATATTCTACAAATAGGAATGTATGTATAAGATAAAATTTATCAAATAAATATATCTTAAAATTATATTATTATTTAAAACAGAGCATTACATTTTTTCGCGATTCAATACTGAGTATCACTTTTAACAAATATAAGCCAATGATAATTGCACGTAAATCCCACAAACGTACACGATATTTCAAACAATCATCTTTAAGCAAATATAACAAAAGTTGTGCCTAATTTAGGGGACAGTAAAAAAGGGTCTAAACTATTTTCTATATGAAACTATAGATCGCCGAAAGGATCAAAGCTTACTTCTTGTTTAGGTGGCTGAGTTTGGTTACTTATCTTGGGACTGCCCATAACTGGTTGTACACCCATCGAATATTGCATAGGAAGACCTCCCATCGGTTGCGTCATAGGTTTATAATTTGGTGCAACTGCCGTTGGTTGTTGCCAACCCGTTCCTGCAGGTCTGGCTTGATTCTTGGGCGAGTTCCATTGCATGGGTACACCTCTACCGCTGTCGATAGTTAAATTTTCGGCTAACGATGCCAAACTTGACTCCAAATCGCCCGTTAATAATTTCTGTTGTTGCGGAGGACGCATTGGTTGTGGTGGTGTTGGCTGTTGCGGTGGTGACGTCTGTTGAACCGCGGCAATTGGATCAAATACTGAAGGTTCGTTACTATTAAACATATTCGTTAAATTGGTGCCGGTGGCAAATAGATTTGGAGCGGGTTGTGCCGTAAAACCATTAGACCACATATTGGTTGGCTGAGGCATTGATGTAGTAACGTTTGAGCTTGCAAAAAAGTCGGTAGTACTTACACTGGCAGTTGTGGCAGATGTGGTAAAGATATCCGCAAACGGATTACCTAATTGTAAGAGATCGTCAATAGCTTTAGACGGTTGGTTGGTAGTTGGTTGTGTTGTAACTACATCGGACCCAAATAAATCTAAAATGGCCTCGGTTTTCGTAGGTGAGCTCAAGAATGGATTAGTACTGCCGGCCGTTGGCGAATTAACATTCGCCTTGTACTTGCTTAAAGCAGCTTCCTCTTCCGCTACGGCGGCCTGTTTAACCGTTTCGTCGATCTGTGCATGACTCGCAGCTGAACCGAACGCATTACTGGTATTGGACAACGCGGAAACTCCAGTTTTCACATTCTTCTGATTATTAACGGCTTGAGTAGGTGTATTACCTTCAAGTGAAGCTAAATGTTGCTCTAAAGCATCGAGGAGACTATTTGGTGCTTTCGTAAGATCGGGAATATCGCCTTTATCAATTCCTATATTTTCGGCTACTTTTAAAAACTCACCGACACGATCCATTCGAATTAAAAATTTCTTATATAAATCTAAAGCATCTCTACACTGCTTCTTGTTCATTTCGAAATACTTTTCTAACAAATTGATAATTCCATCATTATAACATGCGAATAAACGAATAAGATCTCTAAAAAGTAACATAAAACACACATTAATTACTCCATTCGTGAGATCATTTGCCGTACAATCGAATTCGAGTAAGGAATCCAATTGATTTTGCAGTATCGGCAAGGTTTTAAGTAAATGTTCCGAATTCATCGTTCGTAAAGTTCCCTCTTCTTTTCCACGCTTTACCTTACAAAAATCGAACGCAACGGCACGATAAGATAACGCTTTTTCGTTAATGTAACGAGCGTAACGTCTAATAAACGGTGACATATCGTATCCAGTTCTTGCACCTACGGCACTTTGCACACCTGTTTTATCAACAAAATTAGAGAGCTGAAATGACGTGTTACTTGAAGCCAAGTATTGTGTAAACCTTTCGTTACCGTAACACATAAGATGATGTGTTGTTATCAACGCTTTATAAACTACGACCCAACTTGTGTTTTGAGACCTCTCGATTAATAAATTTGCCATTTGTGGTATCGATACATTGGGTTCGTTTGTACAATGTACTAAATAGTCTAAATGTTTCTTTTTTGGCCCAAGTAATTCTTCGGTTGTAGCTTTACATACAGATTTGGCAAGTCCTTGTCCTGCTAGGCTGTGTTTAGCAGCTAGTAGTCGATCGTTAATTGTTTGACCCGCCATCGTTATTATTCAATTGTTCTTATTATCACAAAAACAAAAAACTCAGCTGTTCTTACACTACTTTTGTTTAAAAAGAATTGATGGGTCGATGAAAAGAATCAGGCCGGCGAATCAATAAATCTAACTTACCGATAACGCACGCGCATTTTCGGACGCCATCTATTAGGGAAACGTATAAAGTATGAATGCAACTATTTTCAAAATTTCTTAATGTTCACTATCGCATTTCGTTAATTTATTTTGCTAATTTTCATATTGAAAACGTGGAATTGAAACACTATGCATCCTTATTTATGCATAATAACACACGTTCGTCTTAAAATAAAAACCACAAACGGAAACGAGATATTTCTGTGGTAAACTACCTAACGTAAAAGTGCGGCGGTTATTCCAATTAATATTCCAAAATATTCTAATTACTGCACACATAAAACCTATAGGAATATGTTTGTATTGAAATTTAATTTAATGTAACCGATAATCTTAAAGAATTTTGAGTATTCACGACGCTTTCATTTCTAATAAATTGTAATAATTTTCATACTACTTTTTCATTTCGTACTTCCCCTGTTTATTTCACTTTTGGGAACATTAATTTTTTATAAATTACTCTTCCTACATCCTTAAATACAGGGTGTCTCACGGTGACCGTCGGTTAGAAGTATATCAAGAACTGTAAAAGCTAGAAATTTGAAATTTTGCACATGCGACATGGAGTGTTTAATCTATTAAATAAAAATATTTTCCAAATGGCAGCACTTCCGGAAACACCGGAAGTGACCATCAACTTCTTTATTTTAAATACAAACCAGGCAATTTTTTTTCGCATTCTGATGTGTCATAAAATGTTTAGTAAGTATGCTTAAAATAATCGGCGTATCAATTTTGATTGTTGAGAAAAAATTTTTTTTTCACTGAAAAATGTCAAAATCGTGTTTAGGAAATAAAATTGAAAGTCGAAAGTGGTAAAAGTTAGGGAAATGGGATTTTAGGTTCTCAATCTCAAAAGATTGAGACACAATTGTCTGTCATGGATTATAAAAAATTGCCCACGGTTACGTATCTATTTGACGTTATTTCCAGACTTAAGAAAAACTTTAAAAAGTCTCTTTTTTTAAATGGAATGCCTATTTAATTATCGACCCATTCGATGCAGAAATAAATTTCCTTTAAATTGATATACCATGTTCCTATACCTAAAATCAATGATTACAGAGTTATTTACAATTTTCTAATTAAATTTATAATTACATACTTTACAAAACATGGTTGGCTTTGAAAATTTTCAAAAAAATTTTATTCAATTGTTTCTTATGATGACAGTTGTCAGTTAGCTATCAGTTTGAAAGTTTACGCTACATTTACGTTTGTTATCGGTGTTATCTGTTTGAATTTTGATTTTTGCGCTTAATATTTGTTTTTAATTGGGAAATATGGAATACACAAACGCTGATATTCTAAATTTGTTTTACATTCATGGCGAGTCTGCTCGTATTACTTTTCGGACCTGCAGAACCTTTAAGCATTGAATAAAGAATCACTCAACACTTTAACGAAAGATATCCGCATTTACCTACAATGACAGAACAAAAAATCAGGATGATTGAAAAGAATATTCTAAATTTGGGCGAAGTAAATACGCCACGAAATTTGGAAAAGCCTATTGTCCCCAATGATGCTGCAGAAACCAATGTATTGGGATATTTTAATGTTTTCCCTGAAAGTTCTGTTCGTTCGGCGGAAAGAGACCTTGGATAGTCAAGAAGTTGCATAGATAGAATTTTAAATAATCATAAAAGCATAAGAAACATTTGAATAAAAATTTTTTGAAATTTTTCAAAGCCAACCATGTTTTGTCAAGTATGTAATTATAAATTTAATTAGAAAAATGTAAATAACTCTGTAATCATTGATTTTAGGTATAGGAACATGGTATATCAATTTAAAGGAAATTTATTTCTGCATCGAATGGGCCGATAATTAAATAGGCATTCCATTTAAAAAAAGAGACTTATTAAAGTTTTTCTTAAGTCTGGAAATAACGTCAAATAGATACGTAACCGCGGGCAATTTTTTATAATCCATGATAGACAATTGTGTCTCAATCTTTTGACATTGAGAACCTAAAATCCCATTTCCCTAACTTTTACCACTTTCGACTTTCAATTTTATTTCCTAAACACGATTTTGACATTTTTCAGTGGAAAAAAATTTTTTTCTCAACAATCAAAATTGATACGCCGATTATTTTGAGCATACTTACTAAACATTTTATGACACATCAGAATGTGAAAAAAAATTGCCTGGTTTGTATTTAAAATAAAGAAGTTGATGGTCATTTCCGGTATTTCCGGAAGTGCTGCCATTTGGAAAATATTTTTACTTAATAGATTAAACACTCCATGTCGCATATGCAAAATTTCAAATTTCTAGCTTTTACAGTTCTTGATATACTTCTAACCGACGGTCACCGTGAGACACCCTGTATATTAACATACAGGGTATAGCCCATTAGTGGGAGCAAGTCCAATATTTTATTCAATATCATACGAATTAAAACATGTTTCAAATAAAAGTTGTAAGCAAATTTGCAAAATTTTTATAAACATACAGGGTGCTTCAAATAATCGTGGCTCCGTGCCGATCTGTTTTTTTTTAATCAAGCGCTCGATATTTGATATTATATTCCGATTGCTCTCTTAAAATGCTCAATGTCCATATTTTTTTTTTGTTTCAAATGCAGCGTTCCCAAGTAATGAATTTTTTACACGATTTTTATGAAAAACATGATCTGATTAAAAAATGCTTAGGCTCGTTCACTTTTTGGTATACAAATTAGTAAAGGTCGTTCCTTAAAGCACATACAAATATTTATCGATTTAATTATACAAGGTGTTTGCAATAATTCGTAAATTTTTGTAAATTTCGAATAGGAAAAGCTTTGTTATTTTAAATGGAACACCAGTAAAAGCTGGTAGTTTTAAAAGACACATAATACAGTAATACAGACATGAATTGGAGAGATTGAAAAGCTTTATCGACCTACATAATAATATACAGGGTGTTCCATAAAATGATCAGAATTTCCAGTGACAGCAGAGCCGCTCTACAGGCACTATGAAATCACCTCTAGGCTGGTTATCGGGTGTCACCAAGTACCTACCAGAGCAAGTGACAAACAGCAATATCCTTGAGCTCATATGGGTTAAAGGGCATGCTGGAACAACAGGCAATGAAAAAGTCGATAAGTTAGCCCGAGTGGCCTCAAAACAACCGTTTTATGGTCCAAAGCCGGCTCTTCCACTTACGGTATCTAACTGTAAACAACTTAATAACCCAAGACACCCAAGCCCAACACAAGGCTAGGGGGCACTTGATGTCAGACAGTCGCGAGAGAGGCCTTCAGAGGACCATCTCGTAGCCTGGCGCGTTCTTGCACAGGGCTACTCAGACAGAACCTGCGGCTACTTGTGGGCATACTTTCTGGCCACTGTAAAGTTAACAAGCACATGCACCGCATGAGCTTGGTCGAATCACCATCCTATAGAGGATGCTACGCAGACGACGAGATAGCACAACACATACTTTGTGAGTGTTCTGTACTCGTCAAATTAAGACGATCCATGTTGGGGGAACCCCCGGCGGACATGGTTAAGAACAGAGCCACCTTCCCGTCCATCATCCTCAGGTTTATTACATGTGTGGGATGGCTTCAGTAACGTTGCAGGGTCGAACGACACTAATCAGGGAGGTAGCACAAAGGGCTCGAATAGGTGGCCTACGTGCGCGTGGACTTCAGATCACCCTCCCATTGTAATCAAGAATCCAGGGTGTTCCATTTAAAATACCAAAGTTTTTCCTATTTGAAATTTACAAAACTTTACGAATTATTGCAAAACACTCTGTATAATAAATCGACAAATATTTGTAGAGGGTTGTCCAAAAAGATGTTCCCACTTAGATAGGATAATTTACATAATTTCAAACTTTCTTTTGTTGTTGAAACATGCACATAGTTTTATTTGGACTTGTGTACATAGTATGTCGGTTATTATATGTTTTTCAAATAACAGTCACTCACATCTAAGTGCAGTAACATCTTTTTGGACAACCCTGTATATTCACTAAGGAACGTCCTTTACTAATTTATGTACCAAAAATTGACTCGCAATTTTAAAAGTGAACGAGCCTAAGCATTTTTAATCAGACCATGTTCTTTCAGAAAAATCATGTAAAAAATTCATAACTTAGGAACGCTACATTTAAAACAAAAAACAAAAATATGGACATTTAAACAATTTAGGAAATTTTACTCTCTTTTCAAAAACCCCAAAATATATAGGGTGGTCCAAATGTAGTTTAGGGTGGTACACAAAAATCCAAACACCCTGTGTGAAAACTGTATATCGCGATGGATACTACGTCCTCTAAGAAAGATTTTGCCAAAATCAATTGTCTTTTATAATAAGAAAGTTATGGAGAACTAAAGAAATCGACCAAATACGAAAAACGCCCCCTAGCGGCCAAACGATTAGAGATAGCTTAATTCTGTTTATGCCATTAAAATTGAGCTCCAGATACCTAGGTCTATTTTTTCTATCTCTTAAAATAATGAGTGTTTCCAATTTGGGCCACCCAGTACAGTACTTACATTTTGGATAAACCAATAAATCGAAACTCGTGTGTAACTCTATTCTGGTTCAGACAGACAGAGTTGGGGGGAGGGGGGGGGATTGGTTTTATAATATGTAGTGATATACTGAACTAATTTTAAAAATATGAGAAATGAATAAAATTATAACTATAATATATACTCACCGCTTGCATCTGGTAAACACAAAGGAGCAAGTTTTGGTGACCAAGTACCATCATCCAAGCACTGTTGAATTAGCGATCCAATTAACACATATCCTGATTTACAACTATAATGTAACCTTTGTCCCACATTATACACACCATCAAAATCACCGGCAGTCTCATGTACGAAATAACCATTTAAAATATCTTTCGGTGGTTTACAGCCTAATATTTTTTCACTCGGAACACATGTTGCATTGGCACCTGTCCAAATACCTTTCTCACATACACGATACTGACTTTCGGGCGGCGTTAATTGATAGCCCATTTTACACGAATAAATAGCTAAAACGCCCTTTTTATAAATTCCGTCACTCTGATTGCCTTCTATTTGATAACGACCGTTTGATATGTAAGGAGGAGGATTACATCGTGCTAAACAGTGCGGCCTTACAGTTTGCTCCCATTGACCATTTACACATGTTATTTTAGGAGGACCGTCCAGATCGTAACCCATTGTACAGTGAATATGAACTGTCTGTTGCTGCGGAACGTCTTCCATTAACAAGTTCTCAACGGTCATCGAAACTATTGCATGTTCGACTTGTCCATACTCGGAACATATTGCTGTCACATTTGTTATTGGTGACATAACATTCATCCCCAAAGAGAAATTGGAAAAGAAAAGTATTAAAAAGTGTAAGGTTAACTCCATTTTCGTTCTTTATAATATACTCCCCATAACAATTGGATTTTATTAATTCGTAATTAAAATGACATCCTTTTATTACGCATTATTCACTAAAAGGTAATTATAATTACTATTATTTTAAATGAATGCTATTGTTTTGATAAAAACATCGATCAGCTGTTCTATTGCTCAAGGCCATTTGTGTGCCATCTATTAATGACACAGTTTTGTAATAAAACCTTCATCCACAGACCAGTGCCTTCATCCGTCAAATGGTCAGAGCCACAGAACCAAATCGGATTTTCATTCTCTATCTCTATATTTGTCTGTGTCTATGGTCAGAGTCGGAGAGCGGATGACTACGTTTACACGCACTTGATTTACGCCGGAGTTATAACTTCGGAGTAAGATGCCGTGTAAACGCTTTTTAACACCGGAACTACTAAACCGGAGTTATAACTCTACACCTGTTGGAAAAGAGGAGTGCACTTATTTAACACCGGAATTTCTGTCAACTCCGGTGTTAAAGTACGTGTAAACAGGCGACTACGATTGTTGCCAACCCAAATAAAATCGCACATGATACTGCGTAAGGTGTATGTCTGTATGTTCATATTGGTTCATATTCAATACGATTACAATTCAATTAAAATGAAAGGCACCTTATAACCTCACAATAAGAAAAAATCTATTTTTTCATTTCATTTCATTTATATATTGGTAAGATTGGTACTACTGCAAATTTATTTCTAACAGTGAACTCTCTAAATCGGAGTTATAATTCCTGCTAAACCTCAACGTGTAAACGGTACTGCCTAACAGGAGTTATAACTACCGATGTTATAACTCCGGCGTAAATCAGTGCGTGTAAACGTAGTCATATAGCGACATAGCCTATCGCCCATGCCCCATATAGGGCTAAACCTTAGAGCTTAAGGCCGTAATACACGATCATAATTTACATGTAATTTACAAATAAATTACATGTAACCTGTACTACTTCGTGTATTATGACAAAAAAATCATGTATTTTGCATGTATTTCTACATGTAAAATTTTGGACGATTAGAACATGTTCTATTTTTGAAGGTCATTTACGTGTATTTCCAGTAACTTATGGTAATTTTGAAATGTAAAAGGTGGCGTTAACTTGAGGTTGGAGTAAAGCATAGATCTTAGTTGGAGTAAAGCATTGAACTGTACGCTATACGCAACTGGAAAGGAAACGTCCATAAGCGGCACTGAAGCCACAGCAAAGTTAGGCAACCCTCAACGACTGGGAATTTCTGTCTCTTTCTTTCGCACGCAACGTCATATCTATAAACGATAACACGGGGAATAAAATGTAAGTAAATCAGGTAAAAATACGTTGATGGTTATCTCTTTCACCAGTCATACATCCATTGTGATCCAGCTCAATAAAACGTTTACAATAAAATAAATCAATGTTTTATTATGAGAATACTTACAATTTTTGTGACGCTATACTTGTACATCATGCATATTGAGAATACAAACGCGTTACGCGTTTACAGAACAAATTAATTCAGTTATTTCGTTTGTAGTGTAAAAAAGTTATATAAAATTTGGTGCTATTTTCTACTAATTGTTATGAACTATTAAATTGTTAAATTGACTTATTCACCCTTAGATCATTGTAGTTAGTAGTATATATGATCTAAGAGTTCACCAGACAAAAATTATGCAATTTCTACATTGCTTGTCTTTGAAAATACAGTAGAACCCCACTATTCCGAAAATCCGCCTATTCTGAACATAACTAAAAAAGTAAAAACACGCGCACTTATATTTCTCTTCATTTCATTCCTGGGCCTTTTATTGGGCACGGAGAAATTACACGTTACGTTATTTATTAAAAACAAATCGTATAAGTTGCGTTGACAACGATAGCAAATAACGTTAGATAAAATTTGTATTAACAAGACTTATTCACCCATGAAATTGTTTAATACTACGTTTATCGGCTAAATTAGGACATCCGTATGCAACCATATGCAACACAACAATTCACCATCGTGTTTTGATTTAATAAATTTCACAATCACTTTCAAATATTATTTTACACCTTTCAAACTATGGGAAATACGCGGTTAAAAGATATCTGCCCTACTAACGCAACAAGTTAGAAAGCGACAGAAATGCCCAGTCGACATCTGTGCTTGTCAGGCAAGCATGGCTTCAACGCCTACAATGCATTAGAAATTAGAATAGGCCGTATCCCTTCCAGTTGCGTATAGCGTATAGTTCAATGGAGTAAAGTCACTAAATATCTAAAGTACCGCAACGTTCGCCATTTTGGGGTTAAAATTTTGGCGGCAATTTCAAATATTGAAGACCTAGTCACTAGAAAATTTAATGACTTTATGAAGTGTTTGATAAAAACTAAACTAACATTAGATACTTATCAATATATTTCTTAAAAATTATTTGCCATTGTTATTAAAAGGTACAGTTTAATTGAAAGATAAAAAATTTGGAACTTTGCCAAACGAACCTAAATACGTTTTTAAAATTGACAGTTTATTTTGTCGTGTTAATACTTCATTTAGAATCGTTATTTAAATCACAGAAAAGGATAACTAAAAAATACAGCAAGTAGTGTGTAAGAATAAGAAGACGAGTCTGTCTATGGGAAAACTACAAATTTATGATGTTTTTCAAATTGCCGCGTTTCAAACCAAATGTCAAACGTCGAACTTAGTAATAGTAAATACCTTCGAATATATAACAAAAAGGAAGGAATATCCCTATAGTTTAGTAGACGGTACAATGTAACGGAAGTTACGCAGGCTTTACGTCACAGTGACGTAACAGTAAACCATTTATGATTGGTCAAACGGGTGTAGCGTGCAGTTTGTCGATTTAAAAGTCTAAAATTACCAGTAGCGTAGAATTCATTATACGGTTAAGAACATAGAGAATGTGTAAAAAATTAGAAATATGCATACCAAATTAATTATGTTTAAAGGGCAATAAAATTTAAAAAAAAATTTATGCATTTTATTTTGTTTACAGCAGGCGCGTAAACATACAAATGTTGGATTTACGACCCTGCTTAACAGTACACCAATGACTCGACGGAATACGTCACAGTAGGTAGCCATATTGGTAAACCATTAATGTTACTCATTTTGCCATATGCATGTTCCTTCCTTTTGTTATATGTTCGAAGGTAAATACTAGATCATTGGTAAATACTAATTTTCATCGTATGTCAAACACAGATTTGTCATTTTTCCGCCATTTTGGGGTTAAAATTAGCTTTCTCTCTCTAACTCATTGGAACATCAGGTTGCGGTACTTTACTAGAATATTTAGTGACTTTAGTTGGAGGAACTGCAACGTCAAAGGTGGCGTGCGTCGACATTGAACTGTACGCTATAGTGTAGCGTACAGTTCAATGTGCGTCGACTACATTCAGTTTAGTTAACTTGTTTACTTTTTGAATTTATGGTCGCCAACATTAACTCTGGTATTTTTATAATTTTTCACAAAAAATATAAACGCGTATTATCAAGTGAATGTCCTTGAATTTTACATGTATTTTCCATACAATTTACATCAATTTTACATCAATTTTTATGATCGTCTATTGCGGCCTTTATTTAATAAGAATCTGTTGCCTAGCAATTAGACGAGAAAAACTGTCAACCTAAAAATGCTCCACCTTAGGCACGAACTTCATAAATAAAAATGGACTGATAATAATTACATGTATTCGAAATGACACCTTACAGGGTCCGCCATGATGAGCGCAAATTCAACCGCGAAAATTTGAAATGTAATTCGGATTCGGATCACATGCACAGCTCATTACAAAAGCTGTGTTCTTTCCCTAAGAATTCAAATCATAATTTTCAAATTACGATCCTATAATCAAGATTGAAATTGGTTAGCAAGAAACAATGAACTGTTTATTTAGAGTTCATTGGCAAGAAAACAGCAAAACACCTATCTTTTATCGGATCCGTAACATAAGTATAACCTCACATTTTTGTGAAAGTGAGTGTTATCGTTGAGTATGTTATGTGTTTTTGTATTTATCTTTTCGTTGAGTAAAAGAATACAGAAAATACACAAAAGAATGTTATGTACATTAATTTTTTTATTCCTTATGTGTTGTATAAGGTTAAACTATTCATATTAGTTAACAATGTTTGTATAAGCGAACATTAGATACTCATACTGAGACTAAATAATGAGTATGAACTATGATTAATTTATGAATATCTATGTGTAATTCATCGTATTGCTGTTTTAAACTTATGTTTATAGTAACAAACCTTTCGTTGTTCAGTCTTTATTTGTTTCTCATAATGTTGGGGCGAGAGGCTAGCTGCAACAGTATAGTTAAGTAGATAAAATGAAATGAGGTGTCATTAAAATAGATGTACCTACATACCTATAGTTGTGCATCAAAGCAACACTTTTTCTTTTGCGTTTCAATGATGCTAAGGAGGAAGATGCATCAGATGATGACGGTTTCCTTTCCATATTCACCTGCAAAAAAATAGTCTTTTAAACAAAAGAAGTATCTTAAGTTGCCAACTGACATTTCTTGCATCGGTCCACACAGATCTCCGCTTATGAACCCTCCTGGAACAACAGGTCGCCCAGTTCTGTCATGAAATGAACACTGACCTGTATCATAAAGGACTGAGCATTCTTCAATACAACATTGAAGCAAACAAGCCCCACCTAAATATTAGTTACTTCGGGTGCCAACTAGTGCGTTAGTTATATAATGATGGTAGCTCGGTGTTTATAATGTGTTGGTAGTACTGGTATCAGCTGTTACAGTTTAGCTTGTTCTAACCTATTATGCTTAATATCTGGTGAAAAGTAGTATAATTACAGGCTCATAATTATTTAAAAACGTAAATTATTAAAAATTGTATTTTATTGCAATGCATAAACGTAGTTTATACTACGTATGAAACAAGGTTATGTTTATGTAAATAAAAACATTAGTAACAGTGTTACCAATAATCACCAACACAACAAAACTAAATTACTAACTGGCACCTTAAATCCCCGTTTTCAATTTGCTTCAAAAGTAGTGGAGGGGATCATTAGAATGCTCAGTCCTTTTAGATACAGGTCAGTGGAAATGAAGCTCTTGTCTGTTTTCCAATTAGGCATCCTTCACATAAACCTCTTCATCTTGTGAAGACGAACACACTTCAATATTATGTTCTTTCAAGATAGCTTTCACATGTTGCTTATTCTGATGACACAAGCGCTCGTGCCATACTTGAAGTGAAATTTCGGTCGCAGCTGATAACGCCTGCTCTAGTAGATAAACAGACACGCATAGGTACTATGCTTGACTACAAACTGAACGGAAGTAAGCATATCCAGCAAAATGAAGCTTTTGACAATATGTCCCCGCGCAATTGGAGGACTTTAGGAGCCCATCTCCAAAGCTATACACTCAGCGGCGTCATTTCACTATTTTGCATATATTACTATATAGTAAAAAGGAAAAAAATTTTTTTGAAAAAGGGGCGTGATTTTCAGTTTTATAAGCGTAACGTACCTACCTTTTTTTGGTAGTAGTAATTCCAGCGGGAGTAATTATCTGGCGGTCTACCCTCAATCATATGTAAAGGCTAACCGCGTGTGTCTTCGGTGCACCGACACAATGCTGTAACAACTGCCACAGGCAGGCATAGGGGCTCTTAGAAAATCTTCCTCCACTAGATCTTCACGTGCGTAGTGCGTAGCAACCTTGCGTCTGGAAACCAAAGTGTTGTTGGATAACAGAGGTATGGAGGTAGGACGACACTGCCGAATTCTAAGCGAGATAATCAAGCGATTGCCTATGTTGAATAGGGGATCTGACACGCCCACGCTCCTCCTCAATTTATAATAAGAAAGAACTACCGAACATCTTATTTCTGGATGCAGAAGTGGCATCTCAACCTGTGACATCCGCAACTTCACTACAAAGAACTGAACTTCCATAGCACACTTAACCACCATAGGTAAATTTCCACCGCTATTCCAGAATAGGAATAACGTTTAGTGCAAATAAAGTTCTTGTATAGCATAAAGCACAAAATAATGGGAATCTCCAATGAAATCGGGGATTCGTACCTGCGGACACCAGGTGGGTGCAAAATTAAAGTCACCATATATACTAAAGCAAGTAACAAATAGCAATATCCTCGAGTTTGTATGGGTTAAATAGCATGCCGGAACAAAAGGCAATGAGAGAGTCCGATGCATTAGCCCGACTGGCTTCACAACAGCTATTAGAATTGCTCTTCCTTCTATAGTACTGGTAATCTATCTAATTGCTATGAATGACTGTCAACGCAATTTAAAAAAATGGGCCAAACTTCCTTTCTTGATCATTTGCAGCTGTCGGTGGCAGATGTTACAAAAATACTCAAATCAACCGTTGTAAGGTATTAAGGTTCAAAATGGAACCTCTTTACCTGACAAATGGCCCAGCTGCTTTGGACTTACTCGTTTAAAGATACTCTATAGTGCGCACTATCTGCGTTCTCCATATGACATCTTTTCTTGTAAAACTCAACATCTTCTCTGTGACGAAGAAGTCTCAAAAAATTTAATTCCCTCTCTCAGTTAGTTACCCGCCTTTTTTATCTTTCCTCCGCCTGGATAAATTCATTCAAGTGTGTAAAAAACAACAAAATAACATATGTAGGTATCATTCAGACTCCAACTGATTTTAGGGACGTCGATAAAAAAACGCGATTGAAGGAGCGTGGTCAATGAGATGGGTATGGTTTGCTTGCAATCTCTCTATGGTGGTACCATGGGCCGCTTCCAAAATTAGGGACAATAGTCTCTCTGTCGTCTGTAAACAGGAAATAACTGCTCATATTATAACTTATAAAAAAGGACAAAGTATTTATTATGGCTTCCGTAAAAAGAACGTGAAGATCAAAGATGAGATCGTTCAAGTTGATTTTCAACAACCGTTTCTCAAAATGATTTAAGTAATGAAACAATAAGAGCACTAAGCAAAGATTCTATCAAATACGAACCTAGACCACCAATAACTGTTTGATAACAGTGTCGCTATGAAAACCTACAATCAGTCCTTTTGCAATTTATTCGAATCGCCTCAGCATAAACATTGGTCCTCTAAAGGCGCTTCTTGTTTCTTTTCAAATTTTTTGACGAAATTATACAACGAACAAATATAATCAGAAGACTTAGGTGATACAGGAAGACTGTCTGATGATAGAATAATGAAGTTAAGACGGAGTGTTTTGGAAGGACAGAGAAAGAGACCGAGGAGGAGATAGTGGGAAGCGGTGAAAGAAAAGAAGGACATAACTGGAAAGAAATAGCCAAAGAAAACTTTTTATAAGGTAATGGGCCTAAAGGGCCGCATTCATACAATATTCCATATGTAATTCTGCAAAGAAACAGTAATAACTAATAACTATGGAGTATAGCGATATATTTAATACTATTTACATTCTGTCAACATTAATGGCTTATCACAGCGAAAGGTATAACATACACTACATACATTTAAGATTAGTTATAGACAATACACATACATATAATACTTCCCTTTATAAAATATAATTCATAGCTGAGCATTCATGTAATACTTAATCACAGTCGTGCAGAACACTGTTAATTTTCAAATACTTTTAAGAAATTTGCTTCACTCCTTAGAATAAATGAGGGGGTCCTGCTACCGTGAATTGTCAATTAGTGGGTAATGTACTTAATTTTGAGCAGAATTCATATTATTTCAAATTATTTTGAGTGATACCCTATAACGTTCTAGGTAGGCAAAAATTAATAAGATGGTGAAATTAAAGATGTTCCAAATGGATAATTTCATTTAAATTCGTCACAACACCGAGCCAAATAGGGCCAAGTCAAGCCTTCCCTTCTTAATATTCATCATCTTAAAACCATTCAAAGGGAACTTTAATTTAAAAAAAAACACATAAGTAGTATATTTATATAGTTCTGATTTGGAATGAAATGGTGCACGCACATCATAAACTTGTTATGACACAATAATTGAACATGTTTATGTTTATATAAATTCACATCAAATTAATTAACCTAGTCATTTTAAATGTATATTTTGGTTCAGAATGAGCATTATGAAACTAATGTTGCTTACAAAATTTTGGACGTTAAGTTACGGAACCAAAATATGTATTTGAAAAGTTAATTAATTAGACATACAACCAAACAGGATTATATTAAGAAAAAGCACCAACAAGAATTTAATTGTTTATACTTTTACACAAAAGTTACTACAACTTATTCATCATCACTGGCTTAAAATTTAATACAGTTTAAACATGAACTAATTTTAGAAAGGTAAGTAATATTTTTAAAAAACTTGCATTTGCAATTTATGTGCACACACTTTAGCGATTAATATTGGTGGCTAGGTCTCTCTATTGGTCCTTCTTTTGAGCTAAATCTTCCATTAAATCATTATGTAACATAATACGACATTGTAAATATTAATACTGGATAATCATGACCAAAAGATCATAATATTCTATGAGAAAATGAAATAGCCATGTTAAATACACCAATTGTTACTTATCTCAATACAATAAAAATAAACAATTTTCCTAAAAATACCATTTCTATTGTACAGGGAGCGTATGAATTATTCAATTGTGTAGTTTTAAAAATGGCAATTGTGCACAAATAGCACTATCATTGTTAACAAGAAATTTGTTGTAACGTAAACTATTTCAAAAAATTTTGCTTTAAGAAAATGATTCAAATTTTAAAAAACCCTTCCTTAATTTCAATAATTAATAATTAAACAAACTCTTGTATTTCACATTTAAGGCTTAGCAATTACACCTTTAAAATACACAAAACGGCTATGTTTCAAATTGCAATGATATACGTTCAATTTTACTAAAAATACTGGCTTAACACAAATCCGTCATATTTGACAGCAGAATGTCTAATTTCCCTTCAGTAAATTTGAATGGCTTCATTTTAAAAACTACAGTCATACAGTTTGAAAATGAGTGTACTTAGGGTGTTCAGATTAGCGATGGGCATAACCGAATAATTTCAATAACCGACTATTCAGTACCTGAATGTTTTTAAAAACCGAATGGCCATTCGAATTATCACTCATATAATTTGCAGTTATTTTCAAGCGAGTGGTTTTTTCGTACGCGTAGAACTTTCAGTTCAGTATTCAGTTGAATGAAATGTGAATCCTTCAAGGGCGATCCTCATTTCCTCAATTGCAGAATTGCACATTCCTTTCCTATGTGTCATACAGTATACACCCGTAGTCAATTAATTGAAAATAAAACTACTTCTACTTATAATAATTTATACTTAGTCTAGTTTCGATTTGACGATTTCGATAAAACTTACAAAATGTACTTACTGAGTTACTACTTATATGTACTTACATTTTCGTTAGATCCAAAATGTAAATAATAAATAATTCTTTGAAATTGTACAAAGATATAAAACAAATAAACAGATTTTGTAATCGTGAAAGATGGTGGTGAAAAAAAATAAAACAACATCTGGCAAAACCTCGATAGGGCAATTTACTTTAGATTTAAGATTTTAAAAGAACATCGTCATCGGAAAGCTCGCGAAGCATCAAAAGATTTTTTTGGAGTTCTTTTTCTTTTGTTATTTTACCCATTTCCGGTGTTTGATAATATCATTATCAATTAACAACATGTACCTAGCAATAACCAAATGATTTCAATTTGTAAAAGCGCAATAAGAAAAAGACAATGGAAATGGAATATTAATAATATAGGTATTAATTATTAATAATATTATTGCATCTAAAGAATTTCTATCTACACTTTCATTTCGGTATTATTAAAAAACATTAGGATTTTTTATTGGGGTGTAAACTGAATGTTTTTTTAAATTAGTTTTTGTATAGCGATTTTCTTTTTCCAGCTGTTATCTAAATAAAACATAAATCATAATGAACCCTTAAAAAATGCATATGGTATGCAATATATTTTTATTTTTGTTTATCTCGAATTACTGTAGGTATAAAAATGTGAAAGATGCATTTTATTTTTTAGTTTAGTGCCAAACTACCAAACTATTAGGAGTAATAGAACAATAGAAAGAACATAGAAGTGTGAATTGTGATTATTGTGAATAGCTTGCTTGTAAAAGACTACTTATTTCTTATTAATAAATGCGTACGAACCTATAAACATCATTATAATTAGACTAGTGTATATAAATTACTTTACTTTTAACTAATTAATAAATATGAGACCGGGAGCGAAAAAATCAGTTGTATGGAATTATTTCCAGCAAAGTGGAAAAGGGTGTGCAACATGCAACCTATGTAAAAAAATAATTAAGTATCATGGGAGCACAACCAATTTAAAACAACACATACTGCGAATTCATCCTGTTCAGTGGACAGAAAATGAAACGGTTGCCGAGGAATCGGTGGAATCCTCGGTGGAATCACAATCAATCGTGCCTGTGGGTAGTACATCACAGGCACGGCAGGATAATCGTGGGAAAACGAATACTGAAAATCAAGAGTACATCGTTGTGGCAGGCCCCTCTACCTCTACTAGTGGTTCTATTCAAGTTCAACCTAGAGTGAACGTAGGCACTAGGCCAAAAAAGCAATTGAAATTGTGTGGGACAATAAAAACAGGTGAACTTTCAGAGACACAAATTGCGAACATTGACAAAGAACTATTAATCCTTATAACAAAAGACTGTCAACCATTAAGCATAGTTGAAAATATTGGCTTTTTGCGGTATTCCAAAATTTTGCAACCCTTGTACAAACCCCCTAGTAGGAAAAGACTATCTAATGAAATCCTTCCTAAGTAAAAAAATTAAAAAATATTTTAAGTAACATTAATAATGTAGCAATTACCATAGATATTTGGACTTCAGATAGCAATGTTGCATATCTTACAACCACATGTCATTTCATATATGAAGATACATTGTGTACTAGTGTTATAGCCACAAAAAATTTGGCCGGGTCACACACCAGTGAAAACATAGCACATAAGTTATCAACAATTTTAAATCAGTGGAATTTAATTGATAAAATAGTAACAGTTGTAAGTGATAATGGTGCTAACATTAAAAAAGCTGTGATTGATCATCTACAAAAACATCACCACCCCTGTGTCGCCCATACTTTGAATTTAAGTGTCAATGAAACTTTAAATAGCAATGATAGATTCAGTAGTCTTATAAAAAAGTGCAGAAACCTTGTTGGGCATTTTAAACATAGTGTAGTTGCCACAGATAAACTAAAATCAGTGCAAGAACAAATGAATCTGCCTATTCTAAAAGTAAAGCAGGATGTTTCTACACGATGGAATTCTTGTTTTATAATGTTGGAAAGACTACTAACATTAAAAAATCCGTTGAGTGTAGCTGTGACAAGTTTACCTAAATGTCCTGATTTTATTGATGCAGAAGAATGGATAATTATTGCGGATTCTGTTAGTGTCTTAAAACCAGCGTTAGATTTAACGACCATTTTTTCCGGAGATCAGTATCCGACGATATCGCTAATTATACCTTTAATTAGAGGATTCCAACAGACGTTAAAAAATATAACCACAGAGACTAATGTATGCGAGTTACTAAAAACAAAGTTGCTAGACGTAGTAACAAGAAGACTGGGAATTCTAGAAAAAAACAAAGTTGTTGCTAAAGCAACATTTTTAGATCCAAGGTTTAAAAAAATTGCTTTTGGAACTGTTGAAAATGCATCAAGTGCTCAACAATGGGTCACTGAAGAACTAAATCATCTTATTGCTACTCGACAAACATTACTTACACCTAATCCGCCAGAGGTGCAATCGGAGCAATTACAGTCTACATCTACATCTACAGCTACACGTAGTTTAGACATTTGGAATTATTTTGACAATAAATTGTCAGAAATCACATCCTACTCAACACCAACAACTACGGCTACATTAATGATTAGGCAGTACATAGAAATGCCTTCTGTAGAAAGAAACAGTGATTCCTTGGCATATTGGGCAAAACATAAAGGTTTATTACCAGAAATGTACCAATTGGCTATAAAATACTTGTG